>CM062809.1:584463526-585183526 GCA_031772625.1 Pinus tabuliformis | reverse complement strand
GCTTGAACTGATAGTGCAAAGGTACCCCTGTGGTTGAGGATAATATGTCCCTATATCCTTCCACAACCTTATCCACCTGGTTCTACTATGTGAGGAAACCATTCCTAGGGGCCATGGATATGCCCACTATCATCCCCTTGCCTTGAGAGTGAATAAGAAAGAAATAAAATTTCCTATTCTCGGAGATGATCTTACTGCATTGGTTAGCAGAGATCAAATAGTGGTGTTAGGCAAGGATACCTCTAGTATCCTATATAACTTATTTACCAAATTAAAAATAATAGTTCGAGGACTAGACTCATACACATAATGACGCTTTCCCAAGTATGCTTGACCTAATAAATTATCACAAACTTCAAGAGGAGAAATATCACACACTACCTCATCAATGATATGCTTGATGCTATAGTGAAGGAGACACTACTGGCTAACGTAAAGATCTTGTCCTTGGTGAAGCCACCTGATGGTATCTGACTGTGGGTGTGGTGTGGCTGATAGGCCCAAATACTTCATGAGCTCTATTGAAATGAGGTTCTTTTGGCTGCTTTTATCGACAATGAAATACAACAGGGAACCCTTCACCCACATCTATGAGTGGAAGAGACACTCCCCCTCTAGATCTTTTGGCTTAATCTTATAAACCTTGGTGGTGGAAATGGTGGCACTAGTTTTTGCTTCAATAATATACTTGTCCTTATTGTTCCCCTTGTTAGGCTCTAGCTCAGAATCAGAAAATCCATAGGACTTTGAAGCTTTCATCCTAGCCACCAATCACTGTTTTGCACAACACTCATTTGTGTTGTGAGTGGGGCTCTTATGGAACTCACATGACTTTCTTGTGTGCTTCTTCATCTTCGTGGTGCCATTCTTTACTTCAGGCTTGAATGGATTTCCTAGGTCACTACTCTCTTTGTTTGTCCTTTGTTATGTTGTTTGGAGGCGCTACTTCCCTATTTCTGATTCACAAATCCAAATCCACATTTCTTTTGTTTAATTTTTTTTTAATCTTGGAAGACTAACGATATGCTCCACCAAGCGAGGAGAGGTACAGGAACTTCATTTCATCTTGAATGTACTTGTGCATTTAGTTATGGTACTTGAGCACCATATGTCCCTCATAGTCTTTGATACCCAACATTGTGTGTAGAGTATGAGTTTGTGAACTCATGCACATCTTGGTCCCTTTGGTATAATAGTGTGGTCCACTATATGTAGTTGTCCTCATATCTCCCAATGGGGTAATATTGTTCCTTGACAGCATCTGAGAAAGAGTTCTAGTAGGGGGTGGCTATAAAAAAATAGGGTTCCTCGACCCTTTTCTCGTAGTAAGTTTCACACCAATCCTTGACATGGGGGGCATCCTTAAGGAGTGAAAAGGTAATCTTCTCCCAATCAAAGAAACTATGGACCAAAAAATAAGCTTCCAACAAATTCAACCATTTATCTACAAGCATCTGCATCTATTTTACCTTCGAAGATAGGGATATCAAAGTTCGCTTTACCTTAAAGGGGTTGGTGTGTTAGGCCCCTATACTACTAGTGTAACCCCTTATTGTTATTATTATAACCCACTTATTATATTGATGTACCCATGTAGTGCCCATATTGTTACTATTATGCCACATAGAAGCCCACCATTGTTACTGTTGTGCCCTACAATATTATTGTTATGTAGGCTTTGATTGTATTGAGACCACTTAGACTCCTATATATAGAAAGGAGGTATTTTCATTTGTATCATCCAAGAATTGTTCATTTATGTAATGTAAAGGAGGTTTCCCCCTCAAAGAGGCTGAATTCTAAGGCGTGGATCTCTCTTTTCTATCTTTTTGTGAGCTGGTTTCATAACATTTGGTATCAGAGCTTTGGATTCTAGGGTTTCGCTGCTCCAAACAGGTCATCGTGGAATTTTCGCTATAACTTTTTTTCTGTGACATTTCAGAAGTCGCAAAAAAAACCCATTTGAGAAGAGTTGGCGCTAAATCTTCGATCCAAATTTCAGATCTTTTCGCGCGATATTTTCGGAGATATGATCTACGGAACTTGGTCTTTTTGCAGACTCCTGAATTACACTCAAAACAGGTGACCTGGGGAAAATCGTCATAACTTTCTTTCTGAGTATCGGATTGAAATTTCGTAAGAAGGTACAGAAAGAGGACGGACTGCAGTTTCTGTTTATATATTTTTCAGAGTCAAAGGTTGAAACAGTGACACGTGGCACTTCATACAAGTTCGCTCTACTGAACTAGTCTATAATCAAGTCACTACGGGATATTGTGCATAACTGTTTCTTGGAGAATCCAATTTGGATCAGACTTGTGGCATTGGAAATAGGACACAGAGGGCTAATACAGGTCACAAGTTTAGAACTTAAAGATCCGAAAGTACAGAGTTACAGTCATTTCAAGGTAGAGCTCCTAAAATCAAGAAAACGCAAGATGAGGAAGTTTGATGGCAAGGATCCGGTAAATTGGATACTTCAGATGGAGCAATATTTTGATATACATGGTGTACAACTGTTACAAAAGGTATGTATTGCATCTTCATATTTAGAACCAGATCAATTTTTATGGTACAAAGGGCTTTGTTCTCGTAAAAAACTTGTTACGTGGTCAATTTTCACAGAGGAAATGATAGCACATTATGAGGATATAAAGAGCAACACCTTCTTTAGAGCAACACCACAACAATTGGAAAGAGTAAAAGGGCTTTGTGACATAATGGAAAGCAAAATTATGGAAACCAGGAAGCATACCCCTCACAACTATAAAGATGGAAGTGTTGTTTCTCCTAGCCTTCCACAACCTACAAGGGTTACACCACAACAATTGGAAGAAAAAAGAGAAAAAGGGCTTTGTTACAATTGTGATAGCAAATGCACTAAAGGTCATAGGTGTGCTGAGAAGAAATTATTTTACATAGAATATGAAGAGGAGGAAGAAAAGGATCAAGAAACATCAAAAGAAGAGGATATACGTCAGGACACCACCCCAGAGAAAGAAGAAATGAATCAGACCATATCTTGTAAAGCATTGGCAAAAATTACCACTCCTCAAACTCTCAAGATAGAAGGACATATCAAGAAGAAAAAGGTGCAAGAAGTGAAAGATCACATCGAGAAAGAAGAAATGAATCCAACCATATCTTGTAATTCAATGGATGAAATTACCACTCCTCAAACTATCAAGATAGAAGGACACATCAAGAAGAAAAATGTTCAAGAAGTGAAAGATCACATCGAGCATCAAGAAATGAATCCGACCATATCTTGTAAAGGACTGGAAGAAATTACCACTCCTCAAAAGATAGAAGGACATATCAAGAAGAAAAATGTTCAAGTAGAGAAAGATCATATCGAGCATCAACGACAAGTTCTCCAACTTTTAAAGGATAACGCCACTTTGGTGCAAAATCAAATGAAACAACAGGTAGATCAACATCGTAGTGAAAAATGTTTTGATGTGAGTGATTGGGTATTTTTACTGCTACATCTCAAGCAAGCTATTTATGAGAAGGAAATGTTGGCAATACTACATGCACTTAAAAAATGGCGACCTTACCGAATGGGAAGACGCTTCAAGGATGAGGATGTGGAAGCATTGTTTTGTGCTATTTATATTATCCAACCAAATTGGATAAATGAAGCAACAGATGAATGGAAGAAGAACGAAGAAGTATGGCCACTTATTCAAAAGTTGCAAAAGATCCCAATTCAAGCAATATTGCCAGAAATTGAAGAGGAAGGAAAAATCATATTGGAACCTGGAGCAGTCACAGAAACAAGAACCCGACAGCTACGAAATCGATCAATTTCTGAGTATCTCATCAAGTGGAAGAACTTACCCTCTGAATATTCCACATGGGAGGACAAGAATTTTATATAGAAGCATCAAGAACTACTCAAGCGTTGAGGACAACGCTTTTTGAAGGAGAGGGGCATGTTAGGCCCCTATACTACTAGTGTAACCCCTTATTGTTATTATTATAACCCACTTATTATATTGATGTACCCATGTAGTGCCCATATTGTTACTATTATGCCACATAGAAGCCCACCATTGTTACTGTTGTGCCCTACAATATTATTGTTATGTAGGCTTTGATTGTATTGGGACCACTTAGACTCCTATATATAGAAAGGAGGTATTTTCATTTGTATCATCTAAGAATTGTTCATTTATGTAATGTAAAGGAGGTTGCCCCCTCGAAGAGGCTGAATTCTAAGGCGTCGATCTCTCTTTTCTATCTTTTTGTGAGCTGGTTTCATAACATGGTGCCTCTGAAGTGACTGTTGGATGAAGATGCATTGCTGGTGGACATCCACCGAAGGATCTAGAATTTTTTTTACATCATCTCGTTCCTTTGTTGCTTGAGGCTTTCTTCAAGCAATAGTTTGATAGGAATTTATTCTCCCTCATCTTTCTTTTCTTCCACCATGCGAGGTCATCAATGTCAGTGGGGACAATCTTGCAAAGGCTCAACCAATTCAAGTCTCACTCCTTATACCTTGACCTCATAATGGACATGCACAAGAAAAATAAAGAAAGAGAAGACCGTTATGATACCACTGATGAAAATTTTATGAAGGAATGAAATATATATATATATATATATATATATATATATATATATATATATATATATATAGATAAACATAGAGATATGGTGAAGAGAAAACTTCAATTTATTAATAACAAAGTACTAAAAACTGTTTACATGTAGAATGGAAATAAACTAGCTCAAACGATGGTAGCTTATCTCTCAGAAGAGATGTGGTGGCTACATGCCTTCTGAAATATGCTAAAATGAGGCTCTAAGCCCTACTTATTATTGAGAAACAAAATAAAACCCTAAAAGTAAAAAAACCTAACACTAGGAGATGAAACGCCAAAAGTCTCTATGACCTGTTGGGGTAAATCAATACGTCAACTTCATGGGGTTGTAACTATGGCACACGATTTACATTTGGTGTGTATAATACCTTGATATAAATTTATATTTGGGGACTATAAAAAACCCTATTGTATTTCATTGGTTTTCCCAATTTCCAAAATAATTTCATTAAGGGCCTGAAAACGGCTCTGGAAGTTCAAGACCCAAAAAATCCAAAAACAAAAAATTGTGAGACAATTAAGGAAATTTAGAGAAATAGTGGTGGGGGTCCAAGTGCAATAGGCGAGTGACAAAAAATATCCACCTAGACCAGTCCTCCCCCTTTAGAAGAAATGGTCCCCATTATGTTGAGTGCCTCCATGAGATGGGGAGTTAGCCAACTTTGAAAACCAGATACAGTTGGATCTTCTACTGGCAAGTGTTCTCGATATGCATGTCCATGATATAATCAGTTGTGGCATGTTCCATCCAATGTGGTTTTAGCTCTATTGGTGTTAGCTATTACATAATATTTAATGTGTCCAATAATGCTGAAAAGTATGCTCATAGGAGGTCCACATTAAACACTAGGTGCAAGCCAAGGAATGAGGGAATGTTGAACTAAAAAGGAATTATCTTCCATAACCTTAACGATGGTTTAAGGCCCATATCATAATAGTCTAATATTCTGATAGGCTCTAGTATGTCATTATTTCTACAAATGCAGCCAAACTTTTTCACTCACCTAAAACTTATCTGGCACCCGATGTTGATCATATCAGTGCTCGTACTTGGAATTGAACGTATCCAAGATATGATGCACCTGATGGCGGATGTATTTAATAAACTAGGTTGCTTTATTAGCCTTAGAATGTACATGTGTGGATTATTTCTATGTAGTCACATGATGCATGGCAACATCAATCAAACATAATGGTTGAAAACCCAGACCCACTAGAAAAGGACTGTAGTCAGTCAAGCTATGGAGAGCTCTATTATAAGTATGCTCTACATAAGGAAGGATCTCATCCCATGTTTCTAGATGCTTGGAGTTGTACATGTGTAATATGTGCACTATCATCTTGTTGACGACCTCTATTTGACTATAATTTTGGCGATGAAATGCAATTGACTTATTGATATTAATATTCAATAATGTCCAGAGGCTTGACTAGAATATGCTTAGGAACCTACTATCCTGATATGATATAATGGTCTGCAAGATCCAAAAATGTACCCACACTTGTTTAAAGAAGAGTTTGGAAGTTCCCTCTATTGTGATATTCTTCTTGCAAGCCACCAATATAGCCATATTAGAAAATATATCCACAACCACAAATACAAAGTCATTATCATGATTGGTAGAAGGGATGCCCAACAGATAGTCCATGGAGATGGATTCTCGGGGCTTGGTTGGAGCAGGCAGAGGATTGTGCAGTCCTTGCTTCTTGATGGTTTGCTTGGTTATTACAAAGGAAGTGTAGGATATGATAAACTTTCGAACGTCTTGTTGGATTTTTGGTTAATAAAAATACTTCTATATTATAGCCACAATTTCCTTCATACCAACATGTCATGTAGCATGACTGTAGTGTGCCTCCAAAATAATCTTGTCATGCTTGGCTGAAGGAATCCAAAGGAAGCCTATGTAGAATAATAATGCAGCTTGGAGGTGGAAATATGGACATTTCTTGCCATCCACTAGAATTTGATATATGGTGGTGAACTCTGGATGATTTTTGTACAATTGCGGCCATCTGGAGGTCTCGTAACAATGGGATTTTAGAACAATAGTTAGTGCTGTAACTTGGGGCTAACCAAGGAAATTTGCAACGTGATTGGTGTTGTCCTCATTGAATTTATTGTTCAAGTGGAGTTGTTGCAGATATGTAGACCACTTCTGATGTTGATCAATTGCAACTTCCCTCGTGTTTGGATAAACGGAAGAGGTCAGCGATCTATGTAGATGATTATCTCCTTTCGCTTAATGTAATGTTTCCATTATTAGCACACTTGGACGATGGAATACATATCTCTATCATAGGTGGGGTATATTAGAATTATATAAGAAAGTGTCTCACTATGATAGACCATCGGATGCCCCAGTTGGGCAAGAACTACACCAATAACATAGTCATACATGTGTGTCTCAATTTTAAGTAGTTGTTGCAAGTATGGAAATGTTAGAATAGGTGCAAAGTAGAGGAAATGATTCAACTCAATGAATTCCTTCTGTGGGGACCCAGACCATAAAAAATTTACTTTCGCTCTGCGCTTGGTAACTTGACTTAGAGGCCAGGTGATATGAGAAAATCCCAGCATGGACATCGAATAAAAATTCGTAAGGCCCAAAAGTTGCAAAGCTATGTTAGATTGGTCAAGGCTAGCTAATCCTGAATTACTTGGACCTATCTAAATCAACATGAATGCCTTTATCATCAATGATGTATCCTAGATATTGGTCCTGTCCCATGCAAAATGTGCATATCTCCAAGTTGGAATACTGTTGGTGTTGTCGTAGGGTTTGAAGGACCTACTAAATGTGATTTTGGTGCTCTTCTCAACTCTTGCTAAATATGTGGATGCCATCCACATATACAACCACAAGCAAGTTGGGAAATGGTCGCAAGGTGTCACCTATCATCCTCGTAAAAGTTCCAGGGGCATTTTTCAAACCACAAGGCATGACCAACCACTCGAAAAGTTCCTCCTTGGATTTGCAGGTAGTATTCCATACGTCTATGGGTTGTATTTTCACATGGTGATATCTAGACTCGAAGTCCATCTTGCTGAAATATTTGGCCCGCATGAGTTGATTAAGAAGGTCATGAATCTATGAGATTGGATAGTTGTTCCTAATAATGATTTTGTTTGGTGCCTGATAATAAATGGAGAGTCTCCAAGTCCCATATTTATTCTATACAAGTACAATCAATCAACCAAAAGGTGAGGAACTTGGTCAGATGTGCCATTTTTGCAACAACTCCTATATCTACCACTTGATTTATTCATTTTCCATAATGGAGTGGTGGCATATCATCCCATTTGGTGAGGTGCTATGGGAGTTAGATCGATCAAATGCTTGACCTTACAATGCAAAGGTACCCTTTTGGGTGAGGAGAATATGTCCATGTATTCTTCCATGATCTTATCCACCTGCTTCTGCTGTGTGGGGGAACCTTTCCCGAGGGCCATGGATGTGGCCACTATTTTCCCCTTGCTTCAAAGGCCAATAAAAAAGAAAGAAAACTTCCTGGTCTCGCAAATGATCTCACTGGATTTCTTAGCAGAGATCAAAGTGATGGCAGTAGGAAGGGCTACCTTCATTATCCTATAGCTTATTTCCAAAAGTAATAATAACATTGTGAGGCCTAGACTCATATAAAACATGATGCTTCCACAAGTATTATTGGCCTAATAATGAATCAAAAAATTCAAGTGGAGAAACATCACATAGTACCTCATTTGTGAAGGACTTGATGTTATAGGAAAGGCCACACTACTGTGTGACATGAAGATCTAATCTTTAGTGAAACCACCCGATGGTGTATGTATGCAAGTGTGGCGTGACTAGTAGGACCAACCGCTTCATGAACTTTGCTGAAATGAGGTTCTTTTGGCTCCTGCTATTGAAAATGAACTGGAGTGGGGAACCCTTCACCAACATCTATGAGTGGAAGAGACGCTTCCCCTCCTCAATATCTTTGAGCTCCATATCTAGACCTCGATGGTGGCAACGTTCACAGAGGGTTCTGTATCAATAATATACTTCCCCTTGTCATTCCCCTTGTCAAGTTATGGATTAGAATTAGAACATGCATCAGAGTCTGAAGCTTTCAATGTGACCACCAATGACTACTTGGCATGACACTCATTTCTGTTGTCATTAGGGCTCTTGTGGAACTCACACCACTTTTGGTTGTCCTTCTTCATCTTCGTGGTGCCATTATTTTCTTTCAGCTTCAATGGGTTGTCCTCGGTTTCTCCACCTTGGATTTGTCCTTTGTTCAGTGGTTTGGGGGTTCTCTAGCCCTACTTCTGATTCGCAGATCCAAAGTCATGCTTCTTTTGTTCAAATTTTTGTTCAATCTTGGTGACATATCAATATGTTGCACCAAGTAAGGAGATGTTGAGGAAATCCATTTCTTCCTAAATGTATTTGTGTAGAGAGGCTCGGTACTTGAGCAGTAGATATCACTCAACGTCTTTGATGCCCAACTTTATGCAGAGAGTATGAAAAATATTTGTGAACTCATGCACATCCTTGTCCCTTTATTTTCATAGTGTGGTCCGCTTTAAGTAGTTGTTCTCATATCTCCCCACGAGGTAATATTGTTACTTGAAAAAATCTTGGAAAGAGTTCCAAGAGGAGGTGGTTGTAAACAGAGAGGGATCCTCGACCCTTTTCTCATAGTAATTTTATTACCAGTCCTTGACATGGGGGGAGACCTTAACTAGTGCAAAAGTAATATTCTCCCCGTCGGAGAAAATATGTACTAAAAGATAACCTTTGAATAGATTCAACCATCTATCTACAATATCTAGATATGTTTGACCTTCGAATATAGGGATATTGAAGTTCACTTGTACCTTGAAGGGGGTGTTGCCTCTAAAGAGATTTTTGGGTGAATATGCTAATGAGCACCAATATTGCAACAAGAATGCTACAACTCCTAGGGCTACCAACTTTACTTCATCAATATGAGGTTTGAACAAACTTGGAAGTGGCAGTGTTGTATACATAAATAGATGCAATGGGTCCACTCTTTTTTCACTGTCGATATGGGTGATAGACCACTAGGGTTTCTCAAACCAACCTTCTATTGATTTAGAAGAAGTTTGATTACCAATTGAGGGAATTGAAATGCTACCTATTGCAGTAAAGAGAGATTGAAATAGATGCTTAAAACACACAACTCATCTAACTATTTGTCAAGATACCTTGCTTCAGAAGAATTCTAAGCTAACACATGTCAAATCCTAACTAACCTAAGCATGCAATATAATCTAATCGAACACTTAACTATGGTGCACATGAATAAGCATAAAAAACTTTTTCTTTTTGTCTTTTCTTGTGAAAACTTGAATGCTAATCCTTCTTGATTGTATAGCAGGTGGGTTAGCTTAGGGAAAGTTTTAAGAACCACCCTAAATTTATATGTATAATAAATGGGTGAATCCCCATGATACATAGGAAAAATGGGAGGTGGTTTTATGAATAATATAATATTTATATATAATCTTTTTGACAAATATATCCCTAGATTATATTATCTTGTAAAGTCATGGAAAATCTTTCACTGAATAAAAAAACATTGTAAAGTCTTTGTGATGTTTTTTTAAACTATGAAAACATATAAGATAATAGGAAAACATATTCATTAAACTATAATATACTAACATACATGTTTGGAAAAAATAAACATAATTTTCTCTTCCTACAAATAATGTTGTAAGTTTCAGTGGCCATGTTTGTCAAGGCTCTTACTATACACTCTTTCATATCCTTCTATTAGTTTTGATAATATCCCACAACAAAGTTCTTGTACGTGTTGATCTTGACCTCTAGTTCTGTCAAGGTAGGAGAGATTGATATTTTCTCTACCACTTTTTTCAAGCTACCACTTCTGTCAAGTTATCAAATTTCTTTCTTATTCCATAGACTCCAACTGCGAGATAAAAAAAAGACATCAAGTTTGTTTACCCCAACACACCAACAAGTAGCAAGCCCCAGCTATATAATATAAGAAAGTAGTAGGTATCCAAAAGGCTTGAAGGGGATCTAATGGAAAGAAGTGACCATGGTCAGAAGACTTCCAATCAATATATAAATATATAAATGTAGATTTATTATTATTTTAATTGGAAATATTCAATTAAATAATAAAATTTAATTACGTGTGTCCCAATCTAAATTGCTTATTAGCATAATTCACTACCTTCATATGTCTTGCATTTTTGTAACAACCTTCTAACACGTGGATTAATTTCCTTTTTGGTGCACAATCTCCACCTTTTAGGACAATATGGTGTAGTGGCCCAACCCCTATACATCATTATGACACACTAAAAATAACAGAGAAGATGAAAGCTTGTACAAACCAACATGCCAACATCAGTACGTTAACATTTTCACAAAGATATCACATTGAGAACGTTTGTAAAATGGTGGGAATTCTGGGCAGCGACTATCTCTCTTCTGCGAGGGTGATGTGGAAAGAGTGATAAGATTTCATTGTTTTGAATTTTTTTTGTTAAATAAGAAAAACCAATATTAATGGAGATATTGGTTTTTTTACTAAATTTTGTGAAGTGACTTAGTGTAGCTTTAACCATTCACCTGTGTAGCTTTAACCATTCACCTTAAGATGTTTTTTACAATATTATTTCCTAAGTCTATTTAATATATTCATTATCATAAAAATCAACCTATATCCATCCTAACTCCACATATACCACTCTTAGAGGGATGAAATGTATCTATCCCTCTAAACACTTGGTACCCAGAATTAAGATGGATCTAAGATGATCGAATTTACACTTTAAATAGTCTATGCTCACATGAATACGATTGTATTACCATGGGTCAAGGCCACGGGTTTTCATAAACCTGGAGCTTAAAAACTATTACTAGTAATTTATAAAATTAATAATTGATTTTTATTTTAGCCAAGTTAAAATGTTTAAGTAACATTAAATTACAAGATCCATTTTTACTGTTCATCTACCAAGCCCTGAGGGATCAAATATTTTTTCACTCTATGCTAGTTTGCATATCAGATCTATGTTGGTTTAATTCCCCTTTTAAATAGGCTACATTCCACGTTAATACCATGGGTCAATACCATGTGCCATCTTTATTTTTATTAATACTAATATTAGGGTTAATAATGTTTTTTGCATGGTATTAATAATAATTTGGCCCATGGTATTTGGCCAATAGTATTTGGCTCATAGGCTTCACCTAAATATAACGCATTTTTTTTAGTGTTCCTAAATATAAGGTGACTTATGGAGTAAATATAAAAAAATGTTTAAATGTTTTATTTATTTACCATACCTCTCGTTTATTTATATTTTTATTAATTTACCATACCTCTTTTATAAATATGGTATTTGGCCCATAGGATTCACTTAAATAAAACCTCTTTTTTGAGCCTTCTTAAATAGAGAGAGGGTTATGGACTAAATATAAAAGGAGATTTTATTTATTTACCACACCTCTAGTTTATTTATATTTTTATTTATTTACTATACCTTTGGAGTAAGTATAAAAGAGGTTTTATTTATTTATCATATCTCCACTTTATTTATATATATTTTTTATTGGGAACAATACAACCTCCCAAACGAGAAAATGGGCAATTGAAAACGAACTTAACATTGCAAAGCAGTGGCTGGTAATGGAATATAACGTCCCAAACCAGGCGAATCAGGTCAAATGATTCTTTTAATAGTTTATCCATCCCTTTTTCGGCTAAAATGAAAAAAATAATTATTGTGAAATGAGTCTTTTCATAGTTTATCCATCCCTTTTTTCAGCTAAAATGAAAAAAAAAAAAATTAAATAAAAGTTGGGCTAAATATATGAAATGGGTGTTTTATAAAAATTTGGCCCCTCTAAAATGAAAAACCCCTTAAATTTCACCCCCGGGATAAAATTTGCCCCTCAAATTTACTATGGGTTAGGTGTGGAGAGAGAGATGATTGTGATGGGTCAGATGGATTGGGAGGCAAGAAGGGGTCTCCTCCTAGCTTTCGTGATGTATTTCTCACAAATCGGGCTCAAAACAAGCCACTATAGGTCGTCCTACAGGATGTCCTAATTCACCTACAGGATCCCCTGTTTTCGTACAGGAACATGCCGAAAGGATAAGGAGTGATTTGGACAGTGGTATGGGCCTTTGTGAAGGTGACTGATGGAAGGAATAAGACAAGGAATTGGTTAGGACTCCCTCAGAAATCAAACCAAAGTTGTATGATTGTTGGATTTTCTCAACAAGATGGCAAGTTGTCCTAGTGAAATGATAACTTGGATCGTGGACTTAGTGGGTTTTGGCAATCATGGATGGGTAGGGTTAGGGTGAGGTTGCTGATATGAGGTCTTCCTACACTATTGAGACTCCTGAAATATACATATCACTGTTGGAATTTACCCATAAATCATGTCAAAACAAGAAAGGTTTCGAACAACATAGGAAAGCAAAATTTCATCATTTATTTGCCTAGTTTATGCATGGAAATGCTTTAAGCATATTATGAAAGCACCACGAAATCTAATACAAAGCTTAAGATATCAGAAATGAAAACTGCAACCTATATTTTGAAACTGAAAGATGCTGAACTAATTAGCAGAAAAACGCTAAATTTCATGAGAAATCAAAATCTTGTCTTTTTGGGCTGAATGAGGTTTTTTCCTCAAACCATGGTTGCTGAAGGGAGGAATTAGGCAAGATCCACCTGTTATCAACCTTTTTTGTATTTCTTTATCTCTCTAAAGCTAACGTTAAATCTATGCACAAATGGAAGCAATCTAATCAAATTCGGCAATACTTGCAATGTAACAATGCCAAAATCAATTCAACAACTAATCTATGAAATAACCTAAGCATAAAAGTGGAGTAAAAGGAACCTCTGCTACTAGATTTGGGCCCTAGCCCAAGTGTTTCAGCCGTTTGAGTCAACTCAGTGTTGGATCAAGGGAATGCTCATTTTCATTAGCATATAAAAAAATACATAACAATTCTTTGTCACAATCCTCCAACTCAAAAGTGCTTAGTTATCTTATATATAAAAAAAAAATCCTAATGAGACTCTAGGCCTCATTATTTATACAACTGAATTTTCCAACAAATTCCTTAAATATAGGTAGGCTTGGCTCACAATCTCAAGATAAACTTGTTTTTAACTATCTCTAGCTCGGCTGCCAATGATCCTCATGACTTGGCTGCCTGCAACTCAGAGCCTGTGTGATTTGATTGTGGGATCTTAGAATGAGTGAGGAATTAATGAGGAAGATCCATCTCTTATAATCTCTCCTTCTTGTCTCACTCGAGTTCTTGCATCTTAATTAGCCATAATTTTCCATAATTTTCTCCCAAAAACCTGCAATTAATGCACATTAGACCACTAGACATAACAACTTACTTTTACTCATCTCATTAAGCAAAATATAATCAAAACATGTAAGGAATTATGAGAAGAGTTGATTTTAGTAAGCTTAGAGGTGTATTAAGGTCCATATATTTTACCCAATGATGAGCCTTATCATCACCCCCTACTGAAAGTGTTTCTCATCCTCTAAGAAACTAAATCTATGTCCATGTGCCTCATTTCTCTAGTTGCTTCCTTGACATGACATGCTTCTATTGTAGTCTCTTCTTCATGTGAATAAAATCCTACCTTCCTCTCTATCTCTTCCCATTTCTTTCCTTCTTCTTCTTCTTTCATTCCTTCCAACATTCCCAAAAGCAATGGTGGACTGAACCTCAAGCCAATCCAATTGACTTTGAGTCTTTGTAGTGTCTGCTTATACATTGGGGTTCTATTTAGTGCCTCTCTCATTCTCTCAGAAGAATGATATTCTATGATTTTTAGGCTGTAAGGCAAGGTTTTCCTTCTACTTTCGAAATATTGCTAGTTTTCATCTCCTAGCAATCTAAACATGTCTTCAAAGTGTCTGATTGTCTGTTATTGTACAACAAGGTACCTTGGTGCAAGCTTGAGATAATTTTCTATGAGGTTGTGGGTGTTGATGAAAACCATTGGGTTAGATTTTTCTTCTTTGATCATAAGGGGGTCTGTCTTCTCTTTTTACATTACCTTTTTCATCTCTGTAGATCTTTCCTCCTCATGATTCATCCACAATGTTAAAGCCATCAATTGAAAGTTCCCTAGCTTTGGATTTGGGTCCCACACATTTAAATCTATCAAGGCCAAATTGTGTAGGTAAAACTCAAATATTTTTTCTCTATCTTCCAAGGTTATTTGATCACAGATATCAATGAATTATCTATAGTCTTGGAAGGGAATATTTCCTCTTTGTCCTAGGGTGTTTATCTGTAATTGTAGCCATTATTCCTTACAGTACAAGGCATAAGACTTTGTTGGCATCGTGCACTGGATTACTTCCATGGAAAAACTGGCCATAGTTACCAATTGGTTTTCCCTCTCTTGTAGGTTCTTCCTTAGCCATGTGTTCTCAACCTATAGCTAAGATTTCATCATTACTTCTCTATCTCTTATGCTGTTCTGTTCTCTGGCGACATCTGGCAATTTCGCCTCCATGTGGCCTACACCCTTTGCCCCTTTTTATTTGGAAATTTTCATCCACCTGTCTGTCCTTGCCCAGGGAAATGGAAAACTTTTGTGGTATCACCCTACCTCCTTCAATGAACCTGTAGTAGGAGTTGAGGGTTGGCAGTGGGCTAGGTTCTCTTAGTTCATGGTCTTCTTCCTTTGTTTCTTATTGAGTAATTTCCTTCCAGTCTCTTTTCTGTGTTTCTTGTAGGTTTGACAGAGTTTCATGTAGGATGGCCTCTAATTCCTGTAGGTATCTCTATATCCCCTATAGGAGACCTCTTCCCTATGATTAGGCTAACCTTGTGATATACCTCGTAACATAGGTAATTGGAGATTGGGGGGAAACTTGTTTTGATGATCCTTCTCCTTCATTTTTCTTTATAGGGGCTTCCTTCTCTTGTTGCTTTTGTGAATCCTCAATGACAATTGGAGTTTTAGTGGGGGTTTGAGGTCTTCCTTGTCTAATCCTAGTGCTCCTTCTTGTCCTAAACTATAGTGGGGTTTGTCTTTGCCTCTTTTTCTTTGACTTGACAGGTGTACATAGGGAAGTAAGAGCAACTGCTACCTCTTTCTTTGTAGGCTTTGGGATACCTTTGGTGATTCTTCTTCCTCTCTGTCTTGAGCTACAAACCTCTATTCCTCCATCTGTCCTTTTTCCTCTTTTCCATTTCCTTTCTCATCGTCTTCTTTGTCTCCTCCTTCCTCTTCTTTTCCTTCCTCTATTTCTTCACTCTACTCATCTGTCTCTTCTTTTACTTACTCCTCTATCTCTTCTTGATATTCCTCCTCTATTTCTTGTTCAATATCCTCCTCCGCATTTTTCCTATTTTGTTTCTTCTTCTCCCTCACTGGAAGTAGGGCTTATGTCATATTCAATAGATTGAATTTCTCCTTCTGCCTGCATATTTGTAAATGTTTTCCATGAAATAGCAAGTCTTAAGTTTTATAGAGTATATTCAAGGATGAGTTTGATCAACCCATGATGGGCTAGTTGCTAATCTTTTCCCTCCTGCACTTTGATGCTCATGTCTATCATGGATTGTAGAAGAAAGTAGGGTATACTCAATATGTTATGAGGAGGTGTGTTCTCTCCAAATCTCAGTTCTTGGAGGAGTCTGAAGTGGTATCCATACACTATACTATATATCCCTTCACATGAAATATATTTGATGAGTTGGTAACTGATTTCATTCCAAGGGTATGGAATGCTCTCCCTTCTAACCCCATTTTTGTCCTCTATTAGTTCTTCTCCTTCCAAAAAGAAATTTTCTTTGCAAGGGTGTTGTTTCCCTTGTATTCTTTTCTACATGGTAACCCTAGGGGGAGTGTAGTGATTTTGCTTATAACCTCGAGGCTAATTTCTACTGATAAACCCTTCACCACAGCTGTGGCATTGGTCCTAGTGAGGGGTATGAATGAGAGGGAAAGTTCTCTGGCCACATCATCATCGTATCCTCTCATCCTCTCAAGGAACCCCATCCTCTGATGCCTTGTAAAAATTTCCACCACAGGAGGATGTTGGTGGATCCTTGTTGTGTTTGTGGGTTCTCTCTTGTCGAAATCTCCTGTCATATTTCCTTGGTAATTATAGAGGCTTGTGTGGATATAGTTGAAGAATTTTGGTAGGTGATGAAGTTTTATTTTATTTTATTTTGTAAAACAATTCTTCTATCCTGATATGCACTGCAAATTCCTAACCAAATTGAGGATTTTCCTTCTTTTCAAATGGAAAAAATGAAAGGTATGGATCCTACCTAAGTTTTCCACGATCTTGTGAGGATAAATCTGATTTGATCTCCCTTAATGTCCATTGATAGCTCTGTAGACTGATTCCTTTGTATCCTGTAGGCTTCTTGTAGATTTCCTACACTGTAGATGCTAACTGTATCCTATAGGTGTTATTTCAGGAAGGCAGAGAGCAAACTCTTCATTCAATGAATCTTGAAGTTTCTTTTTCTCTCTTTTTATGGGAATCAATGTTTTACTTCCATATATGGATGATCGTGTGGGGTGGTGTGCTCATTGTCTAAGTACGAGCACCTCCTTTTGGACCATTGGTCACACTATCAGTCCATCATTCCACCTTACCTCATAATTATCTCCCACTCCTATCCTCCGTATCTTAACCATTTTTGGTTGTATTCCATTTTCTTCTGATTTGACTTTTGCCATGTATGGAGTGGTCTAACTATTTTCTTCTCATCGACTAGCAAAAGGTGGGCAAGTTAACTAGCCACCTTTACTTATAAAACCAACTCTCACATAATCCTAGAGTTTTGATCATATCGTAATAACAAGAGAGCATGAGTAAGATGAAACAAATGTGGTTAATGTGCTTCATTGATGATGCATGCTCGAGAGTGGTGCCTCTTTGTTGTTCTTTTCAATATGCATATTTTTGTGTATTTGCCTCTTTTGGTGCTTGTTCCTTTTGATGTGCAAGTGCTAGACCTTGTTACTAATGATGTTCTTATTACTGTTGAATTCTAGAGGAGGTTCTTCATCCCTTTAGTCCTAGTTATAAAGATGGATGCAATCTCTATGTTTTCCTTTGTGGGATAGGCTGCTACAAGATTTCCTATAGGATACCTACGGGATGTCCTGTAGCTGCCTCTCCCTTAAACTTTCATACTTTTTTTCTCAACTTTGAAGCATAAGGGATGTTGAAATGAGTGGAGAATGTTGGTAGGGAATTGTAGGTGAGAGATTTTTCCTCTGGGTATGGTTCCTCTTTCCCTCTTCTCTCTCTCTTCTATTTTTTTCTTTGTTTTTTTTGTTTTTGTTTTTGTAATCTGTAATTTATTTATTTATTTTTAATTGATTTCTTTGATGGATGCATGGGTGACATGGTGATGAAAGGAATGACTATGGTGTGGTGGAGTAATTTTTTTTTCATCCAAACATAGGCTTGTGTCATCACCTTACTCTCAGACTATCCTTCTTATGGTTTTCAAGGTCACTGTCATTCCTACAGGAAACTCCTGTAGGATTACAGGGAATCCTGTAGAAAACATAGAGTTTGAGTGAGATGAGTTGGAGGGGTTTATAAATGGAATAGTAGGTGAATAGTGGAATATATCAAATGGGTGTATTAAAAGATGTCTCTTGTAGGTCCTACTATCCTTCTCATGTTGTTTTTATCCTCCTCTTGTTGACTTGCAAAACCGAATTTCCATCTTTTGTGTCTTTTCTCTTTTTTTCTCTATATTTTTTTTATTATTTTTTTTTGTAAAATGACTAGTCTACTTCGAAGGAGGTTTTCATCCTAGATTCCTACCCTAGGTGCCTCAAAAGAGGTTTTCCCCCAAATATATTTTTATTTTTCGTCTTTTTTTTAAACACCCTTGGGCCGCCTTAAGAGGTTTTAAACCCAACAGTGGGACTAAGGTGCCTCATGGAGGTTTTCGCCTGAGTCTCTTTATTTTTTCCCTTTTTCTCTTTTGTTCTTTATTTCTTTTTTCTTCTTCAGGGGTTTGGTCAAGTGGAAGCTAAGACTTGCTCCACAACCATCATTGTCTTGCTGATGCTATTGATGAATTCTTGCCTTGACAAGGGCTTCTTGTAGATGTTTAATCTATACCCATTGACAAGCAAAGGGATAGCCTCTGCATCAATGGCTCTTATCTGCACAACACCATTACCATGACACTTTTCTATTAGATAAGACTCTAACCATATAGTTCTTAACTTGCCTTTAAAATCCTTGTACTGAGAATCATACAACAAAGCCCAAACACCTTCTTGAAACTATTTGTCTTTTATATTCTTGTCAAGCCAAATTTTCCTTTGAACTTGACTCATCTTTGTGTGCAGGAAGGCCTGCATCCTAAATTCATCTAACCCATTCAACTGGAGCAACCTTTCTTGTTCTCCCCTCTTGATATCCAGATCTAGTTGTGCTTCCATCCTTAAGGTGTTGTATTCAAAATTAATGGACAATAGGCTTTCTTCCCATAGAGCAGCTCATAAGGGGTGAAGCTAGTGGTGGTCTTCCACGTGGTATTGTAGGCCCAACTCGCCTCAACTAATCTATCTTCCCAATCCTTTATGCTACTGTTAATCACCTTGGTCAGAATTCCTTCCAGTGCTCTGTTGGTTACTTCCACTTGCCCATTAGCCTGTGGATGTTAAGGATTGGATGTTTTGTGCTTAATCTTGTGTTGGCTTAACAAATTTTAAATCATGTGGGATGTAAATTGACTGCCTTGGTCAGTGACCAATTCTCTAGGGTACCCAAACTTATAAAACATATTTTCCCTTAATAATTCAGCGACCTTTTCTTTTATTGTTTCTTTGATGGCTTTGGCTTCAACCCACTTGGTTAAGTAGTGAGTGCACACAATGATGTATTACTTCTATTTGGATAGAGGGTAAATGGGCTCGATGAAATCCATGCCCCACTTATCAAATGGCTCGAAAGTCACTTGAGGTTACAAAGGCATATCATCCCTTGGGGGAGGTTTCCTCATCTTTTGGCATCGATCATAATGACTAGTATACCTCCTCACATCTTGGTGAAGAGTAGGCCAATAATAACCAGCTTGTAGTACCTTGAATGTTGTTCTTTTGGCTTCAATGTGACCTCCACAAGGCCCATCATGACAGGCTAGAAGGATGTCGAAGACTTCCTCCTCCCTCACACATCTTCTTAGAATTTGATCCAGACCTCACTTGAATAGATTGCCCCCAATCCAAGTGAATGGGGCGCTCTTTCTTATGATCCTACTCTTTTCCTTGGAGGACAAGTTTGGTGGAAACTATGCAGACACCAAGTAGTTTTCTATGTGAGCAAACCATGGAGACAAAATTGAAATGGTGAATAAATTTTCATCTGGTAATTGATCATCAACAATTCCTTCCTCCCCTAAGGAAAAGTCAATCTAGATAGAAAATCTCCAACAACATTCTCCTTGCCAGACTTATCAATAATAGTTAAATCAAATTGTTGCAATAAAAGTAACCATATAATAATTTGGGCATTTACATTAGGTTTATTCATAAAGTATTTAATTGCAGCATGGTCAGTATGTACAAATGTTTGGTAACTGGTAATGTATTGCCTAAATTTATTCAATGAATGCATAACAAGTAGGAGCTCTTTTTCAGTCACTGTGTAGTTCATCTTGGTGTTCAATAGATTCTTACTCATGAAGTAAATGGCATAAGGTAGCTTGTCATCTATCTGGCCTAGAGCTACTCCTATGGCTTTGTGAGAGGCATCAGGATGTATATGAAAATGAAGAACCCAATTTGTGCCTCAAAAAATAGGTGCAGTAGTCAACTTGTCCTTTACGGTGTCTAAGGCTTCTTGATAACTTTTTGACCATAAACATTTGGAGTCTTTGGCCAATAATCCAAATAAAGGAGAAGCTAACTTGTTGAAATCTTTTATAAATCTCCTATAGTATTTGGCTAAACCTAAAAAACTTCTGACATCCCTATGTTTTTGTTTAGTCGGGACCCTTTTGATGATGGATATCTTATTTGGGTCTATTTGCAATCCTTCCTAGGATATTGAGTGACCTAGAGAAATCCCTGCAGTCATCAAGAACTCACACTTTTCAGGACTAAGGTATAAGTTCATTTTAATTAATTTTTTCACCACCTTACCCAAGTTAGAGAGAGACTCCTGGAAATCACACCCATAGGGTGTAAAGTCATCCATATAAATTTCTACTGTATCATGGACTAGCTCTGCAAATATACTCAAGACTTCCCTCTAGAAAGTGGCAGGGGCATTACATAGACCAAAAAGGACGACCCTATAAGTGAAAGTACCCCAAGGACAGGTGAATGTGGTTTTATCCTCGTCCTTTGGGCTAATCTGGATTTGAATGTATCTACTGAACCCATCTAAGAAAGAGAAAAAACTTTTCCCTGCCAGGTCATCTAAGACTTAGTCAATGAAAGGCAGAGGGAAATGGTCCTTCTTTGTTTCTTTTTCCAACAATCTGTAATTAACTCGAATCCTCCACTTTCCATTTTTCTTTGGAACCAAAATCAAAGTAGACACCCACTCACTGTCCAAGATAGGGAAGATGAATCCTGCATCCAACAGATTTTGCAACTCTTCTTTGACTATATCCTTGAGAGTTAGATTCATTCTCCTTTGGGGTTATTGGACTCGTTTGCAACCTTGATATAAATGTGGTGAGTACACACCGAGGGGTTCACTCTCTTCATCTCGTTTTAATTGCAAGCAAAGGCACCCAAATTATCTCTTAGCATATTACATAACTCTTTGTCTTGGTGTACAGAAAGAGAGGGGTTGATTTTCAGTTTTCTTTGAGGGTCGAATTCTATTGTCATGACATGAGTAGGGTTTGAATCAGCTAAGCATAGATAAATCCAATGGTTGTTCTTGGTTTCCTTCACTACTTCCTCCAAAGACAAGGTGTAGGGAGTTGGATTTTGGAGGATGTGTTCAATAAAATCATCTTCTTCAGGCTATCCTCCTCCCATGGTAGTTTCTAGGGTATAGAGTTGGGCAGAGTAGACTTCATCTTCTTCCTCCTATTCTAACAATAAAGGTAAGTCATGTTCTAGAGATGGTTGAGTAGGAGGTTACAGGACCAAATCCTTGGATAGGTGCCCATTTTTGATAGTCATGTTTCCAGCTTTGTAACTAACGTAGGCATTGACAGTGGCTAACCAAGGCCTCCCAAGTAAGAGAGGATAACCATTAAATTTGGTCTTAGGATGGAGAACTAAGAAGTCTACAGGGTACTCCCAGGAGTCAATGGAGACCATCACATCCTCAAAAATCCTCTTATGGACTACTGTGGATCAGTATGAAAGCTGCATGACTGTCGTGGTCTTTCTTAATGAACCCTGGAGATTCAACTTGAGAATGGTGTCCTTAGTCATTACATTAATGACAACCCCATGATCAATCAAGGTATGTGGGACAATGGTGCCATTGATGTGTACATCTACTACAGGGCTTCCAGGGTCTAAATAATTTGGGAAAATTACTTGTCCCAGCATTAAGTCAGACAACTGTCCAATGACATTAATGGTAGGGGTGTATCCTTTTTGCCTCCCTAGATGTTTGAAACACTTCGCTTTAATCAATTTGTTGTAAATAGGTACATCCTTGATAGATTGAAGAAGTGGGATTTTGACACATAGATTTTTCAATTCACATAGAATTTCATTCTCTTCTGGGGTAGGCTGGACTGGATGAGTTAATCTTTAAGGAAAGGGTGGTAGATTCACTCTAGGCATACTTTCCTCTGTTTCATCCTCACTCTCCCTAGGTGGCGATGGACGTTGATTATCCGGGAGCACTCTCCTAGATCTAAGGTTGATTTCCTTAATGTCCACAACATAACCAAGGTAGGATGTCTCTCCATTATAGACCTGTTGTGCCTGTCTATTGTTCAGGTTTGGGTTTGGTTGCGTAGGCATCTGAGGTTGTTTAGGTGGAGCATGGTGTAAAAGTTGTGGTTGAGTAGGAAGTGAAGATGATAAAGCTGGAGCATTGTTGTATGGGGGCCTCCACCCCTCGGGTGGTGCATTCCACTAAGGTTGTGGAGGTGCATATGGATGAAATGGCTGATTGGTTGGATGGGAATGGTACTCAGGTGCACATGACTAGGGAGAAGGTGGAGACCCAGAGGGATGATCATGGGGGCCCCAAGAGGGAATGGATGTGGTTTGGTTAGGGTTGTCATATGCATAGGATGACTCTTTCATGCCCTGTTGGTATGGTGGAGGCCCATGGGGCCTGATTTAATTTATGTAGCAGAGTTGTTCAGTCACCCCTTCAGTTCCCTAATAGACAACTTTTAGTCCAAGTAGAGAAGGGCACTTATCTCTGGAGTGGTTTTCTTCATAGAACGAGAAGATTTATATAAGGTTTAATGGAAATTCATTCCTATGGTGCCTCCTTGTTCATCTGCAGAAGAAGATGGCTATTTCTCTCTCTACTTCCTCCTGCTTCCTCTTGATTTCCAACATGTTTCCAATTTCACTTTTTATGGATGTGTTGGAAGAGGATGAGTTGGCCATAGTCTGACTAACCCTACCCTTTTTCCTAGCTACCCTAGAATGGTTATTAAAAACAACCTTGATATCCTCATAGGGTAGTTGGTAGATGCCCCCTCGTCATAACAGGTTTAGGGTATCGAGGAGATCTTCCGTGACCCCCCTGCATAGGACTAGCTTAAGTGACTCAAGATCAAGTGTGCACCTAGCCCTTTTATAATTGAGCTGTAATATTTCCTCATATCCTTCTAAGGACTCAAGGTCATTCTAATAATTTCCTCTTTGGTGTCTTTGGACCTGTAGTAGTCCCTATACTTGTCGTTGAAAGCTTGCTGCATTTGAGCCCAGGTGGTGATACTATCCCAAGGTAAACCCATGAACCAATGCTGAGTTGCATCCTTGAGAGTCGATGGGAATAATTTCAACTACTCATCATTAGTGGTGTAATCACAGGTTTTTCTTATGACAAACAATTCAAACAAGAAAGTATATAGATCTTCTGAGGACAGGCCATGGAAGTGAGGAAGAGCAGAGGGGCTTATGTTTCTCATCTTGGCATCCCCATTGGTTTCTTTGGTGGGAATAATACCCTCAATTCTTTCTATATCTCCCATTTCATTTCTATTTTCAGCCATTATGTCAGTTGGAATATTACTCCTCTATAGGATCTTCAAAAATCTCTGGTTAAGGGTCTTCAATTCACTACCACTAAAGAAGAGGGAAGGTTAGCTATTGGAAGTGGTGGGGGTATTTGGTAGAAATTTTCCTAAGTTATCCCTATTCCTACGAGGCATGAAGGAAGTGTTTTGTTTTGTTTTTTTCAAGATTTATGAATAATTGCGGAATAGAAAAGACAAATTGAAATGAAACTAGATACTGAATGAAATAACTTATAGAATTTAAAGGAAAACAAACCAACTTACAACTATATTCAAAAAATGAAACTAATAGCAGAATGAAAGAGATAAGAAATGGAAGAAATAAAGAAGAAATCACATCTACTCAGACAACTCCTCAACAATGGTGCCAAAAAGTGATGAGCACTAGTATTGCAACAAGAATGTTGCAACTCCTAGGGCTACCAACTTTAGTTCATCAGTCTATGAGTTCGTACAAACTTGGAGGTGACAGTTCTGTATACACAAATAGATGCAATGGGTCCACTCTTTTTTCACTGCTGAGTTGGGTGATAGACACTAGGGTTTCTCAAACTAGCCTTCTATTGATTTAGAAGAAGTTTGATTACCAATTGGGAAAGGAGAATTTTACCCTAATTGAGAGAATTGAAATGCTACCTACTGCAGTAAAGAAAGACTGAAATATATGCTTAAAACACACAATTCATCTAGCTATTTGTTGAGATACCTTAATTCAGAAGAATTCTAAGCTAACACATGTGATATTCTAACTAACCTAAGCATGAAATCTAATCTAATCAAACACTTAACTGTTGTGCACATGAATAAGCATAACAACCTTTTTCTTTTTGTCTTTTTTGTGAAAACATGAATGGTAATCCTTCTTGATTGTATGGAGGGTGGGTTAGGTGTGGAGACAAAGATGGTTTTGATATTTCAGATGGCTTGGGAGGAAAGTAATGGTCTTCTCCTAGCTTTTGTGATGCATTTCTCACAAATCGGGCTCAAAATAGGCCACTATAGGTCGTCCTACAGGATGTCTACAAGATTTCCTAATTCACCTATAGGATCACCTGTTTTCCTAAAGGAACAGGAAAAAGAATAAGGATATGGGGCTTGGGGAAGGTGAGTTATGGAAGGAATAAGACAAGGAAGTTTTTAGGACTCCCTCAGAACTCAAGCCAAAGTTGTATGATTGTTGGATTTTCTCAAAAAGCATGGAAAGTTGTCCTTGTGAAATGGTAAGTCAGATTATGGACTTAGTGCCTTTTGATGATCATGGATGGGTAGGGTTAGGCTGAGGCTAATGATATGAGGTCTTCCTACACTCCTGAAACTCTTGCAATATACATATCATTGTTGGAATTTACCCATAAATCATGTAAAAACAAGAAAGGTTTCCAACAACATAGGAAAGCAAAATTTCATCATTTATTTTCTTAGTTTATGCATGGAAATTCTTGAAGCCTATTATTAAAGAACCATGAAATATAATACAAATATTAACATATCAGAAACGGCAACTAAAACCTATCCTTTAAAACTGAAATATGCTAACCTAATTAGCAGAAAAACCATAAATTTCATTAGAAACCAGAATTCTGTCTTTTTGGGTTGAATGAGGGTTTTTCCTCAAACTATGGTCCCTCAAGAGAGGAATGAGGCAAGATCAACCTATTATCATCCTTTTTGATATTTATTTATCTCTCTAATTCTACTGTTAAATCTATACACGAATAGAAGAAAACTAATCAAGTTCACCAATACTTGCAATGTAACAATGCCAAAATCAATTCAAGGAGTAATCTATGAAATAACCTAAGAATACAAGTATAGTGGGAGGAACCTCTACCGCTAGGGTTGGGCCCTAACCCATGAGATTCATAACTATGAGTCAACTCAGTGTTGGATCAAGGGAATTCTTATTTTCATTAACATATTAAAAAATACATAACAATGTTTTGTCCCAATCCTTGAACTAGAAAGTGCTTAGTTATCTTGCAGGAAAAATATGAATCCTAATGAGGCTCTAGGCCTCCTTATTTATGCAACTAAATTTTCCAAAAAATTCCTTAAATCTAGGGAGGCTTGGCTCCTAATCTCAAGATAAACTTGTTCTTAACTATCCCTCGCTCGGTTGCCAATGTTCCTCATGACTCAGCTGCCTGCAACTTCGAGCTAGTGTGATTTGATTGAGTTATCTTCGATTCAGTGAAGATTTAATGAGGAAGATCCATCTCCTATAATATCTCTTTCTTGTATCACTCGAGTTCGTGCACCTTAATTACCCATAATTTTCCATAATTTTCTCCCAAAAACCTGAAATCAATGCACCTTAGACCACTAGGCATGACATCTTACCTTTACGCATCTCATTAAGAAAAATATAATTAAAAGATGTAAGGAATTATGAGAAGAGTTTATTTTAGTAACTTGGAGGTGTATTAAGGTCCATATATTTTACCCAATGATGAGCCTCATTAGATGTGTTGGCTGTGGGCATCCACCGAAGGATCTGGGAAAAATTATCCATCATCTCATTTGTTTTGTGCTTGAGGGCTTCTTCAATAAATAGTTTGATAGGATTTCTTGCTCTCTCATCTCTAATTTCTTCCACCATGGGAATCCATCAGTGTTGGTAGGGATGGTCTTGCAAAGGCTCAACCAATTCAAGTACCAACTCCTTATACCCCGACCTCATTCATGACATGCACAGAAAAATAAAGAAAAGGTAGACCGCCTTGATACTATTGATCCAAATTTTATGAAGGAATTAAATGAAATATAAATTTAAATAGACACAAAAAAATATAGTGAAAACATAACTTGAATTCATTAATAACAATTATTGAAAATTGTTTACATGGAGAATGGAAATAAACTACCTAAAGTAATGGTAGCTTGTCTCTGAGAATATATGTGGTGGTTACATTGCTTCTAAATTTTTTTACAATGAGGTTCGAAGGCCTATTTATTATTTAGAAACAATGGAAAACCCTAAACATCCAAAAACTATACTCTAGGAGATGAAGCGCCAAATGGATGTGGTCCTCATTGGGGTAAATTGGTACATCAACTTCCCAGGGTTGTAACTTTGGCAAACGATATTTGTTTGAGGTGTACGATACATCATTAAAATGATATATCCAAGGACTACAAATTTCGACTACAAACCCATATCGCACACTTTTGGCTTTCCCATTTTTGAAAAAATTATCATTTACGACTTCAAAATGGCTCTGGAAGTTCAAGACTTGAAAAACTACCAAAAATAATAAACTGTGCTAAAATTAAGCATATTGAAAGAAACAATGGTTGGGGTCTAAGTCGAATATGCAAGTTACCACCAATACACACCTGGATTAGTCCTCCCCCTTAGGAAGCAAAGGTCCCCATTGCGTTGAGTTCCTCTAAGAGATGGGGAAACTTTTGTTGAACATGGTAACATGTGAGCCACTTTCCTTAGTGCAGTAATTGGCTAGCTTTAACAACCTGATATAGATGGATCTTCTGTTGGTGAGTTTTTTTTACCTACGTTTCCTTGATCTGACCAGTTGTGGCATGTTTGATGCATTATGGGTTTAACTCAATTTTTGTTAGCTATAATTATGCAACGTTTGATGTGTCCAGTAATGGTGGAAAGTATGGTTAAAGGCAGTTGACATTGAGCATTGGGCGCAAGCCAAGGAATGGAGTAATGTTGAGGTCAAAATCATTGTCTCCCATAGCCTTGGTGATGGTGTAAGACCCATATAAGAGTTGTATGACCTTTTGATGGGCTTTATGAAGGCATTATTTTTTAAAATACAACCAAACTTTGTTTCCCACCTGAAACTTGTGTGACACCCAATTTTGATCATATTGCTACCTGTACTTGGCATAATTATACTTATCCAAGATGTCATGCACCTGTTGGAGGATGTGTTGGATGCGTTCAATAAACTGGGTTACTTTATCAACCTCAGACTGTACATTTGTGTATTTTGTCTGTATAGTCACATGAGACATGGTAACATCAATCAAATAAAATGTTTGAAAACCTATACTGACTTGAAAAATACTATGGATATTTGACAGATGGAGAGCCCTCTTATAACTATGTTTCACATAAGGAAGGGTCTCATTCCAGGTTCATGGATTCTTGGACTTGTACATGCATAGTATGTGCACTATCATCCTATTGGTCATGTCTTTCTAGCCATTGATCTGGGGATGTAATGTAGTTGACCTGGTGAGCTAATAATGTCTAGAGGATCGACCAGAATGCGATCAAGAACTTGCTATCATGACCAGATATAATGGTCTACAGGATCCCAAAGTGTACTCACACCTGTTCAAAGAATATTTTTTCAGTGTCCTCTGTTGTGAAACTCTTCTTGCAAGGCGCAAATATAGCCAACTTAGAAGAAATTTCCACGACCAAAAATACACAATCATTGCCATGCTTGGTAGACGGGAGGCCTGACAGATAGTCCATGGAGATGGATTCTCAGGGCTAGATAGGAGTAGCGAGAGGAGTGTATATGCATTGAATCTTGATGGATGAATTGATGATGGCACAAGCAGTGCAAGATCTGATATATTTTCCAACATCTTGTCACAGTTTTGGCCAATAAAAATACTTTTGTAGTAGGAACACAGTTTTTTCCACAGAAAACTATCCCGCAAACCTATTGTAGTGTGCCTCCCAAATCATATTGCAATGTTTTCTTGAAGAAACATAAATGTGGACAACCTAGGTAGCATAACAATTCATCCTAGAGGTTGGAATCTCAAACTTTCTGTCCATCCACTCACATTTGTTATGTGGTGGCAAATATATATCATTTTTATATGGTTGTGACCATCTAGGGGTCGTGTTTCCACAAGAATTTAGAACAATAGTATTTGATGCAATTTGGGACTAAATAAGGGAATATGCCACATGATTCGTGTTTCCATTCTTGTATCTAATGTTCAAGTAGAATTTTTGCAGATATGTAGAATTTTTTTAATGTCGACCAAGAAATAGACTAGTCTAGTATGAGGAAATAGAGGACCTGGTAATTAACCACTTCCAATCACTCCTCTTCAAACCTTCCTAAGACCGATCTAAGGCCATTCAAAAAATTCCTTGCAACATCCCTCATATTATGTTAGGGGACTAGAAGCTCGCCCTTATGAGGGTCGCAACGTTGGAATAAATTAACGAGATTGTCAAAGCAATGGAAAAAACAAAGCCCCTGGTCTAAATGGATTCACAACAAAATTTTTCCAAGAAGCTTGGAGCTTCATCTGGAAAGATATTCTGGAGGTGGTAGAAGAATCTTGACTCAACCAAAAGGTATGTCTGAGCCTAAATTCTACTTTCATTGCTTTAATTCCTAAAACTTATAAAGCATAAGACCCCTAGGGTTTTAGACCCATTGCGCTCTATAATTTCATCTACAAGATCATAGCCACTATCGACATCAAGTGCCTCAAGCACTTGCTCCCGAATCTCATCTCCCCTAAACAAACTAGTTTTGTTGAAGGTCACCAAATACTTGATGGATTTTTTACCTCCCAAGAGATAGTGCACTCCTTGAAGCATCATAAAATACCTGGAATGATGATTAAATTGGACCTCTCCAAAGTCTATTATCAGCTAAATTAGGAGTATCTCACTAGCATCCTTAAGTCTTATGGGTTCGATCATAGATGGATTAATTGGGTCTTTGCTATGGTTTCCCCTCGAGTGTAATCCATTATTCTTAATGCGCCCATGACCAAGAACCTTTAACCCATCACATGTCCTGTGACAAGGAGATTCCATCTCTCCCTTCCTTTTCATCCTGGTGGCAAAAGTTCTTGGCCGATATCTAAATTCAGAAGCCAGGGCTTCATAGATCGATGGTCTGAGATTGTGGGACAACGACCTCCTTGTCACTCACCAACAATTCATGGATGATATTATGCTCTTCTGTCATGTTTCATTACAATAATCTCGGTGCATAAAAGATATCCTTAGATCCTTTATGGACTCATTAGGGACAATGATAAATAACGAAAAATCTTGCATTTTATTTTTCAACACCCTGATGAACATTCAAACCTTCCTAGCTTGGGTTTTGGGTTTTGGCATTAGTTCTCTCCCCTCTAAGTATCTAGGAATGCATATATTGTTGAATTCCTTAAAAACATCATTCTCAAAAAATTCATGTGAAACTCAACAATTCGACCTTCGGATTCCTAAATCTGACTGGCACTATCCTTCTCAAAGTTGTCCTCCAATCCATATAAATCTACCAACTCTCGTGTATGGCATCCCCAAAATATTCTTGTACTAAGATGGTGGAAACCTATAAAAAATTATTATGGGGAGGAGCTTAACATGTAAAGAAATGGGCACTGGTCTCGTGGCCCAACCTAAAAAAGGCTAAGATGGAAAGGGGACTAGGTCTCTATGACCCTTATACTCTAAATCAAATAATGGGAGCCAAAGTTTGGTTGCACTAGATAAGAGGAGGACCCGACCTTTGGAAACAAATATGGACCCATATATATGACATGCCAACTCAGATTGAAGATATCCTTAGATATTATGACCCTCGGAAAGGATCAGAAATATGGAACATGGTAGTCTAGAACAGACACCTCATCCACCAACATGTCCTCTCGGAGATTAGAAATGGGAAAACAAATTTGTTCTGGCGGGACTCATGGAAATAGAGAGGAAATATCTTTTGGATATAAGATCTAAGTGATCTCTTTCTATACACAACTGGAAGGAACTTCCATACAATAAATCAAAATTGGAAATAATACTTGACTAATGATGGATGGAGGAAATGGAAGGAGTGCCAAGACTAGTCTCAACCCCTAGAAGCAGAACAATGGAAACAACTGGAAAAAGAGTTAGAATTCACGAAGCTCTCTGTCCTAAATGGAAAAACATCCTTCAATGGGGATATACTATAAAGGGAACTTTTGCCATTAAGGAGGCCTATGGCCTCAAGGCAGGATGGGACTAGGCGTAACACAATCCCATTTGGAAGAAGATCTAGAAAGGGGAGGGTTGTTGAAAGTTTCCTACCTTCTTTGGCTAGTATGGATGGGTAGAATTATCACCTGTAACTACCTATAAAAATGGGGTACCTGTTGACCCTCATATTGTATACTCTATAACCATCATGATGAGGATCTCTAACATCTATTAAATTCTTGTCCTTTTGTAGATCAAAATTTGCACCAGGTGGAAGAATTTTTTGGAAGAATGGATAGAGGCCATTAGAGCATTAGATAAAACATTCTTCTATGATGAACAAGCCTCTTGTCAAACGCAGTCCTCAACAGAGCTTCGGGGCTTGTCCTGGGTGCAACACTCTTGGCTATATGGAAACAAAGGAACCACAAAACTTTTAAGAATAACCATCTACCTCAGGAACTTGTTTGGGAAGGGATCATCCATAACATCTTTGAAAAAATCTTGGCAAAGGAATGGCATCTAGATGACAAGCAAGTTTCCCCTGATGAGGCTAGAATCCTCCACCACCTGAACCTCTCACCTTTGATGATTGCCCCAAATTCCTGGAAACTCATCACAAGGGGAGTGGATTCACCACAACACTTCACTACACCCCCAGAGGGATTCGTCAAGTTGAGTCTTGAAAGAGCCCCAAAAACTAACCTATAATCTTGTCTAATTTATGTTGACCACTATGGCTATGCGAGCAACAATGAAGCAAAATTTGTAGTTGTTCGACAAGGTCTTCTCAAGGCTATCAAATTGGGGTACAAGAACATTGTGGTGGAAGGAGACTCCAGGCTTGTAATCAACACAGTTAAAAAATTGAGCCAGGGGGCTAAATGGGACAAGCTTAGCCATAGATGGAGAACTGAAAGATTAGTGCAAGAGATAGGTGATCTTCTTCAAAATTATGATTATATTATCACCAACCACGTTAGACGAGATGGAAATAGAGCAACGAATTTCCTAGAAAATTGGGGTTTTTCACATTGAAATGACCCTCTCGAGTTGACTTGGCCACCTCAATCCATGGATGGTAGGTTCAACTCCCCAGAAGTGATCCTAGAACATCACTGTGTGAGATTGACAACACTCCCATCAAGGTAGTTAAATGCAAAGGGAATTAGGGTACAAAGCCGCCACTCTCCACAGACGTGAGGTGATAGGTGCAGTGTATCCATGCATGAAAAAGGTTAATACTCATGTAGGAGGTGGCAACACCATTGTGTCTTCAGTCTGGCATTGTGTCAAGTGCTCTGTGAGAGTTGATGGTAGGTTTTTCTTCCAAGATAAAGAAGTGTGGAAGGGTGATGCCGAGTTCCGAGGAAGGACACGGCTCCATGGGAGGTGGTGGGCTAATATACTCGGGGCGAGGGTAAAATAGCATGTGCCCATTGATGGGATTTAGGTCTGCAACAGGTTGACTTGCATGAGGTTGTGAGCAAGTGGGGTTTAGGGAAGTTGTCACTTCTTGCATTCTTGATGCAATATGTCTTATTGACAGGCATGGCCTCTGTGTCTATTTAGTTCGAAATTCTTCTTTCTCGGATGGTGTTATATGGGATTTTGGCCTCTATGGTCAGCCCCTGGGACCTTCTTCTTCTAGTTTGGTTTGATAATCCCAGGGCTTGGGGATATGTTGTCAACAACTCTATCTCTAAGCTTAGTTTTACAATATTTTCTAGGGATGGGTTGAAGTTTTTCTCCTTACATGTCCATTGGCCCCAAAATAGTAATTTTTTCTCTCTCTATCCTACCAATTCTCATGCCCTCAGCCTCTGTGGAAGTCTTTGTGGTGTTAGATATGAGGGTTTGTGATGGTGTGGGTATAGGGAAGTAAATTATGGTGTAAGTCTTGCTGGTCTCTTAAATTATTCTTCTGATAATTGGTTATGGGTTGTGGAAGATGAGTCTTTGTTTGGGTCGGAAGGTAAGGATTGGGTGCATGAGAAAAGACCAGAGGATCTTCATTAGGTTTTTTGCATGGAAATTACTGTTTCATGATTCTCTCACGGTAGGTTTGCTGGGAAGTAGGGTCACCTGGAAGCGAAAATATTCTTGTCTTAGGCCACCACATGTATAATAAATTCACCATACCCACGTTTTCACTATGCACTATGAGATCGTGGCATTTGTGCATGGTCTAACTGCTAGAGGTTGTGGAAGGAGAACCCAGGTCACTTCGAAGGAAGAGCAACCCAACTCCTCTAGGTGAAAAATGAGAGGCCACAAACCAACCACCAACATCATAAATGATGCAGCCATAGCATGCAGTCAAGGGACAAGAAAAGCAATTAGGCAGTTAATTAAGGAGTGGGAAGTTGATTTGAACCAACAAGCTGGCTTGATGGAAATTGAGGTGGAGGATGGGCGGGCTATGGTGTCAGATATTGGGCACACCCATGGTTACATTGCTCATTTTAAACATATTTTCTACCTATATTGGTCCACGAAAAATATATTGGGAAAGGCCTTGGAGTAGGTCTATGTGAATATAGCAACGATAGTGCAGGACATTGCTAACTACAAGAATGATCCGGATTCAAATAGGAATGCAAAAAATTAAAAATATAACCATACATACAAATAGGTAGTAAAAATAATACTTCCTTTTATTACTGTAAAATACTGAAATATGCTTACAAACAAAAATGGAACTAAACTAGCTACGGTTATGGTAACTTATCTCTCAATGAGGCTCAAAGGCCTATTTATTATTTATAAGCAATGGAAAACCCTAAACATCCAAAAAACTAACCCTAGGAGATGAAACGCCAAACTGTGGGCCTCGTTTGGGTAAATTGGTACATCAATTTCCTAGGGTCATAACTTTGGAATAAAATCTCCATTTGACGCGCACAATACCTCGTTAGAAATATATATCTGAGGACTACAACTTTGGAAAGAGAAACATTGATCCATGTACCCATGATGATCCCCGTGTTCCCAAAAAACATCGTTTACAGCCTCGAAACAACTCCAGAAGTTCAGGACCCGAAAAACTACTAAAAATAGTAAACCGTGCTACAATTAAGGAAACTGAAAAACTAAAATAAACAAAGGTGGGGGTCCAAGTCGAATTGGAGGGTGGCCACCAATATCCACTTAGATCAAATAAGGACTTCCAAAAACTACAATTTCAGATGCAAAAACAAGATGCACTCCTTCATCGAATTGAGGATCACCTCCCTTGCCTTTTCTCACAAACAATGTTGTCGGGTTCCAATGTTAAGGATCTAGCTTCTTCGGTAGAGTCTGCATCTACCAAGGGAGAGTAGTAGTCTGCTAGATGTTTTCAGTTTTTTATTATTATATATGTGGATAGATTTTAATTTCCATAATGTTGCGTTTTAAGTTCATAGGAAAATAGTATTTAGGTAATGCAAAGACACATAGACATATATCTTGGGTAGAAATATTAATTATTTTTTGCTACATGATGGTTGATCATGCTGTTAGGTGGCCAATCGACTTGGTTTCCCTTTGGGCAAGTTGAAGCTACCTAATTATTCATCTGTGGATGTAACTTGCTTATATTTTAATAAAAAAGGAAGGATCTCGAAGCTTACAAAAACAAAAACAAGAAAGAAAAAATATATTTTGATTATTTTATTATCCTTATTCCTTTATCCGCTTTTTTTTTTCACATCCTTTATTTATTTTTTTCTATTCCTTTTTTTTTTCTTCTTGGAGTTGATATTTTTTTGGGAGTTATACTACATAATAACAAAAATAATATAATACAATTGTCTCTTTTACTGCCAATTTCGTGATTGTTTTTTCTCTTACCATTTTAAAGTCAAATTTAAAACAAAATTTTCCACACCCAACATATTTATTAACCTCCATACTTTACCATAATATAATTTATGGGTGCTTCTCAAATTCTACAATGAATACAGCCAACAAGTTGTTTCATAAAGCCACCAACATTGCTTACACATCATTTTTCTTTTCTTACCATTCTAAAATCAATTTTAAAACAAAATATTCCACACCCAACATATTTATTAACCTCCATAATATACAATAATATAATTTATTGGTGTTTCTCAAATTCTACCATGAATACAACACACATTATCCATTGAACAATGAAGCTCGCATCCTTCTCCCATGAATGGACAAAAAAAAATCAAGAATATAACCAGCCACAAATAAATCTTTAAAAAAATAAAAGTAAAAAATAAAACCATGTATTTTCATTACATTCCATGTTTTCAAAAACCCATGGCTCCACACTTCAAGGTTTACTATTCACCATTCCAGCCCATGGTATTCAAGACAAAGCAATATGTTAGTTGAATAAGATATAATGATGAGCACGAAGATAATGTTGGCTTCATTTCATTCTCATCCACCATTCTACAAGTGTTTGCTCATGGTTTTGAAAAAAAAGAAAAAGAAAAGAAAAAGAAGCTAGTTTTCACAATTAATACCACTCACATTTACTATTAAATTTGAATGTCATCAATTTAATTCATTCCAACTTAATTTAATGAATGAGAGTGCTTTATCTTTTTACCAAATTTTATCCAACTACCACTACTTAATCTAGGTTCCGTTTTTTTTTTAAATAAATGTAAGGAATCTCAAGGGCTTGCAATTAAATTATCCACATTGGGCGATGTAAATTGAGACCAATCTGATTTATACAGAAAATTTTAACATCATAGACTTTATATAGTACAGGTACAATATTAATCTCATATTTTGAAATTTTGGCATATGACGGTTGTTTAAACTCGTCTTAGTTATTGAATTCTGAAATTGAATTTCATATGCTTAATCTCTTTGCTAAAATAGTGCATTTATCATTTATTTATTTTTAGCATTGGCGATAATTTAAATAATTTTGAATAAGATAACAAAAATCTTATTATAAATGTAAAAAGACTAAAATTCAATTCTGTAAGCTCATTTTTACTAATGGATATTGAATTTTGAATAAGATAACAAATCTCTTATTATAAATGTAAAAAGAATAAATTTCAATTCCATAAGCGCCTTTTTGATAATGGATATTGGATTTTTGAGAATAAAGTTTGAGCATAGAGGAGCTTAAAACATTTAATCAATATATATTAAATGGATACTAAGTGAGGAAGAAATTAATGAGAAGTATTGGAAAAAAATTTGAATGGTTGAGAATTTGTGAATTTGAGTAAGCGATTTCTGAAAAACGCCCCTAAAGTAGAACTATAAACACAAAATCACTAAATTAAAAGAAAAATCTCAACAAATACTAGCTAAATTCCCCCTCAATAGATCTTATCCCGCTTCTTTCAAAATTGATATTTTGTGAAATGATAAGTACTTTAAAATGATTATTTTTTAACTAGATCTATGTTGTCAAATAAATATCTATTTAAAATGATATTAGATATAAAATTTAACAATTCTTTCATGTAAATATAATTATGTCTAAGTAATTCTAGAATGGAAAAAATAGACCTAATTAGATTTTGTAGTAATAATTTAAAATGTTATTCCCAAAGGTACGTAGGGTTTGTACCTTGATCTGATACCATATGTAACATCCCAAAAATTAAGCATAAAACACATTACAACAACCAAGCTATTAACATATGCAATTAAAAATTAAACAATGATGCCCACCTAAGCAATGAAGATACCTTAGTGAGGTTTACAATGTTTTGACGAGCTTGCGCTGATCTAGAAGCACTATCCGTAACAAGGATTTCGAGACGACTCTCCACCCAACCATAGGCTTAGCTGCTCAATATATTTCAATAGCTAGCCACCCCCGAGCCCTCAACCAACTTACTACTACCAATGATTTATTCCCTCCAACATTTCCTTCCTCAATAATGAGTGAATGAATGCTTGCCTCTTCTTCCCCCTTCTTCATTACTAAATAGAACAAATGGCTCTAAAAATCATAAGGGGATGGAAAGAGATATGCATGTACATCATCCATGTGTCCATGCCAACTTTTATTTTATTTATTTATTATACATTTTCTTTGTTGTTTTTTGTTTTATTTATTTATTCATATATTTTCTCTTCATTAATTGTTAGTTTATCTTTCTTCGTTAATTGTTACTTTACTTATATTAATATTATTTTAGTTACTTTATTATTATTATTATTATTATTATGGTATATTACAAGACTTGCATTCCTCAAGAGTTTTTCGGTCGCAGCAATAATAGGGTGAATGTAAAAATATCTCTCCCTCTCTCTAGCCTCCCATGTTTGGACCATATTGTATGGGTCTGACTACTGCTCTTACTGCTACTATTGCCCCCTTTGCTAACATCTCTGCTACATGATTGACATATAAAAAACAAAAATGTCATACATAAAATACAATTTCTTATATTAAATGAAACATTTATTTATAAATATGGAAACATAACTTTCAATTAAGAAAAAGGAAATCACCAGTGTGCCTAAAACACAGTCATGCACCGGTGTCGATGCTCTATAAATATTAGCACACTGACATTGGCATGCACATAAGTATGATGCATCACTCTTGGTTCGCAAATTCACCTTTTGATAGTGGTGAAACATGCTTGGTCACCAGCGTGCACATATAACATTGTCGCAGTGGTATGGAACATTCAGGTTTTCCAACATTCCGAGCTATAGATACATTTTTAATTATTATTTTTGCTATGCATTTGGTAAATATTAAAACAATGTGTGTGGCACACTGATGTATAATCTTTCGCATCTTTCCTAGTGCATTTGTATTCAAAAAACACCTTGCAACAATGGTGGTGTGTTATTTTTACACATCGAAATGTGATGCACCTTGTAAATTTATAGAGTGCACAAAATGCACTACAACAATGGTGGTGTGTTATGTTCATGCACGGAAATGTAGTGCACCCTTTAAGTTTACATGGTGCACCACTATCAATTCAAGGCGAACATATCGAGCGCACCGCACGATGAATTTTTATTTTTCAAAAATAGTGGAAAATTTAAGCTAATTTACAATTCTAATCAACTAAAACAATAAACTAGAAAGAATCATAGAAATGACCTAGAAATTTGGTCATTGGGGAGGCGTTGTTGACCCACAACGGAGAAAAGAAAAATTAGCAGGATTTGAAAAAATTGAAAACTCAGACAGTTAGCACGGTACGAAAGGATGGTGAGCACGAGAGGCATTGACGTTAGGACTCTTTCATGTGGCAAGAGTGGCATCAGTGCTTCAGAGATATCCTGCACCATAAATGGTAAAAATGAAAATTACGTCCAGGAGGGTTTCTTTATTTAACCCTCCTCTAGTGCATTTCTCAAATTTCACCAGTGCGGGATATATCCAAAAGAACCACAATTTTTTTATTTAAAAAATATTGAGATTATTCTCTCAAGTCACATTGGGGCATTTCTATACAATTACCACACCGTTGTTGTCCTTTAAATATCTCACCACTCTTTTTTAGAAACTAAAAATTGCCTGGCAGTGCAGTTTAGAAGATGCGCCTAAGCATTTTGATAAGTTTACGCACAGGAACATCGTTGGAAAATGGCACTGCATTTTTCTGAAATTTAAAACTACGACAATTCTCCTTAGTGGCATGCATCGAGATATTTTATTATATGAAGGACATTGGTTCTATTGAAAATACAAGTGTTGGTACATTTTGTTATTTTGCAGACCATGTTTTTTTATTTTTTTACAAAAATAATTTTTCCACGGTGCATCATGTTATATGAAACAACAGTGTTTGTACGGATAGTAAAGCACTAGTGCATTGACAGACTTCAAACACAACATCCAAAAAAATCTGCTAAAACATTCGCACGCTCATCTCCACTAGTGACCTCCGCATGGAAACTTTTAGGGGCTAATATTTGTAGGTGGGTTAACTTTACATGATTTTTCAAAAAAAAAGATTCACCAATTTCCATTTTTTATAAAAATGATTCGCCAAAATTTTACAATATGAAATCATTTTACCTTTAGAATTAACAACATTATATAGAGATTATATATAAATCCATTATAAATTTGAGTAATTATACAAATACATCACTAAACATTTTATAGTTTGCATATTAAGGACTACAGAGATTCGCCAATATTTTTAAACTTCAAGAGCATTTTCCATCCTTAAACTTTTCCCTCACCTCCGATACAAACGAATTTTTGGGCTATTTTTATAGGGGCCTTCACAAAAACTTTCACTAGAAGGTATTTTACTTGTAGTCTATTTTTTTCCGCCATACCTTGTGTTTCTAGTTTCATTGCTTGAATTTTTGAGCTGCCATTTTGTTTATAAGTTTTCAAACAACTATTGTATGGCTAAAATTTTGACATATATAACATTGAACCATATAGTCTAGAGGAAAAACCAATTTTCTAAATCTACATTTGTTTCTCATGTGCCTGGCCAGCTAATTTCCATGTTGATAAATTATTCCTTGTGACTTGACCTTCCTGAATGATAAATTCACGCTGTAATTCATAGCTTTACGATTGTATTTTGAGCATGTAAATAAATATCAAAGAAAAATACCCTCCCACTTGGTAAAGGAATGATTCATGTAGGTTGGTCATTGAATTTTATAAGATATATTAGCTTTTTGTATGATTCGAGCTTGTCGTTTCCTCTATTGAAAAATTTGATTTATGTTTACAACATTATTTTCTCCTTTCCATGTCAAATTTGATTTTCCATTATTTTCTTGTAGCTGCAATTTGGACTGCATATTTCCTTTTCCTTCGTGTTGTTGCATTGGGTTCGCTGATTCTACTACATTGTTTGAACTTTTCATAACTTAAACCAATTTAATAACTTTCTTAATCTGAATCTCAACTACTGAGTCTTATTGGCCTTCAAATCATAAGACTATTATTTCATCTGATATTCTTTGTGCTTTAAGAATTTAATTTAAATAATCGATCACTTTACCAATTTCTTTTATTAAAAGTTTGTTGGGTCTTAGCTTTTTCAATCCCTTTTCTAAGAGAAACAATTTCTCCTTCAAGCCTTTCACACATCTAATCTTTCTCTGTGAGCTTCTCATTCAAGGTTTCTTTGATTTTCTTTCCTTCTTCAATTTTTAGGAGAGAGTTTCAATAGTTCCATCTTTGTCCTTGGCCAAAAATTCCTTTTGTGCTTTATTTTTCTTTCTCATCATTTAAATTTCCTCAAGAGTGCTAACCAACTCATCTTTTAATTCAACTTCAGCCTCTTCTCCATAAGAGAAAACAAATTGTATTTCCGTACTTTTGATGGTCATGAGAATAAATTCTTTTGAGCTTTCATAAGCTATTTCCTCATCTGAGGATTCATAGTCTTTGTTCTTAGAGGACTTGGAATATTGATTGTAGAAGCTTTTCTTTTTAGCATTATTTTTTTCCTTTTTCACTTTTCCAAACTTATCTCTAGGGTCATATTCATTCTTCTTATTTTATAGATATTTGGAGGCATAATGGCCTTCTTTACCACAGTTAAAAACTTAAAAGTATCTTGCCTTTGTATTTTAGGAGGCCCCTTTTGATATTTCTCAAGAAATTAGCTTCCACTTCCTTTGATTCACAACATGAGTCATTATGTCCTTCCTTGGGATTCCTACATACTTTAAAGGTTGATTCCCTCAGTGTGGGATTGCCATTAAAAATCCTCATGTCGTAGGTAGTAAGAGTTCCAAGCAGTTGATCCAAATGTGAGAAATTTGAGAGTTATCATTTGCTTAATGGCTAAAACTTTAGGATTGAATATCTCGGGGAGAAATCAAAACATCTTTTGAGCCACTACATTCTCTTTTAGCTCTCCATCAAGACCTATTATTGTATTCACAATTTCATCAACTCTAAGAAAGTATTTAAAAATATCTTAATCATCATGCATCTTCAAAGACTCAAATTTCATTCTAAAACCTTGAAGTTTTGCTTTCTTTACCTTTCTATTGTGTTCAATCTAGCTCCCCATATTGTCCCATATTTTGTTTGCAATAGTTCAATCCATGATGTTTACTAGCTTTGGTTAAGGTAGACCAACAAGTAGAGCATTCATAGCTTTTTCATTACATGTAAATTCCATCTTTTAATCTCTAGTATTAAGGGCTTGAGGCTTTTGATATTATTCTTCCACTACATTCCATGCATCAACACTAAGATATTGAATATAGGTTTTCATCCTTACTTTCCAAAAGACATAGTTTGTTCCATTGAGCATAGGTTTCCTATTGGTGTATCAATATTCCTAGTTTGGCATTGTACTTTATCTTTCTGGTAGCTATTAAACTAATCCTGGCATATACATGGCTCTATAGCAATTATTACAATAATTAGAGGGGGGGCGGTGAATCAGTATTGTGAGAATTTAAAATTTTCTTTCACAAGGTAAAGAATACTAAAACACCAATAAACACTTCAACAACAATTCATGTAAGCATCACAAGAATCAACAAAAGAGTCACACATTAAACACATAGATTCTTCAATCCTTTCTTTAATTACTTTCACAAAGATAAGCTTCAACTTGGTCCTACAATGTTATTTGGATCCAACTAGAAGGAAGCTATGACTCCCTAATTTATCGACTACCACTAAAAGGAGATACTACCCTTGAGTTTATTAGTGGATACTGAAAGGAGCTCCAACCCCTGATTATTTACCCACCACTACTAGAAGGAGCCACAACAATTGAAATCCAATATGCCACATGCTTGACCTTCTTGATTCACCTTTCATTCTATTTTCAAACTCAAATCAAGAAGGCCAATGTCATTCACAAATGTTAAAACAATATTTACTCAAAAAAACACCATAAAACACCTCTATCACTAATATAATATCCTTTTATGATCTTCGATTCCACTGACTAATCCATCAATTACATCAACAACAACATCAACATGGACATTAACAACCTTCTTGTTAATTCAATTCTACTTAGAAAGAATTAGAGCTCATAAATTTGGATTTTGAACTTTAGCTAGGTTCAAATCTTTAACTTGCATGATTTTCAAAATTTTCACTTAAATTCCACTTTTTTCAAGTCATATTTATGTGTTCATAGAGTCTTCAATCTCTAATTTGTTGCTGCGAGGATAAATTCTAAGTTAAACTGCCAATTCTCACCAATCTAGAAAGTTATAAGTTTTAGTAGTGACTTTAAATTTAATTCTAAATTTAGCAAACTTCCTAATTTAGAAAAACTGTCCAATATACCACCAAACTAATCTAGTCTTCTTGATTATACTTCTCATAAATCTTAGACTTCTAGTCTAGACTAATAAATTTTAGACTTTTGGTTTAGACTGATAAAATAGACATTCAGTGTAATAAAATTTTTTCAATATACTTATGTATAATAAACCTCTGTCTAGCCAACTTCCCCTCTAACTAACTTCTTGTCTAACAAACTACCAGTTGACCAAACTTCTAGTTGAATAAACTTCTATTTGACCGAACTTCCATTCAAAGAGACTGCAGTTGACTAGACTTCTAGTCGAATAAATTGACTCTTTCCAACCTTGGCACATGAGCTTATTTTACTCATAAGTTTTGATTCGAGAGGTATTTTTCATTATTTCATATTCCATTGAAAAAAAAAAATTGAGCTTGATCCATCTAAGTAGGTTTCAAGATCATTTGAGCTAAATATATAAAGTAAGGATTGATTTGAATATAATATCTCTTTAGACACCAATTTCACTTGTTCACCAGCTTTCCTACAACCATATGATTAATTCCACTTCATGATACTTCCTTTCACATCAATGAAAACATATTTCTCGTAAGCATATCCTTATAACCATGTCTCAAAGCCTGAGATGAACACTATTCTAATAAAGAGATTTGGAAGCAGGATCCTTCACCAATTATACACTAAGCTTTTAGAACACATCAAACATGAAAGACATATATGTTGGAGACTCCTCAACAAAGAGAGAAGGCATTAAAAGGGTATATTTGGGCACTATAGAATTAAATTCTAGGTCCAAGTGTACTCAATTCAAAGTACATAAGAGAGAAATAATATAATGGAAATTAGTTCCAATGAGAGAGGTCACATCAAGGAAAGTTTTTTTACATCTATAATTATTATCTTCAACTACTATAGGATATGGAGTATCATATATAACATGTCGTTTTCTACTACTTCCAATTAGGAAATCATCTTCTATAAATTCATGGAAATCAAGAATCGATATGCTAAATAAGGACAAGAATTCTCTAAAGGGCTTTCGAATCAGGGCAAACTTTCACAAACTAGATTGTTCTAATCCCTATATTATCAAAAGGAGAAGCTCCTAATGGAAATATTAGAGCCAAAATACCAAATCATTAAGACTGCATAATATTACAAAGCTTCCAAACTTACAATCACCTAAAAAATATCAATAATATTAAGTATATGGATCCTCACAAACATATAGGGGAGATGTTATGTAAAAATCTACCAATCCTAGTTGCAATTGTTGATAGACTTTAAAAATTTCTAAGGTAAATAATCAACTTCAGTAGGAGAATATTTCTACAATAATTAAATAGATGAAAATGGATAATAAAATCATTATCAAGCTAAGAGAAAATCCAAATGACTCAACCTTAATTAATGATTTGATAAAGTCTAGGGAAAATGATGTCCAAGTTTTAGGGATGAAGCTTAATATGCCAACTATACATCATGTCCAAATTAAAGGGTTAGAAATAATGCAAACAGAGAATGAGAAACTATTTTCACCAATTATTGAAATAAATAAGAAGTTGGAAAAGTTTGAAGTTCAAATTGAATACTTGTTAAAGGAATGGATGAATATAAATGTACAGTAACCAACTCATAAGTTTCACTAAGAGAAAGATATCTTTGGAAAAATTAGTAGACACAATATCATCACTCAATTTTAAAGGATAAGGAAAATGAAAATTTGAAGAAGGAAATGGGACTAGATAATGAGGAGTGTGAAAAGGAATGTAATATTCCTATCGATGAACTTAAGCAAAAAAACTTAATTGCAAAGTTTGATTGATGGATATAAGGAAAAAATGATTGGAGCACAACCATTAATAGAAAACGGAAGAATATTGTGGGCATATATTGTAAATTATATTTTAGATTTATGGGAATCATTTGTAGTAATTGCTCACGAAATAAATTTATTTAAAATTGCCAAAAAGTTAGTAGAGTAGATCCAGCAAGAATTAGGGAATATAACATCAATTGAAAATAGAGTTATTAAATTTCTGAATGAAAGAGGTGAGGAGTACCTAAAATTATTATAAGTCCATGAGAGAACTTGTTGGGTATTAGAAACCAATCGTGTTATCATCAAAATAAGTTTTATCCAACAAGTGCATGAGAAGTGCGAGTAAGGTAAAAAGGAAATAGATTCATTTAATAGTAGGTTTAATCTTTAAAGAGGAATCGGTATGCCTTTTTCTTGGGACTCAAATTGAAAGTTACTAGCCTTGGATGCATACAATAAATTCTCTTATATGTATGTAGCATTGAAGGGTGAGCGGATTGCGAAAAACCTCAACAATGTTTTTTACATTCAATATGACGTGAGATCACTTTTTCCTATTATGCCAACCATTCAAAATTATAATTATCTGGACTTGGTTTATAGGAAACTAATATCGTATACCTATCCATCTAGGAGAAACGAGTAGAAAATTGCTAATCTAATACCGTGAATTACTGAATTAATTCAACAAAATTTAGGAAAAGCATGAAGGTGCAAAATCAAACTTAACTCGTAGAGGAAGTTTCTATTTTAATGTATCAAATACTATGTTTCTTTATTTTGTAACAATTATGTTTCTTTATTTTGTAACAAAACACTATTTTGTGATTTTTTTTAATAGAAACTACAAAGCTATTGGAATTAACGGTTCACTTTTAATGAAAATGAAGACTTGTAATCTGTCTTTTCAAGAATTTTACTCTCACACAACTTTTAGATGAGAAGCCTCAACCAATGAAAGGGAAAAAAGGGATATCTAATGGGACTGGCTAATAGCTTGCTAACCTAAGTACTCAATTTCCTGGATGGTAACAAAAGGTCTCATTTCAGTATCTAGAGTCTACTAAAGGAAATGAAAACTAAAGGAAATGAAAATGTTGGACAGAGGCATTACTAGACTTATATGTATCTCCCTAATGTGTTGTGTAGGTAAAAAAACATTGAATTTAATTATAAAATATCAATGAATTTAATTACAACAATTCTTTATAATAAATCAATTCCAATCACCTTGGTTTATCTTGCTCAATGACCATGATTTCCCATCATGACTTCAACCTACTCGAAAGTTAACACTACCTTGTGTGCCTGATGAGATAGAATGGTATATATTGCTTGATATCTGTAGCCCAAATGTCACCTCGGGCTTAAACTAACACGAAAAATAATAGTACCCACCACAACTAATGATATCTAATTCTCCATTATCGAACTTCCACCTCATCCTTGATGTCATCGTGTACATTATTTTACTTTAATTTCTTATTCATAATTTATTTTTTTCAAGACTATGTTTATATTGACCTCCAAAGCATGCCAAATGCATCAATCATGAACCACAATCCTATGGATTAGATTGTCTTGAGCCGGAATTTAAGAAGCTCAAGTGTGGTTTTTGCTAAATGATATCAAAATGGTCCTTTCTGATTATAGATTAGGCAATTCAATAATGACTGGATTGATCATGATTAGTAGAAAATGAATACCATTAATATGGATAATAGTCGAATGTGCTTTAAGATATTTTGTGTGATTTTATGATTTAACTAACTTATGGATTCTCACACACTATATGTATTCATTTTGGCTTTGAACTCGTCTCTGAAAGATCTAACAAATATCATTGTATTTTTTTTGGGAAGTGATGGATGCGGTCAAGGTATGGTTGATCACATGTTTGTTTCTTTTAATTTCCTAGTTATTTTTGGTATCCTCATTGTCAAGACTATTTTTCTTGTAGAGTTCCATCTAGGATTTAATACAAAATTTCTTTAAAAGGGAGCTTTGTTAGGATTTTGAAAGCTAATTTAAATGTAGATGTAACATGGATATAAATTTCAAATTTAACCATTATAAATTAAGAAGAAACAAGTTTCCTGAACTATATATCAAACCTATGTGATCAAAGTAGATCGTAATACCACATAATTCAAAACACCTATCATCTCATTGCAAAATTTCCAAAATCACAGCATGAAAACAATGTGAACCTTGGTATAACTATTACTATAACAATAACAAGAGTAAGAGAAATGGCTTAAGGAGGCAATGGCACAATCATCTAGGAAGAGTTATGTGCAATGAGTCAATATATCTTAATGTTGATGAATATTGTTTTGGAACTTAAAAAAAGGCTTGCGTGGATAGAAGTGTTGGGCCATTACTATGTCATTATTATTATTACTTTTTAACACCTATTTCATCCATTTCTACTCTTCTTTATCATGTCATTTATCATGGTTTATCATATAATTCCATCTTATAATGATTTATGCTCTTATGGATAAATATTATTTCTTCTCCTTTATTTTTAATAAATTGATTATTATGCATGTTTTTACCAATGATGGTTTATTAATAAATTTGTTCACCATTTTAACCTCTAAGATATTTTGTAGATTGAAGATTTGATCATTAAATGTGCCAACTCAGAAATTCTCTCGAATAAGAAGTGAGAATTTTGCATTAGACTTTTTGGGGAAATGGAGAAGAATCTGGAAAATCCGAAACATGGGTTTTGTCCAGAACGGACCAAATTAGTTTTGTAGCTAGCCATTTTTCCAAATTCGGTCTGTACTAAGAGAAACGGGAGGTTCTATGAAGACGTTTTTATGAGATTCATTGTTGTGGCCGTTTTCCAAAATATCTCAACTGCAATGCCAAATTTGACCTGTTTTTGTTGAATGATTGATGAAGAGATATTTCAGATAGGATCTTGTTTATCAATTTGTTGTGAGAAATCCAATTCTGTAATGAAAATCATATTGTAATCATCTCTGTTGTAACTGCTACCTCTGTATTTAAATGAAAACCGAGATCAGAGAAAGGGATTCATGATTCATGATGGATGATTAGAGAGAGAATTAAATGGGTCAGTAGATTAGAGATAGGATAGGATAGGATAAGAGGAAAGGGGATAGATCTCTATTCTTTCAAATTGTAATTCTGAGTTACAGACTTGTGGTGCCAAGAGAACATGATCATATTGTAATGTCACTCAAGTTCAATGATTAATATATAATTTGGAGGTTGTTGTTCATTCGTCTTATCCAAAGTAGCCTAGTAGCATTCACTGGCAGCTAAGGGCCCAACCTCTGGTGGATTAAGCTACTACTCTATATTATATATTTCTGATTTCTGCAAGTGTGTTTTGTTTAACGATTACCTTTTGCAATTGAATTGCATTGCCATTTTCTTCCATCATAACAAGATTGCAATCCATTACAACTTAAATTTCTATGTTGTTCATTTTGGTTATAAAGCTTCGTTGTTTACTTCAGATTTTGCCATGTGTTACATGTTGCTGCTTATTTTTTTTTCTCTGCAAAGACTAAAATCTATTAACTAAAAAGTGGAATAATTCTACGAGGAGTTGAGGCCTCAGAGAATAGAACCCGATAGCACTCAACACAACAGAACTGCCCCAGTACAGAAGGAACCTGGGGAGACCAATTACAAAGAGCTAGAAGACAGATATAGAACCCAGAGATAGACCCGTAGAACATAGGTAGAAACATGACAGCAAAAAAGCTTAAGTACTTGGCAAACCAGACAGTAAATAAACATTCATTTCCCTGAAGGGAAACAAAAACAATAGTTGAAGATGTTGAACCCTGACTGTAAACATAGTTGCCTGGAAGTAGTCAGCTGAGTGATATAAAAACCAAAAAGGGAGAAAAAACAGACCCAGGTGGCGTTATGCTTCCACATCCTCACCAGGAGTCTTCTCCACTACCAGACACGCGCTGCCAATCCTCAAATTTTCATTGTCATCCGTCTCACTTGGTGGGTTCCCAAGGAATGACTTGTAGCTCCAGCAGTCCCTTCCCCGGCGACTGGATTTATGTCTGCAAGAGGCGGAATGGTTCTTGGAATTTCATCCTGACCAAACTTATCATTCATCCGATTCTCCTGGCTTCCCTCATCCATTAAATGCTCACTGCTTTGAGAAGGATCAGGAGCCATGCATGACAGAGGAGAGATTTGATTTTCTTCTTCCGAAAGGATTATAGTGATATGAGCAGTAATCAGAGGCCTATTCAGATTGCTTTGGAATTTAAAATGCGTGGTTTGGAAAGCACTATTTGGAATTGTCTTGTGCACAGGGCTCGGAGGAGGCACGTCCACATGAGAGGAGGGAAGATTGATAGGCAACTGATCAGGGTCCACAGAATGACTAGCGGTCGGATTTTTGCCACTTCCATGACGCCCCCCGAAATGATTCCTCCCACCCTAGCGAACCATTATGAAGAGCGAAGTGGAAGGCACAAAGAAACCAGAGACAATGATAGGGGGATAAAATGATTGACACAGAGACCAAATCAAATGCACAGAGAATGCCTGAGACAGAGAAGAAACTCATCCAGTTCTAAATTCAAGAGCTTTAGAGAGCTTACCCCTTAAATCTGTGCTAATTCTTTCGCGGGGAAGCTTAGCATAATAGTACCTCTTCCAGAAAAACAGAGAGTCGGCCTGGAGGTTGCCTTTTTTAGCAGAGTTCTGCCTGTCACTAGAAACCACATCAAACCAAGGCCCGAAACAATAAGACTGAGCGCGAGGTGTGAAGAGAACAAACAAGGTTGCCATGATTATAACAACCACGGTTTTGCGTTGAACAGTGCACTCCATTAATGCAAAAATCATGCAATATCCATCCTTAATAATGCTATCCCTCTTATGCGAGGTGAGAACCTGGGAAGCCACGCTGCCCTACAGCTGGCAGTACCTGGTCTTACAATCTATCATGAATGTCATTAAATCTGTTTGTGTCACCCACATCCGGGGATGTTGCTACTTATTTAGTATTGTTGCTCATTTCTATTAGTTTCGTAGTGCTGTTCATTTCCATTTGCTGTTCATTTAGCTTTGCGGTTCATTTCCATTTAGTGTTTCTATTCATTTTCAATAATCTAGCATTACTGTTCCTTTCCATTAATATTTCGTTTCTGTAAGATGAGCTTTGTTGTTCAATTCATTTCCACTAACGTTAAGCTTTTTTGTTCAATTTTTTAATAGACTTATTCACTGTTCTTTTCTGCAAGGATTTCATTTCATCTTTTAATTGATATTGCAATAAGTGTGTTTTAGTAAGCATTTCCAATTGAATTTCCATTTCCAATTATTTGCTTTAGTGTGGATTGAAAGATCAACAACTATAAAGAACATTGACTATAGCTGTCTAAGTTCTCAGATTGTGGATCTTGTTTATGTTTGATTTCATTTATACGAGTTCACAAATGAAAGAGTTATCACTACTACATGCTTCACTGATAAATTGCTATAGTTTTCTAAGTGAATGGTTTAAGTTTCAGAGTGTTAAGTTTCTTTTAATTGTAAGTAGATTTTGTTTCCATCATTCATTTATCTTTGCATTTTAAAGCACTATACCACAAAACATTACTCTTGTGCAAGTGACCGTCTCAGACTGAGTACACTCTTGAGATAAAAAATTGTCCCTGGGTTGAAAATTTATGTGAAGATAATTAGGAGTTAAAAAGACAACTTCTATCACTCAACATTTTGGCGCCGTTGCCGGAGAGAGTGTAGCCATTTCTAAAGAGTAGTGTGCATCCGATGGGTGCCTGTTAGGAGAGAATTGGGTATTAAAAATGGAAGGTAAGAACCTATGTACCGAGCATGTAAAAGCTCTGCTCCCCCGCCCGTTTTCCAACATAATTGTTAAAGAACTTAGGGTAGAAATAAATGTTTGAATTTCTGTGTGAATTACTTAGAAAAAAATAGAAATTTTGAAAAAAACAAATCTCATGATTTCACTTAAGTGGTGATGTAAGCACCACCCATTTCACTAACCAATTCATAGGAAAATTTGAAGGAGGAACCTCAAATAAACACATGAAGAACATGTTATATTATGGTAAGAAATGGCTTGCATTTCTACTTTTGACTTCCCTATCAAAGATCTAGGAGTGACACAAATGCACATAATTACCCCATCTTCTCTACCAAATTTTCATGGTTTGACAAATGAATATCCAGATACATTCTTATTTGAGTTTGAAATACTTTGTAGAGGATATGATTATTGTACTAATGATCAAAGGTTGAAATTGTTTCCTCTTACTCTAAAAGGAGCAGCTCTCCGATGGTTCATGAGCCTAAGTGGGAACTGCATCCAAACATGAAAGGACATGAAGAACATATTCTTGAAGAAGTACCAAGACTATTGTGAGGCCGATGAAGATATTTTCAATATGATACAATGGGAAGATGAAAGCTTGGAGGACTCTTATATCTGATAGGAGAAGGTGATGTTTTTCAGTTGTCATATGATGATGTTTGTGAATTGTGCATAAGGCATTCAAGAGGAATCTCCAAGCCTGGTAAGAATTCTAGAGATGTTTGTTATTTCTTTTTCAAATCTGCTACAAGAACAGGAGACGTAAGAGCTGAAATCAATGTTTTATTTGAAAATTTTAAAGTTGATTTATTAGCTATCTAAATTCAAAATTGGATGTTTTACATGTTTAGAAAAGTCAAGAAATTGAAGAAGTGTTTTTCCCTCATTACTAAAAGGAGCATCCCATAGATATTTGTTCTTACTTATCTAGGATGGAAGTATCATTTCAAAGAGATGAGGAAGCTGCAACAAGGTCAAAACCATGGAAATCATGGCCTATAGGTATGGTTCAAAACACTTCTTCTCCATTCTCTTACTTGCATAATCCATTATGGAATACTAATGTGTTAGGGTAGCTATGTCAATCTCAATATAACCACCAAAAATCTTGTCTACAAGTTTGGCATGATTCACCTTATGATTGCATGACTACTCTCCCTCATCTTGTAGCACAAACACATCATCCATATTCTTCACCAGCTCTTCCACAACATCTTGCTTGTCAATCAAAACCATCCACACAACCCAATCAACTACATCATCAAAATGCTCCATTCTGTACACAATTTCCTGCTCAACTAATTCCACACCCTCACCACAATAAACCAGTACAACATCCTTATAGTGTTGAACTGCAATATTTACACACCCTTCCCACCCATTCTATCTCATGTGCACCATTGCAAAAAACTTACAATGAGATTCAGAATGTTTCAAATTCAAAACTAATAGAAGTTATGGAAGAAAATGAGGTTTCTTCTCATCTGCATCAACAAGTCGTTTCAAAAGCTCTAGAACTTCATGATATGATGGATATGGGAAATCAAGAAAGTAAAGGATATATTGAATATTGGTTTCACTCCATCACTTGTTTGTAGCATCACTCCATATTTCAACAATTTTTGACACCATCTTTTCAAGGGAAGTTGGCTTCTCATACCCTAATATTCATTAATATGCATTTTTCAAATTTGGGTATATGCATACATAAAGCCCTATTTTGAAAATGGTTCCATTGTAAGTACTCCTATACGTAATCATATTCATTTTTCAAATCAGAATAGGTTAGTGTAGAAAATAAAATAAATAAGGGAATAAATAAATACATTTTGTTTTAATGTAAAAATAGTTGTTTTTGTTGCAACATGTTGTGGAAATCAACATCGGTGATAAATGTTTTAATTCATTTGTATATGTAGATGACTTATAATGGAAATAATAGTTCTACAAACACTCGAATTCATTTTTATCACCAATTTGGAAAAAATGCTTGAATATCATATTTTTTGGCTTGTGGGCTTGATGAAATTTCTGGAAACACGGCTGGGATAGTCATGTTTTGAGGGGCCAAAAGGGAATATTTTCAAAACCTGTTTCTATACTAAGTAGCCCTTTATTCATACTTTCCAATCCAATTTAAATCACTCAATTTGGATTTGAAACAAAAACGTTAGAACCAAAACATTAACAAGGTGTCTAGTAGGTAGCTAAGGAACAGAGTTGGGACAGGCCGTTTTTGGAGGCCTAAATGACAATATTTTTAAAACCTGTTTTTATCTTAAGCAGCCCTTGATATCTACTTTGCAAACCAATTTGATCACTCAATTTGGATTTGAAACGAAAAAATTAGAACCAAAACATTAACAAGGTGTCTAGTAGGCAGCTCAGGAATAGAGTTGGGATAGTCCGTTTTTGAAGGCCTAAATGACCATATTTTGAAAACCTGCTTCTATGGTATATTCCTATATGAATCTATTTTACAATTCAATTTGAATCACTCATTTTTGATATTTTATGAAGAATTTATGATCAAAATACTGTCTGTCTATTGTAAATCAGCACTCTTAAAACTCTGTCTTTCCAGCTGTTCTTTAGAGTATTTGACCTATCAATTCTTCTTTTCTTCAAAAATTATTTATATTGGAGATAAATAAATTAATCTGATTTCATTTCCAATTTGAATCATTTGAGTCCGACATCAAACGAATAATATATGCTTAAAATATCCATTATTGATCTATATGGGGAAATCGAAAATGACTCTGTTATGCAGGTTGTTCTACGTAAAATTTACATATCATATCATTGAATTTTTAAAACCTATTTATATTGGAGATTTACCTTTGAATTAGCTCTCATCTGGATTTGGAATCACTCAAATTGGGCGAAAAACAATGAATTTTTGATTAAAACACTGCAGGATAGCATGATTGGCCACTGCTCTCCCGCAACTGACAAATAAATTTTACTTTGTCATTTTCTCCATGGATTTGTTATAAATAGTAACTACTTGTTGTTTTTTGCATAATTCTTGGATTAGGGGAGGCCGATCACGTCTCTTTCTCCATGATTTAATGTTTTATTGCAGGTAGACACTTGTTTTTTGCAGGTCCTAGGAGAATAAAGAAGGTCAATTTATGGACGAATGATTCTTGAAATAAATTTTAATGAAACAAGGGAGATTCATCCAATTCGTTACCCAACGGATTCATAACAGAAGAAATGAATAATTAATTTCCATTTGAAGATTCATGTCATGTCTTTGCTGCCAAAACATTTTTCAAAGAGATCATTCTTTTCCTTGCCTTACAAAATAACATCATAGCTGTTGTAACTTAATTTATTTATTTACATACTTTTTTTAAATAAAGTGTTGTTTCTTTTCTGATTTCTTTTATATTTTTGTGTTTCAGGGATTCCTTCCTTCAAATTGTAACCCATCCTCAGCATCAATGTAGTGAACAACTAATTCGTTTTTTGCATGCTTGTATTTTATGATTGTGCATTTTTACTGTTCCTTTGAAGGAACAACACTTTTGCATTTTTTTTGTTCCTTTCAAGGTAACAACAATTTCACATTTCTGATGTTCCTTTCAAAGCAACAACATTTTCGCTTTTCTACTGTTCCTTTCAAAGGAACAACATTTTCGCATTTTTTTTGTTCATTTCAAAAGAACCGCAAAGTGCTATTACTTTCAAATGAACAACACTTCCACATTTTTGTTGTTCCTTTCAAAGAAACAACACTTCCACATTTTCCTATTCCTTTCAAAGGAACAACACTTTTACATTTCTACTGTTCCTTTCAAAGGAACAACACTTTCGCATTTCTGTTGTTCCTTTCAAAGGAACAACGCTTTCTGGGCAAATTGGTCAAAAATGTAGTGCCGCTTTCCACATACTTGTGGAGGCCTTCTTCTTAGAGAAATTGAGTGCACAATAGATCGTTGGAAATCTTGTCAAGTCTACTTTCTAGAACATCTTTAATTTTGCAATTTGGAGTTAATTTTCGCTATCAAATGTCCAATCTCTAAAGACTGGTCAAAATGAACAGAATGAGGCTGTCGAAATGCATAGTGATGTTGCAGCCAATTTTTTAAGGCCTTCCTCAACTTCAAATTGAGCTCATAATAGCTCATTGGGAAGATATTTGTGTCTACTTATCAGTTGACACTTCATTAAAGTCATTTCAGCATCTCATATAGGCAAAAAATTGATTTTACCAAGGTCACTCCAAAGGTGCACTAACCCTCCTGAGGCAAATGATGTTTTCGACATTTCTACCAAACCATGAAACCTGTGTCAAAAATAAAAGAGGTTTTTTTTTGTAATTAATTATGGACAAAAGTCTCTCTCACGTTTCTCAAATTAATCTTCTCTTGCCCAAAAACACAGTTTTAAGAAAACTGTCCCTTACGTGTGGTGAATGGCTTGTTAATTGGAATGACTTCTTGACAAATGATGGAGACTTGATGTTTGATGATATGAAATGGCCTCATAACTTCTGATATCCATCATACCTCCTCTGCTCAGATATATTTGAACAACACTTCTGTGTATGTTTTCCTTTGTAGTTCCCTACAAGGAACAACACTTTTTTGAGTGTTTTTGTTGTTCCTTCAAAGGAGCAACACTTTGGGAGTATTTTCGAGAACAACCCTTCCTTGCTCTTGTGGGATTATTCCTAGTTCATCTCAACAACAATTTACTAATTCCATTACATGGCATGAAGTAAACTACTTTTATGAGGATAAGAATTATGGATTCTATTGAAGCGAGTTAATATCATTCACATTATGATCTTTAACAAGACAACTCCTTGATGATAGATTATTTTCAAAAGGGACACAATTATTTATATACTACTTTACTGCATCATTTTCTGTTGCCCATGATACTGATTGATCATCTTAATAGCATGCTGGTTCCACCTTTCCTAGCTATAATCTTCTTTGTCTGTACTAAATGAGATTATGGGTATATCTTTTTTCTATTGACATGTTCAACTTCTTCCACCATCCTTGCTCTTAAGGAGTACTGAGCCGCTCTCTTTTCACCATAAAAATGTGTAATAACAACAAAATTTATTTCACAAATGGAGAATTGGGGGTCTCATTACGAGTCATCCTACCATGTTCATAAGGCTGTAAGAAAGTGAAGTTCCCATTATGGCCACCACACCAGGGTTATGATCCATTGGATAGCCAAATTATCCTTGTAACATGAGGTCTCATCACGAGCCGGCCTGATCACATTTTCTACATCCCAGTGAATGGAAATGTGGTTATCTAGTCACCATGCCAGCACACTGCTCTCTTCTATAGAATAGCACCGAAACTCTCTAGTTATAAATTGAGGATCCTGGCTCATATGGGTTAAAAAGCAACCCTGTCGAGGCTATGGATGCCTGCTGGCAGCAAAGGCTCTACTTATAGTATTGAATTTATATCTTATCATCAATTATTACTATAATACCCTTTTCTTATTCTTTATTTTTATCGGAGAAGTTATTTCCTTAATTTTCCCTGTTTTGAACCTTTATGCATGAGAAATTGTTTTCCGATCAATCGCATCATTTTCAGCTAGAATACCATCAACAAAGCATCTTTTTGGCATATTGTTGTCCTTTTTTTTTAACTTATCATCAATCCAAAACATCCTATCCCATATTCATAACTATGTTTACACACTCTGCTCTCATTATAACCATACCTCTTTCCATCCTATCATTGATATGTGTCCTCTGCTTCATTTACTGTTGTATTGTTCATTCCCTTGCCTTGCTGTCAGCACAACACCTTTCATATGCTTTATGGTCATGGAATTCCTTTTCCAATTAGAGGGGGGAATATATATATTATGTGATAACATGTGATATGATTACTGCACTCTGCCATAACTTGTTGGTTTGACAAATTATTATTATTACATGTATACAAAAGTTTTTCTGATTGAAATTTTTGGCTGCATCTTATTTGTTGCTATTCAAAACTAACACTGTGGATTCAAGAACATTGTATGCAAAATAGTGATTTGTTTAAAGGAGAACAACAAGTATGGGGGGGGACTCTATTCATAGCATGACCACACTATTGCAACTAACAGAAGAGGCTCGAGCAACTCGCAAACGCGAACAATTCTTCAGACATGATGTGCTTGCCTGGATTCCACCTTTTGCATCACTTTCAACACCAACTCTGCCTAAATCAGATTCAACAAATGCCAATCCATACATGTCATTCTACATTTTTTTCAGAGGTAAAACTTGAGGTAAAATACCATAATTTTTTTATTTATTACAAATTTAGGAGAATTTCATGAAAATCCATTGTGCATTATTTATCATCATTCATTCCACATCTTTACTGGTTCCCATTTTTTAGAGACATATCATCTTTCAGTTTGGGGGAGTGTTGCTTTCATTCCTTTCATTCTTATGACCATGTTTTTATCATCCATTGATCTTCTTATTCATTCATGACACCCCCTTATTCCATGTTGTTTTACACCAAGCATAGAATTCAACAGATGGTAGCGACTACCTCAATTTTTCTTTTAGCATTGCATGAGGGCATGCTAATTCTTCAGTTTGGGGGAGGCATTGCTACACATGATGGATGTTTTCTAATTTATTTCTCATTTAAAGAATACAATTTCATTTTTATACAGTGAAGAAATTGATTTCCATATATTTTTAAAACTATCAACTCAATTCTTATGATTTTTGGATAACATAGATGTATCATTAAAATACACAAACCCAGATAATTTCATGTTAAATTAGTTCATACATTTTCGGAAATCATGCACTCTCACCTACAACCATTTTTCTTATATCTCATGATCCATGCATCAAAACGACCTGATTTTTGGATCATAGAAGCATTAATATACTACAAATCTACTTGTAAAATTTCAGCAAAAGCTGGTTTATAGTTTTTGAGAAAATGGTTAATGAAGTTTGCTGTTACTTATATCATATTTTTCTACAACTTCATATACACATAAGTTGAACGTGAATGAAAAAAATAGTTACGCTTTCATCAACATTGCTAAAATTGAATATTCATTATTTTAGGAAGAATTCATTGCTTGGTTAGCACAGAGTCTTTGGGTTGCATGAGGACATGCAATATATTCAATTTGGGGGTATGTTGGGTCATTAATATGTCATTATTATTATTACTTTTTAACACCTATTTCATCCATTTCTACTCTTCTTTATCATGTCATTTATCATGGTTTATCATATAATTCCATCTTATAATGATTTATGCTCTTATGGATAAATATTATTTCTTCTCTTTTATTTTTAATAAATTGATTATTATGCAAGTTTTTACCAATGATGGTTTATTAATAAATTTGTTCACCATTTTAGCCTCCAAGATATTTTCTAGATTGAAGATTTGATCATTAAATGTGTCAACTCAGAAATTCGCTGGAATAAGATGTGACAATTTTTCCTTGGATGTTTTGGGCAAATGGAGAAGAATCGGGAAAATCCAAAACATGGGTTTTTTCCAGAATGGACCAAAATAGTTTTTTGATGAGCCGTTTTTCCAAATTTGGTCCGTACTGAGAGAAACAGAAGGTTGTATGAAGACGTTTTTCTTAGATTCGTTGTTGTGGCCATTTTCAAAAATATCTCAGCTGCAATGCCAGATTCGACCTGTTCCTGTTGAGTGATTGATGAAGAGATATTCCAGATCGGATCTTGTTTATTAATTTGTGGTGAGCAATCTAATTTTGTAATGATAATCATATTGTAATCACCTCTATTGTAACTGCTCTCTGCTCTCTCTGTATTTAAATGAAAACAAAGATCAGAGCAAAGGATTCGTGATTCATGATGGATGATTGGAGAGAGAATTAAATGGATCAGTAGATTAGAGATATGATAGGATAGGATAGGAGGAAAGAGATGGATCTCTATTCTTTAAATTTTAATTCTGATTTATAGACTTGTGGTGCCAAGAGAACGCGATCATATTGTAATGTCACTCAAGTTCAATGATTAATATATAATTTGGAGGTTGTTGTTCATTCACCTTATCTAAAGTAGCCCAGTAGCATTCGCTAGCGGCTAAGGGCCCATCCTCTGGTGGATTAAGCTGCTACTTTGTATTATATCTTTCTAATTTCTGCAAGTGTGGTTTGTTTAATGATTACCTTCTGCAATTGAATCGCGTTGCCATTTTCTTCCATTATAACAAGATTATCATTCATTACAACTTAAATTTTTATGCTGTTCATTTTGGTTATGAAGCTTCGTTGTTCACTTCAGATTCTGTCGTGCATTACAGGTTGCTTCTTATTTAGTATTGCTGCTCATTTCTATTAATTTCATAGTGTTGTTCATTTCCGTTTGCTGTTCATTTAGCTTTGTGGTTCATTTACATTTAGCGTTGTTGTTCATATTCAATAATTTAGTATTATTGTTCCTTTCATTAATATTTCATTTCTGTGAGATGAGCTTTGCTATTCAATTCATTTCCGCTAAAGTTAAGCTTTGTTGTTCAGTTTTTCAATAGACTTAGTCACTATTCTTTTCTCCAAGGATTTGATTTCATATTTTAATTGATATTGCAACAAGTGTGTTTTAGTAACCATTTCCAATTGAATTGACATTTCCCGTTATTTGATTTAGTGTGGATTGAAAGATCAACAACTGTAAAGAACATTGACTATAGTTGTCTAAGTTCTCATATTGTGGAACCTGTTTATGTTTGATTTCATTTATATCAGTTGATAGAGGAAAGATTTATCACTACTGCATCCTTGACTGATAAATTGTTGTAGTTTTTTGAGTGAATGATTTCAGTTTCAGAGTGTTAAGTTTTGTCTAATTTTAAGTAGATTTTGTTTCCAACATTCATTTATCTTTGCATTTTAAAGCACTATAATGCAAAACATTACACTTGAGCAAGTGACCGCCTCAGACTGAGTACACTCTTGAGATAAAAAATTGTCCCTGGGTTGACAGTTAATGTGAAGATAATTAGGAGTTAAAAAGACACCTTTTATCACTCAACAAGAAGATAAATTGGGTGTCATAAGAACTCAACTAGAAAAGCTATTGCAATGCATGAATGGAGCAAACAAACCTTGATTCTTACATCACAATCAGGAGGAGCCCCAACCTCTAGGAAGAAAAATTGATTAAAAAAGAAATGGCTAGAAAAATTTCTACCTACTCGGCCAGTTTTGAAATTAAAATTGTACTAAAAGACACTTATTGAAATTTTTGGAATTAGTAAAACAAATAATTTCTTGAATACATACAGTAGAAGACTCCAAAAACCTTATATCACTTATACTTTTGTCATATTCATGGGACATAAATGCTCTAAATTAAAAATTTGTTGCGTAGTATTTATCTTCAACCAACTTATACAAACCCCAAATCAATATTTAATGAAATGAGAAAAAATTTCTTAAATTTGTCGAATATGGAAATTTGGGTTATCAGGGTAATGTAATTTTTTTTCTAGAAATATTTACTTTGATTTTCTAATTAACTTCAAGTACAATTGCAAACAAGAAATAATTGTTCACTCCTTTATGGAAGATGCTAAAAGATGCTTATTGGTATTTTCTAGAATCAACAAAAAAGTAATTTCTCAAATCATATAGTAGAATAGTCCAAAAACCTTATGTCACTTGTACTTTTATCATCTTTGTGGCCGATAAATTCTCTAAATTGAAAATGAGTTGTGTAGTACTTCTCCTAAGTCAATTTGGAGAAATGTTAATCAATATTTAGTGAAAACCAAATTGGATTATCAAGTAACGTAAATGTTCTTTTCGCAAGTGAGAATTGTGTATGATTATTTGAGTGAACATGGATGACATGTGGAAATTCTAGCTAGAGTGAAATGTAGTGCAAATAGGAAGCCTCAACTTTGTCAACATTATATCAATTTCCTAGAATAGTATTGGAATGTACCATTTAGGAATGGCAGGAGCTACGATCTAATAGGAGACACAAGTTGACAAAAGTTTAGTTAGCTGCCATAATAATTTATGCTATGTTGTATCACTTCAACTAAATTTTTATGCCTTAATAATAAGATGTGAGTAATGAGAATCGAAAGATGGGAAAAATTCTACGACAATCAACAAATATTTTATCATCATCATGTGGAAATGTTCTACAATGTACTTCATGAGTCCTCAATGCTAGCGATGTAGCCATGAGATGGGAATCAAATATGTTAACCATTTGGAACTTTCTCATTGCTTTGTGAGATGTTGGCCATGACAAGGTTACAAGTATTTTTTTGCATTGTATGGCAAGGCGATTAATTTCACTAGAATATCACAACATGATTCCATGTGACATTTGGTTTAAATTGCAATAAAATATATTAACCTTTTATAGAAAATTGGATTGTTCATATTCGATAATTTAAAACTATAAAATTTTCATTTACTGATATTTCTCATATTCAATAACATTAGATTATACGTTTTTTATTTACTGATGAGATTTATGTGAATGATCTCACTAATTAAACATGTAAAATAACATGACTGATCAAGTCTAACTAAGTTAGCATGCACATACATTTGTAAGCCAAATGATTAAGGATTTATTATAAATTGTATTAATGACACCCAACACAACTTCAACATTATGTAAATTACATTGTGAAATAACATATTCTATGAATAGCTCTACAAACACACACACACACATATATATTAGTATTTTATAGATGATGTACATCACATTAAACAACGCTTAATAAATCCATATAATAAGTTTATTATATTCCCATCATAAATACAATGGGTTCAACTAAATGTCCATCTATAATGGGTTTGAATAAAGAGCATATTTTTCTCTCAACTTCAATGTTTACGAATCTACTAATTTTCTAAAGTGTACGAACAAATTGCTCGAGTTTTCTCCTGGAGGAGAGAGTTATGTTACTACCATCCAATAAAGCAGGGGATTATTTATTAATTGTTTGCAAACATGATTTTTTTTTATTGTGTGGATAGAAATGATATGTGGAACAATTTTTTTTGTTGAAGAACATTTATTCTGCACACATCCCCATCTTCACATATGTTTTTCACAACTACTTCTACAATTAGATCTTTAAAATTTTAAAATGCATAAGATTTAATTTTTTTTATTGTGTGGAATAAATGACGTGTGGATAGGCAGTACGTGTCGAAGAACCTTTATTGGGCACACATACCCTATACATACAATAGTTGTTATGAACAAGTACTTCTACAATTAGATCTCTTGTAAAAAAAATTGTCACTTTAAGTATCATTTTATATATAAGTTTAGTTAAAGTGAAAATTTTAAAACATAGGTCTTCTCCTACTTAAAATTAAATTTCCTTCACATATTAGTCACATCAAATTGTGGATATTGGAAGCGCTTCCACATACAAAAAGTTTTTTTTGATTAAGGGAAAAATGTAGGCCCACACTTCTTTAGTCATGCCAACATATCGATAACTACCAAAAGCGGAAGGAACAAGGCCAATCATCAGATTAATCTACTAATTTAATTGCTTCCCTATTTCACACTCAATATACATTGTCTATTGTAATGTCATTTCAATCAAATCAACAACTACAAATGTCCTACTACGCTACCGCAATGTTATTGTTAATCATACAACTAAAGCATTAATCCATGTACATTAAGCATTAACTCTAGTAATTAGGTATAATCAACTTTAACCTAGTTAATGGATAGATCATGTGTCATTTCACATTTAATTGAAATTAACCCCCACATCTATTCAACAAAGGTTCAAGTGCCAACCATATTTTTCAGACCTTAATGAAAGGTTTTATTGAAATCATAAGAATTTGTACTATAGTAATGGTGAAATAATTAGGTATTTACAACTTAAGCCAATAAAAATCTATTAAATTTCACTAATGGTTCCTCTTTTTTCATACTGCAGAGTTGTCGCATTGAATGTAAATCAATATTTAATGAAAAACAATTTTGATTATCATATTGTGTAAATCTTCTCATCACAAGTGACAATTGTGTATGCTATTTTGGATGAACATGGATTACACATGGGAGTGCCTAGAGTGAAGTTCCATGTGGCTGCAGGATGAAGCCTAAATATTTGTCAATGTCGTAGTAATTTCATGACGGGGTATTTCAGTGTACGATTTAAAAATGCCAGAAGTTGTGAAGTAACAGGAGATGAGAGATAACAAAATTTTAGTGAGTTGATGAAATCATTTACGTTCCATGATAGAACTCCAACTAAAATTTTACACTTTAACAATAAGAGTAGTGGGGTGTGAGTAATGAGAATCAGAACATATGAAAAGGTCTACAATAAGTAACAACCATTTGATTATTGTGCTGTGAAATTTTATATAATGTGATTGATTAGTTCCTGTGGCTTCCAATGGAGGCGTGAGATGGGGATCAAATCTGTTAAGTATTGATAACTTTCCTATCATTTTGTGTGATGTTGGTCATGGCATGATGTTTTAAGATTTTTTGTGGAGTGTAACCCCAGGTGACTAATTTAACTAAAATCTCATGTAACCCCAGCTTTAATTGAACTTAAATAGATTCACCTTTTCTAGAAATATTAATTTTGCATATTCAGTAATCTACAATAAATAATTTTTCATTTACGTAGGTTTCGCATCTTCAATAACTTAAGATTATAAATTTCCAATTTACTCGAGGGACTTACATAAATAAGCTAACTATGTCAACATGTACAACAACATGAGTGATAAAGTCTAACTAAGTTAACATATGCATAGTGAATAATTTTGCAATCCAAAGGTTGATCCAATGGATTAATGATTTTCTACCAACTCTAGTAATGACACCCAACAAAACTTTGACACTATACAAATTATGTTGTTAAAGAACGCTCATGTTTTATAGACTAGCTCTACAAATATATATATTTGTATTATTATTTTAATGATGATGTCTTACACACCAAACGATGCTTAATAACTCCATATTATAAGTTTATTGGATTTTTGTACCAAATACAATGGATTTGATGAAATAGTCATTTACAATGGAATTAATCTTAATTCCATTCCTTTTCTAGTTTATTGGATTTTCGTACTAAATACAATGGATTAAACTAAATAGCCATACATAATGGATTCAAGTATAAGGAATATTATTCTATAAGGATTGTTTTTTAGGAATCTAGTAATTTATGAGAGAGAAGAATACAAATTTTCTTGTTCTTTAGGAATCTAGTAATTTATGAGAGAGAAGAATACAAATTTTCTTGTGCTTTTTATTAAAGGAGAGAGTCATGTTACATCCATCCAATAAAGCAAAGGCTTCATTATCAATTATTGGCCAAGAATATTTGTATTATTAGTGTGTTAAATAAAGGATATACACATACCCTTGTTCCACAGATCCTTTATTTCGCACACTAATAATATAAATCATAATTGGATCTTTCACTTATAGCTACTTTCACAATTGGATATTTTTTGAAAAAATATGTTAGTTAAAAAAATGTATATAGTTTTAGTTATTTTTTCAAATGCATAAGATTTTAAAATTTTTGTGTGCAAAATAAAGGGCATACGAGTGAGGGGTATGTTCGGGAGAAACTTTATTGCACACACGTCCCTAATTTCATAAAACTGTTGTTCAACATATATACTTCCTTAATTGGATCTTTTATAAAAAGAAATGTCACTTGAAATACATTTTAAATATATGTTTAGTTAAACATATCTTTTTACCACATAGGTCTTTCATATTTAAAATTAAATTTCATTGACATTATTGTCACAACATATTATGGAGATGAAAAATGTCAGCACGTACAAAAATCTAATTTCAAGTAAGGATAAAATGTAAGCACAAATTGTGTTAATCGTGTTAGCATACTGATAACTACCAAAATAGGCGGGGACCAATTCATCCATTAAATTACTCAACAAAGTTAACAATTTCTTTATTTTGCACTCGATATACACTGTGCACCATTGAATCACAAGCTATGTATCTCCTCTCTAATAGGAATGTGTCACTACCATGTTGATGCAACATTAGAGTCAAGCCCTGCAATTAAATAATTAATTCGTGTACTTTAAGTGTTAACTGTAATAATGAAGTATAATCAACTTTAGCCTAGTAAATGTGTATACTATGAACCATTTCACATTTAAATAAAAATAAATACCCCATATTTTCAATGGGGATTTGGGTTCCAACCATGTTTATAGAACTTAATTTAGATGTATTATTGGAATCACAAGCAATTGTACCAGAGTAATCGTGAAATGGTCATGTATTTACGACTTAAGACAATGAACATCTATTAAATTTCATTAATGGATATTCTTTATTCAAACTATAGATTTGTCAAATTGTTACATTGTCTAGGCCAAAAACATGGAAAGACAAGTTAAATCCCAAAGAAAATTATTTTACAGTTACTGTTGTACTGAAAGGAACAATTGATGTCTTTTTTTAGTTAAGCATATCCAAAGAAGAAACGGTGGCATATTCCTCTTTTCTAAAGGCTCACTAGGTCAAAATGGATTAGATAACACAAGCCAAGGAAATATAAAGTCTCGTTAAGAATCCAAAAGTGAAGTGGAAGGTGAAGTCTAAATATGTTTATTTGACAACTACATGAAGAAGCATTCAATACCCCACACCTCTAATAAACTTAGAATCTCCATGAGACCAAAGTACCAAGTTCAACACACAGATGGGTATGAAACAAAAAATTTAATTCATGTTCCTAATAATCCCATCACTCATAGATGTACTCTTTATGGAAAGACCATTTAAGGTACCCTTTGCCTTATCTTCTTAGTCATGTGCTTTTTATGAATGAGGATGATGAAGAATATGAGAGACATTTTTAATTAACTACAAAAATATTTATGTGATTTTGACTGTAGCTTTGAACAAATTAAATAGTGGATGCCCAATGCTCAAGGATAGTAGTCATAGAAGCTAAGAAATTACAAAATGGGTGACAAGAGCTCCATAATTTCTTTCAGGCAATATCTAAGTATGTGTAAAGTAAAAGAGTTAATATCATATCTCCATTTACTTAGTTTGTATATTTTATAAGTTAAGATTTTCAGAGAAATAAATTTTTACAAGAAAAGAATCGAGGTCGTCCCCTCAAGAGCTATAAATTCTGATTAGGAAGATTGTCTTAAAATCCATCTTAAAAATAATTGGTTAAATTAAAAATTCATTTGTCCACAATTAGAAACTTCGTGGAATGATTATAAAACAATTTCTATATTTTCCAAATATAGTGTTAAGAAACCATCGTCCAATGCAAACCTTCCATATAGACACAAAAAAACCACCTAATCAATAAGATGATGCAAAAATCACTCTGCACTTGCATAAGATATTTTATTTTCATTACCATTTGCAATTATTAGCCTAAAGTTCATAACAAACTTTCATTTAATGGGGCTATTTAAAGAGTAGAAGATACCCATAAAAGGATTCCATTTTTCTGAGAGGAATGTTGTGCATTGTTGTAAAAATAAATTCTTAAGTGATTTTGGTGATTTATCATGCTGCATTAGTTATGAAAACTAATTATTATACTCTCTCTCTAGCGCATCACTTGTGCACACAGAATAACATAAAATGTAGTAAACAATCAATTGCATCATGATCGCTCTACTAGGAATGTAAAATATTGACATAAGATTGTTCAAGAAAATTTGTCTAAGTGTGATCAATTATAGCTTTTGTTTTCTAGAACAAAGCTATTTGTTATTTTTTGTAACTTTTTTGGTTGCATGTTTTCTAGAATCTTCTTACCATTTTTTTTATTTAAATTAGCATGAGGATTGAAATATCAAATAATTATTAAAATACAATCATTATGAATTTATTGTTCTCTTTCCATTGCAATTGTTTGAATAAATATTGAAAAAAAAGAAAGCAACATAACATAGTCATTTATCAAGCATACTCAGTATTGGAAATAGATAACTAATAAAACAACTTCAATACTCTTATTATAATTGTTCCTGGTTCATGTGGTTTCTATGTTTTTTTTCAAATGCAAGTACTCTATGAATACAATTTGATGTGTTGAAATTGGACTTTCAAAATTCATTATTCGATGCTAGAAAGCTTGTGTACATGTGCTGGATACAAATAATCGTACCTCTCACTATTTCTTCATCATGTACAATGTTATTGACATGAGCATATAAGATTCATGGATCACTGTGTTTTGTATATATAGTCACAAAGTAATTTTTATATGCACTTGTTTTTATGAGTATTCCTGTACAAGTTGCAACATCGATACAAAAAAAGCAGACTTTGTACCATGGAATCAAATCCCTATATATAGTTTTTACTTTTATTTCTATTTTCAATGAACATATGAATCCGTAAAAAAAATTATATTTCACTTAAACAGTTAAATGGATGTTTCTCATCCACAATGTTCACACACATTCTTTTTTCAATGTCTAAAGAACAATGAAAGTGATTATTCAATAGTAACCAATTTCAATTAAGTGAAATCAAATAAGAAAGGAAAACAATATTGATTTCAATCCTAAAATGAACAATAAAATTAAAGAATTGGAATCATATTCACTTGAGTTCGTTGAAGCATGAAATCATAGTAGTCCATACATAATTAAGAAAACATAGACTTTATAACAATCCACAATTCACTTTCTGAAAAAAAATATAAAACCTACCCCTAGTGTTATTCTATTGTTTAAATAATATCTAAAAATAATGCATAAAGATTTGATCCATGTTTTTCTTGAAAAACAACTTATAAAATAAAGATAGAAAAGTAAAATTTTATTTGTATGTTGACATAAAATTAACATTCATCTTGTTCAAGAAATGCCATGAAAATCATGATTAGATAAGTATAATTTACAATGAATCTTTAGATGGTACGGGATATGAAAAATAGCATCGAGCGAGACATTGACGTGATATTCGTATACGTGTTTTTATACATCAAAAAAGTGAAAATGAATTGCCAAATTTTGTTGTTCATGTTGTATAAAACCACAAATATCAGGAAAAGTTTTCACAAACTTTTATTTTTCAAAAAACACTTGTTACAAACATTATGAAGTCATCCATTTGTTGGTCTATTTTCATTGTCGCTACAACTATTTTAGTAATTCCTTTCTAAATATATTCAATTTCAACATCCCCCATCACCTTCCCAATTTCTATTGAATCCTCATATTGCATAACTATAGGGGCTTGGAAGAAAAACATTTAGTAGCAAGGGTTTCATCAGTTGGTTGTTGCAAAGTGATAGATGGCATTTTAGCTATAAATATGAACACTAGATTGATAAAATATAAGTAAAAATTTCTACAAAATAATCAACATATTGACACCAAGACAAATGAGACATAAAAGGGAATTTAGACAAATATTATTAATTATTGTTAAGTTTCGAAGGATTAAGCTCCTACAAGCACATGGATTAAATAAAAGATATGTTTCAGTTATGGATTAAGTAGTCATTATAAATTAAGCTCCTCTATTACAGTTTTTTTCAAGTTGACTGTATATATTATTTATCTCTAAACATAATTCTTAAGGTGTAGAAAACCGTCAAACAATGACAAATATAATACCAAGCAATATTTTTAATAACAACAAATTGCATACAAGTAATTTGTAGCTTTGAGTAGGAAAGTGTGCAAGGAAGTATAAATCTAGAAAACCAATTGTCCAGAGTGGTGCATATACAATAGGAGTGTTGTGTGAGATGTAGGTATACCAAGGAAGCGAACAAAGGAGGAAATGCATGCTAACATGAAAAAGAAAATATGTGTGCCTAAGGGGAAGTGATGTGCTATAAAAGAATGCACACAATTAAATCCTATGTAGAAGAAAGGCATGTGGAAAGCTAAAGTCTATGCACAAGTAAAGCATGTGTGAAGCTAAATGGATTGATTGAAGAGTTTTATAGCCAATGAAATTAATTAATTATATATCTATATATATAATATATATATAATCACTAACTAGGGAAGTTAGATTTCATTGGGAATGAAAATTTATTTGTTGGATCATTAGATCAAAAGAACTTTGGACCATTAGATGTGGAAGGAATGTCACTATAATCAAATACGAAAAGTCAATTTGAACCGCAGTGGTACTCAGATAGTAACACGATTGAATTAATTTGATTAATGCATATTACTACATGAACGCATATAACACAAACACATAGATGAAAGCATCAAACTCAGTTTAAATACACAATAACTATATAATTCGAAAAAGTTTATCATATTTTAAAATTTCCACTCATAAATATTTGCAATGTTATTTGTGTAGTAGATGGGTCGTACATAATTAAAGACCATACAAAATCAAAACATGTGTGAAGGTATAGTCTATACATATATAAACTATGTGAAATGTTAAAACAAATTCAATTTTTTTACAAATCATAGGATTTAAAATTTTTATAAAATAGTAACGAAATTATATTGCACAAGAAAATATGACATAACATAATAATCTAGCTACAAAACTTCTCTATAGAGTTCATGAATCGAAAATGATGGAAAATGAAACATAGCATATAGATGAAAAACATAAATTAGTAAACGTAAGTAACATAGAACACTAAACACAAAGTACTAAGCATAGAGTTCTAAATGATATACCACAAAATATTTCTAATGACAAGAAGTGGTTTAGAAATAGTTGATAGCATTGAGTAGGAAAGTATGTGAGAAAGGACAAATGAGGATTTAAAAATTTTATAAAATAGTAACGAAATTATATTGCACAAGAAAATATGACATAACATAATAATCTAGCTACAAAACTTCTTTATAGAGTTCATGAATCGAAAATGATGGAAAATGAAACATAGCATATAGATGAAAAACATAAATTAGTAAACATAAGTAACATAGAACACTAAACACAAAGTACTAAGCATAGAGTTCTAAATGATATACCACAAAATATTTCTAATGACAAGAAGTGGTTTAGAAATAGTTGATAGCATTGAGTAGGAAAGTATGTGAGAAAGGACAAATGAGGGTTCAAATCAATTGTGTGGAGTAGTGCATATGAAAAAGAAGTTGTGTAAAGGATAGAGATGTATTAAAGAAGTTTGTGGAACCAAGAATTCCTTCAGACGTGCAGAGGTGTGAATATGTGCAGATGGGGAAGTATTATTGTTTGGTAGAAGGATGTATGAAGTTAATGACAATGTGGAAGAAAGGCATGCATGAAGGAAAGGGCCATACAAAAGCAAACTATCTACATAGGTAAAGCATGTGTGAGAGTTAAGGGTAAGTATTATTTGATTGTTCATCAATTATTGCAGAAGCATGAAGGAATCAAAATATTTTATACCTTGGAAGAGGTTAATGGATATTATGACACTTATCCATGCAAAATAAGGTAAATATGATTTAAATTTACATTAATTATTTAGTTTAAACAACTTATTTGATTTATTCCACTTACAAAATATTTACAATGCTACTTATATATAAACAAAGTGTAAGCTCAGTAATTGTAGTCTCACTCATCTGGTAATGTCTATAGGCCTCTCTTACAATCCTCCCTGCATGAAAAAGCTAACTCTAACTCATGTATACATTAAAAACTGCTAAGGAAATTTATTTGTAGAGATAAAGTACATGTCCAAGAAATTCATGTTGCATGTGCCAAGGTAACAAATATGAAGTTGTTGGAATATATATAATATAGGAAAATAGCATAATACAAAACATGGAAATTAAGCAAACAACTTGATTTGAATATATCATTGTACAATATTAATAACTTATGAAAAATGATGTCAATACAAAATGTTAATTAGTGTCATCGTAAATTTTAAGCATTAATTTCATATTTATATCCATTGATTAACAATGTAAATAAAAAAAAAAAAACTATTATTGTATTTGCACAATCACGTTCTAACAGTTTACTGTAAATGTGGCATAGATATGGAAAGTATCCAATAAATCAATAATAGTTGATAGAATTTTTTTTGTGAGTAGAACAATAATTTTTCAAATTCCATGCCTCAAAGAATACAATATGTTTTAGCCTTGTTGTCTTCTATATCATAGAGTTCAACCTATGGCAGTAAACAAATGGACATTTTTTTCTTGAAATTTCCACAATAAATTATAGTTTCATTCATTATTCAAGTAGATGTAATCGAATCACTGCATTTTTCACATGCATCTTCAAAGGGATTTGTATATACACTTGTTAGTGTCATTAGGAATTGAAATGTTTCAAAACTTATATAGAAAGCCAACACTTAGAAACGTCAAATCACACACACACACACACACACAAATATACATATAATATATTTGATTTTATTTGCATATTTATGTCAGTGAAGAAATCAATTTTCTAATAATGTTTACTTTATTCAATGCTTTCAATGAACATATGGATGTCGATTGTAAAATCTAGAAAATTATTGATTTTTTTACCTATATATTTTAGCAATATGACAGGAAATTTATTTCGTGCATTTGTTTTTTAATTAAAAGATAATTAGAAAATGTTTGTCATGCATCTAAACCTATTACATATGAAATATTTTTAAAAAAATACATGTAAATCATCTAATAGGTAGGTAATAAGTTACTATCATTGAAACATGCAAATAAATCTAAGCTTATTATTGCTTTGTCCTCCTCAATTTTGCCAGCATTCACTTCTTGCATGTGTTGCATACCTCTTATGATGATTAAATGGAAATAGAACCAATTGAGCCAAACCGAAATGGATATAGATCATGCAATGAATTTGTAATCAATGTATTTGGAAAAAATTGGCGTTCTAGGCAAGCGAGAAGAATGTTTTCCATGACTTTAGAATTAGCTAGTGACAATGTTTTGTCATAGTTGCACACCATAATAGTTGTGCTTTGGTATTATTTTGAAATTTGTAATATAAATGCCAACATCTATAATAATTTTTTTCTGATCTTGTTTGATGATCTAAGAACACTCTCTAACCATTATAGTGTTCCCCTCTTCATAGATCAATTTAGCCATCTCAGTCAACGTATAGAAATATTTCTTGAATTCTTCCTCTTCTGAAGAGGGACATTCAAGCTCTCTTTCTCCAGACATAATGGCTATGGATTCAGACTCATAAATTTGTACTGCTTTTACTTCTTCAATCTTAGTTGAATGGAAAACTTGAGGAGTTTCAAGTGGAGTTAGAATTGGAACTTTGGGTGGTGGAGATTGTGGCCTTATGGCTCTCATTCTTCTCGGTATTACGTTAGAAGGTGCAACCAATAGCTTCCCTTCTCCTTTCTGCAACTTTAACGTTGCAAGCATCACAATTTGTCAACCATTAAAACCCTAATTTGAAAAACTCAAGCAATCAAGCAATTCAACCTTTCCTACGATACCAACTTCATCTTTTTTATATGATTAGTTTTTTTGCGATAATAAAAATTACATATTTATAAATATGTGCTTTCTTATTTCTCCCTATGTTGAGGTTTCATTAGCTATTTTTGCATACAATCAGTTAAATTTCCTTATGTTTAAAGTTACATTCATGAGAAAATGGCTTCAGAAAGAAATATTAAACAACAAACATGTACAGTGCAGGAAACCATTAAGGAGACACATTAACACAATGTTTTGATGAAGGAGTTCACCCCTCCTAGGCTACATCTCCCTGGTCCACCTTTCATGGCTTGGGCCTCTACATTAGCTCAATGTGGTAAAAATTCTGTTTAAAAATCTCTATGGATCCTAATACCTACACCGATGTGTTCAGAATGTCCAAAATATCCAAAAATTACTATTACATCTCCAAAAACTAACTCTGGCTGATCTGGGCATGACCTCCACCCCTGGTGGCCCTAGGCTTCCCTAAACTTCCCTATGAAAAAATCACCTATATAAATGTTCTATTGCCTCTACAATCTATACCAATAAGTTTAGAATGTTCAAATTAGCCAAAAATGACTATTAGATCTCTTAAAACTCACTCTGGCTGAATTGAGCATGACTTCCTTCCATGGTGGCCCTAGGCTTCCCTAAACTTCCATGTGGAATAATCACATGTAGAAGTCTTCTATTTCCTACCCAACCTATACCAATGAGTTCAAAATGTCCAAATTAGCCAATAACTCCTCTTTTTAAGCTCCATTTTGTTGAAAATTTCTCAAGATATGCTTCATAAACCCTACTAAAACTAGAGAAGACTCGAGTTAGCACCACTAAAATTAGTAGTTCCGCCGCATTTGGCATGCCTCCAAACATTTCGCCAATAGAAACTATAGATTAATTGAATTTAAACATGATTAAGGATGTTAATCATGCTTAATTGGTTGGTGTTTCCCCTTGGTTTTAAAGCGTAGTCATATATAGAGAGCACTGGCCCACAGGGTTGACTCCCTCCTCTCCCACCATTGGCACACACTGTCAGCTTAATTACAAGGTCGTAGCCTCCGTTAAGCAAAAATTACACTTGGTTCATTGGTAAGCATTGGAGTTTGGGAGGGGAAGGTCACGGGTTTGACTCACCCTCCACCCATCCCTTTAAACATTATGTCACCAAATAATATATGTGAAAGCTTTGGAACCACCACATACATTTGGACTTTGGATAAATACATATGTGGATTTGTACTATATATATATGAGTTTGGGATTATATAAAATAATATAATTATTATATTATTTTATATGATTTCAAACTCATATGTGTGTATATATATATATATATATTAAAAAACCCCACATAATATTCACCATGAAACATAATTCCACCTTGGAGGACATTAGTCAATTTCACCTTTACAAAACCAAACTGGCGTCCTGATGTGACACTTGTCACAGCCTCATTGGGAAAAATTGAAGAAGATTTCCATCATGTTGACTATACTACCATGTCATCATTCTATCATGTTCTACAATATTTTTAGTTGTTTAGGAAAATGAAGCGCAGACCTTTTCTCTTTCATCTAGACTTGGTTTTCAGTGAAACAAATTGTCTTGTAATCATCTTGATGAGGTGGACACAGTTGGACATGTTTTGAGACAATCTGAGAAATTTGATTTTTGAGATAAATACTGAGCACCTAATCATTCCTCCCCACTAGAAGCCTTTTGGACCCCAAAATATATTATTATCAGACATGTAGATGAGGGTACAATCCCCTCACCTTTTCAAGCTCAATCTAATTGGATTTTGACGAATTTGTTTCCTTGAGCTCCTCTCTAAGGAAATCAACATTCGCTTGCCTTAAGGACTCTGTGCTTCTATCATGAATGGTGTCTTGTTGAAGTTGATTCAGAAATTCAGTAGGAATGCATTCAAAATGTGAAATCTGAACATTCTCTCCTTGTTAAACAACTTGAAACCTCTTTTTGCAAAACTAACACTAGCTTGCAGCGTCAACTTGAAAACTATGATTGACATGATACATGTACTTGTATTTTCCCGTTTCATGTTGATATTGCACTATTTGTTGTACCATTTTCAGTCATTCATAGAAACTCATGGTTTTGTTAATGTCGCCATCAAAAGCAACATCCTTCTTACCAAGAGGACATAAAAAAATATAATGCAAATGGATGACAAATTTCACTACTTAGTTTGCATGACTCAAGCCCGATTGTACATCTTGAAAGTATGAAATTTTCTGAACATAACTTTCATGTAAAACATAATGACTCCTAAATACAACATTTTCATAAACAATAGGTCTAAAAGGCATAACAATGAACTTGTTGCTTATAACTCCTTGGTACCATCGAACCAAGTGAAATTTTTGACATGTATCCATCCAATGAATGTGCATGGATTTCTGTGACTTAATCTTTACACCATATAAATCTTTTGAATGAAATAAGATGGTGAAGTTTCTTGCAAAAACCTAAAACTCAAATGAACCTTTTAAATTTGAAAGAGCATAAAAAAAATTGAACTGATCTTTTGGTTTGAAGCAGCACATGCCTCTTGTTGTTTGCCTCCCCACTGGAATACTTTGCACACACATGAAAATGCATGCCAAGAAGACTCGAAAGAAGAAATTTGAATAACAACTCTCCTCCAACATTGAGCTGCTCCCAACAAAGCTCTTATCAAAATGATGATTTTGGGCATTGACCAATCAATAATGGCATCCAACCTAGAGAGGCTTGTCTTCAACTTACCTCCTCCAATATCATGGCCCAAATGCATCAAATAAGTGAAACCCAACTTGTACTTTGATATCTTCAAAACATCAAATAATTTTCCTTCATAGATAACATGTGCATAAGAAAACTTTCTAAACTTGTTTATGTCACCCAAGTGGACAATTTCTTCAAGAAAATACTCTTTTTTTCCATAATTCAAATAAATGTATGTAATAGAAGTACCACACTTGAAATATCAAGCAGTACCACATCTAACTCTACTTCATCAACAAAATTTGCAGTCGTTGCAAACTTAAACAAACATTTTCTTGTAACCTGTAATCTGGTGTCTCTTGTTATCCATCCCAAAGGGTATGGTTTATGGTGAGGTACAATTTCAAGATTCAATATCTTGACTAAGTCTTCAGAGATTATATATGATTGTGACCCATTACCACAGAGTGTCTCAATCTTGGTGTGTTTAGATATGGCCCTAACATGAAATAACTCAATTCGTCCTTTTTCATGTGGAGTAGTAGTAGTGTTACATTTTTGTGAACTAGTGCTTGCAATATCTTGTTTTCCTTTAATTCCCATGACAATGTTTTTGTTTTCAACACCTGACTCAGAACCTATATCTTCTTGAGTGGTAGCAGTGGTTTTTTGTTTCCCTTCATAGTTGAACTTATTTGGTCTCATTTCTGGATGGAGTTTCCAGCAATGATCCTCATTATGTCCATCTTTTGAACAATGTTTATAGATAACTTTATCCCCTTCTTTCTTCACACTTCCATTTTTCTTTCCTTTCCATTTTCCTACTTTCTCTTTCTCCTTACCCTTAGGTGGATTTTTATTACTACTCTCTTCATAAGCGGTCTTTCCTCTATATTCAAGATGTGTGGCTTGCACACATAGTTCACCCAAATTAGTTGGATTGGACATAACAATAATGTGTTTAAGATAGGAATGTAAACCCGCAATATATTTCAGTAGTGTATCTTAGGAATTCTAATTCACTCCTAATAACAAACCCCTTTTCCTAAAATCTGGTATAATCTTGGACTATTTGGCTTTTAAGTTGCCTAAAATTCTGCCAACTCCTAATGGCTTTTTGCATATATGCTAAAGGATAAAATTGTCCTTTAATTGCAGAAACAAATTCAACCAAAGTGATGGACATATTACCATGGATTCTCATTTCCTCTTGAGTCATTAATCCCCACCAAACTAGCGCAGCTCTTTCTAGCCTCAGTGAAGCCAACTGGATCTTTATGTTGTCTTCCTGAAGATTCTGAATTCTGTAGTATACCTCCAATTGTCGAATCCAATTGTCCAACCTTTTTGATTTCACCTCTCCATTGTACATGGGAAGTTTGAATTTTATGTCCAATTTTAGTAATGGAGGTTTTCCTTTTGGGGTTTTGCAATGACTATGGGCAGTTTCAATCGTAGTAGTGGAAGATGATGATGTGTGAAATGATGGAGATGATGAGGAAGATGATGAGGATGGTGGCGATGGAGGTGGCTTTCCACCATTCCCTTTGGTATCCTTCTTCTCATCTTTTTTGTCCTATGAGATTCCTTCTCCATGTGGAGGTTTAGAACTCTCTCTAACCATTCTAGTGTTCCTCTCTTCATAGAGGACTTTAACCGTCTCTGTCGAAGTATAGAAATCTTTCTTGAATTATTCCTCTTCTAAAGAGGGACCTTCAGGCTCTCTTTCTCCAAACATAATGGCTATGGATTCAAGCTCAGAAATTTGTACTGCTTGTACTTCTTCAATCTCAATTGAAGGAAAAACTTGAGGAGTTTCAAGTGCAGCTGGAATTGGAACTTTGGGTGGTAGACATTGTGGCCTTGTGACTCTCCTTTTTGGGAATTACCTCAGGAGTTGCAACCAATAGCTTCCCTTCTCTTTTCTGCAACTTTAACCTTGTAAGCATCACAATTTTTCAACCATTAAAACCCTAATTGCACAAAACCAAGAAATCAATCAATTCAACCTTCACTCCAATACCAACTTGATATTTTTTTTGTATGATTAGTTTTTCTATGCTAATAAAAACTACAAATTTATAAATATGTTCTTTCTTAATGCTCATTGTGCTAAGGTTTCATTAGTTGTTTGTGCATACAATCAGTTAAATTTCCTTAAGTTTAAAGTGGAATTCATGATAAAAATAGGTTCAGAAAGAAATAATGAACAAAAAAACATGTATAGTGTAGAAAACCATCAAAGAGACACATTAACACAGTGTTTTGATAAAGGAGTTCACCCCTCCTAGGATACATCTCCTTGGTCTAGCTTCCATGTCTTAGGCCTTTATATTAGCTCAATGTGGAAAAAATATTGTTTACAAAGATATATGGCTCCTGATACCTACACCAATGTGTGCAGAATCTCCAAATTAGACAAAAATGACTATTAGATCTCTGAAAACTGACTCTGGCTGATCTGGGAATGACTTCTTTCCCTGGTGGCCCTATGGTTCCCTAAACTTCCCTATGGAAAAATCACTTGTATAAGTCTAATATTTCCTCTTCAACCTATACCAATGAGTTTAGAATGTCCAAATTAGCCAAAAATGACTATTAGATCTCTAAAAACTGAATTTGGTTGATCTAGGCATGACCTCCTTCCCTTGTGGCCTTAGGCTTCCTCGAAATTCCCTATGGTAAAATCACCTATAGAAGTCTTATATTGCATCTGAAACCTATACCAATGAGTTTAGAACGTCCCAATTAGCCAAGAACACCTCTTTTTGATCTCCATTTGGTCAAAAATTGGTTAAGATATGCTTCATTCAATTTTTCCTTAGGAAACCCCGCTAAAACTGGAGAAGACTCCAGTTAGCACCGACAAAACTGGCAGTTCCACCGAATTTGGTGTCCCTCAAAAACTTTCACCAACATAAACTACAAATTAAGTAAATTTAAGCATGATTAGGGGTGCTAATCATGCTTAATGGTTTGGCGTTGGCCCTTGGTTTTAAAGCACGGTCATATGGAGAGGGGGTTGACCGGCAGGACTAGCTCCCTCCTCTCTCGCCGTTGGCATACACTGTCGACATAATTACAAGGTTGTGGCCTCTTTTAAGTAAGACTTGTGCTTAGTTCATTGGTAAGCATTAGAGTTTGGGAGGGGGAGGTTACGTGTTCGACCCACCCTCCGTCCATCCCTTCCCACATTTTGTCACCAAATCATATATGTGAAACCATTGGAACCACCATATAAATTCAGACTTTGGATAAATAGATATGAAGATTTGTATTATAATGTTTGTTTATATATATATATATATATATATATATATATATATATATATATATATATATATATATATATATATATCTATATCTATATCTATATATATCTATATATATATATATATATATATATATATATATATATATATATATTTGAAAAAATACAATCTCCACATACTATTCACCATGAACCATAATTCCACCTTGGTGGACATTGGGCAATTTCATCTTTACACAACCAACCTGGAAATCCTGAAGTGACACTTGTCATAGCCTCATTGGGTGAAAACTGAAGAAGATTCCCATCATGCTGACTGTACTTCCATATCATCATTGTGTCTGTTCTGCAATTTTTTAGTTGTTTAGGAAAACGAATAGTAGGCATTTTATCCTTCCTCCAGACTCAATTTTTAGTGAAACAAATTGTATTGCAATCGTATTGATGAGATAGAAGAAGCCATATAGGTTTTGATCCAATCTAAGAACTTTTATTTTTGAGCTAAATACTGAGCACCTCATCATTCCTCCCCACTAGACACCTTTTGGACCCCAAAAGATACTATTATCTCACATGTAGATGAGGGTACAACCCCCTCACATTTCCAAGCTCGATCCAATTGCATTTTGATGAATTTGTTTCCTTGAGCTCCTCTCTAAGTAAATCAACATTCACTTGCCTTGAGGACCTCGTTCTTCTACCACAGATGGTGTCTTGCTGAAACTGATTCAAAATTTTGTAGGAATGCATTCAGAATGTGAAATCTGAACATTCTCTCCTTGTTCAACAACTTGAAGCCTCTTTTTGCAAAACTAAAACCAGCTTGCACCGTCAACTTGAATCATGTGATTGACATAATACCTGTACTTGTCTTTTCCCTTTTCAAGTTGATCTTTCACTGTTTGTTTTACCATTTTTAGTCATTCATAGAAACTCATGGTTTTGTCCATGGCACCATGAAAAGTAACATCCTTCTGACCATGATGACATAACAAACTATAATGCAAATGGATGACAAATTTCACTACTTGTTTTACATGACTCAAGCCCGATTGTACATCTTGAAAGTATGAAATTTTATGAACATAACTTTCATGTAAAACATAATGAAGCCTGATTACAACAATTTCATAACCAATAGACCTAAAAGGCATAACAATGAACTTACTTCTTATACCTCTTGTGTACCTTCAAACCCAGTGAATTTTTTGACAAGTGTCCATCCAATGAAAGTGCATGGATCAATGCAAATTAACCTTTAGACCATGGAAATCTTTTGAATGAAATAAGATGTTGAAGTTGCTTGCAAAAAATTGAAACTCAAACGAAACTTTCGAGTTTGAAAGAGCATAAAAAAAAATTGAACTAATTTTTTGGTTTGAAGCAATACATGCTTCTTGTTGTTTGCCTCCCCACAACAAGACTTTTCACAGACATGACATTCATGCCAAGGAGATTTGAAAGAAGAAATGTCAACAACAACTATCCTCCAACATTGGGTTGCTCCCAACAAACCTCATATCAAAATCAAAATCTTGTTCATTGACCAATCAACAACGGCATCCAACTTGGAGAGGCTTGCCTTCAACTTACCTCCTCCAATATCATGGCCCAAATGCATCAAAGAAGTGAAACCCAGGTTGTAATTTGATATCTTCAAAATATAAAAAAAAAAAAAAAAATCATAGATGACATGTGCATAAGAAAACTTTCTAAACATGTTTATGTCACCCAAGTGGACAACTTCTTCAGGAAAGGACTCTTTGTTGCCACAATTCAAATACATGTATGTAACAGGAGTGCTACAAAGAACATATAACATTAAAAGCCATACAAACCATTCTTGTTTTGTGTTATGTATATTCTTGCACTAACCTCTTTTTACAACTTTTCTTTCGTGAAAACTACTCCTTTTGTTATCTTTCTGGAAATACTTGCCATTCCTCTTGGGCTCCATAACCATCAGTGCACAACATGGCGTAAGGGATGATGAAACGAGACCATTGTTCACCAAACTTTTGCATTGCATTGGTGTCTCTACATTTTTCAATTTTGTCAACCTTTGCATGATAAGATCTAAAAAGAGAAACCTCTTGCTAAAAAGATATTTCATGTGAAGTTTCTTTCTCCTTGAAGGACGATTCTTTCAAAACTTGAAATACTCCATCACTCTGATGAACTGAACCAACTAAATCCAAATTGAAAATTGCATTACTTGTAATGACATTTTCATTAAAAATATCATCTTTTGGCTTGAACATGAGAAGTACTAAACTTTTACTTGAATTCACTAGTCTTTTTTCCTGACCTACATTAATAACTGATATGTTTAACTTTTTGCGATGGGATCTCACTATATACTCCACACCATCCTTGAACAAGTGATACTTGTTTTCATGGCGGGAAAATACTGATTTCCAGTCAAACAAATATGTACTACCCAACACCACACCTGAAATATCAAGTGGTACCACATCTAACTCTACTTCATCAACAAAAATTGCAGTGATTCCAAATTTAAACAAACATTTTCTCATAACCTATAAACTGGTGTCTCTTGTTATCCATCCCAAAGGGTATGGTTTATGGTGAGGTATGGTTCCAAGATTCAGTTTGTTGACTAAGTCTTCAGAGATTAGATTCGCTTGTGACCCACTATCAAAGAGTGTGTAAATATTGGTGTGTTTAGATAGGACCCTAACATGAAATAACTTAATTTGTCTCTTTTCATCTAGAGTAATAGTAGTGTCACAGTTTTTTGAAATAGTGCTTGCAATATCTTGTTTTCCTTTTATTCCCATGACAGTGATTTTGTTTTCATCAACTGATTTAGAACCTAAATCTTCTTGAGTGATGACAGTGGTTTTCTATTTCCCTTTATTTTTAAACTTATTTGGTCTCATTTCTCAATAGAGTTTGCAACAATGATCCCCATTATGTCCCTCTTTTGAACATGTTTTACAAATAACTTTCTCCCCTTCTTCCTTCACACTTTCATTTTTCTTCCCTTTCCATTCTCCTCCTTTCTCTTTATCCTTAATCTGAGGTGACTTTTTATTACTAATCCCTTCATAAGTGTTATTTCCTCTAGATTCAAGATGTGTGGCTTGCGCACATACTTCATCCAAATTATTTGGATTGAACATAAGAATAGTGTGTTTAAGATAGGAATGTAAACCCCCAATATATTTCAGCAATATATCTTGGGATTTCAAATTCACTCCTAATAACAAACCCATTTTCTTAAACTTCTATGTATAATCTTAAACTGTTTGTCCTTTAAGCTGCCTAAAATTCTGCCAACTCATAATGGATTTTTGCATATAAGCTAAAGGATAAAATGATATTTTAATTCTAGAGACAAATTCAACCCAAGTGATGGATATCTTAACATGGATTCTCATTTCCTCTTGAGTCTTTTCTTCCCACCAAACTATTTCAACTCCTCCTAGCCTCAGTGAAGCCAACAGGATCTTTATGTCATCTTCTTGAAGGTTTTGAATTTTGCAGTATTCCTCGAACTGTCGAATCCAAATGTCCAAATTTTCTACATTCATCTCTCGATTTTGCATGGGAAGTTAACACAAACCATCAAAGAGACATTAACACAATGTTTTGATGAAGGAGTTCACCCCTCTTGGGCTACATCTCCTTGCTCCAACTTCCATGGCTTGTGCCTTTGTATAGATCAATATGGAAAAAAAATGTTCTTTACAAAGCTCTATCACTCTTGATACCTACACCAATGTGTTTATAATGTCCAAATTAACCAAGAATGACTATTAGATCTCTCAAAACTGACTCTAGCTGATCTGGGCATAACCTCCTTCCTTGGTGGTCCTTGGCTTCCCTGAATTTCCCTATGAAAAAATCACTTATATAAATCTTATGGTGCCTCTACAACCTATACCAATGAATTCATAATGTCCAAATTATCCAAAACTGACTATTAGATCTCTAAAAACTGACTCTGGTTGATTTGGGTGTGATCTCCTTCCCTGATGGTCCTCGAATTCCATGAACTTCCTTGTGGAAAATAACCTATAGAATTATTCTATTTCATCTGTAACCTCTATCAATGAGTTTAGAATGTCAAAATTATCCAAGAACCCTTATTTTTGAGCTCCATTTGATCAAAAATTTCTCAAGATATGCTTCATTCAATTTTTCCCTAGGAAACCCCACTAAACTGGGGAAGACTCCAGTTAGTGCCACCAAAAACTAGCAGTTCCACCGAATTTGGCATGCCTCCAAAATTTCCACCAACATAAAATATGGATCAATTAAATTTAAGCATGATTACAGGCACAAATCATGCTTAATATTTTGGCGTTGGCCCTTGGTTTTAAAGCGTGGTCATATGGATAGTGGGTTGGCTTACAGGGCTGCTTCCCTCCTCTCCGGCCATCGGCATACACTATTGGAATAATTACAAGCTTGTGGCCTCCATTAAACAAGACTTTCGCTTGGTTTATTGGTAAGCATTAGAGTTTGGGAGGGGGAGGTTATGGGTTCGACCCTCCCTTTGCCCATCCCTTCACACATTTTGTCACCAAATAATATATGTGAAACCTTTGGAATGACCATATACATTAGGACTTTGGATAAATGCATATTTAGATTTATATTATAATGTAGACGTGGGATTCATAATTTTATTATGAAAAGAGGTTTATGCGATGGAGACAAATCAAGGATTTTGTGGACCTAAGTAGAGACTAGTTCAACAATCACTTGGAAATACTCAAGCATTTTTTTTAAACAAGATGATGAAATTGGAGAGTTCTATTTTGTTGCCTTGAAAAACAACTATCAATGGTGGGGGGGGGGGGAATATGATCCATATTGGGAAGAATTGCAGGAGTAGGATTGTTTCTAAAATTATATCTATAGGAAAGTCAAGGAACCACTATGGAGGATTTGTGTAGGTGCAACCATATTCTCCTAACACAAGGAATTTTTCATAGTGTAATTCAATGCTCATCGGTGACCAGGCAACTGCAAAATACTTATTGTTACATTCAGGTGCAATGTGAGTTTCATTCTAAAGTCTCTAATTTCATTTATTGATAGTCCTTCTTGTGTCATTGTCTCTCTCAATTTCATTGTGGTAGGATTAGAATGGGTTGAAAAGTGAAGCATATTATTGAGTAAAATAGACACCCACATGTCACCACATGTCATTGTGCATACTCTATGTCTTTTATAAAATTAGAAGTGAGAAATATGACGTGTGCACAACTAAAAATCCTAGCAGGCATGATGAATCCAATCTCAGCATGGAAACCAAAACCAAGAATCATAAAATATTAATAAATTTGTGACACAGGGTAAAAAACACAATAAAATATTATGTGCCAACATTATCTATTTAGTGCAAGATACTACTAATATTTCATAATTTTTAGAGATGGTGGATGTCATGAAGATGCCCTCAAGAAAAGTTACTAACTTGAAGATAATATGGTAAATGCAACTATTTACTTTAAATAGGCTAAGTTTAGGTAATTAAAACAAGTTTGAAAATCACTAAAAACACCACCCATGTTTATTTTAAATCGTCTAAATTTAGGTAATTAAAACAAGTTTTAAAATCACTAGAAACACCACCATCAAATCTTTTTATTTCGAGTTATACAAGACAATATTGAATAAAATTATGAGCACTTACATTTAAATTGACCATACATAAAATAAAAAACAAGTTGATGTTGTTAAAAGCTATATCCATCATTAAATATAAGATATGACAAGAATGACTCATGATTTTAAAGGCTATATCCATCACCAACTATAAGATAAGAGTTAATGAGATGAGACAAATTTTGTCTTGACATAACATGTAAACATCATATTACTTATAACTCATGCGTATTGTATCTTATTGTGGATATGTTAATTGTATAACTTCAATCTGGGTAATTTCTTACATTTCAATTGTCAAATATGTAGAAGTTACATTACACTAGCTTAAATCCGCACACAAATAAAATATGAGAAATATGGCATGGAAATGAGTAAGCATTTTCACACTGGTTTAAAGTTTCCCCTTCGTTGGTGAAGAACCATTTCAATGCTATTTTTGGTGGAGAATTAAGTTATTAACCGAAGATAAAAAAATGTTAGTCCCTTAAATGACTGAAAAATGATATTTAAAATGTTATATAGAAGTTACATTTCACGTATCTATATCTCCCCTAACGTAACTATAATATTCCAACTCCATCTTTTTATATAAAAGTTACATTTCATGTAGTTATAGAAGTTACGTTTATGTGTTTCTACCCTAACATAGCTATAATATTCAAACTCCATTTTTTATATTGAAGTTACATTTCATGAAGCTATAGAAGTTACATTTACGTGTTTTAGATAGAAGTTGCATTTCACATAGCTATATCTACCGTGACATAACTATAATATTCCAACTCCATTTTTCTCACTCTTTTCAACATTTTAAAGATTTGTCTATTTTAGTGTGATTATGCAATTAAATAGTTGATATTGTTTAAGACATCTCCTATTTCCAACATTTTTAATTCTTAAGTGGGATCTTGGGTAGGTTTTTGTTACTGCAATATATCATGTTTTAAGTAGATGGTGTTTTATAATTCACCCAAGATACTTTAGGAGCAACCTTGAATTGCATGATTGTTTCCATTATACATCTAATATTTGAAACCTTTTCAACGTGAAGAACACAATAGCCCATGTTGAACATGAAGCAAGTACCTCAGAAATTGGGGAATAATCATTATTCTATTTCCAATGGGGGTTAGATCTAGAGAAGGAAATGAAAACTATCATAAATGGCTTTTGTCAGGTTCTATTTAATGAAATCCCACTAGATTTGCTATTAAAGTAAATCAATTGATGAATTTGAAGCTTGAAGGTAGTGTTGAATAGGTGTTTCAAGGTATCTCTATAACATTATCTATATACATGATTCTAATGCCATGAGATGGTGTCTCAGTAACACTATTGTCCAGTGATACGTGCTATATGTAGATAGCTTTCTCATGTCCTATAGGTAAGCCATATCATTATATTTCTATGAAATCTCATAATGTGTTCAAAGTTTGTCTCAGATAAGGAAATATGTATGTACTCTTGAATTTATCTATGTTGTAATAAGATTAATAATAAAGTTTTCATTGCAAATAATTGGGATCTACCATGTAAGTTTACTTTACTACATGATATTCTTGATTTCTTAGATCCCAAATAGTTAGGGTTGAATTTATTTTTGTTGTAATGAGATTAAGAATAAAGTTGTCATTTTAATCAATGAAATCTACCATGTAATATTTATTCACTACATGAAATTATTTATTTGTTAGATCCCAACTTATTAGGATTATGAAGAGTTCTCTTTCATGACAATATTTATGAATGCTCTATTCCTGCTCAAATAATTACATATTATAGAAAGGTGGAGAATAAATGAGAAGTAGTTAAATGGTTTCTGTTTTAAAATGTATGGAGGGAGTATAAAATCATTTTCAGTTGGGTTCAAATATTTTGGAGAACCCACTAAAGTGCTCCATTTTCCTCCTAGTTAATTCCATTTCTACTATCCCAATGCTTCTTGGAGCGAAATTGATTACTTGATTGGAACCCGCAGATTATAATTTAATTAGGAGAAGGGATGAGAAAGCTTCATATTCTTCAATATATTCCGCAAGTTAAAAGAATATCAGACAATTTCCTTTCTGTTTAATTGATACGAGAATCATTCGAGCATTTGTTAGGATTTTGAGACCTTTTTCAACTAATTTTTTTTTCTAAAAGTTATGTTCTCAATCAAAGAAATTAAAGAAAAGGTGAAAATGATCCAATGGAAGGGGTTTTTGTTTTAGTTTCTAAGAATTCCTTGCTAATGTGAAGGGCTTGGTCTTTTCTTGACTAAAGATTAGTCGAATTTGACTTCCTAGCATTTCTTTTACTGTATTTTTGTTGTGTTTATATTGTTATCCTTGAATTTGGTGATCTATTGTTTGTGTAATAGGAAGTATTAATTACTAAGCACCCTCAAAGGTGATATTGATAGATGACTAACTTTAAATGTCGCTACTTGACACTTCAATATTACATGATCATGCAAAGAAATTATTAATCAATATTAAAAGGAAGATTATTAACATGCAATGTTTCTTGGCTTGTCATATAATTACTACATTTTAGCCCCCAATAATATATTTGAGTCTATTTTTTGGTTGTTACTTGTGGAGCTTCGCTTTGGCTCAGAAAAACATCGAGGATGAATGTCCATTTCATTGGCATTGGACATCATCAAAGAGGAATTGACCAAAAGCAGTAGAGGACATGAGAGAAATTGGTACAATGGGCGGATAACCGCTAGAGAAACACTGAGGCACCATAATTTCTTATGTATTTAGATTCACTCAAAATTAACTAGTCACAAAAAGTACCTTTTTTTTCTAAATATTTTCATGTATATAGAAATACTACAAATGCAATTTCAAACTTATAATTATCTGATAGTCATAATTTTTAATTAAATAGTATAATATGATTAATATTATAGGACACAACTATAGGATCTAACTATGAGGGGCATTGTGACAATATATGTACACTTGTCATTGTATTAGAAAATCATCTCTCAGAGTGTCATATCCAACGAAATGTACTCCTAGAGGCCATGGTGGGATTGAAATTTTTTCTTTCAGTCGACAAGTGGTGATATATTTTCTTAGGCCTTAGTGTTCTACTTCCCTAAGGTTTTGACACTACTCACAACGAGCACCTTCATTCAACCAAGTGAGGTACTCATCTTTGAAAGTTGAATCATTTTGTCTCCACAATCTAATATGGTGTTGGATCAATATCATGATCCTAAAAACATAGGTCATAATAGCAAGAAATTTTTCATGTGGGCAAAAGAATATTCAAATTTAAGGAACATGACTCTTTTAGAACAAGAAATTAAGATATTTTTTACACTGATTTTTTTGTTTCCATTTGTTTTCACAAGTTATGTATTGCCATATATTTTTAACATGTAACTTAGTTTGTATTATTATGTGTAAGGTTTTGCTGAAGGTTAAATGCTATGTCCATAAGGTGTTATATTCTATGGTGACATTTTATTTTCTTTGTTTATACAAGTCATCTAGCTGCATAGTGGCCATATCAAATGTTTATGTATATGTCATATAAATATTTTATAGTCTACTTTATTTTATATTCATGTTTCATCGTCTTTCATGTCTTATACTTTGCATTGTATCTTCTTTCATTTTCAGGAGAGGAACTCAATATTGATGGTAAGAAGTAGCAATTTAAGAAAGAGGAGAATAATAACACTGGAGCGGAAAATGAAAAATGAGAGGGAGAAGAGAATCTGTCTAGTGATACCCTTAGATATAATATCTTGCATAAGACACACTCATAGAGACTGATGGTCAAGCCTTCAAATTTGGTGAATTCATTTTCTATTCTTTGGCAACATAGTGATAATTTTTTGAAATGATGAAACAATATTTCATGTGTAAATTGTAGTCCAACCGATATTAAGTTGGAAACTCATATTGTAATACTCAATTTTATATATAATAAAATTTATATGGTTGAAATTATTTTTATTTTCACTTGATATTATTTAGTCTTGTAATTAATATATGTAACTTTGCCTTATCATATTAGATAACCATGCACATTGTATGGAATATTTTTTTAAATTTAGTTGCAAAATCATACTAATTAATTTATGTTGATTAATAATGAACACATAAAATCAATCTAAAACTACTAAATTAGTAGTTTATATTCATTAATGATGAACACGAATAAAATGAATATATGACTAAATTAGTCATTTATAATGATTATGACTAAAATTTGTATATATATGACTATTAGTAGCTAATTTACAGTGACTTATAACAGGGACAACATTTTGATCATATTCCTTTGGTCATTAATTGGTTTTCTCAAGGATTCATATAGTAATATATTTTGTTGTATATTTGGTCATTAATTGCGACAATTAATGACTAAACCAATGAAAAATTAATGACTAAATATACTACTAGATGGTAAAATTGAGGAAACCAAGTAATGACTAAGATAAAAATGACTAAAAGTGATCGTGATATAAGATACTGTAAGTTAGCTACTATTGGTCGACGACTAAAAAATGGTCATTTATATGCAAATTTTAGTTGTTTTTTTAGTAATTAATTAGTCATTTTGTACTAGTGACATGCTAGAAATCAAATATAGAAACACCAATCAGGACACAAAAATAGTAAGCTCATATTTATTTGCATCTTTCAATAATAGTAACTTATTTTTTGCCACTTGCATGCCTTAAATATATTGTTTTACAAATATTTCATATGTAATAGGTTCAATTGTATAACTAAATTTTCCCAATTTATCTTTCAAGTCAAAATGATTGCCACAAAACATATTTTCGCTCATATTGGTAAAAAATATAGTTAAAAAACAAGGAAGATTTCTTCGAGCTTTAGAATCAACATTCATATGTTGATTGAAAGTGCTAGAAAAATGACTGGGGGTAGGGTGAATCAGTATTTTTAATTCAATTTAAATTTTCATTTCATATTCGAAATTATGTATGTTATTGTTCTTTATGCAACTAGTGTGTGTACGTGACTTTAGTGAAGGAAAACATTGTATACTGAGTTTACTTAATTTATCATAAATCCCGTCAGTGAGTTAACTTTAATCATTCCATTATTGATTCATTAACCATCTAGTATGTAGTAAATAATAGATAAATCACCACAAATAAACAACACAGATGGAACATTAGGTTTTTAGGTGGAAACAAAATGTAGGATAAAATCATTGATGTTGTTATCTCTGTTTTCTTCTTTTATTATAAATAAAAACTTCATTACATATTGTACTAGCATAGACTCTTATCAGCATCCAAGAACCTACCTGCAGGAGGCTAGAACCTCTACTTGTTCTCCAACACCCACTAGAAGGGAACTACAACCCCCTGATCTCATTTATCGGCTCCTACCAGAAGGGATCACCTACCCCCCAACACATTTACTAGCTACCACTAGAAGGAATCTTTGACTCCCTCACTGAAGGCTCCAACCCTCAGCATCCTTCGTGGACCATGTTTTAGAATGTTTTAGACTGGATCCACCTGTCTCAAATACACAACAAAACATGTAGGCCAACTTTCTTCATATTTTCACATTGGACCCATGCCCGTGATTATGCTCAATGCATAATTGAATATTGAATCTAAAATATAGTCATTGATCCAACTAAATCATCCTACTAAATACTAAATCAACCATTATAACTAGATCATATCAACATACAACCAAATAATTGCAGTTATACATGATCAAGATCAAGAAATCATTGACATACAACACTAAATAGAACATAACTCATCAACAATCATCATTAAGTAGCATTGGAAACCTTGACCAGCTCTGACTCAGAATATATATGTGAATTTTATTTAGTAGACCTACGAATATACATACTTGTCATGTGCAACAACCATGTACAACATTCAATATACTGATAAGATATATATATATATATATATATATATATATATATATATATATATATATATATATATATATATGCAACTAAAAACAATAGATTCACGTATGTACATGACCATCCTTAAGAAAAACATCATATATATATTGAATTTCTAAAACATACCTTCACTGCAAACACAACTTGCATTCCACAAGCTTCAATGTAAAAAATACAAACTTTTCAAAACTCATTCAAATCACAACATTACTATAATCATAGTTCCATTATTATTAGCTACTTAAATATTTGCAGCAAGAAAATCAATTAAGAATATATATTAACATATCTTCAGAGATTTTAGATCTAAGTCTTTTCCTTGCTTCCGAGTGCACCCCTATTCTAGTTTAGATCATACATAAATAATCCATTACTTGCACACATAAGACCTTGATCTCCATCTCCTAATATATATTTTTCCTTAGCCAATACCTTAAGTAAACCATTTGATAATATCATTAGTATTGTTTGATGAGTTGAAATGAATTTTTTCGCTCCAATTACTATGGGACAATACCATGGCAATGACCCCTCGTATCCATATTTCCATAGGTCAAATTATGCATGCGACTTTTACTCACAATATTTGTGTATGTATGCGACCCTTGTTCATAGGAATTACATATACTTTCTCAAAATTCAAAATTATCATTCATTTGTAGTTGAATTTCCATTTCTCTATCCATATCCATTGTAGCATCTATATCAATATATCTAATAGCTGCATTAGTTCCATGACCATCATATTTTACCATGTTAACATCAAGTGTGTCTTTATCAAGCAGGTTACCATCAAGGATAACACATTAGTAACATTTCCAATAATCTCCCCCTTTCGACTTGATGGAAACCACTTTGGTGTTTGGAAACCACCTCTAAACACCTGCAAACATCAATTCTTCTCTCTAAATACCTTTCTCCAAAAACCAAGCTTCTCTTCCCCTTTGACATCAATGGAAAAGGGTTCATCTAGGCTTAATGAAGTACTTTCCTTGTAGTGTTGATTGTTGTATGTCTAATCAACATACTAACCATGCTCCCCTTAATCATATGTTGGACCTTCTGAAGATATTCAATAGAGTAAAAGACTTTATGACTCAGCTAAAAATGACATTTCCTATCACCAATGACTCATGATTACATTAGATAACAAACATATTGGGTTTACATATTGAATCCAAATTTTACATCAATGTCCAAAAATAATGGGATTACATGTATAGCATGATTTTTCCCAATAGCCCATACATGACTGAATTTTACATGGGTATTTACATGACCTTTACATCAAGAGATATATAAGGCACTTATAACCAAAAAATATGGACCTCAACAATGAGGTAGCAAGACTAAGACAGTCATCAACAATGAGCATACACCATATAGGAATCTACAACATACTCATTTGATGTCATAATGACATCAAAATGAACCTCCTCATCATCAGGAAGTTGTGTAAGGTAAGGCATTGCCACATCAATTTCTCCAATAACATCAACATGTGACCAAATATGAAATGTCTCTAAGCATCACCAATCAACTGTAGAAGAAGCATAAGATTGTACAAGAAGGTTTTTTCATCAACTCATCCCCTTGATCTTATGTCATCATGGTGAGCATACTCTCTCCATATATAGGAAGATCCAAAATCCTCAAGTAGCAAAGGCATATCAATCTCTTGTACCATAACACCATATCTAACATATATAACATTATATTATCTCCATGCATCAATAAAAGACAAAGAGTACCTCCAATATCACAAGCCATTAATCAACATCAATAATGACCATAGCATACATACTCCTCGTTAACTGTATCAAGTAGGATTAACACACCATTAAAAACTTTACCAAGTGAAACTCAAGCATAAATTAATTACATGCAATTCATGCACACAAAGACTAATAATGAAATAAGACTAATAATAGCAGTAAGAACCATGAACTTATCATAAACACCATCATGCAATAAGGGTTTCTCAAGAAATCATAATGCCAACAATGAACTATTAGAAGCATAACAGACACCCCCCCTGAACATGCGCCAACTTTTCATATGACCATATCCATCTCATCAATGCACCAAAGAACCATTCTATTAGCGACAACATATGATTTTGCAACAACTCATCATGAACCAACAATACTCCTAAGTAGCATGTGTGTATCATCAACAGAATATAACAGATCAACTCCAGAATAAAAATGTCAATAAGAAACTGATGGAAGAATATAAGAAGCTCCCCCTAAATCTGTGTCATTTCTTTATCATCACTGAGAAGCATATGCAACTTTTCGAATCAAAAACCATGTATACATGCAATTGTCTTCATAAGATTCGTGTGAAAAATATGAGATGTTGATTTTTCATAACCACAGCTCCCCATGAAAATGAACATGACATGTCTATTCCTATTCATTGTTACTTCATCAGTTTCAATTTCAATAATATAAACACCACTAAAAGAATATCAAGACAACATAAGGAACCATCCTCTATATACACATGCATAACTCCCCCTGAGATCATTCATCACTATTCCTGTGAAACTAACAATCATCATTTTTTCTTCATGAGGTTATGTACCTCACTTTTACTTTTGCATTTTAGAAGTATAATTTTAAGAACAAGGGACTACAGTAGGTACAATATTCCATACATCTTTGACTGACATTCCTTCTTCCTCCAAATCTATTGGCAATTGCTAATCATATGCTTCAACTTATGGAACTAATCCCATATTTTTCTTTCATTCCAAATGGTTGAACTACAATAAATGGCCTTATGCCCAAATGTGTTACAAGAAAAACAATATCCATGAAATAATCCTTTATGACTAGGGACTGATCTTCAATTTCATCTAGGATATTTCCTTTTAGATTTGTGGCTTTAATTAGTTTTCTTTTGAAAAAAAATATGTTGGTTGTCCTTATTATTGCACTATGATCTGAAGCTACATGGTTGTATCCAATACCTATATTGATTAGAGGAGAGAATTTTTCATTTATAATCTTCTCTAGAGATTTCGAAGCCTTTTCCCACTTCTTGACTTTCTCATAATCTTTCCTTAGAGTCACAACTTCTGAGTTTAATTTTTCACAATGTTTTTCTCTTTCTTGAATTTTTTTTGCTAAGATTGTTTTTCGTCTATTGGTTTTCGACAACTACATCCTTAAAACGTTTATTTCCTTGACCACAGTTCTTTCTTTAGTTTCCAATTCTTTGTTTACAATCCTAAGTCTATCATTTCCTTTAAATGCTATCATTGAATCATGTCCTTCACAACTATGGTTTGGTTTTGCATTGATATGAACTAGTTGCAGTGGTTGATTCATAATTTAGTGGGATGATTCAGTTGGATTAGTGATTGTATTCCAGATTCAGTATTTACGTTGGTATTGAGCATATTGTTGGGTGTGGGTCTAGTGTGAAAATCTGATGAAAGGTGGCTCATATGTTTTGATGTGTATTTGAGACAAGAAGATCTAGTGTAAAACATTATGAAACATGGCCCATGAAGGTTGCTAAGGGTTGGAACCTTCAGTGAGGGAGTCATAGCTTCCTTCTAGTGGTAGCTAGTAAATTTGTTCGCACGGTAGGTGTTCCCTTCTCGTAGGAGCCATAACTGCGATCAGGGAGTTGTAGCTCCCTTTTAGTGCAAGTTGGAGAATGAGTAGAGGTTGTAGCATCTTGCAGGTAGGTGTTGATGGGCTAGTAAGAGTTTTCACTAGTGCAATATTAATGAATTTTTTCCTTATAATAAAAGAATAATACAAAGACAATGACAATGGTGGTTTCCTCCCATTTTGGGTCTCCACCTAAAATACTGATGTTCTATGTGTGTTTCTTATGTGTTTTGATTTACCTGCTATTTATTAGATTCAAATTTATTTCATAGTAATAGTGAGTTAAAATTAAATCACTGATGAGATTTATGATAAATTAATTAAACTAGGTATATGTTGTTTTCCTTAATAGAAGTCATGTAGACATGTTGGTTTCATAACGAACGGTAACATGCAGAATTTATAATATGAAATAAAAAGTTAAAGTGAATTACAAATATTTATTCAGCCCCTGTCTTAGTATTCTTCCTAACAATTGGTATTAGAGAAGGTCCCTTAGAAGAAGATTGATCACTTAAAGGGAGATCTATCAAAATGAGCAATCAAGAGGGAGTATTTTCTTCTAGGCCACCCTTGTGTAATGGAAAAGATTTATATTTTACAAGGTCAGAATGAACTCATATTTGCAGGCACTAGGAGTTGAATTATGGGAAACTACTCAAGGTGGATATCAATACCGAACCTCCATTCCCATAGATAATGCAGGAAAGAAGCAATATGAGAATAATGAAATGACTGTAAATGTTAGTTTGGGAATTTTGGTTGAATCTAAGTTTGTGAAAGTCATGCAACTAAACACGACAAAGGAAATATGGGATAAGATTATCCAAATCTATGCAGGTGACACTAAGGTAAAAAGTTCTAAACTTCAAACATATAGAATTTAGTATGAAACTCTTAGAATGCCTGATGATGAAATAATTGTAATATTTTTTCTTAGAGTAGATGTAATTGTTAACACAAAGAACAATCTTGGTGACAAAATAAAGGAAATTTTTGTTGTTGAAAATATTTTCATATCACTAACTCCAAAGTTTTATTCTGAAGTATCCGCCATTGAAGAAATATAGGATTTGAAAAACCTTAACATTGAAAAACTCCATGGGACCTTGGAATCATTTGAGATTAGAAAACTAGGTACATAACGTATGAGAGAAGCATCCTTCAAAGCCACATATAAAGGGAAAGAAAAATAAAATCCTAAAAATGAAAGCTACATTTTATATGAGGAAGAAGTGAATTTCATGAGAAAGTTGCAAGTGGGAACTCATAAATTCAAAGGTAAGTTTCCCTTTAAATTTGTTTTTTGTGGAATAATAGCTCAATATGCATCCAAATGTCTATATAAAGAAAATCATGATAAAAAAGAAACATGAAATTATGTTGACAAGAAAAATGCCAAAAATAAGTTTTCTTCCAAGAAATGTTTTTACTCTAATGAATATAGTCAAATCACATATGATTATTAAGATGATTTAGATTCAAATTCTAATAGTTGTTACCAAATACTTATGGCATTTGATTCGTTGGGTCTAATCTACAATAAATAACAGGTAAATCACAACATATAAGAAGCACACATAGAACGTCAGGATTTTAGGTGGAAACCCAAAGTGGGAGAAAACCATTGTTCTCATCATCTTGGTCTTGTTCCTTTTTTATAAATAAAAACTTCATTACATATTGCACAAGTAAAAATTCTGACCAGCACATAGGCACCTACCTACAGGATGCTAAAACCTCTACTCATTCTCCAACGCCCACTAGAAGGGAGCTACAACCCCCTGGTCATGTTTACAGACTCATACCAGAAGGGAGAACCTACCCTATGAACAAATTTACTACCTACCACTAGAAGGAAACTATGACTCCCTCATTGATGGCTCCAACCATTAGCACCCTTCGTGGACCATGTTTTAGAATGTTTCACACTAGATCCACCTATCAAAAATACACATCAAAACATTTGAGCCACCTTTCATCATATTTTCACACTAGACCCACACCCAACACTATGCTCAATACCAAACTAAATACCGAATCTAAAATAAAATCATTGATCTAACTGAATCATCCCATTGAATATTGAATCAACCATTGCAACTAGATCAGATCAATGCACAACCAAACCATAGCTAATATACACCATCCATATCAATAAATCATTGATACAAAACAACAAATATAACATAACTGATCAAAAATGATCACCAAGCACCACCACAAACCATGAAAAGATATAACTAAGAATATATATGAAATTTTTATTCAGAAGACCTATGTATACACATGTTTATCATATGCAACAACCGCATACATCTTTCGACATACTGAAAAGTATATCTCTCAATATATACGTGACTAAACAGAAACAAATCCACGTATGTACACGACCATCCTGAAGAAAACCAACGTACATATCTTCAATTATTTAAATATACCTTCACTGCAAACACAACTCACATTCTGAAAACTTCATTCTCAAAGCTACAGACTTCCGAAAACTCATTCAGATCATAGGATTACTATAATCATAGATCCATCATTATTAGTTACTTAAACATTTGTAGCGAGAAAATAAATTAAGCATATATATCAACATATCTTCATCTATTTTAGATCTGAGTCTTCTCCTTGCTTCATGTTGCACCGTTGTTCTAGTTTATATCACACATAAATAATCCATTTCTTCCACACTTAACACCTTGATCTCCATCTCCTTATATAGCTTTTTCCTTAGGATATACCTTAGATAAATCCTTTGGTAATGTCATTAGTATTTGTTAACGAGTTCAAACGAACATTACTGCTCTAATTACTATGAGACAATACCATGGTAATGACCCCTGGTATCCATATTTCAATGATTCAAATTATGTACGTGAATTTTACTCACAAGACCTGCATATGTACACAACCCTTCTTCATAGGAACCATGTATACCTTCTCAAACTTCGGTTTTGTCATTCACCTGTAACTAAATTTCCATTTCTCTATCCATATCCATTGTAGCATCTGTATCAATATATATGATAGCTACATTAGTTCCATGAAGATCATAATATTACCATTTTGACATCAAGTACATCTTTATCAAGCAAGTTTCCATCAAGGAGGACCCATTAGTCATAATGCCAACAAAAATAACAAAAGAAGGTAGAATTTATTATAAATTTTCTTTCTTCATTGGATATAATATGCATGAAAAACTCATATGTGTGTGTGTGTGTGTGTGTGTGTGTGTGTTTATAGGTGTATATGTGTGTATATATGTAAATATATGTATATATGTGTGTGTTTTTGTGTGTGTGTGTGTGTAGGTGTAAATGTGTGTGTATATGTGTAAATATATGTATATATGTGTGTGTTTGTCTATGTGTGTGCCTGTGTTTTTGTAGAGAGAGAGAGAGAGAGAGAGAGAGAGAGAGAGAGATTTGATTTTAGGTTTCCAGAACTTAGTTTTATATATGAATGTTGTAGCATTTAAAATGACTATTCATATCTCAGAACTTATATCTCGAGCTTTTCCATCTTGGAGAAATCACATGTTGTAAGTTTATTTGAAATCATCCCCTAATATTTCTGTTTCGATGACTCGTGTGGAAATCCCCGCATGGTATACCATTTATATATTTAATTTACTTGTTGTTGCAATAATGGACCGTGAATGGATAAAAGTCTCATATTAATTAAACTTCGATTTTGCAATTGATTTTTAAATAAAAAAAAAATGGTTTTTTACACTATGTTTCTATTTTACGCCATTGTGAGCCTCTAGAAAATCATTTCATTGCTGATCTTTGTGTTTGTATCTATGACATACCCTCAGATCTCTAATACACAGGAGAGATGAAGAAACAGAGCAAAGCTAAAAAGAGTTTCCACAACAACAATCCAATGGCCCATTTATTGAAGATGTTGATTATGAAAATGTAGGAGCAGGATTGTTCTCATGTAAACTATGTACTAGAGATGTTGGCGTGTCTTCTTGGGAAGAAATTTATTAGCATTTTGAAGGAGAAGAGCCCAAGGTTACCATTATAATAGTCACATAAGGAGATAAAACTCATGCCTTGGAAGCCACTCCAAGAGATGTAGCGAACTCATTTCTTCACAGAATCATGAAAATACCACATTTATTTCCTTATACAGACATGATCTGATGGGTAGTTGAGAATTTTGAATATTTTTGGGAGGTGCATTCAAACCAAAAGAGGAATAATGATAAGTTATTTAACTAGTAAGGATCTCCAAAGCATGTTTCACCTACTCAATCCTCAATGTACATATAATAATGAATTCGTCTAGGCCTTTATAAATGAGCATGGACACCTGTTAGTACCAATACGGGGATTGATAAAATACCAGAAAAATCATAAGGCTAAGGAAACTGGTAAGTATTCAATCGATTCACTTACTTCTCCTTTTTCCCAAGTCACAGCCATGTTGTGTCAATTTCATGCATTGCCTAATGTGTCAAATTTCTTAACAAAGTAGGTACCTTTAATTGATGGTGCTTCTGATGGTTTTATCTTTGATTGGGCTACCATTCTTTTTGATAACTTGGCCAACAATATTTTAGCTTTCCGGCATGGTAGAAGTATTTCCAAAGATAAGTTGACACCTTTCTACATGTCTACTTAGGTTATGTGGATTTTCGTGCCATGGGTTGGATATTGTTATGAAACCAGCTCACAAAAAGATAGAAAAGATAGATCAACACCTTAGAATTCAGCCTCTTCGAGGGGGCAACCTCCTTTAAATTACACAAATGAACAATTCTTGGATGATACAAATGACAAGACCTCCTTTCTATATATAGGAGTCTAAGGGGTCATAATATAATTAGAGCCGACATAACAATAATAATGTAAGGGCACAATAATAACAATAATGGGCTTTTATGGGGCACAATAATAACAATATGGGGACTACATGGGCACAAAAATATAATAAGGGGGTTGTACTAATAACAATAAGGGGTTACACTAGTAGTATAGGGACCTAACAGAAATGGACCAGTCAAGATCCAAAACATATTCACATTTATGATGACATCTTATGGGAAACCAAATACTTTGATAACTTCTACCAGATTTGTCACAGAGTAATGATTTTGATTTATGAGGTCATTTTTTAATCTCAACCACCCAGGATGTTGCAAGAATCTATGGATGATATTCGTATTAGAGATTGGTTTGGTGAAGAATTATTCACTTATATTAGAATGTGGGGTAGCCTTACACACCCTCATGTTTCTCCTATGTTTATCTTCGATAAGTTAGTTAAGAGGGAGGTTGCCTATCAGAATGTGGGTTATGGTATTACTAAAGTGTTGAAGGAGTCAAATAATAGAGCATGGCCTTCCTTTCCTATGAGATTCAACATATTTTCAATGGATCACTACTATCATTGTAAAGAGGAAATCCTGGCTATTCATGCTCTCAAATTTCCTATTATTCCTAACATGCAGTATGATTCAAGCTCAGTTGTAAAAAATTCTAATGTTTCCCATGGAATTATACAATTCATTCACGAGGGAGATATGTAAATATCATTTTAATGAAACAAATTTTTAATGTAGAAGAGAAAAATCCTCATGAGTAGTGGATGAATGAATTGGAAGAATTACATACAAATTTTGATTATTTGAAGTTACAACATGAGAAGGGTACAAATATAAAAGAAAATTAGATTGAGGAGATGCAAAGAATGTTAGAACAATTTTGTGTCAATCCTAAAGTAATGGATTTTAAACAAGAAACCAAATAGTTCAATTGTTTGTTGAGGCACTAGCAAAATATCTTTTGGAGTAAGATTTTGTTAATTCAGGACAAATGTAAAACAGGAAACTCCCTTGTTGATCAACTATCCAAAATGATGAATTATTTTGAGGAAGTGAATGGAATATTATCTAATTTCTTGATTTTGCAAGAGAATATAGAAGATAGACAAGAAAATATCCCTAAAATATATGAGGCTCAAAACTTAATCATTTTTCAGGAAGGGAAGATCAGAATGAAACATGTTGCAGTTGTAGTCAATCGGGTATGAGATATTTCCAATACTATCATTGAATTGGTCAATGATGCTTTTTTACAAGAAAAGCTATTTTCTAACTGCTTGGAGGATTCACTTCCAGGTGCCAAGACATTATTGAAAAATGGTTGGAGCATAATACTACAATGGTTGAAAGAATTGAGAGTTATCCAGGATCGGCCGTGAGCATCATTGGTAGTTTCTCATGAAACTTCATAGCCAATTGTTGGTACTAAGGTGCTTGTCAAATGTTACCACGCAAATTTTGTCACCGTTGAAGATTGTTATCTTTACTATCCAGACAAGGATTAAGCCTAAGTATCCTCCTTAACTCCCCAATTTGTTGGATGTATGCAGGTTGCGACAGCTGAATATTGGTCAAGCTTCATCTTAGGTTCAAAATTGTTATAACAATTTCCTATTTATTCCTTTATCATTTATTTCTATTAATAGATTAATGGAGTATTTTGTTGTGATATTATTTTATTTCGAATATAAATTTCCCTCTTTGAGAGATGGGTAGGGGTTCTAAATTTTGAGAAGAAGGGACTTAAATTGCACTTTTGTATTTAAGTTTTTCTTAATATAAAGTTGAACCACTAGTAGTTCCAGAATGAGCAGATTCTTAGTCTCTTAGGTACTATTATCCAATTTTTTCTCTTTGTTTCCTTTGAAAGGAATTTTTTATTGATATTTTTCACGTATATGTATTACAATCAATCTTTCATGATCACTTATGATATGTTTGAATGAAATTTAATTCATATAGTGAACAACGAAATACTTATCATATGTGATGTTTTATTTAAATTAATTTAATTAACTATTTAATTAAATTAATTTCTTTTAATTGAATTAATATCGTAATATCATAATAATCTATATTATTGTGTTGATTACAACATCTTTCTAGCACATAGGATTTCAGCTTACTCAGGTACTATAATATTTTACAGTAATTTATAACTAATTCATTATATTATAATACTTTTGGTAAATGTTAGCCTTATCAGCATGTGGCCCAAAATGCATCCAAAACACTCCGTGAAGTCTTCAAAACTTGCTTAAGTTCATCCAAAGATCGAAACAATCACATGTCAAGAGCCCTTGGAATGGCAGAAAAGCACTATCGGGAGGCTAAAACACTCAAAAACAGTGAAAAGACATGTACCCCAGGCTTGAACATAGCAACACACAGCAACCATTAGATCTGGCAGATCAACAGCCCAGATGTAAGCGGAAAATCGCAATTGACGCTACATAGAGGAGGACTTAAGATTCAACGAGGACACCCCTAATCAGTGATCTCTGATGATTGGATTGACGGGTGGCAATCAATGGAGGTAGGCCAGTGGAGTAAGCATGGACCAAGTGGGACTTGCAACAACGATCAGCAATGTAATGTGGACCATTGATCAAGCACGCAAATCAACGACCCACATCACATATAAAGATTGCTACTGGAGAAATAAAAGGAGCACGCTAACCACGTGCCTGGGGCATGAGCGACATGCGATTGTGATTGATTGCATCACTATATCACATCAGCTACCCATGGGAGCTGGCATATACACATACTACGGTCTGATGAACTGGACCCAACTGATTTTTGAATAATATTTCATAATATTTGAGGTCCATAGGAAAGCCATTTTCAATGTATTTTTCGTGTATTTCGTTATCTAACGAAATACAAAGGGAACCAAGGGGCAGTGACGATGCGATAGGTCTCGGACCTGAAAGGGTTCAGAAATGAAATATATAGAATTTCAGGTCCACCAAAGCCGATTTTTCATAGTTTTCAGTTTTTTTACTTAGTTTTCGAATACAAAGGGAACACAGTTATATGCCATCTACGACATGGGATAACGACCCTAAGGGCATACCCGATAGATGAATAGGCCATATCTAAGGAATTTTGAAGTCTAGAAGAACAAATATGGGCAGGATTTTTATAATGTTGCAGCGTTTTCTGTATTAAATAGAAAATAGTCATTATAAAAATTTAAAAGGAAAACAGAGGCATGAAGACCCATTCCATCACAAAACAGAGGCTGGGAGACCGAAACCATGAGACAGAAGGATGGAGGGGGAAAGGTGACAACGCAACTCATCCAAGATCGACAACTGATCATGGAGCATAGACAGTGCAACACAGCCAAACAAACAGAACGATCATGGGGCATCTCTGGCACGAGAGAGCTCCCAGGAAGTGCAGCGACCTACCAGAATGTTGTTACTCCTCTATTAGAAGAAGAAACCTCTGAGCCATGCTTGCCTAGTTAGGGAATAAAGTAGTTAAAGAGAAAGAGGGATAGATTAAGACCTCTCCAGCCTCAGAAGGCTGAAGAGGAGAATTGTAAAAGGCCTATAAAAGGCTGAAAGCTAAATGTATGAAAGGTTCAACTTCTGGAGATTTTTCATACTTTGTTCCTTCAAGCTTCTCATCTTCATTCTAGCAAATATAAGCTTATTTTGTTGTTATATGTTCAATGTCCATTTTCTCTTCTATTCTAAGCTTGCACTTGAATAGATTGTTCATGTTTCTTCTGTGTCTAATGCCAGATAAGTGTCATCTTATCTCTGTGTTGATAAATTAGATTTGCAAGCTTATTTTACTTCCTGTAGTTGGCCATTCATATGTGTTTATATATGCATATGCTAGTACAATTAGTATTCTCCATCTATTCATTGAATCCACAAACTATTGAGCATTAGTGGGCTAAATCCTTGTAAAGTTGAGGGTGTTCATGCATGTCTTGAGTAGAAAACAGAGTTGAAATGGTTATCTGGCTTGATCCAAACCATCATTCATTCCAATAGTTCAGAGAACAATATTGAAAATTATATGATACTAGGCATGTCCGAGCTACAACCTAAGAGAGTTTCCTGGAGTGATAACATAATTGGCATCGTTGTCGAGGAGATGAAACTAGAGCTCATCTTCCCTGGGAGATGACACAAATCCAACTTTGATGATTGACAAATTCTGGGCACTTTTTGGTTGAATCGGCTTTCTAGCAACTCCACTTCATAGTTCTGGCTCAGTTTGTGAGGCATACTCGGAGAAATCCTCAAAAGCCACAAGCTGACCCAGTATCTGATCCTGAAGAAAATCATCAAAGAAAGAAAGGTATTGTAGAGAGGAGAATTATGTTCAGGCAAACCTAAACAATCTTCTACATATCTTCAAGAAATTCCTACAGTAGAACAAATACGTGTTGAGAGTATAACATCTAATACTAGCAGTGAAGCGAAACTCTTAGAGATTCATAAATCTCCTTATTCTTTAGGTTCTCCTTTTGTTGTAAGCCCAAAGGAAACCTCTCCTCCTATCAATCATACTCCTTTAGTTTTGTCAGTCACTCCTCAACCCTCTATAATTCATACTTCCAGTACTCTTTTAGCCACCATAGCTATGGCAGGTCCACAAGCACCCACCAAAATGGAAAGAATCATAGCTGCTAGGTATGGACTGCTAGTACTACCCACTCCTTTGAATGCCATGCCTATTAGAGAATATCATAATTATAGGCCTAAGTTAATTAGGACTGAAGGTGTTACAGCTGAAGAACATCTTGAGTCATTCTATAGATATGCTGATAACCTAAACATTAGTGAAGATGATGTGTGGATGAGAGTCTTTGTCCAAGGCCTAGATGGAGAGGGTAGGAAATGGTTCAGAGAACTAACCCGATGATCTATAGTAGATATTGAGGCTTTAGATGATGCGTTCCTAAAGCAATGGGGGGATAAGAAGGATCTCCTCTACTACCACACTGATTCTGGGAACTTAAAGAGGGAAAAGGGTGAGTTGTTGTTTGATTTTAATAAGAGGTTTAACCGCATGTACAACAAGATACCAGCTAAAGTAAAACCCATCACTACCTCTGCTAAACTCAACTATGCCAGTGCTTTTGGTTCTGACTTCTATTTATTGTTGAGGGAGAGGCGATGTGCTACTTTGGATGATATGCAAGATGGAGCCTTGGAAGTAGAATCAAACATCATGGCTGTAGAGAAGCTCAAAGGTAATGTTGATAGGAGACAAAGGGGTGAATCTTCATCATCTTCAAACCCCAAGATAGATAAAATGACTAAGATGATAGAGTCACTAGCCTCTAAAATCTTCAAATTAAAAGTTGAGCAGCACCCTGGGAAAGGAAGAGTTCATAACACCTTTGCTCTTAGAAATCCAAATCCAAATCCATATAGAAGAGCTAATGAGCAGTTGCAAATTTTGCAAAGAAGCAAAGATGCTAATGAAGACCAAAGGGTGAAGACCTCTTTCTAGGATGTAGTCATGGAAGAAGAGTAGTTTGAAGAAGATGATGAGATCCATTATCTGGAAGACAAAGGCAATGCCTTCTTTTTTACCTTAGCTTCCTATGAAAAGTCATTATTCAATGAACAGATTAACCAAGAATTGGATGGTGAAGCTGATCTGAAAACTAAAGATCAGCACAGGTGTAATCCAAGGTTGAAGATCAATAATGCCAAGGAAACTCATGTTCAAAGAGATGTTGTCACTGCAGTACAACAAGCTAAAATCTAGAAGTGACCAGTAGTTGATCCTATCATCCTCAAAGCTCCAGCTCACGAGGTAAGAGGCCTTGACAAGTCTCCTTCTCCTTTCAATTTTCAATCAGAAATTCAAAAGCTAAGAGTACCTATGCCTCTAATTGAACTAGTGAAGAATGAGCCCTTCAAAAGATCCATCCTAGAGGCCCTTGAGCCTAAAGCCATCGAAGCCTCCACTAACTATGTAAATCTACAAGATGACAAGCCAACTATTATTCTCAGCCCGATGATTGAAAATTATGAAGACAGATTGTGATAAAGGAAAGTGTTCTGTCTGTGGACAGAGGCAACCCCTATATCCCTAGAGTGGGTCTAGTCACAGCAAAGAAAAAACAACAATCAATGCCCTTAAATAGTCATCGTTGGAAGCTTACCTCAAATCGGTGGTTGATGAAGTTTCTATTGCACTAATCCAACTTCCGTTTCTTTCTCCTCGGTGAGCAATCAACCTGAAACACCACGAGAAAACAATAGAGAAAATAACCGAGAACGACAATGATCTATTTACATATAAATTCAAAAAATCATAATCTATCAAGTAAATTGTACACAAGATATAGGAAATCATCATTGATTATATTAAAATGAATCAAAAGCAAAGCTTACAACCAAGTCTTGATGTCGCAAGCCTTCTCGGAGGGTCCAGCCATTATGTTTCTTCAAGCATTCACTCTCAAGAATGGGTCTCCCAAATAGATGATATCTCTCTCTCACTCACAAGCTATAATACAAGGTTAAGGCACTCCACAACCTCTTACCAAACTATTAGCAATCCCACACTTGCCACACTCACACCAAAGCTATCTACTTAGTTTCAAACCAAACTCAAAAGAACTAGCAAACACTAATTCCAACACTGAAGAACTACCAGATCATAGCAATAGTGAGTGATTTTATAGGAGAAGGAGTCTCCATGAAATGAGGGAGAGGGAGCTTATCCTTAAGGGAGGTTGCACAAGAGGCGGAACCACCATCCTAGTGGAGGAAAAGCGACCCAAACAGACCCAACAACCAGCTCTAGAAACACCCAAAAGTCCGACTGTTTGAACAAATTTGACAAATCTGGGTCGTCACAAGTCATGAACTAAGGATCAGCGACGACATCGCAAGGAGGCAATGCGTTCAGATGAATCGTCACTGTAAATAGCTGGGAGCTTCATGTCAAGCCTTAAAATCGGACAGTTGTGGGAAACATGTGTACCCCGGCGATGGTGTCACGATGAGACAGTTCATGACAAGGGATCATCGCACCTTTTAATGTCTTATTAGCGATGATGCAGAAACTTAGGAAAAAAGGTCAGTTCTTCAACATCAAAGAGCATTGTTTAATCTTTTTTCATAAGTGGGAAGATATGGACATCTATATTTGATACATGACACAGCAGACTGACTCAGATGAGGACAGTGACAAGTTATTGTGTAACAGATGCCCCGTAAAGAATGAAGCCAGAGAGAGTGGGAGGGGTGAAATCCTTTACGGAACCATGACCGAACTAGAACACCACCATGAAGAACCTACAGGCGCAAGTACAACTGATATCTCTAATAGTGAAATACACGTAGTCTAGGCATGGGCACAACCATCCAAGAGACATATGAAAATTTTTCTGTGGTTTAGACGCAGCCACCCAGTTGATACGACCCTATATAATGACAAAGGTATGGTCGCAGCCATCCAATCAAAGAGTCATGTATGTAATCATGAAGCAATCCATGCAGCCCGAACATATGTAAGCTTAGTCTGGGGTATTGAAACCCTAACTGATCTTAGTACAAATTCTAGCTGCGAACAAATGTGCTGAAGTCGAGCACGATAGGAAGTTGCTTGATTACTGGTCAATAATGAAAACCATTAACAAGCGTGAGAGAACCACAAATAATGACAATGGATCTCAAGGTATGACCAGTACAATCCACTAAGTGTGAAGAATGGGCTGAAGTTGAACACTCGTGGAATCACCCAATTGAAGACCAATGATGAAAGTATGTCGTCAGGCGTGAAGAGATTGCCATTGAGGCATGCAAGCTCCAAGGTATCGAAAGGGATCTCTTGATCAATCTCTTGGATAATGAGCTGGTGTCAACAGCAGACAATCCGTCGCAAAGGGGCCATAATGTTTCCCCCATCAACGACGCGAGATAAGGAACAAATGGTAGATGGTGAAACAGAGCATCAGAGGAGGAGGTATTATACTCTAGAACATATCAACGACACGACTTCAGAATGCGGCAACATTTTAGTACCAAGGGATCAGAGGTCTAACAGAGACAACATGGATCAGATGGAATGAGACAAAATGTAACCCAAAACCCCGGAAGGCCAATAATGATGTGAGGATATCCCAACCCGACAAGAAGCAAAAGTGTCGATGTTTAAGAGTGACTAGCTACCGTAGGTAACCAATGACAACTTCCAAATTTTCCCCCACCACTGCTAGCGAGTATCCCAGTTATTTTTGAAAAACAAGCTTGAAGGGGATAGCATATGCTTGTGATATAAGTTTGACCTTCAGACGAATCCAACCTAGAAATAGTTTAACAAGCCCTAGGGAGGAGAAGCTCGAGCCTTGTCATGGTGATGAGTCTAATGTCGTTAGAATTTAATGAGTCTGACATAGGTAAAACTCAGAGTCTTTTTCATGTTTAGAGAGTTTGAAAAATACAAGGAAAAGAAAACTCCTGGGGGGTCCTTTTTTCGTAAATTTGTGTCTCTCAAGCCCGAAAAAGTAGAAAATAATACCTGATAGAACCGCTTGACCATTATGATCAAGGAGTACTTTTCATAATTAGCGGTCCCGATCCGAAAAAGTAAAAAAGCGATCGAAGACACATCGTTTCAAAACCAAAATCGAACATGAAATGACAAAAGTCCAGCTATCTTTTCACATTTATACGGTTGGAAAAGAGCTAAAAGTGCACCGCCTTTTTAATTCCAATTAACAAGTTAAAAAGAAAAACTCGACAATCTTTTCATTTTTTACGAGTCAGAAAAAGAGCTTAAAGGTGACTCGTCATAGAGGAATGAGTGGTATAGTGGGTAGCAACTGGTTCCAGCAATGGTGGAACTGCTCAAAACATGTAATGGTCAAGAGGCTAGCTGATAAGACCACTCATCGCTGTGGTCCCTCAGGAATGGAAAAACAACCAAGTGAAAGCATATGATCAGCCAAAGAGATGGTGGCGATGGAATGAAATAACCAAGGCTCATCTAGCAAAATTTGGCGGATAAAAAGTGACGATCACAAGATTTAAATCCACTATGGGTTCATGTTTACACAAGCTTGAACCATGGAGAACTCTGCTTGGATTCGGTTTCATGTTTACACAAGCTTGAAATGAAAAACTATGCTTGTTATAAGTTCGCATGCCCACAGCATAATGACACAAATCGAGGTACATGCCCCCCAAGCTTCATTACATTCAACAAGGTAGATGGAATGAAGGTTCACTTTCAAGATCTTTGAAAGACTTGACTAAGATTTTATGAGATCTTAATCAAAGACTCGATTTGGAAAAGGGAGTTGTTTCATTTTTTAATGAGGTTGACATAGTAAAAGAACTATCCTCATAACTCCTTGATTCATTTTTTAACATGCTTGACACAAGATCAGGAACTATTCTCGTCACTCCTTATTTCATTTTTTAACAAGGTTGACATAGGAACAAACTATCCTCGTACCTTGCTTCATTTTTTAACGTGGTCGACACAAGATCAGAACTATCCTCAGGACTCCTTTTGATTCACGAGTCATACGAAAACATGACTCACAAGAGATCTTCACTTGATGGAAGAACTACACTCTGGGAGGAACACATGTCATTAGACACCAATGACAGATCAGGTTCCAATGCCCCCAGTAAATGATGTACGAGACCATCTGCATGATCATTAGCAGAGGCGGAGATGGAACAGGTAGCCACATAATTGACCTATTGCAAGGAAGGTACTACTTGCGGATGAGAACCAATGGGGGATGATGATAGTACAGGAGGTACCAGGTGACTAAAGAACGACAATTGATCAATAGTCACCATTCTTCCATCATGCAAAAAGCAAACCACATGGAAAAGCGAAGAAATGAGAGCTCCCATGGCATAAATATAATCATGGCCAAGGAGAAGACTCAAATCTAAAGCACCTTGGACAACCATCATGTCTATATAGATGATTTTGCCTCCCAAAGTAATAAGAAACTTCGAAAGAATCCCTACAGGTTGAATGGTTCCTCCATTAAATGCCAGCAGATTCTACATGACTAGCACAAGCTGTGGGGAGCCCAAAGCTTGCCAAGTAGTCAAAGGCATGAGGCTAGCTGACACACCTTCATCCAAGACAGTGCCAGGTACTAGCTTATCATAGGCATGTAATGTAATCTAGAAAGGCACATAGGATGGAAGGAAAAATGCAGTCAAATGACTCCAGTTGAAGGAAACGACTGAACTACTTGGTGGGGGTATCATATGATTGCCCCCATGCTCAACAGGAACTGAAGAAGGATGCCTTGAATTAGCTGGGATAGGAGGGTCGTTCTCGGACTCAGGAGAATCTGATGGGATGAGAAGAACATGAGCAGTATAAGAATAATATTCTTTGGGAACAAAGTGGACCACTGGTGGTGAATCCAAGTCGACACTCTCTCCGACCAATGGTTGGTCAGGAATAGGTTGAGGACAACCAGGTTTAGGAAAAGGAGGATGGACAAGAGAAGAATCTAAGTTAATCTCTTTGTCAACCAGGAGAGGGTCTGAAGAGAGCCTCTGATAACCAATGGGAAGTCAAGGTGAAGAAGCTATAAGACTTTCCAAAATGGCGAAAGATTTATCCATGAGCGGACAAAGGTTAAGGGGATGGTCGCCTTCACACAATGTACAGGGGAATCGAATCTTCCCTTTCTTCTTACCACTGCCAGTTGAGGATTGAACATTGACATGAGCTTCAGAGGACGATGAGGTAAGAGACAGATCATGAGACCATACTTCTAAGATCCTAGGAATGCCAGGACAATCACGAAGAAGATGGTCACCCTTGCACAATTTACAAGGAAACTTAACCTTCTGTGGAGGAGCAGAAGGTGTTCCGACCTGAGATGTACTTAGATCAATAGTTGCACGGGTGGTCTCGTGCTGATCAGACTTGTTCTTCTTCTTCTTAGTCTCCTAGTTACTAGATGTGGAACTTTCACCAGATGAAGTAGGAGATGAAGATGAAGGAACAGGAGAGGAAGGCGCAAGTGCAACCTTGGAATCATCATGTCGTGATTCAAACTAAGGAGACAGCGGAACAAGAGTCATGACACTCGGGACCATCGAGGTTGACAACCAAACAAGCAAACTGATGGTTAACCCAAGAAAGGACAATTTTGACATATATACAGAGCACCAACATTTCCAAAAGGCAGAAACGGACCAGGATTTCCATCTGGGGGAGGACCTTTTCCAGTAGACTCAAGGAAATTTTCCATTGGGAATGAGCGTAAAAAACACTCCTACTGTAACTGTTATGAAACCAGCTCAAGAAAAGATAGAAAAGATAGATCAACGCCTTAGAATTCAGCCTCTTCGAGGGGGCAACCTCCTTTACATTACATAAATGAACAATTCTTGGATGATACAAATGACAAAACCTTCTTACTATATATAGGAGTCTAAGGAGTCACAATATAATCCAGCCGACCTAACAATAATAATATAAAGCCACAAAAATAACAATAGAGGGATTCTATGGGGCACAGAATTAACAATATGGGGGTAATAGGGGCACAACAATATAAATAAGGGGTATAACTACAATAGTAATGGGGTAATCACTAGTATTATAGGGACCCAACATGCCCCTCTCCTTCAAAAAAGTGTTGTCCTCAACGCTTGAGTAGTTCTAGATACTTTTGCATAAAATTCTCATCCTCCCATGTGGAATCTTCAGCGGATAAGTTCTTCCACTTGATAAGATACTCTGAAATTGATCGATTTCGTAGCTGTCGAGTTCTTGTTTCTTTGACTGCTTCCGGTTCCAATATAATTTTTCCTTCCTCATCAAGTTCTGGCAATATTGTTTGAATTGGGAGCTTGTCACCTATAACCTTCTTTAAACATGAAACATGGAAAACTAGGTGCAATCGAGAAGCTGCAGGAAGCTCCAATTTGTATGCCATAGTACCAATCTTTTGCAACACCTTGTACGGACCATAATACTTTGGTGATAATTTATTATCCTTCTTAGCTTGCTTTAGGGACATTTGCTTATATGGTTGTAGCCGTAGGAATACCCAATCACCTACATCAAAACTTCTTTCACTGCGATGTTGATCTGCCTGTTGTTTCATTCTATTTTGTGCCAACACGAGGTTATCCTTTAAGAGTTGGAGGACTTGTTGTTGATGTTCGATGTGATGTTCCACTGCCTGAACCTTAGAATTTTCTCTTAAATATGATGTGATGGATGGTGGTTGATACCCATAAAGTGCCATAAATGGGGTCATTTTTGTTGTTGTATGGAAGGAAGTGTTATACCACCATTCAGCCAGAGGCAACCATTTGACCCATTGTGTCTGTTTATCAGATACAAAGCAACGAAGATATCCTTCCAAACATTTGTTTACTATCTCAGTTTGCCCATCAGATTGAGGATGATAAGATGAGCTATGAGCTAACTGAGTACCAAGACAAGAAAATAATTCTGTCCAAAAATTTCCAGTGAAAATGGGATCTCTGTCACTTACAATAATCTTTGGGTTTCCATGTAGCTTTTGAACTGTTTCCATAAATGCAGTAGAAACTGTACTGGCTTTAAATGGATGTGATAATGCACAAAAGTGTGCATACTTGGTAAGTCTGTCAACTACCACCATGATGACACTCTTTCCCTCAGACTTGGGTAAACCTGTGATAAAATCCATTGAAACCTCCTCCCAACGTTGGCTTGGAATGGATAAAGGTTGTAATAGACCCGGTGTCTTAATTGTTTCAACTTTATTTTGCTGGCAAACCAAACATTCCGCCACAAACTTTTGAATATCTGATTTAAGGCCATCCCAAAAAAATTCCTTCTTAACCCTGTGGTAAGTTTTTAAAAATCCTGAGTGCCCTCCTAAGGGAGAAGTGTGCAATTCCATAAGAATCTTTTGTTTTAGCTGGGAATTCTTACAGAGGTATAAGCGATCTTTGTACCATAACGAATCATTTTTCCAGCTAAATGTATCAGAAGTACTGGAATCTTGTTGTAGCTTTCGAATAAGTGCCCACACTTCTTCGTCATTCTTCCATTCCTCCCTTGCTTTGTTTATCCAATCTGGTTGGATAATAGAAATGGCACACAACAATGCTTCCACATCCTCATCCTTTCTTGAGAGTGCATCTGCCACCACATTTTGCTTCCCTTTTTTGTAGATGATTTCAAAGTCATAACCCAACATCTTTGTGACCCACTTTTGTTGCTCTTCAGAGGATAATCTTTGTTCTAAAAAGTATTTAAGGCTATCATGATCCGTTTTTACCTTGAAGTGTCTTCCCATTAGGTAGGGTCGCCATTTCTTAAGTGCATGGAGTATTGCCAACATTTCCTTCTCATAAATAGCTTTGCTTAAAAACTTTCCCTTGATTGGACGACTTTCAAAAGCAATGGGTCTTTCATCTTGCATTAGAACAGCACCAATTCCATTTCCTGAAGCATCACATTCCACAATAAAGGTTTTTGTGAAGTCCGGTGTAGCTAAGACCGGTGCTTGGCACATTGCCTCTTTAAGATGTTCAAAGGCCTTTGTTGCTTCTGGAGTCCATGAAAATGAATCTTTCTTCAATAATGTTGTTAGAGGTGTTGCTATTCTCCCATAATTCTTAACAAACTTGCGATAATACCCTGTCAACCCAAGAAATCCTCGCAGATGCTTTATGGATGTGGGGATTTTCCATTCCTTAATGGCTTTAATTTTGCTAGGGTCTACCTTAACTCCTTCATGAGATACAATATGACCCAAATATTCCACCTCCTGGACTCCAAAGAAACATTTGGATCTTTTTGCATATAATTGTTTCTCCTCCAATAGTTGTAGCACCCTGTCAACATGTTCAACATGATCCTTCCAAGACTTGCTGTAGATTAGTATATCATCAAAAAATACTAACACAAATTTTCTAAGGAATGGTTTGAAAATTGAATTCATCAAACCTTGAAATGTTGAAGGTGCATTGGTAAGGCCAAAAGGCATGACCAAAAATTCATAATGACCCTCATGAGTTCTAAATGCCGTTTTCGGAATGTCTTCAATCTTCATTCTGATTTGATGATATCCCGAACGAAGATCCAACTTGGTGAAGTAAATTGATCCATGCAATTCATCCAGTAATTCATCAATAACAGGAATGGGGAACTTATCTTTAATAGTGAGCTTGTTGAGCTCCCTATAATCCAGACACATGCGCCATGATCCATCCTTCTTGTGCACCAATACTACTGGAGCTGAGAAAGAACTTTGACTCTGTTGAATTATACCAGCCTCTAGCATTTCTGCAACCATACGTTCAATTTCACTTTTTTGGACATAGGGATATCTGTACGGCCTGATGTTTGGAGGAACACTTCCTGGAATCAGATGAATAGCATGATCATGATCACGCATAGGTGGGAGACCTTTGGGAGTCTCAAATACCTTGGAATGATTGTCCATGACTTTTTGGAGATCTGGAGAAATAGATGATTCCAATGTGGAAACATCTAGCGAACATAATTGTGCAATTACACCTCTTTGCTCCTTTTTTAGAAGCTTTGTCATACCATTAGAGCTGATTATCTTTCCTGGTTTCCCTGCAATACCCCTTAATTCAACTTCCTTTCCTTCCGTAGAAAATTTGATGAAAAGTTCTTGAAAATTAAAAGCTATTGTACCCAAGGATTGTAGCCATTGGACTCCTAGTACAACATCCGCACCTCCCATTGGAATGGAAAGCATTGGGCTAGTCAATACATATTCTCCCATGGATAGCTTGATATTATGGCACTTTCCAAAGCAATTTATTGTTCCTCCATTTGCAATCATCACTTGACACTCTGGTGCTGGATATAAGAAGCAATTCAATTCTTTTGCTACCCTACAATGAATAAAATTGTGGGTGCTTCCTGAATCAATCAACACTATTACCTTTTTCTTCTTGATTTGTCCTTCTATCTTGATGGTTTGAGGAGTGGTAATTCCCGCCAATGCATTACAAGATATGGTCGGATTTATTTGTTCTTCATCTAGGCTTTGTTCCTGGAGTATATCTTCTTCTTTTGACCTTTCTTGCTCCTTTTCTTCTTCCTCTTCACAATCTATGTAGAATAATTTCTTCTCAGCACACTTATGACCTTTAGTGTATTTGCTATCACAACTGTAACAAAGCCCTTTTGCTCTTTTTTCTTCCAATTGTTGTGGTGTCAACCTTATAGGTTGTGGAAGACTAGGGGCAACAACACTTCCGTCTTTATAGTTGTGAGTGGTATGCTTCCTGGTTGCCATAATTTTGCTTTCCATTTTTCTTGCTAACCTGAATGCCTTCTCTAATGAATCAGGTTCCCAAAGGCGAACATCATGTTGGATATTATCCTTTAAAGACCCTATGAACACATCAATCCTATGCTCCTCTGGAATATCTTTTACCCTTATGTTCAATTTTTGGAACTCCTCAATGTGCTCCATTACTGAACCCTTTTGTTTGAGACTTATCAATTGGCTAAAAAAAGTGTTGTTTTTGTATCTTCATAATGTGCTATCAATTCTTCCGTAAAAATTGCCCAAGTGATAAATTGTTTACGAGAGCAAAGCCATTGATACCATACAAACTGATTTGGTTCCAAATATACAGTTTCCATACGTACCTTTTGTGCGTTTTGCACATTATTGAGATCGAAGAATTGCTCCATCTGTAATATCCATGTGGTGGGATCCTTGCCATCAAACTTCCTCATATCGATTTTTGGAATATGGTGATTCTTCGATCCAACATTAGCATCTATGGAATCATGATTAACATTTCTTTTGTTCTCATCATGAGTTTCCTTTACTACCTTTTCACCATTAGTGACCCTTTCTTGTAGCAACTTCTTCAATTCTTCCATGTCTGTCTTCAAATCTATCTTCAAATATGCCATGTCTCTCTTCAAATATGTCTTCGAATCATCCATCTTAGCTTCCATGCCCTTTACCTTAGATTCCACGCCACTTATCTTAGCTTCTGTTAGCTTTTGTGAGCGTGACATTTGTTGCACTTGTTCTTGTAATTTTGATATATCATGTAGCATTTCTTCCTATTCTTCATGAGTCATGCTAGAGCTTTCAGGTTCCTTACTAGGTGTTTTCATTTTCTTTCCTCGGGGCATCAGTTACCGATAATAATGCTTTACTATGCCCTTTTAATTCCGTTAAACCAAGCTTACACAAAAATTTAAAAAAAAACTACACACCTTTTTTCACTTTATAGAAGCCTGATATTGAATCTGATGTATCTCTCTAATTTTAGATCATGCAGTTCTGAAATTGCTACCTATAGTAGCCTTCTGCGTCCTCTTTCCAATGCCACAAGTCTGAGCCAAATTGGATTCTCCAAGGAAGAGTTATGTGAAATCTCCCACAGTGACTTGCTTTTACACTGGTTCCGTAGAGAAAACTTGTACGACGTGCCATGAGTCACTGTTTCAACCTATGAATCTGAAACACACACAAAAAAAACAACAGTCCATCCTCTTTCTGTACCTTCTTACGAAATTTCAATCTGATCCCCAGAGATAAAGTTATGACGATTTTCCCCAGGTCACCTGTTTTGAATGTAATTCAGGAGTCTGCAAAAAGACCAACTTCCTCAGATCATATCTCCGCAAATATCGAGTAAAAGGTTCTGAAATTTGGACCCAAGGTTCAGAGCGATTTCTTCTCAAATGGGTTTTTTTTTCAACTTCAGAAACGTCACAGAGAAAAATTTATAGCGAAAATGCCATGATGACCTGTTTGGAGCAGCGAAACCCTAGAATCCAAAGCTCTGATACCAAATGTTATGAAACCAGCTCAAGAAAAGATAGAAAAGATAGATCAACGCCTTAGAATTCAGCCTCTTTGAGGGGACAACCTCCTTTACATTACATAAATGAACAATTCTTGGATGATACAAATGACAAAACGTCCTTACTATATATAGGAGTCTAAGGAGTCACAATATAATCCAGCCGACCTAACAATAATAATATAAAGCCACAAAAATAACAATAGAGGGATTCTATGGGGCACAGAAATAACAATATGGGGGTAATAGGGGCACAACAATATAAATAAGGGGTATAACTACAATAGTAATGGGGTAATCACTAGTATTATAGGGACCCAACAATAACCAAGAACTTGAATTGTTACCAAGAATATTTCGCGGGCAGTAAATTTTATGACACAAGAACAAAACTGGACCTTTTCATGTTGCAAGAGTCAAGAAAAGGATGAAAAGTTAACTCTATCTCTTTCGAGGTTTAATGAGCCTGAAAGGAAAAGTGCTCAGATGGACCCTTTCTTTTAAGGAGTTGAAAAGGAACAAAAGTGACTACTCTGGAGAACTAGGAAAAAGGTTAACCAGACAAACTGTAAAACTACATATACACCTTGGTGATCAAATGGAAGAGAAATGACCAAGGACTTTCCGTACGGCAGTCAATCTTCCCGAATGTTGTTTTTGGTGCATTACGGTTCATAAGGCGGTAGACACGGCTTGCTATGGATGTAGGATGATAACCTAGTGGGGTCTCCTCATATATACTCGACGATACTGGGAGCACAAGTCCGTACTAGGAAGTTATTGAGTCACAGAAGGAGGAATCACCCAACCTTAAGTGAAAGCAATAGTGACTAGGTTTAACGATGCCGGAGCACATCTCTAGCCTATACCTCTAAATTAATGTGCGTTAAGTTCCAATGCATTGTTAAGTTCATTCAGTTAATTTTAGAGTTGATCTTAAATTAGGTTTTAGATTTCAGTCCCTACCGTATGTATATCAAAAACCCTAGGACGCAACTAGAATGAGTAAAGCATCTTTCATTTCGATGCACACCTACTTAAAGGAGGGTAGAAATTTCATTCCCAAGAAAACACAAGCAAATGCGAACACTAAGAAACATAATCCATCAATACACTAATCTCACGATGCATCGATACTACTAATGAAAGATTTAGAGTTCACTTTTCAAATTCTCAAACATGAAAATTTGAAATGCACATATACCTTCACTTTCATATATTAAATGAATGCAATATTTTGATTTTTTTTTTTAATTTAAAGAGACAAACAAGCAAGTGTGAACTGATCAATCCAAACAATTGTGATCTATGCTTGGTAGTGAAGAAATCGAATCAATATCAAAAATTGGTTCAATAATCGACAGTAAAAGTCAACCAGCAAGAAAACAAGCAACGAGAAAGCCTCAAGAAAATCAATAAGACGGTCATGGATGAACTTTGGATAGACAAGTAACCCAAGCAAATGGTTTCTTGACGAAACCTCTAAAGAGCTAGGTCACATAGTCTAAAAACACAAGACTCACTCAATGAAACCAAAGAGACAGTACCTTAACCAAAAGCAATCAAAACAAGCTGATGGGAGAGAGGAAAAAGCAGGGGATGACAAGACTGGTGGATTCAGGAGGTAAAATTGTAAAAACAAATTTACAGGAATTGTCACAGGTGTTACACTGACAACTAGAGACATCATTTCAGTTGTTACACTGTCAACCAAGGATGTCGTCGCAGGTGTTACACTGTCAACTAGAGACTAGTCGCTAAAGTAGACCCGTTTTCAGAGATGATCCGATTTATGGAATTGTCATGGGAATTAAACTAGAAACCTGAAACGAAAGCCAAATAGTCGCGGGTACAAAGCTAGAACATCAGTGACATCATCGCAACTGTTAGGTAATATTCATCGATGATCTTAATTAAGCAAAAGACAAAGTAAAATCACCTAAATCACACCAGATAATCTTTCCAAGCAGTAAGGGGAATTCCAAGCTTGACCCAGGTAACCTAAAAAACTAATGGTTTAACCGCAAAATTCAAGAGACACTAAAACAAAAAACAAATCCAGGGTGAACAAGAAGAAAACATACAAATGACTCCCCAGTGGAGTTTCCAACTTGTGATAAAAGAAAGTGTTCCCTCTGCAGATAAAGGCAACCCCTCTAGCCCTAGAGTGGGTCTAGTCATAGCAAAGACAAAAGAACAATCGATTCCCTTAAATAGTCATCGTTGGAAGTCTACCTCAAACTGGTGGTTGATGAAGTTTCTGTTGCACTGCTCCAGCTTCCATTTCTTTCTCCTTAGTGAGCAATCAACCTGAAACACCACAGGAAAACAATAGAGCATGTAACCGAGAATGACAATGATCTATTTACTTATAAAGTCAAGAAATCATAAGATATTAAGTAAATTGTACACAAGATATAGGAAATCACCATTGATTATATTAAAATGAATCAAAAGCAAAGCTTACAACCAAGTCTTGATGTCGTAAACCTTCTCGAAGGGTCTAGCTTGTATGTTTCTTCAAGCATTCACTCTCAAGAATGGGTCTCCAAAATAGATGATATCTCTCTCTCACTCACAAGCTCTAATACAAGGTTAAGGCACTCCACAACCTCTTACCAAATTATTAGCAATCCCACACTTGTCACACTCACACCAAAGCTATCTACTTAGTTTCAAACCAAACTCAAAAGAACTAGCAAGCACTAATTCCAGCAATGAAGAACTAGCAGATCATAGCAATGGTGAGTGATTTTATAGGAGATAGAGTCTCCATGAAATGAGGGAGAGGGAGCTTATCCTTAAGGGAGGTTGCACAAGAGGCAGAACCACCATCCCAGAGGAGGAAAAGCAACCCAAACTGATCCAACAACCAGCTCTAGAAACACCGAGAAGGCCGACTGTTTGAACAAATTTGCCAAATCTAGGTTGTCGCAAGTTATAAACTAAGTATCAATGACAACATCGCAAGGAGGCAATGCGTTTAGATGAATCGACACTGTAAATAGCTGGGATCTTTGCGCCAAGCCATAAAATCACACCATCGTGGGAAACACGTGTACCCCAGCGACGGTGTCACGACAAGATAATTCATGACAAGGGATCGTTGCACCTTTTAATGTCTTATTAGCGACGACGCAAAAACTTAGGAAAAAGGGTCAACTCTTTAGCATCAGAGAGCAATGTTTAATCTTTTTGCATAAGTGGGAAGATATGGACATTTGTATTTGTTACATGACACAGTAGAGGGACTGAGATGAGGACAATGACAAATTACTATGTAACACAGCTCCCCATCATTCTATTTCTCTCTGACTATTCATGATAAAATCCTTCAGAACTGCCTTCTGGACACTAGAGCCAGCCAAAATCTAATGCCGAAGGCTGTCATGGATGAGTTGGGTCTTGTCACTACCAAGTCTTATCATGACTTGTTTTCTTTTGACTCTAGAAAAGTGAAATGGTTGGGATTAATCAAGTATCTAGCCATCGCCTTGTCTTAGCTACCCATGAAAAGCATGATGATGGATATTGTGGTAGTAGATGTACCCCCCAAGTTTGGCATGTTGCTTTCCAGAGGCTAGATCAAAAGATTAGGTGGAACATTGCAAAACGATCTGTCTTATGCTACTATCCCAGTTTTTGGAGGTGAAAATAGGATATTGTACAGAGAGGCTCAATTGGCTTATATCATCAATGATAAGAAGAATCCCACTAATCATCCCATATATGCTGTCGATACTGATTTTGGAGCTTGTAATCTTCAGATTGAAGAATCTCAGATGCCCTCCACGTAGCTTAAGAAACCAGTTTTCCAGATCACCGAGGAAGAAGGCCCGCAGATTTGGGACATGTACTTTGATGGAGCTTACTCTGAGGAAGCTGCAGCGGCAGGTGTAGTCCTTGTGTCCCCACACAAGAATACATTCATTTATCTTTCAAATTAAATTTTCAGGTCACAAATAATATAGCAAAGTACGAATCCTTGATATTGGGCTTAAGAACTACTAAAGAAATAGGCATCAAAGGCCTAAAAGTGTTTGGAGATGCAAACCTCATCATTCAGCAGGTCAATAAAACTTTCCAAGCAAAGCATCCAAGGCTGAAAGCATACAAAGATGAGGTATGGAGGTGTTTGAAAATTATATATTACAGAGCAATGGAACACATAAAATATTACAGAAATATAAACACAAAATACGCATAAAACAAGAGAGACAAAGATATGCATGGTTCACCCAGTTTGGGCTACGTCCACGGAGGAACAGCTAGTCCTTGTTTTTATATTATCCAGCAAGCCGAAGAGATACAACTTACAGTAGATCCACTGTAACTCCCTCTTCGCTCTCAATCTCCTCTCTCTTCCTCACTCAGAATACAGATCTACATAGACACAATACAATTCCATCATATATAGTGAGGGGTTGCCTTTTAGGGTAAAAAACCTTGAATTAAACATAACCTCTACTGTCAGATCATTCGCAAAATGAATGGCCCAGATTGACTAGAAATTACTATACGTTTACAAGGCAATTTTACATGTGTTTTTAGCTTTGGGGGCACTACTGCGAAACCCTCGCTGGGGGACTGTTGGCCCCCAGAACCCTGCGGTGGGGACAAGCCTCCCCGCATGGATGAGTGTACAATCTTCCTGGGGTATACATCTGGCTGAAACCTTTGAATACAGAAGATAATCAGGCTCCACACCCAACAGGAGGCTCAAGAATTCTTTTAATAATTTCAGTATTTCTTACATTCTGAGAATAAAGAACTAGCTTTCCAACTCCCTTGTTATGTCTGCTAGCACGTTTATTCCTCTGTTGCCTCCTGAATTGACGTATGAAGTTTAGGTGAAATACATACCATCTCTACCTGACAATGTTAAATACTAGAAAGTTTTTGAAGACGATGATGAAATTAATAAGTTTCTACAATTCATTGAGGAATTTTCCGAAATGCACATCAACCAAGAAAATGAAACCATGGAAGAATGCGGCCAGTCAAAGCTAAAGGATGAGATTGGTCGAGGAAGCATTGTCCAACTACCTAGTAACCATATACCCAGAGGATTGGTGCCTCTAGAGAAGTTATTTGATCACAATGATGTGCCTTATAAACCTGCCAAAAAAGAAAATGAGTATGTTGTTCATAAACATAATATAAGGAGCCCAACCCATATGAAATAAATAAGTCTGTCCACTCATTTTTCTTCTACCTAGAATTTTGAGTATTGCACCGTCATGAAGCAATTCGCTGATAGTTTTTCTTGGGAATACGGTGATCTTAAAACCTATGACAAAGACATCATTCAGCATAAGGTTCCACTGGAAAAGAACACCATCCCTTTAAGTAGAAATTAAGACCTATTGACCCTCTCTTATTGCCTTTGGTTGAGAAAGAAATCAAGAAGTTGTTGGATGCCAAAATCATAGTTCCCCTAAGGTATTCAAAGTGGATAGCTAACCTTGTGGTGGTAAGAAAGAAAAATGGAGAAATCAGGCTTTGTGTTGACTTCAGAAATCTAAACAAATGCTCTCAAAAAGATAACTACCCCCTGTCTAAGATGGAACACTTGACGCAAAAAGTTTCAAGGGCTATAGTCATGTCTTTCTTAGATGGATTTTCAGGTTTCAATTACATTGTTGTACATCGAGAAGATTAGGAAAAGATTGCCTTCACTACTCCTTGGGGCACTTTCATGTACTCCAAGATGCCTTTTGGATTGAAGAACGTTGTGGCTACTTTTCAAAGGGCCATGGACATAGCCTTTGTGGGAGAGAAGGAAAATTTTGTCCTTATTTACCTTGATGACATAACAGTCTTCTCCAGCAGTCACAAGGACCATTTGCAGCATTTGAAGAAGGTCTTTCTAAAGTGCAGACAGTTTGGAATTTCGGTGAACCCAAAGAAGTCACAGTTTGCTCTAGAAGAAGGCAAACTTCTGGGACATATTGTTTATACTGAAGGTGTGAAGATTAATCCAGCAAGGGTTCAAGCAATTCATACATTGTCCATCCCAAGGTCGAAAAGGGACATTCAATCCTTCCTGGGTAAGATTAAACTTGTAAGGAGGTTCATTCCAAACTTTGCAGAGCTAGTAAAGCACATCACTTCCATGTTGAAGAAAGGATCAGAAAAAAAATGGATAGATGCTACAAGAAGCTCTTTTGAAGCCATCAAACAAGCTATCATGGAAGCTTCCACTCTAATCAGCGTAGATTACCCTAAGGAGTTTTGTATCTTCTCTTTTGCCTCTTATGATACACTTGCAGCAGTTCTGTTGTAGAAAAATGATGAAGGCATAGAGCACCCCGTGGCCTTTTTCAGCAAAACTCTAAGGGATGTTGAACTGAGGTATGAACTTATTGAAAAAAAAGCTTATGCTCTCATAAAATCTTTGAAGGAATTCAGAATTTATATTTTGCATTCCAAATTGGTTGCATATGTACCTTCAGCCACAGTAAAATATGTATTAACTCATCTAGATATTGATGGAAATAGAACTAAATGGATTGCAAAATTCATAGAGTTTAACATAGAGGTGAAGCCCACTAAGCTTTTCAAAGGCCAGGTCTTGTCTAAACTTATGGATGAGGAAAATTGCAGTTTGTTAGACATAAATTGCACGATCCAAATTCAAATGATGAGCAGACAGAGGAAGTATCAGAAGAGAAAAAGCAGAATCAGTATTTGGCTGAACATCTAGCCACCTATGAATGGTATTCCAACATAGTTCATTTTTTGCCAAAGCTAGAAGTCCCTCCAAGGATTAGTTCAAGTCAATCCCGAGCCATTAAACTCAGATCAGCCAAATTTTGAATTAATAAAAAACTATTTTATTGGAAAGACCCATCAGGAATCCTCCTGAGATGTCTAGATAAAGGAAAATCTATGGAATTCATGCACCAGTTCCATTCTAGTATCTATGGAGGGCATCATTATTGGAAAACCACAACCCACAAAATATTGAGGGTTGGGTATTATTGGCCTACTCTATTCTCTGATGTGTTTTCTTTTGTGAAATATTGTGACAAATATCAGAGATTTGCAGGAAGACAGCAGTTAAAATCTCTTCCCTTGAAACCAGTACATGTCAATGGTCCCTTCCAGCAGTGGGGCTTGGAATTTATAGGTGATATCAACCCACATTCCAGTGGCCAACACAAATGGATCTTGGAAGCCATTGATTATTTTACCAAATGGATTGAGGCCATTCCCACTAAGAATGCCAATCATCAAGTTGTCATAAAGTTCTTGAATGAGAATACTTTCACTATATCTAGTTGTCTAACCAAACTAGTCACTGATAATACAGCAACTTTTAGGGAAAAAGAATTGGTGGACATGACTGAATCCATGGGCATTTGATTGGTGCATTCTACCTCATATTATCCTCAAGGAAATGGCCTGGCAGAATCATCTAACAAGAGTCTAGTAAGGGTAATCAAAAAACTGTTAGGGGAGAACAAAAAGAGCTGGGATTCCAAGTTGAAGTTTGCACTATGGGCTGACAGAGTTACCATAAAAAATTCCATAGGAAATTCTTCATTTAAGCTGGTTTATGGTGCTGATGTTGTTTTCCCTATCTAGCTAATTCTCCCTATGGCCAAATTCTTACAATAAGAACAAGATGAAGAGAATGACATGGTAAGGATAATGAATAACCTGGTTGAACTACAACAAATCAGAGAGTAGCTGGTTGAGAAGTCAAAAGCTCATCAGAAGAAAATCAAAGAAACCTTTGACAGGAAGGCAAAAGGGGGCAATTTCCATGTTGGTGACTACGTTCTCAAATGGGATGCATTAAGGAAAAGAAAGGTAATCATGGAAAGTTTGACTCCTTATGGATAGGCCTGTTTGTCATCGCTCAAATTCAATAGAACAATACCTTTATTCTACACAGTATGGAAGGCGAAGATGCTTTTCGTAGCATAGTGAATGGGCGGTTCTTGAAACTATATTTCATTTAAGGCTTTAAAGCCTTGATATTGTAAATATGTTTTCTAGTTTTTATTTTTTTGCAAAATAGACTCCATGCCCAATGGAACACTAGGAGGAAGATTTGATTTTTCTTTCATAGGAAAGGCATTGTTCTGTGATTCTTGAAACCTCAGAGGGAGGATTTCATCCCCAGAAGGAGCCAGTGTTAGCCTTATCGGCATGTGGCCCAAAATGCATCCAAAACACTCTACAAAGTCTTCAAAACTTGCTTAAGATCATCCAAAGATCGAAAAAATCACATGCCAAGAGCCCTTGGAAGGGCAGAAAAGCACTATCTGGAGGCTAAAACATTCAAAAACAATGAAAAACCATGTATCGTAGGCTTGAACATAGCAACGCACAGCAGCCGTTAGATCTGGAAGATCAACGGCCCATATCTAAGCTACAAATCACAATTGGTTCTACATAGAAGGGGACTTAATATTGAGTGAAGACACCCCCGACTAGCGATCTTCGATGATCGGATTGGCGGGTCACATTCGGTGGAGTAAGCACGGACCAAGTGGGACTTGCAACGATGATTAGTGATGCAACATGGACCATCGATCAAGCATGCAGATTGACGACCCACATCATGTCGCAAGATCACTATCAGAGAAATAAAAGGAGCACGCTAACCATGGGCTTGGGGCATGAGAGACATGCTATTGTGATTGATCACATCATTATATCACATCGGCTACACATGGGAGCTGGCATATACACATACTGCGGTCCGATGAACCGGAATTGACGGATTTCTGAATAATATTTCATAATATTTGAGGTCCACGAGAAAGCCATTTTCAATGCTTTTTTCATGTATGACATTATTTAATGAAATACAAAGGGAACTAAGGGGAAACGACGATGTGATAGGTCCCAAACCCGAAAGGGTTTGGGAATGAAATATATAGAATTTCAGGTCTGCCAAAGCTAATTTTTCATAGTTTTCAGTGTTTTTTTACGTAGTTTCAAAATACAAAGGGAACACAGGAACATGCCACCTATGACATGCGATAGTGACCCTAAGGGTAGACCTGATAGATGAATAGGCCATATCTAAGGAATTTTGAACTCCAAAAGAGCAAAGATGGGCGGGATTTTTACAATGTTGCAGTGTTTTCTGTATTAAACAAAAAACAATCATTATAAACATTTGAAAGGAAAATAAAGACCCAAAGACCCATTCCATCACAAAATAGAGGCCGGGAGACCAAAACCACAAGACAAAATGTTGGAGGGGGAAAGGCGACAACACAGCTCATCCAAAATCTACAAATGATCATGGAGCATAGACAGCGCAACACAGCTAAACAAACAGAACGACCATGGGGCATCTTTGGCATGAGAGAGCTCCCAGATAGCGGAGAAAACTACCAGAATGCTGTTACTCTTCTATCAAAGAAGAAACCTCTGAGCCATGCTTGCTTAGTTAGGGCATCAAGCAGTTAAAGAGACAAAGGGATAGATTAAGACCTCTCGAGCCTCAGAAGGCTCGAGAGGAGCATTGTAAAAGGCCTATAAAAGGCTGAAAGCTAAATGTATGAAAGGTTAAACTTCTGGAGATTGTTGATACTTTGTTCCTTCAAGCTTCTCATCTTCATTCTAGCAAATATATGCTTCTTTTGTTGTTATATGTTCAATGTCCATTTTCTTTTCCATTATAAGCTTGCACTTGAATAGGTTGTTCATGTTTCTTCTGTGTCTAATGCCAGATAACTGCCATCTTATCTCTGCATTGATAAATTAGATTTGCAAGCTTATTTTACTTCCTGTAGTTGGCCATTCATATGTGTTTATATATGCATCTGTTGGTACAGTCATTATTGTCCATCTATTCATTGAACTTAGAAACTATTTAGCATTAGTGGTCTAAAGCCTTGTAAAGTTGAGGGTGTTCATGCATGTCTTGAGTAGAAAAAAGAGATGAAATGGTTATCTGGCTTGATCTAAACCATCATTCATTCCAATATTTCAGAGAACAATATTGAAGATTATATGTTACCAGGCATCTCCAAGCTGCAACCTAGGAGAGTTTCCTGGAGTGCTAACAGTAACTTATCTCCATCATCCACCCCATTTCATACAATTTTTTTGTTAAAGGGTTACTGGTCCCATAATCCTAGTTGGAGCCATTATTCCAAACTAAAAAGGGTCTAATTGGGGCACTGGCCAGGTGGTTTCCCCAAATGTTGATCAGGCCAAATAATAACATCAACATTTTTTATGCTAGAAGGAGGGCCAATGGACTACGAATAGGAAGGATATCACACACTAAATCAATATGCCATCCTAAGAGTCAATCCCCTCCAAAATATCCTTCGACTTCTAGATCACATTCCAAATCACCTAATTCTCTATCTGAGGTTGCCAAACCATATTTCAAATATCCTAGCCCTGCTAGAAGATCACCTAATGAATCCTCTATAAATACACCACTTTCAGATCATCTGATCAAAGCTCCTAAACTTCAAACTCTCATATAGAAATTGTAAGTAATTTCGATTTATGTCGAACAAATTACTCAACTCGAACCCGCTAAAGGTAGTGTTACTTCTTTACGAAAATCTAATAGATTCCTTAGCAGATCACAAAGTGAGAGACTTAGAGTTAAACCATTTGAATTCCCATTACCAACTAACATAAAAAAAAAATCATAACTCTAGTGTTGATTCTTTGGCTAATGATAACATTACATCTTCGCCACCTCATACTCCTATTATTCCTTATATATCCACTCAAATTTCTTCACCTTTACTTTTACTATGTTCTTACCACCCCTTGAAACTTTCATCCACAAATCTACTATCATCCACTCATATTTCTTCTTCCCAAACAACCAATAATACTATCGTTAATAGTTCTACTGGGCTGACAATATCGATTGTTAATAATTCAACTGAACCTTCATCAAGCACATATACTTATAGATCTCACTCATAAACTACTAGTCATATTACTAATATTGTAATGGAAAACACACCATAGAATACTCTAGCAGAAGTTGCAATGAATCCTCCTCTGCATCCTCTCCCAAAACATCTAGAGAAATGGCTGCCTAAATTTAATCTTGATGATGAGCTTCCTACAAAAGAACATCTACACAACTTTATGTTGGCAATTAATCTTAATGGATCTTCTAAGGAAGATATAGTGTGTATATTATTTCCTTACACATTTGAGGGATCAACAAGGTCTTGGTATTTTTCCTTACCTACTTGGTCAATTAATGATTGAGATACATTTGAAGAATAGTTCCTTAATAAATTTGATGATAAAATAATAGCAACATTAATTAATGAATTCTCTAATCTTAAAGCCTCTCCTAATTAGAAAATTAATGACTTTAATTCAACATTTAATAAAATTGTGAATAATATCCCAACAACATCGATACTAGGTGTCGATGTTCGAATTGAATAGTATATTAGTGCCCTACCTTCACATATTGTTATGTTTATTGATAGATCTTAAAAGACAATAGTCACTGATAATATGAAAGAACTTTTGGCTATTGAGAAAAGGGTATTAGCCCTCACGAAGAAAGTTATTGTTGGGGAAAGAAAACCAGCCAAAAATGTCACTTTCAAAGAATAACCAAAAAGAAAGTTTCCAAGGATCCCCACGATCTAGAAGGTTTACAGAAAGTCCTCAAAACTATTTCCAATGAGATTGTTGAATTAAAAAAATAAGTAGTTGAAAGTTCAAAAATAAAACCTTTTAGACTGATAAAAAGAAATCAACCTGCTCAACCTTAACCTCTTTCTCAAATATCTACTACTAGTTTGGATTGAGGAAAAGAGGAAGAAGGAATAGTATCAGCAGCAGAAAAAGAAGAGGAAGAAGAAGTAACCAAAGAAAATGGCCTATGGGATTTCATTCTTACCACTTCAGAAAACAAAGAAGAAGAAGAAGAGGCTCTTTGATCCAAAATGGATTTTGGATAGAATCCTAAGTCTAAGTGTTCCTCATAGAGGAAAATGAAAGTCCAAGGAAGTTCTTGGAAATAGCCCCATTGCAAAGATCTTTTCCTTTTGAATCTATTACAACTTGAATGGGCTAAAATGGACTTAGGGTGCAGAAGTTAGCACAGAAAGAAGATGTCGTGTTTCTTTGGAAAAGAAGGAAAAATCCCCTCAAAATGAAAAAAAAGCCCTTATAAAGGGAAATCGCATCGGGAAAAGGAAAAGGCCGAACTTAAGTAGAGGTGGAAGAAACCCCAATCTGGGACTCGATGATTTCGATAATGCGATATGCCAATTTGCGATGATCGGATCGACGAATCGATATCGGCAATGGATAGAACCCCTGGGCCATATGCGATGTGATATGCGATAGCAATTGTGATGCACAATCTCAGTCATTGGATCATGAGAGCAATGGACGACGAGGATTAAATTGGCAACTTGCGATTGCCAAACCCAACAAATTTCAGAAGCACAATTTATAAAATTTGAAATTCGGTAAAAGGGAATTTCTGTGTATTAACGTTTTTCAGTATAAAAATTGAAATACAAAGGAACAATTCTCGAAGTCATAAAACAGACCTGAAGGGGAATTATAAGCCCGATTGCATAGAAGTTTAGTTCGTAAAGGCAGATTTCGAGTGGGCCTCAAGCGGTAAATGGTATTGGGATGGCTCCACTCGATCCCACCCACTAGTTGACACATGGTTGGTGGAGGAGAGAGGAAAACAACCATTTCGGGTGGGTAACCTCTGTACTCCTAAGCCGCTTGAAATTGATATCGACCGTTGGATCGGATATCCCATAGATCAATGGTGGAGAGTGCGATAGAAGCAAAAGGCGGACCCAATGCGATATTACGATGGATGCGATATAATTTTGAAGTCTGATAAAAAGGATTCTATCGGGTTTTTTAGTGTTTCATGTGTATTTGGGATTTTTGCTAATATGCTTCTGCGATGCGATATAACGCCTAATGGTAGACCAGATAGGGATTTTAGGGGTGATTGAAGGGAATTTCATGACCGAAATACACGTCCAATAGTGTATTTTGCAAAAATGTCTGTGTAATGAAATTTTCTCTGTTTTTGGGTCTTTTCCTATGAGAAGGCCCCGAAACCTCTGTAACTACTCTTGATCATCATTCCACACTATAGGCAAGCATTTTTGGCAGAAGATGAGGCATTTGAAAGCCACAAAGCCGCAGAGCTAGATGGCCAGTAGAACAGACAACATAGAGAAGCCACAGAGCCGCAGGGGAATGATTGAATGCAGAGAAATGACTAAGGAAGTTGAAAAGCAAGAAAAGCACCTCAAAGGAGGCAGAGAGCTCAATTGAGAAAAAGGGCAAAAAATAGAAGGCAGAAGTAGAGAGAGCCAAAAAAGCTACTGCGCAGAGTAGCTGAGGGAGTCTCTGTGGTCACATGGAGATCAAGTGAAAAGCTAGAGAGTTGAAGGTTGTAGAAAGCCAAAGCCAGAGCCAAAGAAGCTAGAGCTGAAGAGCCAGAGCCAGAGCCAGAGCCAGAGCCAAAAGCTAGAGCCAGAGCGAGAGCTAAAGCCAGAACGTTAAGAGCTTCAGAGCTAGGGAGAAGATAGTGTTCTAAGCCCACTGAGTTCTGTGTAAACCAGTGGAGTTGAACATGGAGCTTGTAAAAGAACTTAGACCATAATCCCAGAGAGCCTAGTTGAGTTGACTAGATCTCAAGGAGATGTAGCCCAAGAGTTCTGGGTGAACTCCATATTAAATTCTTGTCTTATGTGTTTGTTATTTGCTGCAATGTTGCATTGTTACATGTATCTACATATAAGCACAAACAACAGATTTTAAAGCACATAAATAGTTAAAATAAACATAAGCATACACCTTCTTTTTAAACACATATTTAGTTCCACATTGGTTAATCATAAAGACTTGGGAATATTTAAGCTTTGGAAGTGGGAGAGGTTGTTGTAAGTTAGACAAGAAGCCTAAGTGCCCCAATTTTGTATCAGGTGGTATCAGAGCACACACTTGAACTAGAGATTTGTGGAGACTCTAACAGCCTTGAAGAGATTGATGGTGTTCTAAAGGGAGCCACTTCTTCATTCGCTTCATCTCCTCATGAAGGAAATAAAGGTGAAATAGGCAAGTATAAATCTGGTTCTAATCATATTCCTTTTGATTTTGCAAAGCATGATAAATTTCCACATAGATATGGGAAAAGAATTGCATGTTCCTTTTGTGGTTTGGATAACCATAATGTTTCTAGATGTTGGAAGAGAATGGCCACATATAGGAAACTTGTCAAGGAAAGGAAGCAACAATCCAAAGGTCCATTGGATAAGGCAAATCATGCTGACAAGAGGATGCACATGCAATGCACTTACTGCCATAAGCAAGGGCATCTTGCTGAAAAGTGTTGGACTCTGAATCCAACAATGCTTCCACAAAAGCTAAAGAAAGTGGAAAGAGAAGATGGCAGAAATGGAAGGGAATATTCCATGATTGATGTGTTTTAGTATGATTCACGTGATGATGCTGATGTGCAGACAAAGGTAGTACCTTTGAAAGGGATTGGTGAGAAATGGTTAGAGTTCTTATCTCATTAAAATTTCATGTTTATTGATGCATCTATTTGCATTTCTTTGTTAATGGAATGCAAGTTGTAGGATTTTACCAAGATGGTGAATGGAAAAAGGTTGAGTAGGAGACTCACTTTGTTGCTGCAAAATTATATTTCATTTTAGCTCCGAAAGTATAGTGTACTTAAGTGAAAGTTGAAGGATGAAATGCATGCATGAGAATGATGTGAATGAACACAGGGATGTTGATGTTTTCCTTTTATTTGAACATTTATGTGTAATTAACTTGTATCATTGATTGCTTTGACACGCATGTGATGCCATGTTGACTTGGGAGAAGTTAACTTGGTCTCCAATATGGAGACACTGATGAAGTCTTTCATCTTCTGAAAAAGAGTCCTAATGGTATTTTTCTACATGCTTGACTTGAAGGGTCATCTGTTTTAAAGACATGTTTTGTGGGCTTGTTATCTAGTCCATCATTTGTATGTAGATGTAATACATGGAGGTGCTCACTAGATATGGAATCGGTTTCTTTTGTTGAAGTAGGATTTTAGGCCATCCAATTCTTGTCTGTGCTTCTGTTGTTGTTAACAGTTGTTGTTGACAGCTTTTCAAATAGGTACAAATGAAATTTTTGTGGAGCAGATGTACTTCACATTTGTTTGAGCCACCTTGGATCAAGGATCAAGGTAGAAAAGTTCAAACTACCTTCTATGACCATTTTAGCAGAATTTTTGCATGAAGGAAAGAAGGATGACAGTTCTTCACAGGAGAACCAGCCCTTCCAGGAAGGAAAGTGGTCAGAGACTTTGGTTCAGAGGCACTACACAAGGCAAGTGTGTGGAGGCTGAAAGAAGAGGGTGTTGTTACTCTCATGTACTGTTCAAATCAGTATGTCAATATTTTGGAGACCAAAATTTCTTTAGTGGGAAGGCGTGATCCAAAATGGATTTTGGATAGACTCCTAAGTCTAATTGTTCCTCACAGAGGAAAATGAAAGTCCAAGGAAGTTCCTAGAAATAGCCCCATTATAGAGATCTTTTCCTTCTGAATCTACTGCAACTTGAATGGGCTGAAATGGACTTAGGGTGTAGAAGTTATCACAGAAAGAAGATGCCTTGTTTCTTTGGAAAAAGAGGCAAAATCCCCTAAAAATGGCAAAAAAAACCCTTATAAAGGGAAATCGGATCGGGAAAATGCAAAGGCTGGACTTAAGCAGAGGTGGAAGAAACCTCAATCCACCGATCCGATGTATCAGATCAGAGGCAAACATGTATGCAATATCGGGACTCTAGAATTGGCGATTGCAATCATGCAATATGCAGATTGTCGATGATCGGATTGGTGAATCGGTATCGGTGATGGACAGAACCCCTGGGCCATATGCGATGTGATATGCGATAGAAATCATGATGCGCAATCTCAGCCATCAAATTTTTTAGAGGAATGGATGGTCAGGATTAAATCAGTGACTTGCGATTGGCGGACCTGACGGATTTCATAAGCGCAAAACATAATATTTGAAATCCGGTAAAAGGGAATTTCTGTGTATTAATGTTTTTCGTTGTAAAAACCAAAATACAAATGAACAACACTTGAAGTGATAAAATGGAACCAAAGGGGAATTATAAGCCCAACTGCATAGAATTTGAGTCCGTAAAGGTGGATTTTGGGCAGGCCTCAAGCGGTAAATGGTATTGGGCTGGCTCCACCCGATCCCACACTGGTCGACACGTGGGTGGTGGAGGAGAGAGGAAAACCACCTTTGCGGGTAGGTAACCTCTGTACTCCTAATCCGCCTTAAATGGATATCGATGGTTGGAACAGAGATCCCGTAGATCAATGGTGGAGAGTGCGATAGTAGCCAAAGGCAGACCCGATGCAATATTAGGGTGGATGCAATATAATTTTGAAGTCCGATAAAAAGGATTCTATCGGGTTTTTCAGTGTTTCCCGTGTATTTGGTATTTTGCCCAATATGCTTTTGCGATATGATATAACGCCTAATGGCAGACCCAATAGGGATTTTAGGGGCAGTTGAAGGGAATTTCACGTCCGATAGTGTATTTTGTAGAAATCTCTGTGTAGTGAAATTTTCTCTGTTTTCGGGTTGCTGCCTATGAGAAGGCCTTGAAACCTCTGTAACTGCTCCTGATCATCATTCCATACTACAAGTGGGCATTTTTGGTAGATGATGAGGTGTTTGAAAGCCACAGAGCCACAGAGCCAGATGGCCAGTTGAATAGACAGTGCAGAGAAGCCACAGAGCCACAGGGGAATGATTGAACACAGAGAAATGGCTGAGGAAGCTGAAAAGCCAGAAAAGCACCTCAAAGGAGGAATAGAGCTCAATTGAGAGCTAGGGAAAAAAGCAGAAGGTAGAAGCAGAGAGAGCCAAAAAAGCTACTGCACAAACCAACTGACGGAGTCTCTGGGGTCACTTGGAGATCATGTGAAAAGTTAGAGAGCTGAAGGTTGTAGAAAGCCAAAGCCAGAGCCAAAGAAGTCAGAGTTGAAGTGCCAGAGCCAGAGCCAGAGCCAGAGCCAGTGCCAAGAGACAAAGCCACAAGCCAGAGCCAGAGCCAGAGCCAAGAGCCAGAGCGAGAACCAGAGCGAGAGCTAGAGCCAGGAAGCTGAGAGCTTCAAAGCTAGGGAGAAGATGGTGTTCTAAGCCCACTGAGTTTTGTGTAAACCAATGGAGTTGAGCATGGAACTTATAAAATAACTTAGACCATAATCCCAGAGAGCCTAGTTCAATTGTCTAGAGCTCAAGCAGATGTAGCCCAAGAGTTTTCGGTGAACTCCATATTAAATTATTGTGTTATGTGTTTGTTATTTGTTGCACTCTTGCACTGTTACGTGTATTTACATAGAAGCACAAACAACAGATTTTAAAGCACATAAGAAGTTAAAATAAACATAAGCATACACCTTCTTCCCAAGCACATATTTAATTCCACATTGTTTAATCATAAATACTTGGGAATATTTAAGCTTTGGAAGTGGGAGAGGTTCTTGTAAGTTAGACAAGAAGCCTAAGTGCCCCATTTTCGGATCGCTCTTCTTGTTGGTACTCAAAGTAGAGGACCTGCAGATACAATGTAAAAGAATAATAAAATCCCAAATAGCTCATCAAATGAAAAAGGTATGCTTAGAAAGACTTCTAATCAATGTTAATATCCTACATCAAGTACTATTAAAAATCCTCCTTCTACTTGTTCTACATCAAAAACATTAATATTGTCATACAATATTGAATATAACATAGTTGAGGACATGAAGAAAAGCATGGTTAATATTTCTCTATATGGGGTTAGTAAGTTGAAGCATGAGTTGAACATAGTTCTTGCCTCTCCATTACCTTCAATTGTTGTTACGACTAAAACCTCTAAAGGAAGGAATAAACCTCCTCATCCCCCTTATTATTGAGGAGAAGGCGTTGGGTGTTTTTCTAGTGTGGAAATTGATCTGAGGTGCGTACAAAATAAAGACAAAGGTAGAAGCTAAGTATTGATGAAAGGATAAGTATCAACATTTTATTTCATGTGATTTATGACTATGGTATATGATCATTATATGTGATCTATGATTTTGGTTTATGATGGTTACATGTGATTTATGATGTTGATCTATGATGGTTGTGTTTTGAGCTAACGAGATGTGATATGTTTATACATGATTTTTTGATCAAACAGTTAGTTTGACTTGTTGTGACAGGAAGTAAATAGGATTGCAAGTCTACCTAAATGATGAGCTACCAATGAGGTATGATTTGAGGTTACTTCAATTTATATGAATCTAATGGAGCTTATGTGCTTGGAATAGGAAAGCATGAACATGCTCAGTTGGGTGGTTGAAATCAACTGCAAGAATTGGCCGTAGAAGAAAAAGAAATTGGAACATGCAGAAATATGTTCGTAGAGTACTTTAGGAATACAGCCATTATGGGACACTCGTACCCAATAGTTTCCATTTATTTCCATGAGCATGCTATAACTGGTATGATGGTTTTGTGGTAGGTATATGCCCTTTTTTGTATCTTCTAATGGGAGGAAGCCTTGCCAAGGGATGGATCGCTTGGGTTAGGATATTCTGGGGAACATGGAAGGTGAGTGACTGCACAGAAGGGGGTGATTGGATTTCCTGAGGGGCTATGTAGTAGAGAAGGGAAGGTCATGGATATATTGGTTTTGTTCATTAGAATTTCAAGATTGAATCAGATACACATTGGGAGTGTGCCCTTGAACAATGAGTCGATAACTGTTCATTGAGAGGACAAGTGACACAACATTGTGGCGTTGGAAATTCGATGCAGCTTTGACTATGACAGTGGATTCTGAACTTCCTGGGAAGGAGGTGAATCCTGGTAATACTTTAAGGGTGGAGGTGTGATCCTTTGGAATTCCCTTGTTGATTGATATGGGCATCGTATCCTTTTATTTGTTGGTTTAGAAAATGTGAATATGTGTATATTTCATTATTCTAAATACTCTAATGAGTTGTGTTAGGAAGCTCTAGTATGCGGTATGTTGTCATGTTGAAATGATGTTTTTCTTTTGAGCAGGTCTTTCATTGTGAATACTGCAACGAGCTAAGTTATAAAACCCCATGGGTAGTATGTTTTTTTTCAGCGGTTTTGCGTAGCTCTTGGTGTGGTTTAACACCGAGGATAGTGTTCCCCAAGGGGGAGGGCTCTGTAATAGCCCTAGTGAAAAGTTCATGTAATGAAAGTTACTCAAGGAAAAAATAAGACCACGGGTAAGGTATGCATATCCCAAGCTGAATGATGGTAAAATATATCATAGTGAGCCTCACTTGATGTGCGTTTTGGCTAAGGAAAATAGAAAAAGCTAAGGAAAAGGAATTAAAAGGAAAAAGGCATTTTTGGCACATTTATTTATGAAAATAAAGGAAATTACAATAAAATTAAGGTGAAAGGTCACAGTTTGCATGTGGGGAGGAAATTGAAGGAAAATAATGGAAAATGAAGAAAATAGAGGCCTCATTAATAAAGAGCATTTTGAGGATCAGTTGGAAATCTTTTCAGTGTTGGGCTCTTGGTTAGTGTAACCTTTTGTCAGTTCAAGTTTGGAGCTCTCTCATTATTTTCTCTCTCTCTCTCTCACTCTTGGTCACTTAGACTATTCTTGATCACTCTAGCTTTATATCAAGGAATGAAAAGAAAGAAAAGGGAAAGGAGGGAAATCAATGATAAAGGAAAGGAAAGCAAGATCAAGCAGCTTCAGCAGGAATAATTGCAGGCAACTTTTTGGATGTGTGACTTTCTCGCTAGTTTGGACATGCATGGCTTTGCATGTTGGTGTATGGTTCTCTTGTTATCAGTGGCATGGTCTTGTTGGGTTCTGACAGTGGTTTTGAGCTTAGCCTTTACTTTTTCCATATCCCATAGTATGTTGGGATGTTTATCTTAGTTTTGAGCTTTGGTTATCTGGATAGATTTCAGAATCTGGGGTGGAGGTGGTCTCAAGGTTCATTTCCCAAAGTCCTAGGAATACCTTGAACGGTTTTGGTAGGAGACATGGTAAATCTTGAGGGAGAATTCTTGGTTTAGGTCCCAGTGATCTAGGTTGGGTTGCGATAAAGCCTAAGAGGCTGGTCTCAATTTAGGGCCTATTGATCTGGTTTGTATTGTAGTAAATCTTGAGAGAAAAGGAGATGGAAAATTCCTCAAGGATAGTGAAGGATTCCAAATGGCATTCCAAGTTCGGTTCGGTTGTGATCAGAGAACCAATTTTGGTGTTATTATATTTGATGAGGGTGGAGGTGGCTTAATCTCTGGATTCCCTTGCTTGTTCCTGGATTGGTTTTTCTATGAGAAACCACATTCATGCTTGGAATATGGCATGAGGGTGAATGTCTAAAAGAGAGATTTGATTCAGCCATGTCTATGGTCGAGTGGTACATGGAAGTCCTGAACCCAGTCGGATTTGCCTATGAATAATAAAAGTTAAGCTGTCTTACTTTTGCACTAGTTTATATGTGGATTTAATGATTTTCATATCCCTGATATTTATATGGTTTTATGCTATTTATAAGCATGGTTATATGACAGGTTCATGTCATGGTTATTTCATGTATTTACTTGTAATTGCTAAATGGATGGATGCAAGACCTAACCGATGTTATAAAAGTTCAATGGAGAAGGAGGTGATCCTTCTGGTTATGTTTCATAAGTTCTATCAGTCATTTATTCTTTGTCTTATATCTTAGACCTGTAGGTTGCATTAATGCCAAGTGTTTGACAAAATGTCAGTCCCAGTTAGGGATGTTGAGGCCTAGTCCTGACGTTGATTTTTTATTTATCAGCATTGTTATCATGTCTTTGATGGATTCTGAAGTTTATAGAAAGTTCTGAGCAGAGACCATGATTTTGGGCTAGAAAAGTGGCTCAAATCTCGTGGTTACTGGCACAGGTCTACTGAGAAAAGTCCACAGGCACTGGCACATAGGCCTATGACAACAACTTTGGGTTGTTGGTTGATGTCTTGCCCATATTATGAGACATGCTTTAGGTTAAAAGGCTTCAATCATCAATGGGACTCAGGGACAGGATGTATGAGTGGCTGGCATGCCTCCTAATGGTGTTTCTGCTGATGTGGATGGGTTTGTTTGATGTGTTCCATCAATTCCATTTCCCTAAGGTTACCAAGGAAGTTGAATGCCTTATAGTAGATTCTCTCACCCTATGTTTACCCTGGTTGATCGGTTGGTTGGGTGGACCTAAGAGGACGAGTTGTTAGAGATTGGTATCAGAGTGGGTTGCACTCTCTTTGGGTCATATTTGATACCACATAGTGGTATCAGGGCATGGTGGCACTCTCCTTGGCTGAAGGTGCTTGGTGATGCATGCATGTCAATTGCATGTGTGTCTCTTACACTTGCATTCCATGTGCTTGTTGCATTTCATCATGTTGATCATGGTTGTAGTAAGGTTATCATGAGGAGCTTGATGTTGATTTCGTTGAATGTATCATCATGAGTATATGATTGGTTACATCATTATATGCAGCTTGATTACATCCTTGTACGTTAGGTTGCATTATTGGTTGTTTGATTACATGTATTAGTCTTGTAGGTTGGTTACATGAATTGATCGCTTATGCTCGACTACATGCATTCATACATATGTGTAGCTGATTAGGAATTTCTTATGTATATTGATGGTTGCATGTGGAAATGTGTACAATGGAGTAATAATTTTTGTCATGCATGAGGTCATGGTTTGTGTAGTTGATATGGTCATGCATTGATGATTGGACTCTAGCTAGAATTATGTGTATATGGTTTTGTACTCATGTCTTGTATGTCTATATGCAGTTGTTATGCATGTATGGTCTTGGTTATAGTTATGCCTGAACAGTAGGTCAAACATGCCTAGTGAAGTAATGGTATGAAATTTATGTCATCATGGTGCTATTGGTTGTTATGATGCTAATGTATTGGTTGAGATAGTGCAAAAGATGTAGATCATCAAAGTGAAGTTACAACATTGGACCTCGATGAAAGAACATGTCATCATATAGGTATTGTATGCTTTTCATGCAAGTATATAAGTTAAGGATTTTTATATGCACTAGGTTTATATACATTAGGCTTATTCACAAGTCTTTTTATTGTTATGGTTGCATACATGATAGATTCTAGTTGATTGTTGTAGTTATATGCACATGTGTCGGATAGTCATGCATGGTAGTAACATGTGGTTGTATGCATTTCTTTTGTTGTTTATGTTAGATAACTTGATGATTATGCTATATATTGTTGATGAGTATGTTAATGGATAGTTAGCTTCAGGATTGGGTTATATGTTGTTGATGAGCATGATATATAGCTTATTGTTTTTATATGCTAGTAGCTTGGTGATTAGGGTTATTACATTAATATCTTGATGTTATATGTATCATGCTAAATTAGATTGGCCTATCTAGATGGTTAGGGTTACGACATTCAGGTATGAGCCAACTTATTTTTGATATGGTGTTGTACTAATCTAGATTGACTTTGCATATGTGTGAATGATAATTGTGTATGAGTTATGATATAAAAATGATAGCTAGTGACTATTTGGATATCATGATCTTATTTATCTTTTGGGTTAATATATTGTGAAGATATATCATGATAATATGGATTGATTGTGTAGAAAAGATTGGCTCCTTGAGATACATTAAGGTATGAGTTTTCTTATGTCAACTACCTTGTGCTTGATTGTTTGATTATAACATATATTTGCTCATTACAAGAAAAAAGGATATTGATGAGAGTAAAAAATTGTCACCATAAGCTCAATGGTGATGGTCAAAAGAGAATTTGCCACCAAAAATTGAACGTCAAGAAAGGTGGCATCACCAAAAGTGTAGGTGTTATGGTGACATTCAAGGTCCATCACCAATAATGAATTATAATGATGGATAGTGACCGTCACCATTTCATATGAGAAATGGTGATGAACCCTAGCCTCTGTCATCAAAAAAGTGAACATCATCAAAGGTGGCATCACCAAAAGTATAGTTTTTGTGGTTACATTCAAGATATGTCATCAATAATGATTATAATGACAGATAATGACCCTCACCATTTCATATCAACAAGAATTATTTATGGTGATGGACATTTTATGGTCGTTAGTACTGATGCATCTATATGGCAACATTCGTTGACCATCACCATTTCATATGAACAACAATGATCTATGGTGATGGACCTTTCATGGTCATCACTATTGATGCATACGTATGGTCACTGGTGGTGTTCATTGACCATCACAATTCCATATTTTGGTGATGGTCGAAAAATGTCACCATAAGCTCATTAGTGATGGTCAAAAGAGCCTTGGTCACCAAAAACTAATTGTCGCCATTCCATATGAATATTATGGCATGATGGAATCGAACCACCAACCTCCTACTTGTATTGCAGGTGCTCTTCCATTGAGCTAGCACGCTTTAAAGAAGTAGACTTCAAAAAATTATACCTTGAAACTTTACAAATTGTAAATTATACAACTTTCAATAAATTATAAATATTTTTAAAGTCTTGGAAATTTGTTTACTAAGCAATAAAACAACATCGAAGTTGTAGGTCCCTACCTAATGGTTATGGAAGTTATGAAAATTGGGTGGAGGGAAAAATAGCTACATATAAGATAGTCAATAATTTCAATTGAATACTCAATTAGAAGTGAAACTTTGAAGAAATTTATAACCTATAAATTACCTATAATTATCAACCCTAAAATATGTAATTACACCGAAGATTGATTTATCACCTTGTGAATGATGCAAATCTGTTGTGGCAAGTTAAAAATCTACCTCTAAAACACTGGTTTGCATGCCAAAATGTGAAAAATAGTGAGTATATATGATGCAATTATGAAAAAGAGAGACATAGTGGCATGTCACTACTTATATGTATTTATGAATTGCGTGCATATAGTTTTTAGTTTATTTGGTTGAAATGGCATTGTGAAGATGAAATTATCTGAAATAACAGGGCATAATAGCCCTTTACCTAGGATTCCTCAAAACCATGAGCTCTATGCTCTCACAAGCACATTTGTTGGATATATATACTCAAATAAAATACCATTTTTATTTGGATTCGATGTGTTTGCTAGCTATTTAATGCATCTGAATCCCTAATAGTATGTATTTCCCTTTCTTTTAAGGCATAGTAGACCTCCAAACAAGATTCCTCTCAACCCTGGAACCCTCTGCTCTCATGAGCACATTTACTGGATGTATATACTCTAGATAAAGACCATCATTCTTTGGACTCAAAGTGTTTTCCTCCAATTAAATGTCCATAGGTAAACTATTATGAAACCAACTCACAAAAAGATAGAAAACATAGATCAACGACTTCAAATCAACCTCTTCGAGGGGGCAACCTCCTTTACATTACAGAAATGAACAATTCTTGGATGATACAAACAAAAAAACCTCCTTTCTATATATAGGAGTCTAAGGGGTCACACTATAATCAAAGTCAAAATAACAATAATAATATAAGGTCACAACAATAACAATAGTGGGCTTCGATGGTGCAGAATAATAACAATATGGGGACAATAAGGGCACAACAATAATAATAAGGGCTACAATGACAATAGTAATGGGGGAATAACTAGTATTATAGGGACCTAACATGCCCCTCTCCTTCAAAAAGATGTTGTCCTCAATGCTTGAGTAGTTATGGATGTTTCTGTATAAAATTCTCATCCTCCCATGTGGAATCTTCAGTGGGTAAGTTCATACACTTCATTAGATACTTTGAAATTTATTGATTTCATAGTTGTCGAGTTCTTGTTTCTGTGACTACTTCAAGTTCAAATATTATTTTTCCTTCCTCATCAAGTTTTGGCAATATTGTTTGAACTGGGATGAAACATGGAAAACCAAGGGCACTCGAGAAGCTACAGGAAGGTCCAATTTGTAAGCCATAGTACCAATCTTTTGCAACACCTTGTATGGACCATAACACTTTGGCGATAATTTAGCATCCTTCTTAGCTTGCTTGAGGGAAATTTGTTTATATGGTTGTAGCCGTAAAAAAATACCAAGTCACCTACATCAAAACTTCTTTCACTGCAATGTTAGTCTTCCCGTTGTTTCATTCTATTTTGTGCCAAATTTAGGTTATCCTTTAAGAGTTGGAGAACTTGTTGTTGATGCTCGATGTGATATTCCACTGCTTCAACGTTAGAATTTTCTCTTAAGTATGATGTGATGGACGGTGGGTGATATCCATAAAGTGCCATAAATGGGCTCATTTGCGTTGCAGTATGGAAGGATGTGTTACACCACCATTCAACCAGAGGCAACCATTTGATCCATTGTGTCTATTTGTCAGATACAAAGAAACGAAGGTATCCTTCCAAACATTTGTTTACTATCTTAGTGTTCCCATCAGATTGAGGATGCTAAGATGAATTATGAGCTAACTGAGTACCAAGACAAGAAGATAATTATGTCCAAAATTTTTTGGTGAAAATGGGATCTCTATCACCTAGAATAATCTTTGGGTTTCCATGTAGCTTTTGAATTGTTTCCATAAATGTAGTAGAAACTATACTGGGTTTAAATGGATGAGATCATGAAAAAAAGTGTGCATACTTGGTAAGTCTGTCAATTACCACAATGATTATACTCTTTCCTTCGAACATGGGTAAACCTTGATAAAATCCATTGGAACCTCCCAACATTGACTTGGAATGGATAAAGGTTGTAATAGACCTGGGGTCTTAATTGTTTCAACTTTATTTTGTTGGAAAACCTAACATTCCGCCACAAACTTTTGAATATCAAATTTTAGGCCATCCCCAAAAAAATACTTCTTAACCATGTGGTAAGTTTTTAAAACTTCTGAGTGCCCTCCTAAGGGAGAGGCATGCAATTCCATAAGAATATTTTGTTTGAGTTGGGAATTCTGACATAGGTATAAGCGATATTTGTACCATAATGAATCCTTTTTCCAGCTAAATGTATCAGATGTACTGGGATCTTGTTGTAACTTTTGAATGAGTGTCCACACTTCTTCGTCATTCTTCCATTCATCCCTTGCTTATGAAACCAACTCACAAAACATAGAAAGGATAGATCAACGACTTCCAAATCAGCCTCTTCGAGGGGAAAACCTCCTTTACATTACACAAATGAACAATTCTTGGATGATACAAATGAAAAGCCTCCTTTCTATATATAGGAGTCCAAGGGGTGACAATATAATCAAAGCTGACATAACAATAATAATATAAGGGCACAACAATAACAATAAGGGATACAATGACAGTAGTAATGTGGGAATCACTAGTATTATAGGGACCTAACATAAATGCCTCTAGATCCCTAATAGTGATGTATTAGGTTATTACAGCTCCACGTCACTGCAAGGATTTGTGGAAGAATTGCATGGATGTTGTCTCCCAATTCTTATGACATCGAACTATCATGTGGATCATACATTTTGGTATATATCAAACATTTTGCCACATATTGGGAAACTCTCAAAAATCTATTCACACAAGATCCAAGGTGCTACAATTCTGATTCTTAAATATATTGCATTACAAATATGCCATATGTACTTGCACTATCCTTCAAAATCTTCCACATGAATGTATGGGGTGTTCATACCAATACGTATCTAACCCAGAGTTGGAGGTTGTAAGATTTTAGATAAACATGAATGCCTTATGATTATTATTTATATAATGTATCAGAGTTAGAGTTATTACTGCATTTGCATAGGACATCCCTATGGCATTTCATTCTAAATTAATAATGTAAAATATTCTTAGTAACTCTCTCATATGAAGATTATATTCGTGTCCATTTAAGTTATATAAATTAGTTTATATTAACGAAACCATGTTATTACGCTTGAAGAGCAAACACCACAAATTTATGTTACGTTTTGTTAAACAAAACCATGGAATATTGATTAACACAATATGACCATTAGTTTGGTTGGTGCTTTGGAAAATTAGCAATATATTTTCCAAGACCAAATATACTATCAACCTTTTCAAGTCTTCATTTATAAATTGCAACAACCAGTCCTTGTTAAAATGTGCTTGTACATCAAAGGTTAATAAGGTTCAACAAACACATGTATCTAATTGATCACTTAAGGTGAGAAAACCAGGATCCACCATCCCCATTTCCCTAAATAGCACAATAAAAAACCAGACTCCAAAGCACCTCACACTAAATTCCTTCATAGTGGGAAGGAAAGGGAAAGACGTTCTTGCCAATCTCAAACGGATAATGTCCTCCAAGCATTTCAGGTAGCTAAAATAGGAAACATATGCATTTACATGTCAAGTTTTGATCATAGGGAAAACTAAATGATATGTCACATTACACTAAAGTATCATTTGTCACCGAATTAATTCACACCTCATCCTTGTTGTAAGTTCACATATGGAAGACAAGGGAAAAACTTGAAGATTAGCTCCATGTAGTCACTCCTAACATTATATGTATCTAAGATGAAACATACATTTTCAGTGTGCAATATCACCTCCTCATCTAACTATCCACAATGAGCTTGTTACAAATGGTAATGAAAATGGGGCCTTATTATATAGCCTATAAAAGGACCAATAGTACATTCATAAGATCAAAACCCACATAAAGTTCTGTCGATAAAGGGTAATTATATCATATTTAAAGGCTAGGATTAATGTGGCCTTAATTAATTGTATTGAGAAGGTAAAGTTTGTCTTTAGGCATTATTAAGCCTAATGAAATCCAACCCACTACTTGGTGTTTAGGTACATAACAATTGGGCTCAACCTTATTTCTAGGTGAAATAAAGTTAATCAGCATAATCACAAGCATTGATATGTTAATGAGCACTAGCCTGTAATCAGTTATACCTTTTTTATATGGAGTATAATCACATTTTACTATAGGAGAAAAATGATACCACCATTTTGTTTGATAGATCATAGAATATTTTCTATTTATCGAGAATATTCAAGCAACCAACCACCAATTTCTCTAATAGAGTAGGAGATTTTTTCTATTTATCAAGCATACTCAAGCAACTAAGCAACCATGCAAACTGAGTAAAAATCTTCAGTTACTGTGAAGCATTATCTCAAAATATTTGAAATATGACAGAAAACTATAAGCATAAGTCATATATATGAAGTATTTGTAATATTGAAGGATTTATTAGGATATAGATTTAGAAGAAATTATGTTGCAATTATCACCACGATGCAGGAGACTCTTGACATGGAGATTTTGTTTGAAACAAAAAAATGAACTAGACCATCAATAGCCCATCATCCCACTAAAAGAATAAAACATAGAAGCCTGGAACAAGCTCCTACGTTCTGATATACACCTTGAGGTTCTAAAGTTTACTAATGCATATTTGGAGTTCACACAAATGAGAATATATCGAACCTTGAAAATTGAAGTAGTGATATGCATCCTCAAGCTTTGAGACATTTAGGTCATATCAAACCTTGATTTAGTTAGAAGTGTCAGTGCCAACATATTCTTGAATACAACCCCTAGAAGCCAAGATATTGTAGAAAGACAAATGAATATGAACATTGTTTCAATGCTTAAGAGAATTATAAGTACCTTACAAGGGCATTGTGGATGAAGGAAAACTACTTGAAGTGCTGATTCCAACACCACACATTCCTTATGATCATCTAACTAAAACAACATTCAAGGAGAGATTCTCAAATTCATTTCCAAACCAAAATTTCTCTAGAATTTTTGCAGCCTATTTTGCACTATTCTATAAATTTGAATACTTAATACAATATTAAATCCATGAAAAACAGAGAAAATAAAGCATAAAAAGAATTACTTATTTACCAGTTCAAGGATATATTTGTGTCATGTTTCAATTTCATGGTAACAATGTTAAACTTATCCTTGGTGCTTTTCTTTTCTACTAGATGTTCAGGTGGCTCAATGAATATTTCAACTACAACCCCACTTGCCCATAATAAAGTTTAGAGTATGAACTTAAAAACATTACATATTAATTATGACGACATGCCCAAAGGCCCTATTGTACCATGTAAAGCTATTTATTGTACTATTCTATGTAACATGAAAACAACAGGCCTTATCCCTTCTCAACAATGACTTCTTAAAAATTAAAATTAGAGAAGTAAATAAAGGATACTGAAATTAGTATTTTTATCTTAGTTCCAGAGGCCAATTGGAATATGTCAGGATAGGTCCCAAGTCCTGGTTGAATTTCCAAACAACATTTTAATGGTACACCCGTGTAGCAAGAAAGTACAGAAAATTTGAATAGCACACCCAAATCCATCTATCATCCACTTCTAATAACATATGGATTTGTTAAGATTCCAAGACCACGTAGCACTTTCATTCATGCAAATTGAAACCACTATTGTAGTAAGAATTTTGCAAACATGGATATTTTTTTTAAGAATAAATTTTACTTTAAGTTTCTGGGTTTACACCAAATAAAATTATGCTATTGGGTTTTTTAATCTTTCCATTGAGATTGGAATTATACCTCTCCATCAAGTTAGTTATCAATAGGTTATTTGATTTGTAAAAACTGATTAGGCCCAGATTTGATGTGAAAGAATTTTTCATGTCAAAACCAGCAAATCTGATGCATAGTAACAAAAATGAAGTAGTTTGTACGAACCTTTCAGTAGTGATTGTCCAATGTTGTATTTTTGGGGAATTGGCAATTCATGAAGATTTTTTTAATGTCAATTTGTCATGTATGGCCTTTTTTGGAACCAAACTTCTTGGGTGATACTAGGGAAAGCTAAATACTTTTACATATCCATATTGTCTACAAATGAAAAAAACTCTAAGAATACACAAACATGCTTCAACTTGCTAATATTACAATATTTGAGGGCATTGATACAATCCTTCCAATCCTTTTGATGAGTTGGTGAAACTACTGATTATTATAATTATTAGTTAATAATTGTATTGAACATACATCAAACTAACATTAAATAGTGCCTTATGAGAAGTATTCGTAGGTAGAGTTGTGAGTTGATAGTAAACAATCAACCAAAAATGAAAATAATTGTTCTTTTTTTTCTCGTTAAGACTATGCTATTCTATTATATACATTAACAGGAAAACATTTACAGTCATTGAGTCATATTGCCAAAGGCCATGGATGGCACTTTGGACTAAAAGTTAACAGAAAAAGCAGCCCACGCAGGGGCACCGCAGCTGAGACAAACCACCTGTGCAGGGGCGTTAAACCACCAAGGTACTATCAGTGCAAAAATTGACAGCCCGCGCAGAGGCTCAAAAAAGAAAAAGAGACTTTCAGTAGAATCCCTCGCAGGGGCATCAGAAGCATTGAACAGGATTTCTTTCGAATCATACATAAACATCAAAAAACATACAGTAAGCCATTGTAACAGACATAGTACATCATGGGTGGACCTGAGCAGCGTTTGAGCAGGTGATGCTGAGCGAACGAACTACTAATCATCCGGCTCCTCCTCGATGATCCTACACCAACCGCATCCTTCCGGGAACTGGTCCCATTCTATCTTGTCCCTCGCTGGAGAAGGCTCTGCCTGAGTCAGAGGTGGGTTGACAGCATGCCCTGGACCAGCCTCTGGCGATCCCTCGACACCCCTTGAGCTTCCTGCCTGGTGCATCTTCGAGCTGGGTTGTTCCTCGCCCTCATCCTATGGTTCTTCAAGGAAAAGGACCGAGACATGGGCGTTGATGCAGGATGTTCCCTGGGAGCTGCTGAAAGAGAAGACGGCAGTGCCAAACGCAGGAAGAGGTGCCGAGTCTGAATCTGGACTGCTAGAGTCCGAGAATTGGCTCGATTGGATGGGATGGGCTTCTGCAAATTGATGGCAGAGGCATCAATAGCAGCGGGATTGGGGAGTTGCAACTGAGGGCCGAGAAGACCCACCTCTACTAGAGCCTCGACGGCTGAGAAGGCGCTGTCGAGGCCTAACCATTTTGCCACAGATAGCAGGGGGAAAAACAGAGCAGAATAGGAGGAATTGGGGAAATTGAGACGCCCTTCACCCACTCTTTCAGACCTGATGCAACAGACAATTGGCAGAGGAGTGGCGTGAGCAAAAGCTCTGTGAACCATCAACCAAGCAGATGCACACCCCCAGACACATAGACCCAATTCCAAATTCTGAGCTCGACCCAGCATATTGCAATCCACCCCCTCACCATACTTAAGCTCCTCCTCTGTTCCTCGAACTCTGCATGCCATAACTGCAGATTGAAATCGCACCTGAACACTGGACAGTGCAATGAATTGTCGTCCATGATTGCACCTGAACCCATGCTTAAATTCTTTGACGGCGGATCGAATTGAATGCTTGTCTTAGTCTTGGGGCCGCACATGGCTTCCATGTGGCACCTCACGCTCAACCGTAGTGTCACCCGCATCCGGGGGGGTAGTATCTCTTTGTGTTGGAAATAATACTGAGAGGGGGGTGAATCAGTATTATTAGAAAAACCTTTTTATTTTATGCTCAGAAACATATACACTACTTCAGTTAAGTGAAACAGCGTGTACACGCTACTGTGTCTAAAGAAACCAGCGTATAACAAGAAAACTTATGATTCAATAGCTTATCTTCAGTAAATGCATCAGGACATTATTAACCATGATAGTAAAACAGGTGCAGTATAACAGAACAGATCATCACACAGAAAACACACACATGAACACCATGATATAAGGTGGAAACCCAATGTGGGTGAAAACCAGCTGCTGCAAGTCGTCTCTATCTTTCTTTAATATGAAACTTCAGTTTACAATCTTTTGTACTGGTGCAGCCTTATACCAGTACGCAGGCTACAACCTACTGAAAGCTTCAACCTTCTCTCGTTCTCCAAACTTCCTTGGAAGGGAGCTCCAACCCCCTTTGCTCTTGTACTAGATAAGATACTAGTATGTAGGTGCTGGCCTACAATCTTCTTTCCTTCAGGTACCACTTTTCATACATTTTCAGACTGGATATTCTTGAAGCACAACATTACAATATGAAGACCACAATTCATTCAACTTTCACAACAGATCATTGGAGCACAAAACAACCAATACTAGCATCATCAATCTTTGAATCACTGAACCATTGAAACCCTGTCAACATCAATTCACCAGAACACAGAGCTGACTACATAACTCTGCAATAGTAGTCAGACCCAACTGCAACCCCAAAATCAAGCTTCAAAAGATATACGCTACTTCAATGAGAGAAACCCGCATATACATGCGCTTTTACCAAAGACAACCTGCGTACAGATCTAAAAATAAGATCTCTTAACTTGCAGCTGTACCAGACATCAGTTAGACCCAGAACATAACATTGCATCAGTATGAAGATCTAGAAATAGGCATAATCAACCATATCATAATAGTGCATATCAAACCTTTAGATCCCGATCTGTCCTTAGATCTAGTTTTCCATCAACCGGTGTGATCTCTCCTTAGCTTAGATCAAGCAACCCAGAACCTGCATACCAGATCTCTTTCTTTTTCAGATATTCAAGACTTTTCAATTGTGCTTTGCCTAATGATCTTCTTCTCCTTATATAGCCTTAGGCCTTGCTCAATACCAAGGGCCAAAACCATAGAAATCCAATACCATCAACTTCAAAACTAGGGATCAACACGTCCGTCGAGACACCATGGTCCAAAACCATAGGCACAACTTCCAAGGAATAACCGCCACAGACCAAAGATAAGTTTTCCTCATACACGCTCTTTTACTGAAGCCAACCTGCATGTACACGCGACTTGGTATATAGCGAACCTGCGTATACGCGACTTGGTATATAGTGAACCTGCTTGTATACGCGACTTGGTATATAGTGAACCAGCGTGTATATGTTTTCTCTTCATACTTGTAGTTTGATCATCAATTCCTTGCTGCTATCCTTCTGCACTATGATTTGTCATTAGTGTGATTTGCCATCAAGGCCAACACTTGTCTCATAATGCCAACAATCTCCCCCTTTGGACTTGATGGCAACCCCAAGATCCTTAGAACCATTCTCCCCCTTTGTCATCAAGGGCAAAGGGCTGTGCTCCCCCTGAGTACATGCTGATATCTCTGCTTGGCTGTGCTGAAACATGCTCCCCTTGACTGTAGGCAATATCTGCAAAAGATGTTCTTCAAAAGAACCAAGACCTTCCTATCACCAAAAGACTCAATACATACATCCATACTCCAAGAGGGGATACATCAGAAAGTGACATATAACAACCAATTATATTACATCATTCATCCCAGGCATAGTGGGGAAACCAACATAGGCCGTTACATGACCTTGACACCATAAAATAGATAAAAGAGATACATGACATAGAGACAACAAATCTAGACCAAGACTTATGAAAGTCACAAGCAGCATCTGATAAACATCTTTTAGATCAGCGACCAAGATTTCCTTCTGAGCTCCTTCTCCTAAAATCAACAACAGTTGTGTACTAGAACCAAAAGCATCTAAATGCCAACCATGCTTTATGAGACTTTAAGCTGTTCCCCCTGAACCTATGCCTGCTGCACCCCCTGAACCTGTGACCCATCTCAGACCTTCTCCAACCAGAGTCTACCCTTGCTGTTCATAACTTCATATACGTGACTTCTCCTCCATAAAACAGCGTATGTACGCGGATATGCTTTCTACAACACGCGCACGTCATACACGCGACTTTCCCAGCATCAATCTGCGTATATACGCGGATATCCCTTATGTAACTTGCGTACACCAACTTTTCTATAGAACAGACGAGCTTCAACAGCAGGAAGAAGCATCAACTACTCCCAGCTTTTGTCTGAGACATTCAAAAGTTTCCCTGGGTAGTGGTTTTGTGAGAATATCAGCAACTTGTTCCTTAGAAGGAACATACTCCAATTTGACCTTCGGCTCAAGCACTTGTTCCCGAAGAAAATGGTACTTGATTGGTATGTGCTTGGTCTTTGAGTGCATGACTGGATTCTTTGAAATGTTGATTGCACTTGTATTGTCACATAAGATAGAGACTGGTGAAGTGCAAGTGATTTGAAAATCCTGCAAGGTCTGCATCATCCAAAGAAGTTGTGTGCAACAAGATGCCGCAGCCACATATTCTGCTTCAGCTGTAGATAAGGCAATTGAACTCTGTTTCTTGTTGAACCAAGATACTAATCTGGAGCCCATAAAGAATGCACCGCCACTTGTGCTCTTCCTTTCATCCATGCTTCCGGCCCAATCTGCATCTGTATAAGCATGAAGTGTGAGATCTGTATCTCTAGGATACCATAATCCATAATTTTGTGTCCCTTGAAGATATTTGAAAATTCTCTTCACTGCCTGAAGATGAGTCTCCTTTGGATTTGCCTGAAATCTCCCAAATATTCCGACTGCATGCATGATGTCTGGTCGGGTACCTATCAAATAAAGCAAACTCCCAATCATGGATCTATAAGTTGGTTGATGAACTGCTGCTGATTCATCATTTGCGCTGAGGCTGCATCCTGTAACCATGGGTGTACATACTGGCTTTGAATCTTCCATGCCATACTTCTTCAAGATCTGCTTGAGGTACTTGGTTTGAGACAAGAAGATGCCTCCTTCATTTTGTTGGATTTGCAATCCAGGAAAGTATGTCAATTCTCCAAGTAGTGACATTTCGAATTCTTTCTGCATAACCAAGACAAAGTTTTGACTCATAGTCTCTTCATTGTTGCCAAAGATAATATCATCTACATAAACAACAAGTATTAGCAATTTGTTATTTTCAACTTTTATATAGAGATTGCTATCTGCTGATCCTTTTGAAAAGCCTTGTTGGTGAAGATATTTGTCCAATCGATAGTACCAAGCCCTTGGAGCTTGTTTGAGACCATAGAGAGCCTTTTTCAATTTGCATACAAGGTTTGGATCATTCCCAAGAACGAGACCATCTGGTTGCTCAATATATACTTCTTCTTCTAAGTCTCCATTCAGAAAGGCTGATTTCACGTCCATTTGAAATACCTTGAAGTTTTGAAAGCTTGAGAGAGCAAGGAACATTCGGATGGCCTCAAGTCTTGTAACAGGAGCAAAGGTCTCTTCAAAATCTATTCCTTCTTGATGCGCATACCCTTTACAAACAAGTCTGGCCTTGTTTCTAATTACTTCTCCATTTTCATTCAATTTATTTTTGAAGACCCATTTTGTCCCTATGACATTTTTAACTTTTGGTCTAGGAACCAATTCCCAAGTGTTGTTCTTTTCAATCTGCTCAAGTTCTTCATCCATTGCTTTGACCCAGCATTCATCTTTGCATGCCTCTTTCACACTTTGTGGTTCATTGGAAGAGAGTAATGCCAAATAGCTTGAAGCTTCTGCAATTCTTCTTCTTGTTTGTACTCCTGCTTCTTTCTGCCCCACAATCTGAGATTCTGGATGATTCTTTTGAACATATCTGGATGGAGTCTTCTCTTCTATTCTTGCTTGCTCCTCTGGTTCTTCTTGAGGTTCTTCTTCTTCTTGAGGTTCTTCTTCTTCATCATCCTGCCTTTGAGGGTAGCCTTCATCTTCTTCAATGTCTTCATGATGAACTTGCCTAGGAATATATCCCTTCTCATCAATCACTACATCAATGCTGTCAACAATTCTGCCAAGTCTTTTATTGTAGCACTTGTATGCTTTGCTATGTGGAGAATAACCAAGAAGAATGCCTTCATCTGCTCTTGGTTCAAGTTTGCCAAGTTGCTCATCAGTATTCTTAATATAACATTTGCTCCCAAAGATTTCGAAGTGCTTCACCGAAGGATTCTCACCACTCCAGAGCTCATGAGGTGTTTGAGTGTTGTTTACTCGGACATTTGTTTTGTTAAGAATAATAACTGCAGCATGTGCAGCTTCACCCCAGAAAGTAGTGGGAGTACCTGATTCATCAAGCATAGCACGAGCCATTTGTTGGATTGTTCTGTTCATTCTTTCCACCACCCCATTTTGCTGAGGAGTTCTAGCTGTAGAGAATTCTCTTCTTATCCCATGTTCTTCACAGAAATCGAAAAATTCGTTTGAGGTAAACTCCCCACCTCTATCAGATCTGAGGCACTTAATTTTGTGTCTTGATTCATTTTCAACCAAGGCTTTGAAGGATTTGAATTTTTCGAATGCTTCATCTTTGTGCTTCATAAGCCCTAACCAGACAAACCTGGAGAAATCGTCAATGAATAATATCAAATATTCTTCTCCTCGAGGTGTCCTTTTCCTAAATGGACCGCATACATCTGTATGGACTAGCTCAAGAGGTATGCTGGCTGATCCTTCCTTCTCTGGAAAGTTAGTTCTGGTTTGCTTCCCAAACTGACAAGATTTGCATATAGTGTTGTCTGGAATTTTGATATCTGGAAGACCACGAACTGCCTAATATTTGCATGCTTTCCTTATTTGTGAAAAGCTTAGATGCCCCAACCTTCGATGCCATAGCCAGTGTTCATCATCCTTGCTCAAATAGCATTATTGTGGTCCTTCTTCAAATATGTATAGATTATTTGGAGTCCTTCTTCCTTTGATCATTGTTTTACCTGTATCAAGATCACGAACACAACATCCATTTGATCTAAATATTACCTCTGTTCCTTGATCGCACATCTGACTGACACTTAGAAGATTATGCTTCAATCCATCAACATACAAAACATTTCCAACTTTGACCTTCTCTTTTAATGGAGCAACACCTTTTCCTTTTATGGCTGCAGAGATATCGTTTCCAAAAGAAACTTTCTTCCCCTTTTCTAATGCGGTATATGACTCAAGCTTTTCTTTGTCCCCTGTCATATGCTTTGAACATCCGCTGTCAATGTACCATAGACTTTCTTGACCTTCTGCATAAAAGGTTATCCCACATCTTTCTGGTTGCGGTTCCTTTTGTTGGCATTATGGCTAAAATGTTGTCCTTGATGGCAACCCATTCAGGTGATAGATCACAGTACTTCAAGTCAGCAGCAGAGATTGATGATCAGCTATCAAATATTGAAGAAAATAAGGGGTACGCAGGTACACCTTGCATAAGGTGCGTACACGTAGGTCAATGTTACATAAAGTGCGTACATACCCGCAGCTATCCCGTTCAGGAGGTGTGTACCCCCAGTGCACACATTTCAAGGCAAAGAAATTCACATGTGGGGTTTTCTTATGTTTTACTCTTGGTATTTAGCCGATGCTATTGTGTTATTATGGTGTCGGCTCGTGGTATTGATCCATGTTTTAAGGAAGAGCTTTCCTATATAAAGCAAAGGAGATCATTTGGCTTTAGCATGTTTTTGGTTGAATATCTTATGAGGGCTAGATCTGGTCTAGATCTAAAGAAGGCGAATCTGTGAAGGGTGATCTCTCGAGCGCATGATCAGATCTGAGCAACTGTGCCACTCTGGTGGACTGCCTATTCGGCCCTAATCAGAAGGACGCAGGTGTTTAACAGAAGAGCTGCGTGGGTACGCAGTGCAGAAACAGGAGATCTGCGTGGGTACGCAGAGCAGAAACAAGAGATCTGCGTGGGTACGCAGAGCAGAAACAGGAGACCTGCGTCGGTACGCAGAGCAGAAGTAGGAGAGCTACGTGGGTACGCAGAGCGACTAAGGTTCAGGTGCGTACCTGCAGTAAAAGTACGCGGCGCGATAGTATTTTTTTGCTGCGTACCTGCAGTAACAGTACGCGGCGCGATAATGTCTCTGGGTGCGTACCTGTAGTAATAGTACGCAGCGCGGTTCAAGGAACAGTGCGTGGGCACGCAGTGCGGCAGAAGGATCTCTACGGGTATACGCAGGAAAGCAGAAGGTGAACTGCGTAGCGACGCAAGCCACAGAAGGGAAAACTGCGTATATGTCTTAAAATGTTCTGTTGATTGAATTTTTCTATTGATAAGGTGTTCTGGGTTAGTTCTGTTATTGCTGATCTGATAACTGTAGTGGACTGTAACTTTTATGTACTTGATGATCATTTGATGCTTTATGAAAAGAAGTAGGGGGTTGTAGCTCCCTTCCAGGAGAGACTGGAAAACGAGAGAGAGAGAGTTGTAGCTCTCTGCAGGTTGCAGCCTGTGTACTGGTAAAGGACTACACCAGTACAAAACCATTGTAAAAGGAGTTTCTAATTTGAAAGAAGATAGAGACATATTGCAGCAGGTGGTTTTCACCCACATTGGGTTTCCACCTTACATCTTGTTTTCTTTGGTGTGACTATCTGTTTTCTTTTGTTCATGCTCATTATTTTATGGTACTGACATGCAAAAACAATTCAAAGAACAAATAAAGAAGATTTATTAAAATAATTAGATAATACTGATTCACCCCCCCTCTCAGTATTATTTCCAACAATTGGTATCAGAGCAGGTCCTTCAGAGAAGCTTGATCGCTTGAAGGTAGATCGTTCATCATGAGCAACTACGAGAGAGAAGCATCAATCAGGCCACCGGTTTTTGATGGGACAAACTTCAATTATTGGAAGGTAAGAGTTACTGCCTATCTTCAATCTCTTGGTACAGAAGTTTGGGACATCGTAGAGATAGGCTACGCTTTTCCTTCAGCTACTCCTACAGATGCAGCCGAGAAAAAGAAGTATGAAAGAAATGCGAAAGCAGTCAGTGCTCTATTAGGATGTATATCTCAATCAGAATTCATGAAGGTAATGCACTATAAATACGCAAAGGAGATATGGGACAAAATTGTCACAAGCTATGAAGGAGATGAACAGGTAAAGCGTGCTAAACTTCAAACTCTCAGAATTCAGTATGAGACTCTCAAAATGTATAATGATGAAAGTGTGGCTAACTATTTTCTTCGGGTAGATGAGGTTGTTAATTGTATGAAAAATTTGGGTGAAGAAATAAAAGAGGCTATTGTGGTTGAAAAGGTTCTAAGATCATTGTCCCCCAAGTTTGAATCTAAAGTATCTGCAATAGAAGAAAAGGAAAATCTACGAATTCTTACTATGTCTCAGCTACATGGAATTCTAACTGCTTATGAAATGAGAAAGGGAGGTCCATCAGACAGAAGAGAAGCTGCTTTCAAGGCATCAGGCAAAGGAGATTATTATGAAGCAAGCCACGTCCCAGAAGAAGAGGAAGAAGAATCAAATTTTGTCAGAAATCTTCAAAGAGGTTCTGGAAGGTTTAGAGGTAAGTTACCATTTAAATGTTTTGCTTGTGGAAGAGTAGGTCATTATGCTGCAAAATGTCCTTATAAGGATAAAGGAAAGGAACCTGCTAGATGGAACAAGAAACAAAACGCAAATAAGAAAAGCTACTACACTCATGAAGATAGTGATGGTCTATCAAACAGTGATGAAGATGGACAAGGTAATGAATATAAGTTGTTAATGGCATTTGAAGATGATGATTATATGGAGGCTATAGATGTGGATAACCTTTATGATGAAATTACTAGACTCAAGAGATGTATAGAAGAAAAGAACATGATCATTGATACTCTACAATTTCAAATTGATGAAAAGGAAAAACATCTTGAAAAATTAAAAGGTGAAATTGTTGGTCTTAGAAAAGAGATTCAGAAAACAAAAGCTATTAATCTCAAGTTTGTCAAGGGATCTAAAACTTTGGATGAGATTATCAATGTGCAGCGGTCTCCACTAAACAAGACAGGTCTGGGTTATAATGGAGAAACTTCTCAAGCATACACCTCAAAAAGTTATCTTGATGCAGCAAGAAGAAATGAGCAAAAGCACAATGAAGATCATCAGGTAAAGCAGGGACGAATTACAAACAGAAACTATCAGGGGCAATCCATCTTAAGGGTGAACAAAAGCTACAACCAGCCACAGGTAAAATCTTCTCAATTTGGTTCAAGAATAGATGACAATAGAAATTACAATCAATTGGCTGGTAGATTCGATAACCGCAGAAGTTTCTTCAATGGACAATGCTTTTCTTGCCATAACTTTGGTCACAAAGCAGCTCAATGTGTTGCATATAAAACGATCATGACTAGGGAAGCTCAAAAACAAAGAAGTATGACCGGGATTACAAAAAGGACCTATAACAACTTTTCGGTTCTTGAAAATGAAGTTTAATGTTCTATTTGCAATAACTTTGGTCATGAAGACTCTGAATGCAGGAGCAGGTTTCAGCAGTAAAAGGAGCAAGCCTCAAGCACCAAAACATGGAAAATAAAGGAACCACAAATAGAAAGATGTGGGATAGTATTTTATGCAGAGGGACAGGAAACTCTATGGTACATTGACAGTGGATGTTCGAAGCATATGACAGGTGATAAAGAAAAACTTGAGTCATATTCTGCTCTAGAAAAAGGAAAGAAAGTCTCTTTTGGAAATGATACTCCTGCAACTATAAAAGGAAAAGAACACCTCGAGGAGAAGAATACTTGATATTATTCATTGACGATTTCTCCAGGTTTGTCTGGTTAGGACTTATGAAGCACAAAGATGAAGCATTCGAAAAATTCAAATCCTTCAAAGCCTTGGTTGAAAATGAATCAGGTCACAAAATTAAGTACATACAGATACATGCGGTCCTTTCAGGAAAAGAACACCTCGAGGAGAAGAATACTTGATATTATTCATTGACGATTTCTCCAGGTTTGTCTGGTTAGGACTTATGAAGCACAAAGATGAAGCATTCGAAAAATTCAAATCCTTCAAAGCCTTGGTTGAAAATGAATCAGGTCACAAAATTAAGTGCCTCAGATCTAACAGAGGTGGGGAATTTACTTCAAATGAATTTTTCGATTTCTGTGAAGAACATGGGATAAGAAGAGAATTCTCTACAGCAAGAACTCCTCAGCAAAATGGAGTTGTGGAAAGAATGAACAGAACAGTCCAACAAATGGCTCGTGCTATGCTTGATGAGTCAGGAACTCCCGCAACTTTCTGGGGTGAAGCTGTACATGCTGCGGTTGTTATTCTCAAAAAAACAAATGTCCAGGTGAACAGCACTCAAACGCCTCATGAGCTCTGGAGTGGTAGGACTCCTTCGGTAAAGCACTTCAAAATGTTTGGGAGCAAATGCTATATCAAGAATACTGATGAGCAGCTTGGCAAACTTGAACCTAGAGCAGATGAAGGCATTCTTCTTGGTTACTCTCCATATAGCAAAGCATACAAATGCTACAATAAAAGACTTGGCAGAATTGTTGACAGCATTGACGTAGTGGTTGATGAGAAGGGATACATTCCTAGGCAAGTACATCATGAAGACATCGAAGAAGATGGAGGCTACCCCCAACGACAGAATGATGAAGAAGAAGAACATCAAGAAGAAACTCAAGAAGAACCAGAGGAGCAAACAAGAATAGAAGAAAAGACTCCATCCAGATATGTCCAGAAGAATCATCCATAATCTCAGATTATGGGGCAGAAAGAAGCAGGTGTACAAACAAGAAGAACAGTTGCAGAAGCTTCAAGCTATTTGGCATTACTCTCCTCTACTGAACCACAAAATGTGAAATAGGCATGCAAAGATGAATGTTGGGTGAAAGCAATGGATGAAGAACTTGAGCAGATCGAAAAGAACAACACTTGGGAGCTGGTTCCTAGACCAAAGGATAAGAATGTTATCGAAACAAAATGGGTCTTCAAAAATAAATTGAATGAAAATGGAGAAGTAATTAGAAACAAAGCCAGACTTGTTTGTAAAGGGTATGCGCAGCAAGAAGGAATAGACTTTGAAGAAACCTTTGCTCCTGTTGCAAGACTTGAGGCCATCCGAATGTTCCTTGCTCTCTCAAGTTTTCAAAACTTCAAAGTATTTCAAATGGACGTGAAATCATCCTTTTTGAATGGAGACTTGGAAGAAGAAGTATACATTGAACAGCCAGATGGGTTCATTCTTGGAAATGATCCAAATCTTGTATGCAGATTAAAAAAGGCTCTCTATGGTCTCAAACAAGCTCCAAGGGCTTGGTACTACCGTTTGGACAAATATCTTCGTCAACAAGGTTTTTCAAAAGGATTAGCAGATAGAAACCTTTATATAAAGGTTGAAAATGACAAATTGCTAATACTTGTTGTGTATGTAGATGACATTATTTTTGGGAGCAATGAAGAAGCTATGAGTCAAAGTTTTGCCTTGGTCATGCAGAAAGAATTTGAAATGTCCTTGCTAGGAGAACTGACATATTTCCTTGGTTTGCAAATCCAACAAAAAGAAGGAGGAATCTTTTTATCTCAAACCAAGTATCTCAAACAGATTTTGAAGAAATACGGTATGGAAGATGCAAAACCAGTATGTCCACCCATGGTCACAGGATGTAGCCTCAGTGCAAATGATGAATCTGCAGCAGTACATCAACCAACCTACAGATCTATGATTGGAAGTTTACTTTATTTAACAGGTACCCGACCGGACATCATGCATGCAGTTGGAATAGTTGGGAGATTTCAGGCAAATCCGAAGGAGACTCATCTTCAGGCAGTGAAGAGAATTTTCAAATATCTTCAAGGGACTCAAAATTATGGCTTATGGTATCCTAGAGATACAGATCTTACACTTCATGCCTATACAGATGCAGATTGGGCCGGAAGCGTGGATGACAGGAAAAGCACAAGTGGTGGTGCATTCTTTATGGGTTCCAGACTGGTATCTTGGTTCAGCAAGAAACAGAGTTCGATTGCCTTGTCTACAGCTGAAGCGGAATATGTTGCTGATGCATCTTGTTGCACCCAACTCCTTTGGATGATGCAGACTTTGCAGGATTTTCAAATCACTTGTACACCACCAATCCCCATCTTATGTGATAACACAAGTGCAATCAGCATCTCAAAGAATCCTGTTATGCATTCAAAAACCAAGCACATACCAATCAAGTATCATTTTCTCCGGGAACAAGTGCTTGAACAGAAGGTCAAGTTGGAGTATGTTCCTTCTAAGGAACAAGTTGCTGATATTCTCACCAAACCATTGCCCAGGGACACTTTTGAATATCTCAGGCAAAAGCTGGGGGTTGTTGATGCATCATCTTATTGCTGAACCTCTTCTGATTGATGGTATAGGTTCAGGGGGAGCATATAATGCATTGTTGGCATTATGGAGGATGTGCAGAAGGAGATCTTGGAAGTAGCTGCAATATGTCTCTATCTCTTTCATGGTGGATTATGGTTCTTCGTTGCAGATCTTGTTCATATTCAGGGGGAGCATGTTCTTAGGGGGAGCATAACCCTTTGCCCTTGATGTCAAAGGGGGAGAATGAAGCTGAAGCTTTGAGGTTGCCATCAAGTCCAAAGGGGGAGATTGTTGGCATTATGGCTAAAATGTTGTCCTTGATGGCAACCCATTCAGGTGATAGATCACAGTACTTCAAGTCAGCAGCAGAGATTAATGATCAGCTATCAAATATTGAAGAAAATAAGGGGTACGCAGGTACACCTTGCATAAGGTGCGTACACGCAGGTCAGTGTTACATAAAGTTCGTACATACCCGCAGCTATCCCATTCAGGAGGTGCGTACCCCCAGTGCACACATTTCAAGGCAAAGAAATTCACATGTGGGGTTTTCTTATGTTTTACTCTTGGTATTTAGCCGACGGTATTGTGTTATTATGGTGTCGGCTCGTGGTATTGATCCATGTTTTAAGGAAGAGCTTTCCTATATAAAGCAAAGGAGATCATTTGGCTTTAGCATGTTTTTGGTTGAATATCTTATGAGGGCTAGATCTGGTCTAGATCTAAAGAAGGCGAATCTGTGAAGGGTGATCTCTCGTGCGCATGATCAGATCTGAGCAACTGTGCCACTCTGGTGGACTGCCTATTCGGCCCTAATCAAAAGGATGCAGGTGTTTAACAGAAGAGCTGTGTGGGTACGCAGTGCAGAAACAGGAGATCTGCGTGGGTACGCAGAGCAGAAACAGGAGACCTACATGGGTATGCAGAGCAGAAATACGAGACCTGCGTCGGTACACAGAGCAGAAGTAGGAGAGCTGCGTGGGTACGTAGAGCGACTAAGGTTCAGGTGCGTACCTGCAGTAAAAGTACGCGGCGCGATAGTATTTTTTGGTGTGTACCTGCAGTAATAGTACGCGGCGCGATAATGTCTCTGGGTGCGTACCTGTAGTAATAGTACGCAACGCGATTCAAGGAACAGTGAGTGGGCACGTAGTGCGGCAGAAGGATCTCTGCGGGTATACGCAGGAAAGCAGAAGGTGAACTGCGTAGCGACGCAAGCCACAGAAGGGAAAACTGCGTATCTGTCTTAAAATGTTTTGTTGATTGAATTTTTCTGTTGATAAGGTGTTCTGGGTTAGTTCTGTTATTGCTGATCTGATAACTGTAGTGGACTGTAACTTTTATGTACTTGATGATCATTTGATGCTTTATGAAAAGAAGTAGGGGGTTGTAGCTCCCTTCCAGGAGAGACTGGAAAACGAGAGAGAGAGAGTTGTAGCTCTCTGCAGGTTGCAGCATGCGTACTGGTAAAGGACTGCACCAGTACAAAACCATTGTAAAAGGAGTTTCTAATTTGAAAGAAGATAGAGACATATTGCAGCAGGTGGTTTTCACCCACATTGGGTTTCCACCTTACATCTTGTGTTCTTTGGTGTGACTATCTGTTTTCTTTTGTTCATGCTCATTATTTTATGGTACTGACATGCAAAAACAATTCAAAGAACAAATAAAGAAGATTTATTAAAAGAATTAGATAATACTGATTCACCCCCCCTCTCAGTATTATTTCCAACACCTTTATTCTCCATGTTCTGACATTTGAGGTTTGTTCCTTTTCAGCTAGTTGACATTGTAGAGAATCAATAATAGCACTCTTCTCTTCTAAGCAAACTTTGAGATCTTTCATTTCTTCACAAAAGCCTTCTACATCTATAGCATCCACGTAGTCATCATCTTCAAAAGCCATTAAAAGTTTATATCTATTACCTTGTTCATCTTCATCACTATTTGAAATACCATCACTATCTTCATGAGTGTAATAGCTTTTCTTCTTTCCATTTTGTTTCTTGTTCCATTTAACAGGTTCCTTTCCCTTGTCATTCTTTTCTTTGTGAGGACATCTGGCAGCATAATGACCTACTCTTCCACAAGCAAAGCATTTAAAAGGTAACTTACCTCTGAACCTTCCAGAACCCCTTTGAAGATTTCTGACAAAATTTGATTCTTCTTCTTCATCTTCTGGCATGTGACTTGCTTCATAATAATCTCCTTTGCCTAAAGCCTTGAAAGCAGCTTCTCTTCTGTCTGATGGACCTCCCTTTCTCATTTCATAAGCAGTTAGAATCCCATGAAGCCGAGACATAGTAAGAATTTGTAGATTTTCCTTTTCTTCTATTGCAGACACTTTAGATTCAAATTTGGGGGACAATGATCTTAGAACCTTTTCAACCACAATAGCCTCTTTTATTTCTTCACCCAAGTTTTTCATGCAATTAACAATCTCATCAACTCTAAGGAAATAGTTAGCCACACTTTCATCATTATACATTCTGAGAGTCTCATACTTAATCCTGAGAGTTTGAAGTTTAGCACGCTTTACCTGTTCGTCTCCTTCATAGCTCGTGAAAATCTTGTCCCATATTTCTTTTGCAGATTTATAGTGCATTACCTTCATGAATTCCGATTGGGATATACATCCCAATAGAGTACTGACTGCTTTCGCATTTGTTTCATATTTCTTTTTCTCGTCTGCATCTGTAGGAGTAGCTGAAGGAAAAGTGTAGCCTGTCTCTACGATGTCCCAAACTTCTGTACCAAGAGATTGAAGATAGGCAGTAACTCTTACCTTCCAATAATTGAAGTTTGTCCCATCAAAAACCGGTGGCCTGATTGATGCTTCTCTCTCATAGTTGCTCATGATGAACGATCTACCTTCAAGCGATCAAGCTTCTCTGAAGGACCTGCTCTGATACCAATTGTTGGAAATAATACTGAGAGGGGGGGTGAATCAGTATTATTAGAAAAACCTTTTTATTTTATGCTCAAAAACATATACGCTACTTCAGTTAAGTGAAACAGCGTGTACACGCTACTGTGTCTAAAGAAACCAGCGTATAACAAGAAAACTTATGATTCAATAGCTTATCTTCAGTAAATGCATCAGGACATTATTAACCATGATAGTAAAACAGGTGCAGTATAACAGAACAGATCATCACACAGAAAACACACACATGAACACCATGATATAAGGTGGAAACCCAATGTGGGTGAAAACCAGCTGCTGCAAGTCGTCTCTATCTTTCTTTAATATGAAACTTCAGTTTACAATCTTTTGTACTGGTGCAGCCTTATACCAGTACGCAGGCTACAACCTGCTGAAAGCTTCAACCTTCTCTCGTTCTCCAAACTTCCTTGGAAGGGAGCTCCAACCCCCTTTGCTCTTGTACTAGATAAGATACTAGTATGTAGGTGCTGGCCTACAATCTTCTTTCCTTCAGGTACCACTTTTCATACATTTTCAGACTGGATATTCCTGAAGCACAACATTACAATCTGAAGACCACAATTCATTCAACTTTCACAACAGATCATTGGAGCACAAAACAACCAATACTAGCATCATCAATCTTTGAATCACTGAACCATTGAAACCCTGTCAACATCAGTTCACCAGAACACAGAGCTGACTACAGAACTCTGCAATAGCAGTCAGACCGAACTGCAACCCCAAAATCAAGCTTCAAAAGATATACACTACTTCAATGAGAGAAACCCGCGTATACACGCGCTTTTACCAAAGAAAACCTGCGTACAGATCTAAAAATAAGATCTCTTAACATGCAGCTGTACCAGACATCAGTTAGACCCAGAACATAACATTGCGTCAGTATGCAGATCTAGAAATAGGCATAATCAACCATATCATAATAGTGTATATCAAACCATTAGATCCCGATCTGTCCTTAGATCTAGTTTTCCATCAACCGGTGTGATCTCTCCTTAGCTTAGATCAAGCAACCCAGAACCTACATACCAGATCTCTTTCTTTTTCAGATATTCAAGACTTTTCAATTGTGCTTTGCCTAATGATCTTCTTCTCCTTATATAGCCTTAGGTCTTGCTCAATACCAAGGGCCAAAACCATAGAAATCCAATACCATCAACTTCAAAACTAGGGATCAACACGTCCGTCGAGACACCATGGTCCAAAACCATAGGCACAACTTCCAAGGAATAACCGCCACGGACCAAAGATAAGTCTTCCTCATACACGCTCTTTTACTGAAGCCAACCTGCATGTACACGCGACTTGGTATATAGCGAACCTGCGTATACACGACTTGGTATATAGTGAACCTGCTTGTATACACGACTTGGTATATAGTGAACCAGCGTGTATATGTTTTATCTTCATACTTGTAGTCTGATCATCAATTCCTTGCTGCTATCCTTTTGCACTATGATTTGTCATTAGTGTGATTTGCCATCAAGGCCAACACTTGTCTCATAATTCCAACACTTTGAACCAGCCTGGCGAAGTCCTGAGCCAAAATGAAAATAATTGTTAGTACTAAATCAGAGATGTATAAATTCTTCATATACCTATTCAAATTGTTCTATTAATGAGTAGAAAGAATATTTGTTTAGAAGATAAAGATGGTAAGGCTTAACAGTGTGGTTGGTGGATCCACTTTGATACACAATTGTTTGATTAAACCCCCAATGTTTGCTACTCCTGCTGGGGTTTTGATGTGTTATTGGCTTATTATTCCAGGTCCAAACCTCAACAATGGAGCTGTCCACACTAGTTTTTCTTGCTAGGAAAGTAAATAGACTATGCTCTTTATAGCTGGCTAGTCCAACACTCTAACTTATGAATTGGGAAACAAGGATTAAGGTGAAAAAAATTATGTGCTATGAATTGAGACATGTAATGATTATCAATACTCCAACAAAAAATATTTGAACATTGAGTAACAAATTAAATATTGTTAACTAAGGGATGAACAATCCAATGGAAGAGACCACCAAATTTTTTTATTATGCGCAGAACTCACCCAACAATTGCATATGGACTTTGTTCTCAGTCCACCATCTTGAAAACATCTTTTACTCTGGGGACGGGTAACTTTAGTGTCCAAATAGAGGAAATTCCATGGGATATTGTCTAAAAAGGATGGTGTAACTATTTTGTTGGAATCTTAAGAAAAAGTCCATCCTGACTTGCTATTGCATTTATGTAGAGTAGAGGTCAATTAACATATGGGTTTTATGTTGTTGTTTATTTCTGGGTTTCTTATAAAACCAACATTTCTCCACCCTTCTGATAGCAGATGGTGTCCAAAATCTTGGGGCCTCTCTAAGACTCTAAATTGCATTCAGGCTATAGATGTTATTGAAATTTGAAGGTGTACAAACCAAAATTTTATGGGAGAACACTGCAACTGTACACTCTTACATTTTGGTAACCCTCTTATCACTTGGCTCTAGCAAAGAAGAAGATCTTGCACATTATTCTCCATGTAGAAGCAGAGTTGAGACTGGACCAATCAAAGATTCAACCTTTAATATTACATATAATCTCCTCAAACTAGACCAATCAAAGATTCAACATTTAATACTACATCTAATCTAACAAGTTCTTATTTGTAGCTCAAGGGTAAGAGGTATTTTTCAGATGAGTTCAAGTGTAGGAGGAATTTTGTATACTCGATAATTTCTTCATTACCAAGATGATGAGAAGAATGTTGGTTAAGTCATTTTTACTTTTGTCAAAACATTTGCTAGAAAATGTCATATATATTGAAATATGATTAGGAGGTTATCAATTGAACAAAACTAATTAGCAAGGAACTATAATATAGATAACAAAAATGCAGGGATTTTAATGGTAGGAAACTATTTAATGAAGCATCTATTGCATCTTCACCAGAATAACCAAGAAATCAATTTCATTGCTGGAGATTGGAGCTTGGAGTCGGTTTTATGATGTGATGGTTTGGTTCTGATTGCCTTCATTCCTCCTATCTCTCTTCAAATAAGAAACATGAATCAAGACGCAAAGGATACCAGTAAATTGGGCCTTGATGATTACATGCCTCACTTCTATATTCAATAGATACAACTAGAAAAGCTAAAAAATAAAGTTATGGTGTTGCCATATCACTTGAAGACTAAACTGATAAATGATCCTATTTCCTACAAGTCTCATGGACTTAACAGTGTTGTCTCCTCTTGATGAAAACCACTTTGCAATTACATAAGGATAAAGGACACAAGAATTATAAGTAGGGTAAATGTAGTAGTTTGCATTGTATCACATTTCACTTCCAAATTCATTTTAGCCTTCTTAGAGTATTAGGATTTACTTTTGTACTTACTGCATTATATTTTTATGACTTAAACAGAAAACTAATAGAAATTGTAAGACTCATAAGATGAATCTAGCAGCTAGTGCCACAAACTTAGGATCCACCAATGAAGATGACAACCATACATTGAGTGTTTTTATCCTAGTGCATGCCTTTTTGTTGATGAAAGTCAAAATCATACATCAACAAGGCTATCTAAAGTCCAAGGAAGAAGTGAATTGGAAACAATTTCATATATGTTCATGATTTATATGCACCCACAAAATATATTGTGTATAATCGAGAAAATAATGAAATTAAACACCACACAAGCAAATAAAATAGGGCAATAATTTAGTTATATGTGACAGCACAAAATGCATCTAAGTCTTCCAAAAGGAAGAACAAAGCATCTTGCATGCTCAAAATCCAATAACAGTATAAAAACCATCACAAAGAATTATAAGGAACCCTACAGTGATGACAAGTAATGACTAAATAAAATTTAAATATGTTCAATCATCTCAGGAGACGTAGCTTCTTACTTGTACATAAATTCATAATTCTATCATTGTCGGTATGTCATGAAGAAACATAACTAGACCTAGGGTTTGTAAAAAAGTAAGTGAATTTTACATCCATTGGATCTTCATTTGATCCAGGTGGCTCCAGAGACAGAACAATTTGTCAATCTGGGCCCGGATGAGGAAGTTAGAAGCAGTCAAAGTTGGGTTGACTTTTTTCTAACTAGGTAGGCTTAAGGAGGCCACAATTTGGATAGAACCCGGCCACTGAATTCTGGCCAACTCCAGCTAGATTCTGGGTGAAATTGTGGCCTAGTTAAAAAGACTCCTATGACTAAAAATGGAATTTCAAAAAGATGCATAACGTTGTTATTAAAACAAAATATATATATATATATATATATATATATATATATATATATATATATATATATAGATATAGATATAAAGGGGGTGGGGGCCACCTATTAGCACCTAAATCTGCCTTAGGCTTAAGGAAGACCAAAATTAGGGTAACCATAAACAATGCTTAGTCTGGTAGCTAGCCCTACCAGAGCAGGAGAGGGCTCTCTCCGAGTCACGCTTAGTGGATAGATAATTGAAAACGGTCTGAGATGACTTACAATGAAATATTTACCTTAGGCTAGTAAGTGAATCGGGATTCGGGAAACAATTTTTATGAATGACCGAACTTCTGGGATGGTATGGGACCAACGGTCAGCAAAGAACAGAGAATTGAAACCAAAGGCACAGATTATTCTGTGAGGCAAGGCAGGCGGGAAGTATAGCAATTTAGTTTGTAGTAACGCGGAATGAATAGATTGCTGAAGAGAGTGAAAAGGGCATAGTTACATGAATCCTTTTCAACAGAAGAAGAACACTGAACATGAAATTTTCCCACAGGCAGAGCAATAAAATTGAATTCTACCTAATCTCACTCAGAAAATTTCACTGGAAATGAGCATGAATTGAATTATGAAACATAAAGAAATACATATGAACACATAAGAGATACATTTGCTACACTCACAACCACAAGAATCTCATGAAACAGAGCCACTACCTTTCATTAATTCTCTGTCAAAAATACACAGTGAAGAAACAAAGTTTCTTTCCCACAGTCTCCCAGAAGTTACAAAACAACCAACCCTTTGCAAATAACTTGCACACAATATATAGAATGTGTGAGGAAGAGATAGAATGCCCAAGGGTTGGGGAGTTACTCGAATCATTGCAAAATCGAGATGGAGAGCCAACCATCAGCTACAGGTGCAGCGCTACAAACATGACATTTGGCTTGGGTGACCGTTTGCGTTCCTTTGCCACTTGGATAGAAGCCAATATGGAGAAAAAACACTTTAAATGCCACCTTTGGTGCCAAAAATCCAAAGTGTAGATGAGCGGGCCCACTTGGAGAAGTCGCGAACCGAAATTTCGCGAAACAGAAGAAAATTGGCAATTTTTCCTCTGTGCGTGCGCCACTTTCTTTGTGCATCACGCTACTTTGGGGCCTATTTTGGGGCACTTTCAGGTGTCCAAAATGTGCCCAAGTGAGCTTGTTGGAAAGCCTGTCCTGTCTACCTTCTAACCCCACTAGAATTTTTGAATTTTTTGCTCATTTTCCCCTCCAAATATTCATTCTCCCAAGACTGCTTCCTGTGTGTCAAAAAACTGGCAGAGAGGCCATTTTTTGGTGTTTCTTGACCCTTTTGGAGACTCATACCTTGCCCAAATTTCTTGCCCGGACACCAGTAGTCATAATTTTCCATGCTGAATCCAAAACTATAAGCCATTCCACATTTGGAGCTCTAGAATTTTAGCGTCGCGCCAATGGCGCGGTACATAGGGAGAAAATCCCTGTTTTCTGCCAAAAAATTACCATGTGACCAAAAGTTCCCCAAATTTTTTGAAATTTGGGCTGGAGGATCTCTATGGGGTGTTATGATGGGCCAAATAAGCCGCAGCCAATATTCAAAGCCAATCTTTCTCTTTTGCCCCTTTTGCCTTTCTTGTTGCTTTCCTTAATTTTTCCTTCAAGTTCCTTATCCAGGCTTGTGCACTCATGTTTCACACCCTGTAACGGAAAGCCATGTGTCTCAGTAGAGCAAGGTCCTGGTTGGCTTTGTCCAGTAGCCTCTCCAAATGCATGTTGACCCTCTCAAGTCTGGCCTCTCGATCCTCATTGATTTCGCGCTCCAAAGATCTGAGCTCAACCCTTCTTCTTTGAGCATCTTGGCGATGCTCACGAATGTTTTGGAGCTCCATGATCATCTGTTGGTACTCAAGATACTTGTTTCTCTACTCCAGGTAGTTCATGTTCCACTTAGCCCTCTCCAAGTCAAGGGATAAGGACTCAATCACCGACTACTGCTCCTGGATGATCTTTGTAAGCTCCGCATTTGTTGGTTCTGCATCTGTCTCATCGTCATGGAGGAGAACAAACTCGGTCTCTCGCTCACCTGATGGCCCTTCCTCTTGCACTGGCTCCTTAGCCTTGCCCTGCTCCTATGATGTCGATGTCGGAAGCGAGGCCCCTTCCACCCTGGGTGGAGATAACACTCGCTTTGTTGCTGCAAATAAGGGTCTACTGCCTCTCTAATAGGTGATATATACTGGCATAGTAGCAGTCTCATCTCACTCTTACTGATGAGATGGGCCCCCTATCTCATGCTCTGTCTCTGATACCACCTGTGGAGCACTGAAGAAGTCACGGGAGATGAAGTCCTCCCAAGAAATACCCTGCAATCCCAACTGATGGTCCACCAAAATCTGGATAAGGGCAAAGTGATAAACACTGTTGAGCTGCTATCGAGGGGTCTTGTGCTGCATGAAATTCTTCATCCTCTCTATGTTCCCACAGATTAAAAATGGGAGGTTCATCATCCGTACCCTAGTAAGGTGCATGAGCAACCTGATGTGATAGGCATAAAGGCGAGAAAACCTCCCCTCACAACTGAAGTATTTCATGATCAATTTCATGAGCGGAGCATACTCATCTCTCAAAAATCTGAATGGAAAAACTCTCGTGAGCTGGCTTAAACAACTGGCCTTAATGTAAGGCTCATAATGATGCCTCTCCACCTTTTTCTTCTTATGCCACCATTCTCCATTGTTTGGTATGCCTGTTGCCACTAATATGGTCTCGGGTGTCAATGTGAAAGTGACCCCAGCCTAGATAGACTGTCCTCCATGTAGGTGAAGTGAAAAAAGACGGGCCAGCTCACGATGAACTCTAACATTTGCCACCCTCTAACAAAATTCAAAACATGCTAAGCGCTGGAAACAAGAAATAGCAAGAGGGCATGCCTTCAACTCAATGAGGGAGTTTGGCTCATCTCTAAGATGTCTGCCACTCCGGTGATGTCTCTTGTGGGCCCTTTCTCCTGAAGTTGTGTCACTGTGGGTCTCCTCCTCATATTCTGATGAAACTTCGGATCCCATGTGTGTTGTTTGTAAACTGAATTTAGGCTGCCCTTTGATTACAGTGAAGCTGGAGTTTGCTTTGAAAATCTGCCACCAAGGGGACAATTAAACAAGGGAGTATTAGGAGGGGAATGATGAAATGGAAATAGGGGTTATAGGGAGAATTTGTTAGGGACTTGGGAGGAATTTGGGTATTGTGTTGATGGGGTAGGGTTTGCGTTGTTGGTAAGGTATGGTTTGGGATCTTTGAGCAATAGGAGGAGGGGGCAAAAGGAGTATTATTTTGGTAGTGTTACGGTATTGATTAGGGGAAACTGGCATAGGGAAATGAGTAATAGGGGTAGGGTAGGAAAACACCTTGGCAGCAATATCACTGTAGCACAAACCCTAGCATCATGGTTTTTCTTGATGTCTTCCTTTGTTTGCTTTATAAAAAAAAATTCATTTTACAGGCATAAAAACCCTTATATCACCCATAAAAATTGATGCACAAGTGGTGTGTAGAGCCTACCTTGCAAATAGATGAGCTCCCCAAAAGATTTAAGGCAGTTTGGCAAAGTTTCAGGCGTTCTACCCCTGTGCGCCACGCGCAAAGCCCAGTGCGCCGCGCGTTGGGTATGCGCCGCACCTATGGAAAATTTCAACTGTGGGTAGGCTGCGTGTGTGTCACACCCTCTATGTGCGCTGCGCTCCTGGGTATATGTGCTGCGCCCTTTAAAACCAGCTACAACTCACTCAAACGCTCACAATCTCACACTCACACCTTTGCAACATCTCTCCAAGGCTTGTAATAGCACAATGACCTTGATTTGGATAAAAACATGTATATATAGCCTTGGAAGAGATGGGTTTAATTTTTTCTTCCTTGAAAACCCATTTTTCTAATGTTCTGTTTTGCACTTTTTCATTGAATTTAAAACACACTGATTTTCACTTTCCCTTTGAAATTTTGGCTCAAATGATGAAATTTTCGGCACTCTTTGCAGGGACTGTATGACAGGACATTTGGCCACAGAAACCATGACTGTATCTGAAAAAATCTACTGGCGACTTTTTTGGAAAATTTTGTCATAAATGACACTGTTTGACTTTTCTTCAAAACAGAGTTTTGAAGAAGAGTCAAAGTCTATCCACATGACGATGAAGCTCTCTGAACCATAGCCGTGTAAGGGCCTCCCTCTGGCCTACATGGCTTTACTGGACATGTTTCAAAGACCAAATTGATGAATTCCTAGACCTAAACATAGAAAATGACTTTTGTCCTTTAAAGGACCAGACCTTGACTGTCATGGACTTTGGTGATTATTGACAAAAGACCTGAGACAGCAGGAGCTAGACATGAGGGGAAATGATTAGCATGACTTTCCCCATCAGATGATGGCATGCCCCTAGAGAAATCTAGTTGAGTGAATGGAGCGGGACACCTAAAATTGAAATGCATAAAGAGTTTTGATCTGTGACAGAGGGCTGACCAGACCGACTCTAACATTGGCTCCAATGGGGGATGGTAGCTCCTTGGAGGTTCCAAGAACAGCATATCTCCAGAAGAGCTAGACAGTGCCTTCATCCATTGGGCTATGGAGTCATCATTTTGACAAACAACACAGGACTCTGACTTATTTATGAAACTGAAATGACCAAGAAATTGACTCAAACATGACATTGAAATAACTCAAAATCTAACTTGACAGGCTGAAACCAAAATGAAATAGAAATGGTATTTACAATGACAGTGGAAGCAGTGTTAATAAAACAGCAGTGGTACAACTTGAGCAACCGACCATTGATCAGCCCTCCTAAACAATCTTCCCCATTCATTTCCTTCAAAAGAAAGGCATTCTGACCCCTATATGCTGCAATATTGAAAGGACCTTTCCAAAGATTTTCGAATTTTTCGTGCTTGCCTTTCTCTTCATTCCTTGCATCCCACTTCAGCACCACATCATCCAACTGAAATTTATCTGTTTTTGCTTTTCTATCATAGATTTTCTTTATTTTCTCCTGCAATTTGGATGTGTTCTTGAAAACTTCTTCTCTTGTTTGCTGCAAGTGGACCATTTGATTCAACGTTCTCTGCATGGGATCTTCTTCACTGCCGGCCTCCTGAAGAAGTCTGACTACCGGGACAGCAAGAGAGGCGGGAAATATTGTGTCAACTCCATAACTAAGCTCAAACGGTGACATACCAACGGAATTTTTCTGACTGATCCGATCTGCCCAAAGTGCATGGACCAACTTCTTATTCCAGCTCTTTTTATATATTTCCAGCAGCTTCTTGGTGATGTTGACCAATGACTTATTCGAAGATTCCGCCAATCCATTGGCTTGCGGATGATAGGCAATTGAATGACCTAAAATGCTGTGATACTTATGACAAAATTCTACCATCCTCTTTGATTTGAAATTTGCTGCATTATCGGTGATTAATTTGTTTAGACAACCAAAGCGAGACAAGATGTTATTTTTGAGAAATGAAATGATTACCGTGTCTATAGCTTGTCTGGTGGGAGCTATCTCAATCCATTTTGTGAAATAGTTTGTCGTTGTAAGGATCCATCTATGCTGTCCGGAAGAGGTGGGATGAATTTCCTCAAATAAATCCAACCCCCACTGCTGGAAACGAGCACTCACCTGAATAGGCTTAAGTGACAAAGGCTGTAATTTCTGTTTTCCTTCGAAAATCTGGCATTTATGACAGCGATTGACCATTTTATACATATCAGCAAACAATATAGGCCAGTAGCACCCTGCTCTCAAAATTTTGTTCGTTGTTGACTTCATAAAAAGGTGACCACCACACTCTCCTCCGTGGAAATCCTCCATGACTTTCTTTGCCTCCTCTTCCACCAAAAAATTTAGCAAAATTCCACCGGGATCTTTCCAATACAGTGTAGAATTCAAAATAAAAAACTTGGCAGCCTTCAATTTGAGTGTTCTCGCTTTGTTTCTAGTTATGCCGGGCGGTGGTGACAGATTTTTCAGCACATATATTATATCTGAATACCATTGGGACAAAGAAAACATTTCGGATACCTGAATTGACATTCCTTCCTCATTCTCATCGGACATGGCAGCGATCAGGTTTATGTCCAAGGCATGCAAGTTTGATTCGGCCATTAGCTTCGCCAACCCCTGCCCTTTGACCAGCTTTGTGGGCTTTATTTCCACATCATATTCTAGCAAAGCCCTGATCCATTTGCCTCTTCTCCCTTCCGGATCAGTCTGCACTAAAACATCTTTTACAACAGTATTAGGAACATAGGCCAGAATGTGAGAATGTAGGATATATACCCGGAAATCCTTCAATGCCTTCACCAATGCCAGGGTTTGCTTCTAAATGATGTTGTACTTTAAAGATGCATCCCTTATAGCCCTGCTAAAGAATGCAATGGGTCTTTCATGATCATCCCTCTTCTGCAATAATACCTCTGCCATAGTGTGCATAGAAGCAAATGAAAACAGTATGAAATCTTGAGTGTAGTCCGGGCTGACTAGAACTGGAGCTAAAGAAAGGGCCAATTTGACAAAGTTGAAAGATTTTACAACCTCCTCTATCCATCTCACTTGGTTTTCCTTCTTGAGCATGCTAGTCATCTCTTTTAAGTGTTCAACAAGATTAGGCACAAAGTGATGCAGAAAATTCATCTTACCATTGAACGATTGTATCTCCTTTTTATTCCGGGGCAGATCGATTTGCTGAATTGCTTGCACACGTGCTGGGTAAATATGAATTCCATCCTTTGAAATGATGGGCCCAAGTAATTTTCCTTCCTCCGTGGCGAACATGTTCTTCTTATGATTCAACAATAGACCATATTTTCTGCACTTTTGAAAGACAATTTTTAGGTGATGCGTGTGCTCTTCATCAGATTTGGAAAATACCGTCAAATCATCCAGGTACACCACCAAAAACACATCCTTCTCATTTGCAAAAGCCAAGTCCATTGCCACTGAAATGTGGCACTTGCATTCTTTAAACCGAAGGGCATTCTGGTGTAGTGAAAGGTTCCCCATGGAGTGGTGAATGTTGTCTTGTCTCTATCATCTTCATGGACAGAAATTTGTGTATATCCAGAATAACCAGCAAGCAGTGACATACAATATGCCCCCACTACTCGCTAAAGTATATGGTACATCTTGGGCAGTGGATAGTTGTCCTTCAATGAGACTTTGTTTAGATTTCTGAAATCAATGCACAAGTGGATCTCACCATTCTTATTTCATATGGGCACTAGGTTAGAGGTCCAATCTGAAAATCTAATGGGCACAATGATACCTGACTTGTACGGTTTGTTTACCTCCTTTTCGATAGATGGCAGCAACTTTGGATTTATTCTTCTCAGCTTTTGTCTAAATGGTTTTTGATTGGGCTTGATGGGTAGCGTGTGTTGAATAATATTGGTATAATAGGTCTTTAAATCAGAATAGTCCCAAGCAAACACATCCGCAAATGAAGCCATCAAACTGATGCATTTTTCCTTGATCTTTGGCGGTAATGCTTTAGACAATTTTACCAACTTTGGATTGGCAGCTGTACTGATGTTGACCTCTTCTACACCCTTCTCTGTTGGCTGTAATGTTGGCTTGCGAGCTACATCATCCTGATCAAAAAGTTCTTCTAGAGGTATCAAGCCTTTAGGAATTATGTTATTCTTCAGCTGCAACACGTTCATTTCATTGATCTGCACTTCATCTGTACCATTCCTTTTGCCCTCATCATTTTCTACATCAATTGAGGTTTCTTTGAACTTGCCTTTGTTTAGCAGAAAATCCTTACTCTCCTCATCATCTTGAAACACTTGCCAATATCGCTGATTGTCTGGAATGGTTGGACGATGCTTTACGTGGATATCAAATTTATTGTTGGAGTTCATGGGGATCTTCAAACTTCTTTCTGCCTTGGCAAGAGCATCAACAATACTATTTTGTATACGAGGCACACATGTCAAGGTGTATTCTGAAAATAACTTCAAGATGTCTACAACTGCATTACGATAGGCCCACATCCTAGGATGTTTTTCTTGACACTCACCTCTGACCTACTTTATTACCAATTCGAAGTTGCCATATACCGAAATCCTTTTTGCATTCATATTTCTAAGAATCTTCAGGCCAACAATCAGAGCTTCATACTCAGTTTCATTATTTGAACATTCAAAAGCCAACTTGTAAGAGCAAACCGTCACGCTGCTAGGCACTTTGTTTGGGGCGGAGAAAGGACTGCGTACCCAAATTCCAATTCCAGTGCCATCATTTCCTACTGCTCCATCGAAATCCATGGTCCACAAGCCTTCTTCCTCCTCTTGTAAGTGCTGGAAATCTGTTTGTCGTGCCTTGTCTGCTTGCTGTCCATTACTTTTAGCTGATTGCCCAACATTTTCCTACTTTTCTTGTCCTTCTTTCTTCAAAATTTCTCTAAAATTTTCTGTTATTTCCATAATATCATCTGCTTCTACTATCTGACTATCTACATCATTTAAACTATCTGAAAACAAAACAAAAGACTCTAAATCTATATGTAGATAGTTAATAGGATGATTTATAGGTTTCTCCTTGCTTGTGATCTTATATTTCATTTTTTGTTCCCGATATAACTCCCTCATTTGTCCAAACACTAGGACTGTTGCATAGGAGAAATCCAGCTGTAGTGTCCCTTTCAATTTCACTACCTAAGACCTGGAAAGAAGCATGCCAAACCTTGGAGGAATATCTGCTACCACAACATCCATCAAAACTTTTTTCATAGGAAGCTGATCCAAACTCATAACCAAGTCTTTGATGAGTCCTATACATCTCACACTACTGGAATCGAATGAATAGAGATCATGATATTGCCGGGTGATGTCCAAACCAAGCTTATCCATGATAGCCTTGGGCATGAGATTGTGAGAAGCTCCAGAATAGAACATGGCATTGTGTAACACAAAATCATGCAATCGTAAATTGATATAGAAGGGTGGTACATCGCTATCAGGAGACTCACCATTTGATGCTAGTCCAAAAATCATTTCAGGCTAATCATCTTCTACATTTACCATGTCGGACATTGGGTCCAAATTCAACATTTTATAAATCTGTCCTCTATAACTGTTGTTCTTCATTATTTCAGTCGAGGGGATGGATATCTTTAACTTAGAAATCTCATTCTATAAGTTAAAAGCGAGAGTCTTTTCTACCTCTTTGACTGGGATCTCTTTCTTTTCTTTTTCTTTTGATGTAGCTTGTTGTTGTGATTGTTCAGCTGATTTTGATTTGCTGCTCTCCGGACCAACCGCCTCCTTTCCTTTTCTTTATGTAGCTGAGGAATCGTTCTTTGCTGCTTCAACCTCCTTCTTTTTCTGAATTGGTTTGGCCGGCACATCTCTGTTTCTAAGTGAATATCGCTGTTGTTGTGTGAACAAAGCATTCATATATGCCATTTGATATTCTTTTGATTCTTCTTCCAAAACAGTGTCGCTAGCTAGAATAAAATCCGTGTCTTGGTGTGCAGCTGAATTCACTGCACATTCTTCTTCTTCGGTAATGTAAGTAGGTAGCTCATCTAGAGTAAAGAGGTGGTTTTCTTCGCCTATTACATTCCCGTCCTCATCTGACTCCGGTCCATGCACAAAATTCTGCTGCAAAGGTGTTTGTATCGGCTGTTGTGCTGTCTGCTCTTGAGTTCGGTGATCTCTCTCTCTTATTCTATATTGTGGCTGTTGCTGGCCACAGAAGTTAGGATTCCTAACTTGTTGCTCAAGCTTGTCAAATTTTACCCTTTCAAGCATCTGCTCTACCTTTTCGAGTCATTGATCCATTGAAGAAGACTCTTCTTTCACAGTGATTTTCTTTTCTGCTTTCGCTCTAGCTCTTTTGGACAACAGATTTGCTTGAACACTGACAACGATTTTCTGCATATCCTCCATTGTGGCTGGTTCTCTCTCTCTAATTGGTATGCCATGTCAGCATCAAAACCATCTGGAAACTTCATCATTGCTAGTCCCATAAGTGGCTTTAGATGATCTGGAATTTCGTTATAGACTACATTAAATCTGACACAATAGTCTTGGACCAACTCACTAGTGTTCCGTTTGATTTGTTCATATTCGGCCAGAATTTGAAGGGGATTCTTTTTCACTTCCCACCGGTTCAAAAATTGTCTTTGTAGTTCAACCAATGTAGTGATACTTGCTATCGGAAAACCTCTGAACCATTTCCTCACATCACCTGCAAATGTCTGTACAAAGAGTCTCATTGCCACGTTTTCTGCATCGATCTCATGAAGTTCATAGAAGTCTGCCATTTTGTCTACTTGTTGCTGAGCAGTAATGCTATTAGGAGTGCCATCAAAAAATAATATTTTACTTTGATAATCCGTTGGCATGTCATCTAGAACTTGGGGTAGAACAAGGGGTGCGAAACGGGTAGCCATCATTCTCGGTGGATTTGGCCTTGGAGGTGTTGGAGGAGTGTGCACAGTTTGCAAGGGGCATGCAACTGGAGTTTGGGGCTATGTTGCAATGCAATTATCAATTGACCTATTAGCTCTTTTTGTTTCGAAGTCTATAAGAAATTGCGGATTGGGGACAGTATAATCAATAGCCCTTTCGGATTTAGACTCAAATAATGATATCTCAAATCGTTCGTCAAACTCAAGCTCTTCAAGATACTCAAAAATGTCAGGAAATGAATGTGATTTAAACATGGGAGTTATGGTGCTTTCTTGACGAAGGAGTCTCGGGATCAAATTGGGGTTTTCGTAAATATGAGGAGGATTCGGATCTGGATTGGCTCTAGTATATCGTCTCGAAGGCAGCGTGCTATTGAAAAAAGTCACAGGACACAACCAACTTACTCAGCCTTTCCAATCCTAAGCTCATCATCTGGAAGCTTAGAATTATTATGAAACAAGGGGATTTGATTTCAGTTTTTTCCACAGTATGGTCGCCAGTATGTTAGCACCTAAATCTGCCTTAGGTTGAATGAAGGCAAAAATTAGGGTAACCACAAACCACGCTCAGTCTGGTAGTTAGCCCTACCAGAGCAGGAGAGGGCTCTCTCCGAGTCACGCTCAGTGGATAGATAATCAAAAACAGTCTAAGATGACTTACAATGAAATATTTACCTTAGGCTAGTAAGTGAATCGGGATTCGGGAAACAATTTTTTATGAATGACCGAACTTCTGGGATGGTATGGGACCAACGGTCAGAAAAGAACAGAGAATTGAGGCCAAAGTCACATATTATTTCGTGAGGCAAGGCAGGGGGGAATTATAGCAATTTAGTTTGTAGTAACATGGAATGAATAGATTGCTGAAGAGAGTGAAAAGGGCATAGTTACATTAATCCTTTTCAACAGAAGAAGAACATTGAACATGAAATATTCCCACAGGCAGAGCAATAAAATTAAATTCTACCTAATCTCACTTAGAAAATTTTACTGGAAATGAGCATGAATTAAATTATGAAACATAACAAAATACATATGAACACATAAGAGATACATTTTATACACTCACAACCACAAGAATCTCATGAAACAGAGCCGCTGCCTTTCATTAATTCTCTGTTAAAAATACACACTGAAGAAACAAAGTTTCTTTCCCACAGTCTCCCAGAAGTTACAAACCAACCAACCCTTTGCAAATAACTTGCATACAATATATAGAATGTGTGAGGAAGAGATAGAATGCCTAAGGGCTGCGGAGTTACTCGAATCATTTCAAAATGGAGATGGAAAGCCAACCATCAACTACAGGTGCAGCGATACAAACATGACATTTGGCTTGGGTTATCGTTTGCCTTCCTTCGCCACATGGATAGAAGCCAATCTGGAGAAAAAAACACTTTAAATGTTGCCTTTGGTGCCAAAAAACTAAAGTGTAGATGAGCAGGCCCACTTGGAGAAGTCACGAACCAAAATTTCGCGAAAAGGAAGCAAATTGGCAATTTTTCCTTTGTGCGTCGTGCCACTTTCTTTGTGCATCGTGGTATTTTGGGGCCTATTTTGGGACACTTTCAGGTGTCCAAAATGTACCCAAATGGGCTTCCTAGAAAACCTGTCCTGTCTACTTTCTAACCCCACTGGAATTTTTAAATTTGGTGCTCATTTTCCCCTCCAAATCTTCATTCTCCCAAAACTGCTTCCTGTGTGTCAAAAAAGTGGCAGAGAGGCCATTTTTGGGTGTTTTTTTACCCTTTTGGAGACTCATACCTTGCCCAAATTTCTTTCCCAGACACTAGTAGTCATAATTTTCCATGCTGAATCCGAAACTGTAAGCCATTCCTCATTTGTAGCTCTAGAATTTTAGCGTCGCGCTAGTGGCGCGACGCACTGGGAGAAAATCCTTGTTTTTTGCCCAAAAATTACCATGTGACCAAAAATTCCCAAATTTTTTTAAATATGGGCTGGAGGATCTCTATGGCATGTCATGATGGGCCAAGGAAGCCTCAGCCAAGATTCAAATCCGATCTTGCTCTTTTGCCCTTTTTGCCTTTCTTGTTGCTTTCCTTAATTTTGCCTTCAAGTTCCTTATCCGGGCCTGTGCACTCATGTTTCGCACCCTGTAACGGAAAGCCATGTGTCTCAGTAGAGCAAGGTCTTGGTCGGCTTTTTCCAGCAGCCTCTCCAAATGCATGTTGACCCTCTCAAGGTTGGCCTCCCAATCCTCATTGATTTCTCGCTCCAAAGATGTGAGCTCAACCCTTCTTCTTTGAGCAGCTTGGCGATGCTCACAAATGCTTTGCAGCTCCATGATCATTTGTTGGTCCTCAAGCTGCTTGTTTTTCTGCTCTAGTAACTTCATGATCCACTTGGCCCTCTCCAAGTCAAGGGATAAGGACTCAATCACCGACTGCTGCTCCTGGATGATCTCTATAAGCTCCGCATTTGTTGGTTCTGCATCTGTCTCATCATCATGGAGGAGAACAAATTCGGTCTCTCGATCACCTGATGGCCCTTCCTCCTGCACTGGCTCCTTACCCTTGCCCTGTTCCTGTGATGCTAATGTCGGAAGTGAGGCCCCATCCACCCCGGGTGGAGATAACACTCACTTTACTGCTGCAAATAAGGGTCTACTGCCTCTCTGATAGGTGATGTATACTGGCATAGTAGCAGTCTCATCTCGCTCATACTGATGAGATGGGCCCCTATCTCATGCTCTGCCTCTGATACCACCTATGGAGCGCTGAAGAAGTCACGGGAGATGATGTCCTCCCAAGAAATACCCTCCAATCCCAACTGATGGTCCACTAAAATCCGGATAAGGGCAAACTGATAAACATTGTTTAGCTGCTGTCGAGGGGTCTTGTGCTGCATGAAATTCTTCATCCTCTCTATGTTCCCATAGATGAAAAATGGGAGGTTCATCATCCGCACCCTAGTAAAGTGCATGAGCAACCTGATGTGATAGGCATAAAGGTGAGAAAACCTCCCCTCACAACTGAAGTATTTCATGAGCGGAGCATACTCAGCTCTCAAAAATCTAAATGGAAAAACTCTCATGAGCTGGCTCAAAAAGCTGGCCTTAATGTAAGGCTCATAATGATGCCTCTCCACCCTTTTCTTCTTAAGCCACCATTCTCTAGTGTTTGTTATGCCTATTGCCACTGATATGGTCTCGGGTGTCAATTTGAAAGTGATCCCAACTAAGATAGACTATCCTCCGTGTAGGTGAAGTGCAAAAAGACGGGCTAGCTCACAATGAACTCTGACATTTTCCACCCTCTGACAAAATTTAAAACATGCTAAGTGCTGGAAATAAGACATAGCAAGAGGGCATGCCTGCAACTCGGTGAGGGAGTTTGGATCATCTCTAAGATGTCTGCCACTCCGATGATGTCTCCTGTGGGCCATTTCTCCTGAAGCTGTGTCACTATGGGTCTCCTCCTCATATTCTGATGAAACTTTGGATGCCATGACTACTGTTTGTAAACTGAATTGAGGCTACGCTTTTATTGCATTGGAGCTGGAGTTTTCTTTGACAATCTGCCACCAAGGGGACAATTAAACAAGGGAGTATTAGGAGGGGAATGATGAAATGGGAAAAGGGGTTATAGGGAGAATTTGTTAGGGACTTGGGAGAAGTTTGGGTATTGTGTTGATGGGGTAGGGTTTGTGTTGTTGGCAAGGTAGGGTTTGGGATTTTTGAGCAATAGGAGGAGGGGGAAAAGGAGTATTATTTTGGTAGTTTTAGGGTATTGATTAGGGGAAACTGGCATAGGGAAATGAGTAATAGGGGTAGGGTAGGAAAACACCTTGGCAGCAATATCACTGTAGCACAAACCCTAGCATCATGGTTTTTCTTGATGTCTTCCTTTGTTTGCTTTATAAAAAAATTTGCATTTGATTCCAGGCATAAAAACCCTTATATCACCCATAAACATTGATGCAAAAGTGGTGTGTAGAGCCTACCTTGCAAATAGACAAGCTCCCCAAAAGATTTAAGGCGGTTTGGAAACGTTTCGGGCATTCTGCCCCTGTGCGCCGCGTGCTGGGTATGCGCTGCGCCTGTGGAAAATTACAACGGCGGGTAGGCTACGTGTGCGCCACACCCTCTGTGTGTGCCGCGTTCCTGGGTATATGCGCTGCGCCCTCTAAAACTAGCTCCAACTCACTCAAACGCTTACAATCTCACACTCACACCTTTGCAACGTCTGTCCAAGGCTTGTAATAGCACAATGCCCTTGATTTGGATAAAAACATGTATATATAGCCTTGGAAGAGATGGGTTTAATTTTTACTTCCTTGAAAACCCATTTTTCTAATGTTGTGTTTTTCACTTTTTCACTGACTTTAAAACACACTGATTTTCACTTTCCCTTTGAAATTTTGACTCAAATGATGAAATTTTCAGCACTCTTTGCAGGGACTGTATGACAGGACATTTAGCCATGGAAACCATGACTGTATCTAAAAAAATCTACTGGCAACTTTTTTGGAAAATTTTGTCATAAATGACACTGTTTTACTTTTCTTCAAAACAGAGTTTTGAAGAAGAGTCGAAGTCTATCCACATGACGATGAAGCTCTCTGAACCATAGCTGTGTAAGGGCCTCCCTCTGGCCTGCATGGCTTTACTAGACATGTTTCAAAGACCAAATTGATGAATTCCTAGACCTAAACATAGAAAATGACTTTTGTCCTTTAAAGGACCAGACCTTGACTGACATGGACTTTGGTGATTATTAACAAAAGACCTGAGCCAGCAGGAGCCAGACATGAGGGGAAATGATTAGCATGACTTTCTCCATCAGATCATGGCATGCCCCTAGCAGAATCCAACTGAGTGAATGGAGCGGGACACCTAAAAATGAAATGCATAAAGAGTTTTGATCTCTGACGGAGGGCTGACTAGATCGACTCTAACACCACCAACCCCGCCACCCCAAAACCTTCATAACCGCATATATAAATATGGTGGAGGGGTCACGACCCCCAACCCCCTCCTAAGGAACCGTCACAACACATTATGGGTAGTGGGCTCGCCCTTGGGGCATGGACCCAACCACCCCACTCCTTAAACATAGTCGTTACATGGAAGAGGGACGGCCTTGGGGCACGAACCCTCCACCTCATCAAACCTCACCATTAACACGAAGTGAAATGATGGGACAAGGTAGGGAGGTGGGTCGCCCAAGGCAGGCCCAGCCACCTGAATATTGTTTTAAAAACAAAACAAAAAAATTGTGTAAAAAAAGGAGGCGGGGTTTGACCACCCGATCTCCTCCCTACTAAACCGAATCTTAACCAAATTAGCTAATTGCATTATTGAGAAATCTGTTGTGATATTTTATTTAAACGCAGTTTTTCAATGCACTTAGGAAGGAAGGCAGTGCATGCAGTTCGAGGCAACATTTTGCAGGAGGGCCGAATTTTCGCTTTGTCATATTTTGAAAAAAATTATATGGTTTCAACACTTCTCAACGCCACGAACATAATGGCGCTATTTGTTTCTCCATCAGAGTTCTACATTTTTCAACCATTTTTCAATATGCAATTGGAACCATGATTGCTACAGAAACAGGTAGCGGTATCATGATCCTTGCAATTTTTTCGAGGATCCACTTTTCTAAGTGGGATGCAGGTGTCAGAATTCATGTGCGAGCAGCCATTTCCATGTGATTCGATGCCATGAGATCGATGGCACGAACAACTTTAGCATTTTGACATCTTCTTCTTCAGATGGCCTTGGTTGTGAGGTATAAGCAGTTTTCATGTACTTCTTTTGCTATGCATTATGCTGCTCAGGTCCTTGCTTGATGTTTGATGTAGGATCTTGTTTCTTACTCATTTTCATGATTCCTGCTTGATTTGATGCAGAATCGTCTATGTGATGTACTTGTTGTCATGATTCATCATGTTGTGTTTTGAGATCCCTTTATTGTATGTTGATGGGATACTCATGTTGTCATCATGCATGTTTTCTTTGAGATCCCTTTTACGGCATGTTGGCGGGATGCTCATCGTGCATGAGTTTTGTGTCATACTAATAGGAGTCTTTTGACTGAGAGTTCTTGTAGTGGAACATCTCTTGGAGCCACTCCTGCATGAGGGAATTTTTGTTGTATGATAGCGACATCATCTCTATGTACATCATCACTATTGACAACACTTAATGTAGCGGCCTATGCCATCTTGACATCAGGGCCCAGAGACGTAGTCCCTCCTGGATGAACTCTATTACCAACAACTTATGTTTTTATCTTGCTGATGATTGTCTTGTTCCTCTTCTTTACAACATGCTGATGTATTCATTAATGTTCTTTTAAAAATGCATTTTAATACATAACAAAGGTAAAAGGTCTTGGAACGGTCCTTTGTCACACCCAGACCTGGATCAAGTGGTATCATAGTGGTCTTTGCGTTGATATGAATTGCAACATGAATAATGGAATGTGAAGCGATAAAGGATGAAAGAGCGATGTACGAGACCACACTCAACATTTCCAAAAGGGTGGAAATAATGTATGAAACTCTACAGAAGAGATAGAGGAAAAGGAGAGGTTGCAACTTCAGTTGCGAGCCACAAAAAAGGTCCTGGAAGAACTGAAGCACAACAACCAAAACCTTCAAACAGAAAACACTGAATTGAAGATGCTTCTACATGAAGAGAAAGATGAAAAACAAAGTTTTCTACGACAGTTGCAAGAAAAGGACGAGGCCTTGGAAAAGCTGTAACATGACCCATGTGAGGTAAAATGTAATTCTCTAAATTCATGCATGTGTCATGATGATGATTTCATTGTTTTTGAAAATCATACCATTGGAATTGGCTCCAAAATATTGAAGAAAATGGGGTATGAAGGAAAAGGCTTGGGCGTTAATGGCCAAGGCATTGTCAACCCCATCAAAGTAGAGGAATTATCGTGTCAAACAAGACTTGGGTAGGTCAGAAAGGACATTGGGGAATGCACCACGATAGTTAGCGAACCACCAACAATAGATTATGAGCAGCCCTCATCAGTTCTTTCCAAATCAACAGAGGAGGTAAAAGATGTTTGTTTCCTTTTGGTTTCATCTTCACATAGTATTATTTATGTTGGCAATTTGGAGATCCCAATTACAGGGACAAACATGAAGCTCCTTACCAGGACGAGGCACGAGAAGGAAGAAAAAATTGGTGTTAATAGCCAAGGAATAACTCAACCATTGGAGGATGGGCAGAGACCTCAATTTTCTGGCTCGAGATACACCAAAGAAGAATGCTCAAAGGTGTTGCATTCTTCTGAGACATCATCAAAATTGTCAAGGAAAGAGAATGATGGGAACCCATCCCCATCATCCCATGGATGTTTCCATGGCAAGGAAAGAGCTGAGGCAAGCTCCCATCACTATACTTACACCATAGACATCAAGGGAAGGTATAACCACTCTCGAAATTCGAATGTTCATTTCGATTATGATCATGATGAACGAAGAACATGGCATCAGAAAACATGTACCTTTTTTTCGATTACATAACCATACATTTTATATGTGTTGGAAAAGAATGGTAGCACACAAAAGGATGAGGCATGAAAGACCCTCTCAACAGCATGTAAGGAAACATGTTAAACAGATATGGAGAAGGAAGATGTATTGCAGTCATTGTGATAGAAGTGTCCATCAAAGAGCCACTTGTTGGAGGCTCCACCTAGAGCAGCGCCTTAAAAACAGAGTGTCGATACATGAACCAGGTGAAGCAGTCATTCGACAATCGAATGCACCACAAGGAGGTGACCCATTCACATTGATAAGTGGAAAATGGTTTCTAGACATGTTGTCTATAGGTTTTAACCCCGTACAGAAATTACCTGCATACGAAGTCTAAATCACAGAAAAATAAAAAATGCGAGAGAATAACACATAAAACACATATACATAGAGATTTTCCCCTGGATCCCAAAACCGGGACTACCAGCTTGATTTTTCATTATATTCCTTTCAATGTTACAATACATATTTATACATGCCGAAGCATCCAATACCATGGACCGAAAACCATAGGTAGGTTCGCCCAACCTAATATAGGGTACAAAAAAAAATTTCACAGGGCGCTGCCCCGGATCCCGTACACGGGGGCTACCCGCCCCCCTCAAACCCCCTGTCACCCCCCTGTTGCACAACGAAAGGGGGCGATTCACTACGTGGGTTAGTCATGGAAAGAATATAACACAACCCAACAATCTCCCAATTGTTGTTTTCTTTCCACAGGGGGCCACAGGAGAGCTTAGTCATTTTTCCAGCCCTAAAATGCCCATTGTTTCTCTACACCAAGAGAAATTCTCAGAGCTCACAGATTTTGTCAATGCATCTGCAGTATTCTTCAAAGTGTCCACCTTTACCAAAAACACCTTTTTGTCTTCTATCATATCCCTCACAAAGTGATATTGAACATCAATGTGCTTTGTCTTTGAATGATAAGCATGGTTCTTTGCCAAGAAAATTGCACTTTAGGTGTCACGGTCTATTCTTATAGCTCCCTGTGCTAACCCCATACTTGAACACAATCTCTGCAACCAAACTACTTCGTTGCTTGCATGAGTGGCTGCCATGTATTCTGCCTCTATAGTTGATAGTGCCACTACAGATTGTTTCTTACTCATCCAACTGACTGCACCTCCAAATAGGTTAAACACATACCCACTTGTAGATCTTCTCTGATCCAGATCTCCAGCCCAGTCTACATCAACAAAGCCACGAATATCCAACACTCTATCCAATCCTGGTCTTCCTTGGTAGCACAAACCATAATCACTAGTGCCACGCAAATACCTGAAAACCCGCTTCACTGTTGTCCAGTGCTCCTTCCCTAGTTTTGACATAAACTTGCTCAATACTCCCACTGCATGTGCAATGTCTGGTCTAGTACATACCATTGCATACATCAGGCTACCGACTGCACTCGCATATGGAACACGGGACATGTCCTCTTCCTCTTCTTGTGTCTTGGGACACTATTCAACAGATAACCTCACACCTACAGGAATAGGAACCTTCATCGATTTACTATCCTGCATATGAAACCTCTACAGTATTGTCTTGACATACTTCCTCTGATGTAACCAGAGCTTCCTCTTAGCCCGATCTCTTTTAATTTCCATGCCCAAAATATAGTTTGCAGCACCAAGATCTTTCATGTAGAATTTGGAGGACAATTAGGTCTTCAAGTCCTGGATAATTTCATTGTCATTTCCAACCAGCAACATATCATCCACATATAAGACCAGATAAATAACACGGTCACCAATTAATTTAAAATACACACAATGATCTGCTTTGCTTCTGGTGAAGCCAAGTCCCCGTATAAATGTATCAAATTTATGAAACCACATCCTTGGTGACTGTTTTAACCCATACAGAGACTTCTTTAACTTGCATACTAGTTCTTTCTTACCCTTCACCGCAAAGCCTTCAGGTTGCTTCATGTAGATTTCCTCTTCCAAATCCCCGTGAAGAATGTTGTCTTCACATCCATTTGTTCTACCTCAAAATCAAAGGCAGCAGCAACAGATAAAAGTAACCTAATAGAAGTTACCTTGGCAATAGGAGAAAAAATATCACCAAAATCAATTCCCGACACTTGGGAATAACCTTTTGCTACCAACCGAGCTTTGTATTTTCCACCTTCCCTTCTACATTTGTCTTCTTTTTGAACACCCATTTGCTGCCAATGGGTTTCCTTCCAGCTGGCAACTCCACCAGATCCTAAGCCTCATTTTTATGCAAAGATGCCATTTCATCAACCATGGCCTCTTTCCAGAGTTTTCCATCCTTTGAATCTGCTGCTTCCTTCAGAGTTCTAGGATCATCATTAGTAACAGACAAAGAAAAATTTGAACAGAAAGCAGAAGGACTATACCTTTCTGGTTGTCTTCTTTCTCGAACTGATCTTCTCATAGCCAGAGTTTGTGGCTCTTCATCTTCTGATTCCCCCTCTGTTGTAGAGTCTGATTCTTCCTCCTTTAGCTCAAACTCTATCTTCTCAGGTTCCTTTGGTTGGAATTCATGTTTAATAACATCTTTTACCTCTATGAACACCACATATCGGCTATACACAACCTTCCGTGTGACTGGGTTCCAAATCTTATAACCCTTTAAACCATCCTTATACCCAGTAAAGATGCACTTCTCAAATTTACTATCCAACTTGGTTCATTTCTCCTTTGGAACATGTACATATGCATCACATCCAAATACTCTCAGATGTGAAAGAGTAGGTTTCTTACCAGTCCATACTTCTTGTGGAGTCTTATCCTCCAACGTTGATGAAGGTAACCTGTTGACCAAGTAACATGTAGTATCCACCGCCTCTGCCCAGAATTCTTGTCCTAACCCGGCACCACTAATCATGCTTCTTGCCCTTTCCATCAATGTCTTGTTCATTCTTTCTGCGACTCCATTTTGCTGAGGTGTATATGGAGTAGTCTTCTGTCGTGCTATACCACACTTCTTACAGAACTCTTCAAATTCCTTGTTGCAAAACTCTCCACCATTATCTGTTCTCAACACCTTTATCTTCTTTTCTGTCTGATTTTCCACCCGAGCCTTAAATTCTTTAAACCTGTCAAAGACTTCAGATTTCTTCTTAAGGAAATATATCCATGTATTCCTTGAGAATTCATCTATAAATGATACCTAGTACATAGACTTAACCAATTATGGAACCTTCACAGGTCCAAACACATCACTGTGCACAAGCTCTAATATTTGTTTCGCCCTCTTAGCACCAGGGGGAAACTCACCCAATTCTGCTTCCCATATACACAATTTTTACAGAAATCAAAATCCAGAGAGCTATTACTCATACCTTCTACCATACCTTTACCATGAAGTATTCGAAGGCCCTTCTCTCCAATATGTCCAAGCCTTTGATGCCACAACATGGTCTTCTCTCCAGAGACCACTAGATTTTTAGCTCCACTTTCAAGAACCACAAAACTGTTGCATCCATCAACAACAGTGCTACCATGCAGCTTGTACATAGTTCCAGTCCGAACTCCCCGCATCAATACCAGTGCTCCCCGAACCATCTTGCAAGTATCCTTCTCGAACACTGTTTTTACACCTGCATCATCCAACTTGCTTACAGAAATGAGATTTCTGGCCAATGCAGTAATATGCAGAACACCCGGAAGTGTTCTGACCCTTCCACCTTGCAACTTCAACTTTACTTTTCCGTGACCAATGATTCTAGCCTTCCTATCATCTCCTAAGAAGAAATCACCACCATCATATTTCTCATACTCGCAGAACCACTTTCTATGGGGAGTGAAGTGAAAGGATGCACCTGAGTCAATCAACCATGCCTCATGATCTACATGTGTACTTGAAGAAGCCAAGTACACATCCCCACCTTCATCTGAGGTGGTTTTCGCCTCTGTAAAAGGAGCATCATCAGATCCCTTTCCTTTATCAGGAGCTTTAGATTTATAGTCCCTTTTGAAATGCCCTTCCTTTCCGCATTTCCAACACACCACCTTTACAGGTTTTCCTAGAGATTTAGATCTCCCTCTAGATCTAGATCGCCCACTCGATGACTTATTTTTTTTTCTATTCTGGGACCGTCCTCGTACAGACAAGGCAACACCATTCTGGCTCTCCATATTTTTCCGTCTCATCTCCTCCATCAGCAAGGCTGAGACTATTTCATCAAACTGCAAAGCATTTGCATTGCTACCTATTGCAATAACCAGACTATCCCATGAATCTGGTAGAGAACACAACAAACTGATGCACTTATCTTCATCTGAAATTTTAATATCAATAGACGCTAATTGACTTACCACAGTATTAAATGCGTTCAGATGCTTTGTCATCGAGTCTCCACCTTTCATCCTTAGGTTATATAGCTTTTTCCGCAGGAACAGTTTATTCATTAGAGACTTATATTAGTACAAAGTCCCTAACTTGTCCCACAAAGCCTTCGTCGTAGCTTCCCTTGATACATTCAACAATACTAAATCTGAGACACACAATCGTATTGTGCTCTTTGCCTTCTGATCCAACGTTTTCCATTCTTCGTCGGTCACTCCCGCTGGTTTAGTACCTGGATCTACCGCAATCCACTAATCTTTATCCACCAATAGATCCTCCATCTTGAGTTTCCACAACTCAAAACTCTGACCACTAAACTTCTTGATCTCTATCTTTCTGCTGCTCGCCATCTTCTTTCACCACCAGAATCGATCTCACAGATCTCCGACTGAACAGGGTATTCCATAGGCCTGAGCGAAACCCCTCAACAACAAAGGCATCCCCTTGAAGCCAAAATAGCTCTGATACCAAATGTAGTTTTTAATCCCGTACAGAAATTACCTGCATACGAATTCTAAATCACAGAAAAATAAACAATGCGAGAGCATAACACATAAAACACATATACACAGAGATTTTCCCCTGGATCCCAAAACCGGGACTACCAGCTTGATTTTTCATTATATTCCTTTCAATGTTACAATACATATTTATACATGCCGAAGCATCCAATACATAGACCGCAAACTATCACGTCCAAAACCATGGACCGAAAACCATAGGTAGGTTTGCCCAACCTAATATAGGGTCCCAAAAAAATTTTCCCAGGGCGCTGCCCCAGACCTGGTAGACAGGGGCTACCCACCCCCCTGAAACCCCCCAGACAGGGGGGGCTGCCACCCCCTCTGTGACCCCCCCGCTGTGCAATCGTCACAACGAAGGGGGGGCTCCGCCCCCCTCTAACCCCCCGGTTCACTATGTGGGTTAGTCGTGGAAAGAATATAACACAACCCAACATTTTCGTTTCACGGTCATTCTTTTGTAAATCATTTGTTTCATTTTAAAATATAAAAGTGATGATGTGTTTCCATCACTTGTTTCGCAACAATGATGTCTAGTCTTATTTTGTGTTACATGTTAAACTTTGAAAACTGATGTCATGTTTCCATCACTTGTCAAGACAATAATGTTTGGCCTTGTGATTGTCAATCATGTGTTGTAGTGATGATGTGTTTTCCATCACTTGTTCAAGAAATAATGATACATTGGCCTTGTCATCGTAGCTGGGGTCTTGCATCCATCGTGATGTAAACTTGACCACTGAGTATGTGTTATAAACTCATGGAAAGTGTGGGACGCTTGGGTCATTAGTTGGTCATGAAATTCAAGCATGTAATTTGAAAAACAATGTACTAGAGGTTGCAGGTGTCCGCTCATTGATTAAGGCTTTGAAGAACAAAGGTGAAGGAGATGGAAGCGAGGTCTTTTCAAGATGCCTGTGATGTAGACAAGGTACAGAGAGGTTACAGATTATTTGTCATGCTTTTCGAGGACCAAAAGCTCTTCGGTGGGGAGGATTGATCCAAGTGGCTCCAAAGACACACATAGGACAAAAAGGACTCAGGAAAGCTCAAAAATAAAAGTGTTTGGATTATGCTCAAACTAGGACCAGAGTGTAGATCTCGTTGTCTTGATCGCGGTGGCATCAACGGTTTTTCAATCTGAGTCTGGATGAGGAAGTTATAAGCAGTCAAAGTTGGGTTGACTTTTTGCTAACTGGGCAGGCTTAGGGAGGCCACAATTTGGATAGAACCTAGCCACTAGATTCCAGCCAACTCCAGCTAGATTCTGAGGGAAATTGTGGCCTACTTAAAAATTCTCTTATGGCTAAAAACAGAATTTCAAAAAAATGCATAATGTTCTTATTAAAACAGAAAAAAAATATTAAAAGAAGGGGGTGGGTGCCACCAACCCCGCCACCCCCTAATCTTCATAACTGCATATATAAATATTGTGGAGGGGTAGGCCACGACCCCCAACCCCCTCCCACGGAACCGTCACAACACATTATGGGTGGTGGGTCTGCCCTTGGGGCACAGACCCAACCACCCCACTCCTTAAACATTGTTGTTACATGGAGGAGGGCTAGCCTTGGGGCATGGACCCTCCACCTCATCAAACCTCACCATTAACAAGAAGTGAAATGATGGGAGAAGGTATGGAGGTAGGCCGCCCATGGCGGGCCTAGCCACCCGAATATTGTTTTAAAAACAAAACAAAAATTGTGTAAAAAAAGGAGGAGGCGGGGTTTGACCGCCCGACCTCCTCCCTACTAAACCAGATCTTAACTAATTCAGCTAACCACATTATTGAGAAATATGCCTGCGATATTTTATTTAAACGCAGTTTGTTAGTGCATTCAGGAAGGAAGGTAGTGCACGTAGTTTGAGACAACATTTTGTAGGAGGGTTGAATTTCCACTTTGTGAGATTTTGACAAATTTTATATGGTTACAACACTTTTCGATGCCATGAATGCAATGGTGCTGTTCGTTTCTCCACCAGAGTTATGACTTTTTCATCCTTTTTTAGTATGCAGGTGGAACCATGATTGCTGCAGAAATAGGGAGTGGAACCATGATCCTTGCAATTTTCCAGAGGAGCCACCTTTCTAAGAGGATGCAGTGTCAGCATTCATGTGCGAGTAGCCATTTCCATGTAGTTTGATGTCGTGAGATCGATGGCATGAACATCTTCAGCAGTTTGACATCCGCTTCTTCAGATGGCCTTGATTATGAGGTATATGCAGTGTTCATGTACTTTTTTTTCTTTGCATTGTGCTACACAGGTCCTTGCTTGATGTTTGATGTGGGATCCTATTTCTTACTCATTTTCATGATTCCTACTTGATGTGACGCGAAATTGTCTATATGATGTACTTGTTGTCATGATTCGTCATGTTGTGTTTTGAGATACCTTCGTTTTATGTTTATAGGATACTCATGTTTTCATCATGCATGTTTGCTTTGATATCCATTTTATGCCATGTTGGCGGGATGCTCATCGTGCATGAGTTTTGTGTCATACCGATAAGAGTCTTTTGACTGAGAGTTCATAGTGGAACATCTCTTGGAGCCAATACTACGTGAGAGCATTTCCCTTGTATGATAGCGACATCACCTCTATGTACATCATCACTACTGACAACACTTAATGTAATGGCCTAAACAATATTGACACCGGGGCCCAGAGACGTAGTCCCTCCTAGACGAACTCCATTACCAATGGCTTATGTTTTTATGTTGTTGATGATTGTCTTGTTCCTCTTCTTTACAACATGCAAATGTATTCATTAATGTTATTTTAAAAATTCAATTTAACACATCATGAAAGTAAAAGGTCTTGGAAGGGTCCTTTGTCACACCCAATCCAGATCACCCTTTTCCATGAGGATTGTGACTCCAAATTATGTTGAACAAAATCATAACATAAAATAGTTATAATTTCCTCAATACTTTTCAAATTCACTAGTAATATAACAATTCAAAAATGGCATAAAAATTTGGCTTTTGATGCCAAACTTGAGTCTAGTTCCTAGGAAAAGAAAAATTGCCATGAAATATAGGGATTTTATATTATGGAAGAACAACCTCTTGAAGGCATAACGCCTACAATACTGCACAAAACCACTATTATGACCCCAATGTGGAAATGGATCTAGAATTCTACATCTTGCAGCTTCAATGTAATTAGTCAACTAGTGAAAAAATATGCATGTCACAATTTTTTGGTCGTTGAAGGGATTAGATCTAGTGCAACTTGAAAATTAAAAATCTAAATGAGACACTTTATAGAGCCCTTGATTGTAAGAACCCACCGGTGTTGGAGCTTGTAGCATTGTGAGATAGAAACCTTAAGAGGTTACTAGATCTACACATTGCAATCATTTAGCTCTAATACCAATTGATATATGCACAATTAAGAAAATATACAAAAGATACTCACACAATAAAATAACAAAAGAGAAAGCATGAAAATATGAGAGAATATTGTCGGAACCATACATGTATATGTACACTCATTTGTATTAAGAAATATACATAGTAAAAAATTGTTGAAAAGTGATCAAGTTTGAACATGCCTCCAATAAAGTACAATAAAGTGGGTGAGAAATCAATTTATACCAAGTCACCCAAAAGAGATAAGGTGAAAGGGAAAAATAAAAAAGTACATATCATGAATTGATACCAATTGATATGTGCACAACATAGCAGATGAGAGAAAGACACTCACACTTTGTGCCTACACTGGATGTACTCTTCTATCCCATTGGCCTACTTTTGATGTTGTTTGTTGGACCTTCATAAAATTATCTATCTTATTATCTATCACACATAAGAAAAGAACAATATAGAAAGTATGCAAGCATGAGAGGAGATTGTCAGAACTGTACTTATATATGTGCACTCATTCATATTAAGTGTTGAATTTCCATGAAATCTTGCAACTGCTTGAATGAACAATATGAACTAATGGCAACTACAAATTGAAACCAAATATTCTTTTCACCAAGACACAAAATTTCTCAACACTAGAAGCAACGAAATTAAACACAAAGATAAAGACACAATCACACAGATTCAACATAATAATTTTTCTAGGGAACCCAACTGGGAAAACCCTCTCCTTGTTGTATATTTTATTAAGAGAATTCTAAGCAATCAAATTTCTTTATTAGGAAATATTGTTTTACTAGAAAAACCCAATTATTCTCACTACTTAGACTAAGCTTGAAAATGCATGCAAATAACCCTGAACCAACTCCTCCTTGCCTGTGTAGTTTCTGCCCTATTTCCTAGAGCAAAACACACTCCTATTATTTAAGAATTTCCTCCTAATTCGTCACGCAAAGCTGCAAGGAATTCTCTCTCTCAAATATGTGTATAGGCTCCTTGATATGCTATACTAGCAAGAAGCTCTCCTCACACAAACTTATGCAAATAATAATGATCCAAATATGTGCCTTTGTCCTCCTTTTAAGCAATTCAATCATGCTATATCTGGAAAGTACAATTTTAGAACACAAGTTGAGTTTGACTTGTTAACTAAGTCAACTCCCAGTGTAACACGTCCTTGCTTCAATCAAGACTAAAGCTCTTCAACTCGTCCTCTTCTAAATATGAACTCGCACTTGGAGAACCACATAACTGATCCTACAACTATGCGCATGAATTAATCTGATCTATGAATTGATCCTATCACCATGCACTCATCCATGCTAAAGGAAAGACTAATTGAGGTCTTTCTTGACTAAGGCACAATTCAAAAATACCTTCTCTCACAACTATTTTGAACACTAAGTTTGACCATCTCACCGATAAAATGCAATAAAGTGGGTGAGTGATCAATTTAGGCTAGTCCACACAAAAGAGATAACAATAATGTTGACATAAATGTACAAATACAATACATGTTCACTAGACTAGGTCTCATCAGATGCCCCCCCACACACAAGCAAGTTTCCAAGATTTGTGATGCATGTTGGTTATATGCAAAAACCACTTATAAAATCTATGTTTGTCAGTTTATGTGTGTAAATACGAACACAAATTATATGTAAAATTTAGAATTGAGAAAAGCAAAGACTTAAAACATACAAAACATATATGAAATCAAGATCAAATTAATTTTTATCAAGATCCCATTTTCATATAAGTCAATTAAAGAACTTAGGAATAACATATAATACATTATATATTGTAATATAATGTAACATGTTCTTTTACAATATCTGTATATATGTGAATGAGGCCAAGAAGATTGGTTCCCTCAAATTCATTAATATTAGGAGAACTCCATTTCTCCCATATCTGATCTGTAGATGACATACTATTTTTTTGTGATGGATCAAGAAGGGATGCTCTAAAGCTTAAGAAGATGATATACCTACACTGCACTTCTACAGATATGAAAATAGATCTGGGCATATCATCTTTATCATGTGGGAGTGAATGATGAGGATATTAGATTATTTTCTTAGTTATTTCCATATCAAAAAGTAGAATTGCAAGGTGGTGTGAAGTGTTTAGGTTTTTTAATAAAAACCCAATGATTATGGAATAAAATATTGGGATTGTTTATATAATAAATTGAAAAGAGGATCTCTTTCTGGTGCAACAGATGGTTATGTAGAGAAGGGAGACTTATGTAAAAACTGCACTTCTCCAGATATGAAAATAGATCTGGGCATTTGATCTATATCGTGTGGGAGTGAATGATGAGGATATTAGATTCTTTTCTCAGTTATTTCCATATGAAAAAGTAGAATTTAAAAATCGTTTGAATTATTTAGGTTTTTCTATAAAAACCTAATGATTATGGAATAAAATATTGGGATTTTTTATATACTAAAATTGAAAAGAGGCTCTCTATCTGGTGCAACAGATGGTTATCTAGAGAAGGGAGACTTATTTAAGCTAGGGTTAAAATCTATTCCTATCTATTGGATTTCTTTGGATTTTATACCTAAGGGTGTCTTATAAAATATAAAGAGAACCAGTGACAGGTTTATATGGGAAAGGATCAATGAAGAAGGGGTATACCCAAAAAAAGTTTGCAAGATTAGGATTAAAAATGCATTCATCTTTTTTCTAGAGCCTTCACCATAAAAAAAAATTTGAGGCTAATTTCAAGCAGAAGCCTTTGGTGTCAAATGGTTATCCAGAGGTATATTGAGGCCTATTCAATCGGAGTTTGTATAAGAAGGCCATCAAATTATTTGCATCGTATAAAATTGTTGAAGTGTGCGATGCAAAGTAGGATATTTATTCAAGCATCCTACTTACTTTGAAAATTGTAGAAACAAGGAAAAGACCTGCATTCAATCCCTAGGTTTTCCAATGTTTTCACATTCAATATGGGAATTTGGAAAAGTTCTCCGACCCTTAAGGTAGAATTTTCCTTGTAGTTCAGAATTGGATGGAACTCATGTTAGTCACTAGTTCAATTCCTAATAGCCAAAGGTAACTGCAGTTGATGATAAAGAATGTATCCCACTTGGTGTGCAAACATTCAAATCCCATGGGGAGAATACATTAGAATTCCAATAATAAAAACTAGTTGAAAAATAAAACAAGCATCACTAGTATGATTCTCAATGAGCCACACGAGGAACAAACAACAACGGGGATGAAAGCATATTTGAGATCCATGCCACTAGATCTCCACCATGATTTATGAAATTTTGTATGGAATCCTCTACTGCAAGCATATCTACATATCCAAGTAAACTCCATCATTGGACCAACAGAAGTAGAGTGCTCTACAGTCCAGGAAAGGCAGGGATATCCCTCAACATGACAATGCATTAAATTTAGTTGATGCACCAAGTGCATTAAATATGAATACCAACACATTACCATCTAAACATTAGTATGAAATGCACCTCAAGAACTTGCTGGTCTGTAGGTCTAGGAAGAGTTTGGGTAGCCATCAATGCTTCCTTTAGGTAACAGTTCTCTAAAATCTAGGTGGTGGTAAGTCAGCCTTCAACAAAACAATGAATTTGATCTAGTTGATGCACTAGGTGCAATGAATATGAATACTAGTAGATAATCATCGTAATATTGGTTTGATATCCACCTGGAGAACACAGTGATCCACAGTCCAAGTACCAGTCTAGTATCCATGAACACTTTCTCTGGGTAACAATATAATTAATAGGGTTGGCAGGTGTATGGGAGATCCTCATTGATCCTCAAGGGAAAACTAAACTGTCATGCGCTTGCAGTTTGGGAACATTATAAAATATCCAGGAAGTAGCTTACTCATTGCTGGAGAGGTTAAGATTAGCAATGGAAATTGAAAACAATATCTGGTAACATATTGTCTTGGGGGACTCTAGCATAATTGTGAAGTCAGTGATCAAGAAACTATGCCTAGTTGATCACAGACTTACCTCAATTCTGACATGAGCACAAAATGTGCAAAGGAGCCATTATCACCAAGCTGACTTACTAGCTAGCAAGGAAATAGTATTGAAAATGGGGAGATTTGATTAAATGGTGCTCTAGCCATCCCAAGCTATTCCATAATTTCCCCCTTTCTAATTAAATGTCAGGTACCTAAAATGTATCAAGCCATGTGTCCTTCATGTGCAAGACCATCCACCAAAACACAGAAACAAACAGGAAAATAATTAAAGCCCCCTCGTATATTTCTAAGGTAGGGGGGATGAGTGGTAATCAAGGTTTACATTTAATTCACCTTGAGCCAGGTGGGATAATGGAAAATGCATCCTCAATCTAGTGGGAGGAAGACGAGCATCTCTACATGAATTTAACAACGTTCTTTAGGTTTGATTTGGTTTTCACTTTTCACTTTGTTTATTCTTCTTTTGCTGAGTGTAATTTGTGGTCAAAAGTTGGATTCTGATATCTCTAATCTCTTTGGATATGGACATGCTATTTTTGAATTTGAAATTCAGAGGATTCAACATTTGAGTTTAAAGATTTGTATTTTACTCCTCGGAATTGCGCTTATATGTTTATTTTCTACAACCAATCTTGACTTTTAGACAGGTAGCCCTTATTATTAACATTCAAGTCTTGCTTTGTCTATTGGTTTTGGTTTTTAGTCAAGTAATGGATGTTTTCACAAAGTTTATGCTTTGTGTTTGGGAATATGGGTTTGTTTCTAAGCCCCTAGGAAATGGTACAAAGAGATTTTTACTACTCAACCTATTTGCAACTTGTGGTTTTGTGTCATGCCTACTCACTGATAGAGACAGATTTATTTGGAGCCTTTTCAATCTCTCTTTATACAATCTTCACCCAAATCTAGAGGCTTACCATCTATGTCTCATAGTATGTCAAATTTATTAGAATTAAGGAGTATTTTATGGAAACATGAAGACATGGTAGATGGTAAAAAAGATTCCATTCTCATTCCCATTTTCATATTTAATGGAGATGAGAAGAAATGAGTAGCTCAAATTGCATAAATTATAAGCACTCTAGTGCAAATCAAACAACAATTGGCCCTCCTTGAGACAGTGAAATTTCTTAAAAAATTTAGTTGAAAATCTGAACAGAGATGTATTTTCAATGACCTCTAATAAAAGGATGTCAGACCAATGAATAGAGATGCATTTTTGGTGGCCTATAATTTGATGATGTTAGATCAATTTGAGAATAAGGACAAGAACACAATGTTTTATATGATAAACTTCATGGCCATTGGAGAACATGAGCCATCATGTAACGACACATGACTACAGGAAGCAACAAGACATCTCATTGTTATTTAGTATATAATTTCTAAAATAATTAGTAGTTTAGGCGTCTATTACACGTTATAGTAGCAGAAAAATATGGAAAATTTTGCATAAAAGGAGTAAGCCATGTAATTGTGAGAAAGTAAAGAAAAGAGAAACTTTCTCACCTTTGCACATATTCATATTGCTCAAAACAATCAACAATCTCTTTCTTTTCTCAAGGAATCCCCTTTTGCAAGAACCAGGGGGGATATTAAATATTGAAATTCTGGTCTAGGATGCAGCAAAGTGAATAGTAATAATGGAAGGGGAAAGGGTCCTTATCTAAATGGGAAATCAAGGATAATAAAAGAAATTTGGTGTGTGATTTTAGGTTGATGACATGTTCCTTTGGGCATTAGATGTTAGGAGAGGGACATATATTCATCTTGCATATGTATATTCATCATCACCATAGAAAACCAAATCTATGATAACTAAATCTGCTCCATCACTTTTAGCAACAAAAATATTGTGAATGAACACTATAGCTCCAAATATCACTTGACACATAGCATGATAGTTGTATTATATTACTCCTTTGTTGTATATGTTAGGGATAAGAACAACCTCCATACCACGCTCCAAAATCCCAAAAACATCGTCTATTTCATGGACTGTATATAGAGCTACATGAACAATATGTAACATGAAGGAAAAATATCATCACATCAATCATCTTTATTTAGTCCTATTATCACAAAATTTAGTACCCTGGTGTTAGGCCACACTAGATCCCCAACAACAATGGGATCCACCACCACTGTCACCTTAGTAATGAATTCCCCTATTGTTTTATGGGAAGATGTTATCCCATAACTGTGTCATGACTCAGGAATGAAGCCATGGAAATGCCTTAGAGAAATGTGTAGTAAACGTAAAGAGTATAATTTCAAGAATTACCCACAACGTAGGGAAATTTGACTATCTTTATCTTGAACAACGAATGTAACATTATTGTTGTTCCATGGACATCTCATGATATATACTAGCTAGATACAATATAAATACATGAGCTATATGGGTGCCCTGTGTTGGTTTTTGTGTAGCTTGGAAGGTACTCCAAGCCCTAGGGTTCGGGGATTGGAGGGGAAAGCACCACAAGTAGGCTTGTGAGCTTCGAAGCCAAGCATGGGGTTTTTCACCCATCGGGATTTGGGTCAAAACCATGATGAATTCGAGCTTGAGAAACTTTAAGGTGGTAGAGCTTGGTGAGCCGATTCCAGCGCTCCAAAGAGGACTCAAATCAAAGCTCTAAAACTTGAGTTATGGATTTTTGAAGTTGTTATTAGTATTAGGATAGTGAAGTCATGTAGGCTTGAGGAGGATTCATCCAATAGACATGACCCTTCATGAATTCATGGAACCCTCATGTTGTGTATAAATATGAGGTGATGTGATGACATTTTCCTCATCCATTTGTGCAACAAAATAGAAGAAAGAATCTCGTTGGAGAGGGAGGACTCTTCTGTTCTACAGCCGCAGCAAAGAGGCAAACCAACGTTGGATTTAATGACTTTTGAAGGCTATTTTCAGGGGTCCAAAGTGATAGAAAAGGGGCCAATTTCCCTTGTTGTGACACCTCAACCTCTAGGACTATTTTGAGGGTAGCAAAAGGGTGGGCAAACCTTAAACTAGCATGCTGCAAGCATGAAGGGGCCAACTGTAGCATGTCGCAGTCATTTCAAGGTAGGTCGAAGGTTCATTGAGAGTCAGGACAACCCATATTTGGAGCAACCCTCATTGGCCTCTCAGGAAATGGAAGCAACATCACTTTGGTGAAATTCTTGGTAGAAAAAACTGTTGGAAGATGGATTAAGTTGTGCATTAACCAAGCCTAGTTATATAGCAGACCTGAAAATAGTGAGTTGATGTTATGCATTTTGGAGTGCATCTTGTGGTTGTTGGGTCATTACTTTGACTGGATTTGGATCAATCTACATTGTAAGTTGTTGGGAGCCATTTGTTGGAGTTTCCTTGGGCTTGAAGGAACTCAAAATAGGAGCAGATGTAAATCTTATTTTTCAATCAAAGGGAGAAAGAAAATGATGTAAAGAAAAAAGAAAAAATGATATTTTCGAAAAGAGTGGGTTTCATGCTTTGTCATTAAGTCTCTTAGGTTTATCATGAGTCAAAGAGTCATTTTTATTGTTAAAGACCCTTTTGGGCATTTGTATCATTAAAAGAAAAATTTATTTTGTATATGGAAATGTCTAGAAGGATCCTAAGAACCAAGTCAGCCAACCTACATGAAGTTGGCCTTGTGAGGGATATTTGAGCCCTAAGAAAGGCTATATAGAGGAAGTACTCAACATAGTTTATGAGAAATAAAGCCAACACATTCTTGGTTTGATCTGCAAATGAAAAGGGAATGCAAGGGTCATAGAACACAAAGGAAGGATATCAAAGAAGGAAGAAGCTCTACAATTAAGCGAAGATTTTAAATCTTTCTAGCCTCTGAAACCAGATTCATTGAAATATGCCGATGTGTCCCGAATCCAGTGAATCAAACATGATTCGTGCCAATTTGTGTATGAAAATTGGGACATTTTGTATCCAATTGGGACATGATTAAATCTAGATCGTGCCCCAATCAGACACATCGTGTCCTGATTTCCAGACACGAATTTGGAAAAAGTGACCCGTGCGGCCTAAAAAAGGTGAAATTTGTTGTTTTTCTTATCATTTTCACTTCTCTCTTCTATAGTTGGTTTGTTGTGGGTTTGCTATGAGGGGTTTGGAGCAAGGAGAAAAGTGTGTGGGAGCATTTTCAAGGAGATTCAAGCAACAGATAAGTGAATTTCCTCTCCATATTTTTGCATTTGTATTACAGTAGTTTGCATATGAATTTCTCTTACAAATTTGTGCATTTTTTATTTATTGTTTTACAATATTCATGGCTCAATCAAGTGTAGTGGGGAAGGGGCAAAGGAAGGGGAAGAATTTCCCCATTTCAGATGCCCCTCCTCCACCAATTTCATCAGATTTTGCTACAAGTATTGTTGGCATTATGGCTAAAGTGTTGTCCTTGATGGCAACCCATTCAGGTGATAGATCACAGTACTTCAAATTAGCAGCCGAGATTGATGATCAGCTATCAAATATTGAAGAAAATAAGGGGTACGCAGGTACACCTTACATAAGGTGCGTACACGCAGGTCGGAGTTACATAAAGTGCGTACATACCCGCAGGTCAGCCGTTCAAGAGGTGCGTACCCCCAATGCACACATTTCAAGGCAAAGAAATTCACACGTGGGGTTTCTTATGTTTAACCTTTGGTATTTAGCCGACGATTTTGTGTTATTATGGTGTCGGCCCGTGTTATTAATCCATGATTTAAGGAAGAGCTTTCCTATATAAAGCAAAGGAGATCATTTGGCTTATGCATGTTTTTGGTTGAATATCTTATGAGGGCTAGATCTGAAATATTATGATCTCTTGGGAATATGTCTAGATCTAAATAAGGCGAATCTACTGATGGATTGAGATCTCTTCGGCGCATGTTCAGATCTGTAGATCTGACTGTCTGGGTTATTTCTGAAGTCCTGAAATCATCTATGCCCGAAGGTACGCAGGTATAGTGAAAGAAAAGTGCGTACATACGCAGGAACGAAGCGTTTCGGGTGCGTACATATGCAGGCACAGAAGGGTTGTAGGTGCGTACATACGCAGGCACAGAAGGGTTCAGGTGCATACATACGCAGGCACAGAAGGGTTGCAGGTGCGTACATACGCAGGCACAGAAGGGTTGCAGGTGCGTACATACGCAGGCACAGAAGGGTTTAGGTGCGTACATACGCAGACACAGAAGGGTTCAGGTGCGTACATACGCAGGCACAGAAGGGTTGTAGGTGCATACATACGCAGGCACAAAAGGGTTGCAGGTGCGGAGGTCCGCAGGTAGTTCAATGGACTCAGAGCGAGGTATGCAGGCGAACAGTTGAGCAGAGTGCGTACTGTAAGCAGGCGAGCAGTTGAGTAGGGTGCGTACTGTAAGCAGGCGAGCAGTTGAGCAGGGTGCGTACTGTAAGCAGGCAAGCAGTTGAGCAGGGTGCGTACTGTAAGCAGGCAAGCAGTTGAGCAGGGTGCTTACGTAAGCAGGCGAGCAGTTGAGCAGGGTGCTTACTTCTCTTAAGATTTTTGTTTATCATTGTTGTGTTCTGGGTTTGGTTCTATTATTGTTGATCTGGTTACTATAGTTGACTGGGTGATTTTCTTATACTTTATGATCATTTGATGCTTATGGATCCAGTTTGAAAATTTATGAAAAGTGGTCCTTGTAAGAAAAGAAGTAGGGGGTTGTAGCTCCCTTCCAGGAGAGACTGGAAAACGAGAGAGAGTTGTAGCTCTCTGCAGGTTGCAGCCTGCGTACTGGTAAAGGACTGCACCAGTAGAAAACCATTGTAAAAGGAGTTTCTAATTTGAAAGAAGATAGAGACATATTGCAGCAGGTGGTTTTCACCCACATTGGGTTTCCACCTTACATCTTGTGTTCTTTGGTGTGACTATCTGTTTTCTTTGCTCATGCTCATTATTTTATGGTACTGACATACACAAATAATTCAAAGAACAGATAAAGAAGATTTATTAAAAGAATTAGATAATACTGATTCACCCCCCCCCCCTCTCAGTATTATTTCCAACAATTGGTATCAGAGCAGGTCCTTCAGAGAAGCTTGATCGCTTGAAGGTAGATCGTTCATCATGAGCAACTACGAGAGAGAAGCATCAATCAGGCCACCGGTTTTTGATGGGAAAAACTTCAATTATTGGAAGGTAAGAGTTACTGCCTATCTTCAATCTCTTGGTACAGAAGTTTGGGACATCGTAGAGACAGGCTACGCTTTTCCTTCAGCTACTCCTATAGATGCAGCCGAGAAAAAGAAGTATGAAACAAATGCAAAAGCAGTCAGTACTCTATTAGGATGTATATCTCAATCAGAATTCATGAAGGTAATGCACTATAAATCCGCAAAAGAAATATGGGACAAAATTGTCACGAGCTATGAAGGAGATGAACAGGTAAAGCGTGCTAAACTTCAAACTCTCAGAATTCAATATGAGACTCTCAAAATGTATAATGATGAAAGTGTGGCTAACTATTTTCTTCGGGTAGATGAGGTTGTTAATTGTATGAAAAATTTGGGTGAAGAAATAAAAGAGGCTATTGTGGTTGAAAAGGTTCTAAGATCATTGTCCCCCAAGTTTGAATCTAAAGTATTTGCAATAGAAGAAAAGGAAAATCTATGAATTCTTACTATGTCTCAGTTACATGGAATTATAACTGCTTATGAAATGAGAAAGGGAGGTCCATCAGACAGAAGAGAAGCTGCTTTCAAGGCATCAGGCAAAGGAGATTATTATGAAGCGAGCCACGTCCCAGAAGAAGAGGAAGAAGAATCAAATTTTGTCAGAAATCTTCAAAGGGGTTCTGGAAGGTTCAGAGGTAAGCTACCTTTTAAATGCTTTGCTTGTGGAAGAGTAGGTCATTATGCTGCAAAATGTCCTTATAAGGATAAAGGAAAGGAACCTGCTAGATGGAACAAGAAACAGAATGCAAATAAGAAAAGCTACTACACTCATGAAGATAGTGATGGTCTATCAAACAGTGATGAAGATGAACAAGGTAATGAATATAAGTTGTTAATGGCATTTGAATATGATGATTATATGGATGCTATAGATGTGGATAACCTTTATGATGAAATTACTAGACTCAAGAGATGTATAGAAGAAAAGAACATGATCATTGATACTCTACAATTTCAAATTGATGAAAAGGAAAAACATCTTGACAAATTAGAAGGTGAAATTGTTGGTCTTAGAAAAGAGATTGAGAAAACAAAAGCTATTAATCTCAAGTTTGTCAAAGGATCTGAAACTTTGGATGAGATTATCAATGTGCAGCAGTCTCCACTAAACAAGACAGGTCTGGGCTATAATGGAGAAACTTCTCAAGCATCCACCTCAAAAAGTTATCTTGATGCAGCAAGAAAAAATGAGCAAAAGCACAATGAAGATCATCAGGTAAAGTAGGGACGAATTACAAACAGAAACTATCAGGGGCAATCCATCTTAAGAGTGAACAAAAGCTACAACTAGCCACAGGTAAAATCTTCTCAATTTGGTTCAAGAATAGATGACAATAGAAATTACAATCAATTGGCTGGTAGATTCGATAACCGCAGAAGTTTCTTCAATGGACAATGCTTTTCTTGCCATAACTTTGGTCACAAAGCAGCTCAATGTGTTGCATATAAAACGATCATGACTAGGGAAGCTCAAAAACAAAGAAGTATGACCGGGATTACAAAAAGGACCTATAACAAATTTTCAGTTCTTGAAAATGAAGTTGAATGTTCTATTTGCAATAACTTTGGTCATGAAGACTCTAAATGCAGGAGCAGGTTTCAGCAGAAAAATGAACAAGCCTCAAGCACCAAAACATGGAGAATAAAGGAACCACAAATAGAAAGATGTGGGATAGCATTTTATGCAGAGGGACAGGAAAATCAATGGTACATTGACAGTGGATGTTCGAAGCATATGATAGGTGATAAAGAAAAACTTGAGTCATATTCTGCTCTAGAAAAAGGAAAGAAAGTCTCTTTTGGAAATGATACTCCTGCAACTATAAAAGGAAAAGGCATTGCTCAGTTAAAAGAAAAGGTCAAGGCTGGAAATGTTTTGTATGTTGATGGATTGAAGCATAATCTTCTAAGTGTCAGCCAGATGTGTGATCAAAGAACCGAGGTTATATTCAGATCAAATGGATGTCTTGTTCGTGATCTTGATACAGGTAAAACAGTGATCAAAGGCAAAAGAACTCCAAATAATCTGTACATATTTGAAGAAGGACAACAACAATGCTATCTGAGCAAGGATGATGAGCACTGGTTATGGCATCGGAGATTGGGACATCTAAGCTTTTCACAAATAAGGAAAGCATGCAAATATCAGGCAGTGCGCGATCTTCCAGATATCAAAATTCCTGACAACACCATATGAAAATCATGTCAGTTTGGAAAACAAACCAGAACTAACTTTCCAGAGAAAGAAGGATCAGCTAGCATGCCTCTTGAGCTAGTACATACAGATACATGCGGTCCTTTCAGGAAAAGAACACCTCGAGGAGAAGAATACTTGATATTATTCATTGACGATTTCTCCAAGTTTGTCTGGTTAGGACTTATGAAGCACAAAGATGAAGCATTCGAAAAATTCAAATCCTTCAAAGCCTTGGTTGAAAATGAATCAGGTCACAAAATTAAGTGCCTCAGATCCGACAGAGGTGGGGAATTTACTTCAAATGAATTTTTTGATTTCTGCGAAGAACATGGGATAAGAATAGAATTCTCTACAGCAAGAACTCCTCAGCAAAATGGAGTTGTGGAAAGAATGAACAGAACAGTCCAACAAATGGCTCGTGCTATGCTTGATGAGTCAGGAACTCCCGCAACTTTCTGGGGTGAAGCTGCACATGCTGCAGTTGTTATTCTCAACAAAACAAATGTCCGGGTGAACAGCACTCAAACTCCTCATGAGCTCTGGAGTGGTAGGAATCCTTCGGTAAAGCACTTCAAAATCTTTGGGAGCAAATGCTATATCAAGAATACTGATGAGTAGCTTGGCAAAGTTGAACCTAGAGCAGATGAAGGAATTCTTCTTGGTTACTCTCCACATAGCAAAGCATACAAATGCTACAATAAAAGACTTGGCAGAATTGTTTACAGCATTGATGTAGTGGCTGATGAGAAGGGATACATTCCTAGGCAAGTACATCATGAAGACATCGAAGAAGATGAAGGCTACCCCCAATGACAGAATGATGAAGAAGAAGAAGCTCAAGAAGAACCAGAGGAGCAAACAAGAATAAAAGAAAAGACTCCATCCAGATATGTCCAGAAGAATCATCCAGAAACTCAGATTATGGGGCAGAAAGAAGCAGCTGTACAAACAAGAAGAACAGTTGCAGAAGCTTCAAGCTATTTGGCATTACTCTCCTCTACTAAACAAAAAAATGTGAAAGAGGCATGCAAAGATGAATGTTGGGTGAAGGAAATGGATGAAGAACTTGAGCAGATCGAAAAGAACAACACTTGGGAGCTGGTCCCTAGACCAAAGGATAAGAATGTTATCGGAACAAAATGGGTCTTCAAAAATAAATTGAATGAAAATGGGGAAGTAATTAGAAACAAAGCCAGACTTGTTTGTAAAGGGTATGCGCAGCAAGAAGGAATAGACTTTGAAGAAACCTTTGCTCCTGGTGCAAGACTTGAGGCCATCCGAATGTTCCTTGCTCTCTCAAGTTTTCAAAACTTCAAAGTATTTCAAATGGACGTGAAATCAACATTTCTGAATGGAGACTTGGAAGAAGAAGTGTACATTGAACAGCCAGATGGGTTCATTCTTGGAAATGATCCAAATCTTGTATGCAGATTGAAAAAGGCTCTCTATGGTCTCAAACAAGCTCCAAGGGCTTGGTACTACCGTTTGGACAAATATCTTCATCAACAAGGCTTTTCAAAAGGATCAGCAGATAGCAATCTTTATATAAAAGTTGAAAATGACAAATTGCTAATACTTGTTGTGTATGTAGATGACATTATTTTTGGGAGCAATGAAGAAGCTATGAGTCAAAGCTTTGCCTTGGTCATGCAGAAAGAATTTGAAATGTCCTTGCTAGGAGAACTGACATATTTCCTTGGTTTGCAAATCCAACAAAAAGAAGGAGGAATCTTTTTATCTCAAACCAAGTATCTCAAACAGATTTTGAAGAAATGTGGTATGGAAGATGCAAAACCAGTATGTACACCCATGGTCACAGGATGTAGCCTCAGTGCAAATGATGAATCTGTAGCAGTACATCAACCAACCTACAGATCTATGATTGGAAGTTTACTTTATTTGACAGGTACCCGACCGGACATCATGCATGCAGTTGGAATAGTTGGAAGATTTCAGGCAAATCCGAAGGAGACTCATCTTCAGGCAGTGAAGAGAATTTTCAAATATCTTCAAGGGACTCAAAATTATGGCTTATGGTATCCTAGAGATACAGATCTTACACTTCATGCTTATACAGATGCAGATTGGGCCGGAAGCGTGGATGACAGGAAAAGCACAAGTGGTGGTGCGTTCTTTATGGGTTCCAGACTGGTATCTTGGTTCAGCAAGAAACAGAGTTCGATTGCCTTGTCTACAGCTGAAGCGGAATATGTTGCTGCTGCATCTTGTTGCACCCAACTCCTTTGGATGATGCAGACTTTGTAGGATTTTCAAATCACTTGTACACCACCAATCCCCATCTTATGTGATAACACAAGTGCAATCATCATCTCAAAGAATCCTGTTATGCATTCAAAAACCAAGCACATAACAATCAAGTATCATTTTCTCCGGGAACAAGTGCTTGAACAAAAGGTCAAGTTGGAGTATGTTCCTTCTAAGGAACAAGTTGCTGATATTCTCACCAAACCATTGCCCAGGGACACTTTTGAATACCTCAGGCAAAAGCTGGGGGTTGTTGATGCATCATCTTATTGCTGAACCTCTTCTGATTGATGGTACAGGTTCAGGGGGAGCATATAATGCATTGTTGGCATTATGGAGGATGTGCAGAAGGAGATCTTGGAAGTAGCTGCAATATGTCTCTATCTCTTTCATGGTGGATTATGGTTCTTCGTTGCATATCTGGTTCATATTCAGGGGGAGCATGTTCTTAGGGGGAGCATAACCCTTTGCCCTTGATGTCAAAGGGGGAGAATGAAGCTAAAGTTTTGAGGTTGCCATCAAGTCCAAAGGGGGAGATTGTTGGCATTATGGCTAAAGCGTTGTCCTTGATGGCAACCCATTCAGGTGATAGATCACAGTACTTCAAGTCAGCAGCCGAGATTGATGATCAGCTATCAAATATTGAAGAAAATAAGGGGTACGCAGGTACACCTTACATAACGTGCGTACACGCAGGTCGGAGTTACATAAAGTGCGTACATACCCGCAGGTCAGCCGTTCAGGAGGTGCGTACCCCCAGTGCACACATTTCAAGGAAAAGAAATTCACACGTGGGGTTTCTTATGTTTAACCTTTGGTATTTAGCCGACGGTTTTGTGTTATTATGGTGTCGGCCCGTGGTATTAATCCATGATTTAAGGAAGATCTTTCCTATATAAAGCAAAGGAGATCATTTGGCTTATGTATGTTTTTGGTTGAATATCTTATGAGGGCTAGATCTGAAATATTATGATCTCTTGGGAATATGTCTAGATATAAATAAGGCGAATCTACTGATGGATTGAGATCTCTTCGGCGCATGTTCAGATCTGTAGATCTGACTATCTGGGTTATTTCTGAAGTCCTGAAATCATCTATGCCCGAAGGTATGGAGGTACAGTGAAAGAAAAGTGCATACATACGCAGGAACGAAGTGTTCGGGTGCGTACATACGCAGGCACATAAGGGTTGTAGGTGCGTACATACGCAGGCACATAAGGGTTCAGGTGCGTACATACGCAGGCACAGAAGGGTTGCAGGTGCGTACATACGCAGGCACAGAAGGGTTCAGGTGCGTACATACGCAGGCACAGAAGGGTTCAGGTGCGTACATACGCAGGCACAGAAGGGTTCAGGTGCGTACATACGCAGGCACAGAAGGGTTGCAAGTGCGTACATACGCAGGCACAGAAGGGTTGCATGTGCGGAGGTCCGCAGGCAGATCATTGGACTCAGAGCGAGGTACGCAGGCGAACAGTTGAGCATAGTGCGTACTGTAAGGAGGCGAGCAGTTGAGCAGGGTGCGTACTGTAAGCAGGCGAGCAGTTGAGCAGGGTGCGTACTGTAAGAAGGCAAGCAGTTGAGCAAGGTGCGTACTGTAAGCAGGCAAGCAGTTGAGCAGGGTGCTTACGTAAGCAGGCGAGCAGTTGAGCAGGGTGCTTACTTCTCTTAAGATCTTTGTTTATCATTGCTGTGTTTTGGGTTTGGTTCTATTATTGTTGATCTGGTTACTACAGTTGACTGGGTGATTTTCTTATACTTTATGATCATTTGATGCTTATGGATCCAGTTTGAAAATTTATGAAAAGTGGTCCTTGTAAGAAAAGAAGTAGGGGGTTTAGCTCCCTTCCAAGAGAGACTGGAAAACGAGAGAGAGTTGTAGCTCTCTGCAGGTTGCAGCCTGCATACTGGTAAAGGACTGCACCAGTAGAAAACCATTGTAAAAGGAGTTTCTAATTTGAAAGAAGATAGAGACATATTGCAGCAGGTGGTTTTCACCCACATTGGGTTTCCACCTTACATCTTGTGTTCTTTGGTGTGACTATCTGTTTTCTTTGTTCATGCTCATTATTTTATGGTACTGACATACACAAATAATTCAAAGAACAGATAAAGAAGATTTATTAAAAGAATTAGATAATACTGATTCACCCCCCCCTCTCAGTATTATTTCCAACAAGTATTTCCTCTATCGCAAGTAATGTTGAGGGAAGACTTCGTCCTAAAGGTAAGATTGACAAATATCCCTTCTGGAAATATGTAACAAGAGAGAAAGGGCTAAGCAACAAGGTGAAGGGAGGAGTAAATGTGAAATGGAGATGCAACTTTTTCCACAGTAGTTTCATGAGCACACATTTCCATGTGAGAGGCCATTTGTTGGCTTTACTAGGTTGTGGAGTGGGAGCTTGTACAAAATTTCCTTTACAAAAGAGGAAATACATGGAAAGAGAGTTCAATGTTGTTATGGAAATTATGCCTACAAAATAAATCAAAACCAATAATGATGACCCCCTTCCATTTTTTAGGAAAGGCAACAAAAAATTCCCATTTGAGAGTTCTAGTGGGGGACAAGCAGCAAAAAGAAAGGAAATTTCAATTGGTCCAATGGATAAGATTTTTCAAAAGGAGAAACGGGAAGAGCTTGATCTCACCATTTCATTTTTTTTTATATAAAAACTTCATATCCTTTAATTTTTCACACTCAATTCTATTTATTGAGATGTACCAAGCTCTAACTCAAGGGGATCCATCATGGTATGTGCCTTTTGGTTGAGAGAATCTTAGAACCACATTGTTGACGAAGGAAAAAAATAGGTGTAAAAAATGCTTGAGCCTATTAAAGCATCATGGCCAACATCTGGGGTTAGCATTGTTTTTTATGGATGGACAGATCCAGAATAGCATCCACTCATCAACTTCATGGTGTATTCCTTGAATGGTATAGTTTTCTTCAAAGTTGTGGATACACAAGGATGCACAATATATGGGTGAGTTGTATATTAAATTTATTGAAGATGTCGGTGTTGATTCTTATGTGCAAATAATTACAGATAATGCACTTGTTTGAAAGGTTGCTAGCATGATTGTGGAAGCTAAATCTCCACAAGTGTTTTGGACACCTTGCATTGTCCATTCATTGAACTTAGCACTGAAATCCATCCCTTCTGATGTGCTTTGGATTGGTAACATTATTGAAGATGCACGGCATATCCGTAACTTTGTACAAACTCATACAAATTCCCTCACTATCTACAAGGAGTACAACAATATATCATTTTTGAAGATTGTGGATACATGGTTTGACTCTTCATTCACCATGTTGAAGAGGTTGATGGGGATCAAGACCACTCTTGGGGCCATGGCTATTTTGGAGCTTTGGTCCTTTTGAAGAAAGACAGATCAAGTAGCCTCTAAAAGAGTGAAGGACACAATGCTATATGATGCTTGGTGGGAGAGGGTAGACCTACTTATTCAGATCATGGACCCTATCATTTCTTTGTTTCGATTTGTAGATATAGACCAACCCATACTAGGAGAGGTTTATAAGGGATGAGATTCCATGATTGAGTCTGTGAGAAGCCTTATTTTACAGAGTGAGTGCCCCGAGTATGAGACATCACCAGAGGCCTTCTGTGGTACTATACAGGATACTCTTGTCAGTAGATGGGACAAGAATTGCATACCTTTACATTTTTTAGCTCAGTCATTGAAATGAAAATATTATAGTCATGATTGGCTGAATGGTGGACTTGCCCGCAGATTCCCTCCTCACATGGATGGTGAAATATCACAGGGGAGGAAAGATGCATTCAGGCGAGTTTTTCATGATATATCATTACTTGATGATGTCGAGGATGCCTTTCTAGAGTTTTCCACTGGCATTGGTGGATTTCCAGGATATGATCTATTTAGAGACAGAGGGGGCTAAGAAGCCCTATTCTTGGTGGGAAAATCATGGGGCAACAATCCCTCCTCTACAACAGTTATCCATGAGGCTCCTCTCTCAAGTGACTTCATCCTCTTTTTGTGAGAGGAAATGGAGCACATATGGGAATTTTTATAGTGTTAAAAAGAGCACGCTTGAGCAGAGCAAGGCAGAGATAATTGTGTGTTTGCACACCAACCTTCATCTTATTTACAGGTAGATGGAAGAGTGGTTGAAGTGAAAGATAAAGATGTGGGATGTGTTTCCTAATGATATGGGCGTGGACAATAGTGTTTAGTTGGCATTGTCCAACATGGATTTCAATGATACAGTGCTAGAGCCTATTAGATTTGATGATGGTCATACTATAGAGGGGTCATAGAGGAGATGACTTTGGATATAGGGGAGGAGGATGCAACAGAGGAGATCATTCTTGACCATGATGATGAGGACAGTGATGTTAACTTTTACGATGATTATGAGGATTGATAACTCATGAGTCATGAGCTACCTACTACCTTGAGGCTTGTATACTTGTAGTTGTTTTCTATTTCCCATTGGGATTACACTACCTATGTAACACATTTTGATTTTGATGACTTAATGAAAAAACTACAGTTGTGAGTGTCTTTATCTTACTATCTTGTATTTCTGCTATTGGATCATTGATGAATTGAATATGTATTATCATTTATGAATTTAGAATTTATCATTTATAATTTATGTGGCATGTCACAAATTACAATTTTATTTGAATTTTGTATGTACTATGCATGTTATAATGTTACTAACTTACTTTGTAAACAATAAAACTTACATCTAGATGAAGATCTATGTTTGGAATCAATGAATTTGTATCATGAATGAGAATTTGTGTAAGATATATATATATATATATATATATATATATACATATGTATATATACATATGTATATATACATATGTATATATACATATGTATATATATATATATAACGTATCTGAATGTGTCTTGTTCTGGGGGGGTCAACGTGTCTTAATCCAACACTCGAATCCCCGTATCCGACGAATCCCAAATCCACATGTTAGGTTACTTAGTTTCCAGTTATTCCTCACACTTGTAAGTATTATAGGGTTTCTAAGGTCACCTTAGGTATGAAACTACTGAATATGTTGTAGGTCTCTTCAGCAAGGTCAAAAAGGCTAGAAGAACTCTTGCCTCACTACCCTTAGAGATCTTGTCTTGCATTACAGAAGAGAAGATTGGTTGGTTGACATGGTTCTTGGTGGAAACCTAGGTCTAGGGTTTGGTCTTGGAAGTCTCCTTTGAAGTTGATTCTATAAGAAGAGAAGTTATTTCTTGGTTTTCCCCTTGGAGGGGTTTTTCCTTGGCTTGGAGCCTATATCTTGTGTTCATTGTGTATGGTTGTGAATCTGTGATCTTCCTATTTTTGGAATTTATTTGATGATAAGAACATAAGAATAACAAAGAAGAAGAATAATATAAATCACAAATAACTTTCATGAATGGAAAAAGTGAATTAAATGTTGTCATAGTCTAATTTGTCCAATATGGTATCAAATCTTAGGAAACATTCATGGTAGATAAGAAGATCTGTTTAAGAGTTTCCAAATTCAAGAAAAGGAGGATCGTTTTGTGTCTATCCTTTGTGACAGAAAACCAAGATTGGAGGAACAACCAGAAAGGCGGAAACGAGTTTTATGATCGGTTTTTTTAAAAATACAAAATCAAGTCTGAGTTATCTATAGTATGCCCTAGGTGCAAGTTGTGACTTGCAAGTGTTTTAAAGGACCGAAAAAACCTATAATAGGTTGGCAAGAAGATAAAGGGGCAGCTAGTTAAGAACCTTATTGAAGAAACCTAGTCATAGTCACTTGAGAAGGAATTAGGCTGAGTTAGAAGAGTTGTAACAATGGTTACAATGTGCCCTAATCAGAGGTCTAATTTCTCAAAGAAGTGCACATAAGCCTAGTTACAAGAAGAGTGAATAAATAAGCCTAGTTGCATCCACAATTGAAACACAAAGATCTGAATGGGGCATTATTTTCATGATTATTTGAGGGCTGAATTAATCTATGGAATAGGCCAAGACTTGAAGGACAAATCTAGATGTTTTTTTGGAACTATCTTTGCATGGTACAGGTGATCACTCTCTCTATGGTATGAGTCAAAGTTTGTTGGAATAAATTGTAGAAAATCCAAACCTTGTTAAATGAAAAATAAGGATCCCAAAAAGGCTTATTTCTAGACTGGATATTAGCCCAGGTGTTAGTGTATGGAAGTAGGAGTCTAAGAAAGGAAGACTACAACTATAGGAGGCCTATTTGGAACCTATAATAAGGATTGAAATGGATTGCAATAATCCCTAACCAGAGGGTCAACGTTGCAGTATGATAGTGTAAGCTTGATTCCATCAAAAAGGGAATTAAAGAAAGAAAGGATTCATGAATGTCATTCAACCTAAGTTGCATGAAGCACTGAAACATTCTAGAGTTTCTGGAATGGGTACATTTAGAAACGTCACCTCCAAAAAATGGAAAGGTTGGCCAAAACGTTGGCTGAATTGTCATATATGTTTATATATATAAAGAAATTTAAAAATAAGTGAATAACACATTATCTTCAAATGAAAAAAGGAATAAGACCCATAGATGACAATTCATAAGGAAAACCAGGTTTATATTAACTCTCATATATGATTACATGATGGCCGAGTTTTAGTTAAGTTTCAGTCGATTTCAAAGATTTGGGTATGCGTACATCCCAAAACATCAGGTTCCTAGAACCTTCGAACAACATAGAGATTCAAAAATTAGTTTAAAGCAAGAAATTGTGGTAGGCATCCAATTTAAGGATCCATTGCAACATCTACAACATGCCCTTCCCAAAAGTCAAAGAGGAGCAGTAGGTTAGTCACATTGAGAAGAGCATCCTATATTGACATCTTTGAATGCCTATCCTGAAGTAGTTATAAAGGAAAAACAACCTCAACAATGATATGGAATCCTTGGAAAATAGTCTCCTTAAAGGAAATTGAAGACAAATCCTTTACAGGAAAGGATGAGGTAAGGTTGCTAGAAGGTATGTGTGATCTCAAGGTAGTAAATATTCATTTACATTTTTATTTCTTAAGGGTCTATATAAAGTATGCATTAGGGTTTTTTTGTATCTAGTGTTTGTAGGCCTCATGTTGTTGAATCCCTCTAGTATCTAGGGATTGTAAACCCTAGAGGAAACTTGAATAAGAAAATCCTAGTAAGACACCCTAACCCTAATCTATTTGTTCCCTCATAAGAAACCTTAGCTCTTGACTTCTAAGGTTTGCATATAATTTAGGGTATATGGTAAAACTTAGCGAGGGTAGAATTGAATGAAATATAGGATATGACATATAAACCCTAGGGTTGATGTTTCCAAGGGAAATATCAAGGAATTTAGGGTTTGTGTCTAAGTACCCTAGGAATTCACCCTCTAAGGAATCCATGGAAACCCTATATCGTCATCATGCTCTTGTATATATTTTTCTTGGTTGTGCATGTCAAGGAATGTTGCAGGTACACAATGAAGGAAGAAAAATGAGAAGGATGGATAAGTAAAGCAGTCCTTATGCTTGGTAATAATAAGCATGATGGAAGGAGGGAACTGTAAGGACCCTGAAAAATCTGATGCTAACAAGGTCATCAAAGGAGTAAGCATGTATCATTATGGAATCTTGTTTTAGTATGGCATCATAGATAGAAGCATGTGATAGTAGCATATTTAAAAGTCTACTTGTTTGAATTTCTTAATCATCTAGTCTTTTAAGAATGAAAATCCTAGGGACCATCTTGCATAAGAGTTCATTCATACATTGTCTAACATTATGTTAGAGGAAGTCATTCTTCTTAGATGGATCATCATGATCATGTAAGATTCATCATCTTGGAAGACCCTTGGAAGAAGCATTATGAAAATATTAGTATATACTCCATATTGAATGGAAATGATACTCTGAAAAAGGATGAAGGAATGAAGTTGGGTTTCTAGGGTTACCTCAGGTACGAAACTACCAAAGATGTTGCAAGCTACTTTGGCAAGGATGAAAGGCTAGAAGAAATCTTACCTCGCTACCCTTGGAGATATTGTCTTGCATTATAGAAGAGAATATTGGTTGGTTGACTTGGTTCTTGGTGGCAACCTGGGTCTAGGGTTTGATCTTGGAAGTCTCCTTTGAAGTTTATTCTATAAGAAGAGAAGTTATTTCTGGGTTTTCCCCTTCTAGGGGTTTTTCCTTGGCTTGGAGCCTATATCTTGTGTTCATTATGTATGGTTGTGATCTTCCTTTTTTCGGAATTTATTTTATGATAAGAACATAAGCATAAAAAATAAGAAGAATAATATAAATCACAAATAATTTTCATGAATGGAAAAAGTGAATTAAATGTTGTCATAATCTAATTTTTCCAACACAACAATGGCTTCAAATCCTTTGAGCCATTCTCTTAGCCACATCCTTGCAAGGGATTTCACTTGTAATGTCCAAAATTTTGTTGCAGCAAGGATCCCCCAAAATAAGTAGCCATTGGAAACTATTTGACTCCAAATGAGTGATAATTCATTCTTCTAAAGCCCTATCTTTTCTATTTTTTCTTCAATTTCCTGCACCAACTTTGGTACATTATATCTGTCTAAAGTTGTCTTCTCCTATTTTCTTTCTTTGTCGACATAGACTCATAGCTCTGAGGAGGAGGATGAAGAAGATTGCACCTCTACTCCTGGATGCTACTCACCATATTTCTATTCCTGAAAGCCTTCATTTACTTTGTGACATTCTTTCTATCCTTTCCTTATTAATCCTATATGCTTCATGCATATTCATAGTGTTAAAGTGACCTGTAATAATAGCAATGTAGGAAATTCAGTGAGGTCCAATAATATACCTATAATTTCATTTAAAAAATTGCTTGCACTGTTGCGGATAATTTGATGAGACCTTATGAGCTCCTCTTGAACTTCATCTGAAGCAACTATGATTAATCCCATAAGAAAAAACTTTGTTTCTACATTTTGGAGCTTTCTACTTAACTGCCTATTACTCTAGAAGCTAGTAAATGTTTCTGTTGTATGTTATTGAACAAGAAAAGATGATTGAGCCTTGAATTTGTTGGTCAATACTTGTCCAGTAAATACTGGATTCGCCAAACTTGAGTTTTTTTACACTCCCCTGAACTTCTGGTGTACTTTTTCTTTCCTTTTCTATGTTTTTTTATTTGTGATATGATGGGACTAGGTTTATTAGAATAAGCACCGACAAACAGAAGAAGAAAAAAATGTTTAAAATGTATTGGACTCAACCGAAAGGGCATGTCATCGAATCTAGGGAACTCAGATGGTCATACTTTCAGCCAACATCATTTTTCTAAGATGTAGATTTGGCTAAAAGGACATGGTATCAACTACATCGCCCATTGAGAAGAACTTGAAAATGATTGAAATTTAATATAATTAAGACAACAAACATAATAAGAAGGCTAGAGCCAAAAAATACTTGTGTTTCACATGAACTATGGAAAATAAACTAGAAAAGAGTCCAAAAAAATTTCAAATCGATGAATAGTGCCAAATGAAGTTGTAATGCTTTGGATCTCAAAACCAAAAAATGTCCATCCTGTGTTCGTTGTTGGGTGAAATGGCTAGGTTGGGGATTTGGTGGTGGTTTTCCTCCTCACGGCACCTGTGTCTTTTATGCAATTTTGTTATGTGAAATTTGGGTGGTTTTTTGCTTTTTTTTGGGGGTCGTTGGGTGATATTTAAAATTTTGGCAGACTTTCTTTTGGGAGGGGTGATAAGATAGTGTTTTTGTTTAGGTCTAGGTTTGATGTCTGTACTTTGGCTAAAAAAAAATTGAATGCTGATATTTTTTCTTACTATGAATATTAATATTTTGGATAAGTAAGAGGTATGGGTTGTCTCTTTTTGAGACAATTTAGTGGTTGGTACAATGGGATGTTATCCCTCTATTCAATTTCAAATTTTATGGGGTGACATTTTTAACCCATTGTGATAAGGCTCAAGAAGTTGTTTTAAAGGCATTGTTCTTGGTAAAAAGTTGTGGTTGGTTATAATTGGTTGGCTTTGTGTTTGTAGTAAAATTTTAAGTGAATGGAATTGTAGCTTAATGATGGGAAAGTCATTATTTCTTTCCATTAGTTTTGAATTTTTTTTATTAAACCAACAAAGAAAAATTGGTATGTATTTTATTTGGGCATTGACTCCTAACATTTTTATAGTAGTGATTATTCATCCATTTTCATTGATGAGAATATAAATTTGGAAGAATGATTGACATTATATTTCTTTGGTGTTATTTTGAGTGTATCTATGACAAATGCATAAGTAAACGGGGATTAATGTCAAGATGGTAGTTATGTGTAATTTTGGAAATAAAATTGATGATCCCAACATTATTGTGGTTGTATTGTTCCCACTTGTCGAAGGGAGGTCTCCAATGGCCCCTTATCAAATGTGAGGTTATCCTCTCCCCTACGAAAACATTGTAAGCCATAAGGAGCACAAGGATGTGGGCTTTTGACCACATATATGTGCATGCAAATGTTGATATATTGGAATGGGTTAATAAGTGGTTAAACTGGACTTTTACCAAGGAGTGTCTTCTTATTCATCATCACCTTCTTCTCTTTATTTTTCTATTTTTTTGCAATGACGAAAATTTCCACCTTAATCCACTCATTTTTTTGCAAAATATTAGTGATTTTAAGTCACCTTAAAGTGGGCCAAAACCTTAAGGGAAAAGTGTTGTGGTCAACCTCTAGATAGGGTGATAGGGATGCGAACATAAGAGGAGGATAGTTCAGTACCCATGTGACCAACATACTCCACATGGTGATTGCTCAAGGCTTGAGGGAAGTGTGAGCATAAGACAATGCATAATGAAAAATAATGTTTAGGGCGATTGGAAATTGGGTGATGGTGGTGATGAATTTGGGTGTTTTGCATGCATCATGGTTGTGACAAAAGAAAATGCAATCAAGTTTTTTCCATCACAACCATGACATTCCATCATGCATATTGAATGGAGGCTTGTATTTTGTGCCCTTTATCTATTTAGACAAGTTGGTTGAGAACCATTGTCATGCTCTAGGAGGAAGAACTGACCAAATATCATCCTTATGCAGAAGTGGTTCAACAAGTGGAAGATAGCCAATTTCAATTATAAGGGATTAATGATACTGGGCTCCACTAATAGAGATGAAAACACTACAAAAGAGAGCAATCAACATACCCACATCCTCCAAGAAGCCATCATTATTGTTCAAGCTTACCAAGAATCAACTATAGTGAGGATTAGAAGCAGAATTGATAAGGAGGAGGATGTTGCATTCAAGAAAAAAAACCAAGACCCCATACCATAGTGTGGAAATAAAAACATAGGCATGGGTTCCAAATATGGGAAGCACTTGAGCATGAGAGATAAAATATTCTCGCACAAGGCATAGTCTAGTTGTAGTGACCATAACTTGGTCAAGTTATTGTAGTCGAGTTAGGAATTGGTTGGGTCCACAAGTTGCAAAAAAAGTAAGGGTAGTTGTGAGGGAATGATATTTAGGGAATGTGAGGGCATGCCAAGGAATGAAAGGCATGCTAACACATGCCAGATAGTGTTAATGGATGGCGATGAGTGTTAGGGAGTGTTAGCGCATCACAAGGGAGAACTAGGTCAAAATGCATGGAAATGAATGAATAAGAATGTGTGTCAAGGAGTGTCAACAAATTCCAAGTGTGCCAAGGAAGAAGTATGTTAGGGGAATTTTAGAAGAGGATTTTCAGGAGGTAAGCTTACAATTGTGATAAGGAGTTGGACATAGCAGTTTCAGACAATGAGACTTTGTACTGGGTTCAACACTACTTTTCCAATGACTTGGTTGGGTTCCCAAGTTGCAAAAAAAGTAAGGCTATCTATGAGGGCATGACAAGTAGGGAGTGCAAAGGTGTGCCAGGGAATGTTGTGAAGTTCTAATACATGCTAAATAGTTCCAAGGCATGTTAGGCATGCCAAGACATGCTAAGTGTTAAGGCATTCCATGATGTGCTTGGTGCCAGGGTGTGCCAACACATGCCATGGAAACACAAGGGATAAAAACTAGTTTCAAATGCATGTAAATTAATGAACAACAATGTGTTATGGGGAGTGTCAATGAGTTCTAGGTGTGCTAAGGAGGGAGTGATAGGGTATGCTAGGTAGTTCTAAGGAATATGAGAGTACCAGGGCATCATGCCAAGATGTTCTAGGTGCCAAGGTGTGTCAATGCATGTCTGGAAGTGTTAGGGAGTTCCAGGGAAACACAAGGGAGCACTAGATAAAAATTCATGGAAATGAACGAATAAGAGTGTGTGATAGGGAGTGAAAACAAGTTCTAGTGAGCTAAGGAGGGAGTGACAAGTTTATATGTCAGGTAGTTCTAAGGAATGCTAGAGTGACAAGCATGTCAGGGAATGCTAGGGTGTGTTAGGGAGTGCCAAAGCATGCTAGGTAATGTAGGGGATGCTAACATGTGCCACATAGTGCCAAGGGATTCAAGGACATGGCAAGTGTTATGGCATGTCAAGATGTAAACTATGTTGCTTAGTTTTTTTACGACCACAATTGGACGTGAGCCTTGTCTTCATAACTTGTTAAGTTGGATGAATTGAGATTGGACATGAGTAGAATAAAATGAGCTATCAGACGTTCTTAGGTGAAAAAAAAATAGTCTATTTGTACTAATCATAACTTGTTCAAGTTGTTGTAGTTGAGGAAGGATTTTTTTGGGTTGTCAAGTCGCAAAAAACTAAGGCCAGTTGTGAGGGCATGATAACTAAGGAGTGTTAGGGCATTCCAAGGAATGAAAAGGCATGTTATAAAAACATGTTTGACAGTTTCAACGAACGTTGAGGAGTGTTAGGGAGTGTCAGGACATCAGAATGGAGAACTATACAAAAATTAATGGAAATGAATGAATAGAGTATGTGTGAGGGAGTGTTAGTGAATTCCAGGTATCTCAATGACAAAGTGTGTTAGGAGAATTTGAGAATAGGATTTGTAGGAGGAAATCTTGTGGTTGTGATAAGGGGTTGGACAAAGAAGTTTCAAATAAAATGATACTTTATGTTGGGGACAACATTGTTTTGCCTTTGGCTATTATTTTTATACGAGATGTGGCACACTTTGGTCACATGCTCATGTTTTAAACTATTTTGGACTATTTCATATTTTACATTCTTATGTATAAGTTTTGGCACACTCGAATTTGCCAACTTATATCTTGTGTGTCTTGTGCATATTTTTATTCTTGAAAACTCTCAGTCAATGCCCTAATATTTATATGAATTGGACATACATGTGAAATATTGCCTAATTGTAAGTTGTGTTGCTTAGTTATTTTATGGCCATGGCCATATGTGATCCTTGTCTTGGTAACTTCTTAAGTGGGACAAGTTGAGCTTGGGCATGAGTGGCCTAAGATGAGTTATAGGTAGTTCTTAGGTGAAAAAGGCATGGTCTAGTTGTAGTAGGCACAATTGGTCAAGTTGTTGTGGCTAATGTCACATGAATTGTAGTATCCAAGGACTTGATTGTGTTCCCATGTCGCGAAAAATGTAAGGCTAGTTGTGAGGGAATTAGTGCTAAGGTGTGATATAGGATGCTAGGGCATGCTAACATGTGCTAGATAGTGTGAAGGCATGTCAAACATGCTAAGATGTGCCAAGTGCTAAGGCATGCCAAAATGTGCAAGGGTGTGACAATGTGTGTGAATGATTTTAAAGGAAACAAAAGGGAGAAAAAAGTTAAACTACAAGGAAATAAACACATAAGAGGGTTATTAAGTCATCAATTTACCTTATCTAAGAGGGGCATGCTAGGAACACCAAAATTAGGTGCCAATATGTGCCAAGTGCCAAGTGTTAGTGCATTATAAGTGCCAAATCTTCCTTTGTCACTTCTCTCATACTTTCCAATAATTGATCTCAAATAAATTTAATCTTAAGCCATGTCAAACCATGCCAACACATGACAAAGCATACCAAGGCATATTAATGCATGTTAGGCATGCTAAGGCTTGCTAAGTGCCAATTTCCACTAGGGAGCGTTATGCATGTTCTATAGTGGCAGGGCATGTCAAAGAGTGCTAAGGTGTGACAATGCATGCTAGGGAGTGCTAGGGAAACACAAGGGAGCACTAGGTAAAAATAAATGGAAGTGAATGAATATGAGGGTGTACCAAGGAGTGTCAATGAGTGTTAGGCATGCTAAGGAGGGAGTGACAAGGTATGCTAGGGAATATCAGGGCATATCAATAGAGAATATTAGGGAGTGTTAGGGAAACACAAGGGAGCACTAGGAGAAAATAATGCATGAAAATGAACGATTAAGATTTTATGGCAGGAAGTGTCAGTGAGTTCCAGGTGTGCTAAGGAGAGAGTGACAAGGTATGTTAGGTAGTGTTAAGGCATGTTAGAGTCTAAGGAAACATTCCAAGATGTTCCAAGTTCTAGGGTGTGCATTGATGCCGGGGAGTGTTATGGAGTGCGAGGGAAACACAAGGGACAACTAGTTTAAAATGCTTGGAAATGAATGACTAATAGTGTGTGATAGGGAGTGTCAATGAGTTCTAGGTGTGCTAAGGAGGGAGTGAAAAGTTATTCTAGGTAGTGCCAAGGAATGCTAGAGTGCTAGGGCGACATGCCAAGATGTGCCAAGTGCTAGGGTGTGTAAATGCATGCCAAGGAGTTATAAGGATTTCCATGAAAATGTAAGAGAGAAATAGTTCAAAATGCATGGAGATGAATGGATAAGAGTGTGTGATAGGGAGTGTCATCAAGTTCCAAGTGTGCTAAGGAGGGAGTGAAAAGGTTATATGTTAGGCAATCCCAACACATGTTATAGTGTCATGGAATGTTAGGGAGTGGTAGGTGTGCTAGGGAGTGCGAAAGCATTCCAAGGAACATAGGGGATGCCAACCATGTCACATAGTTCTAAGGCATTGTTAGATGTGCCTGGTACTATGGCATGTAAAGATGTAAACTATGTTTCTTAGTTGTTTTATGGGCATGGTTGGATGTGAGCCTTAACTTGCTAACTTGTTAAGTGGGATGAGTTAATATTGGACATAAGTAGACCAAGATGAGTTAGATTCCATTCTTATGTGAACAAGGCATAGTCCAGTTGTAGTAATTACAACTTGGCCAAGTTGTTGTAGTCGAGGTAGGACTTGGTTGGGTTCCCAAATCTAAAAAAGAATAAGGCTAGTTATTAGGGCATGATAGCTAAGGAGTGTTAGGGCGTGCCAAGGAATGAAAAGACGTTCTAAGACATTCCAAACACTGCCAATGCATGTCGAGGAGTATTTTGGATTGTTAGGGCACATAAGGGAGAACTAGGTCAAAGTGAATGGAAACAAATGAATAAAAGTATCTGCCAGGGACTGTCAGTGAATTCCAGTTGTCCCAAGGACGAAGTGTGTTAGGAAAATTTCATAATAGGACTTGTAGGAGGCAAGCCTATGATTTCAATAAGGGCATGGACAAATCAATTTCAAACAAAGGGAGATTTTGGGCTAGGCACAACACTATTTTTTCAATTACATGGTTGGGTTCCCAAGTCGCAAAAAAAGTAAGGCTATCTATGAGGGCATGACAACTAGGGAGTTCCAAGGTGTGCAGGGAATGACAGGAAGTGCTAACACATTCTATAAATTTCCAAGGCATGTTAGGCATTCCAAGACATTTTAAGTGTTAAGGCATGTCAATATCAACTAGGTGCTAGGGTGTGGCACCAATGCATGCTCGAGAGTGCCAAGCAAACACAAGGGAGGATGAGTTTCAATTACATGGAAATAAATGAATAAGAGTGTGTGATAGGGAGTGTTAGTAAGTTCTAAGTGAGATAAGGAGGGAGTGACAAGGTATGTTAGGCAATGCCAAGGCATGATAGAGTGATAGGAAAGCATGCTAAGATGTGACAATTTCGAGGGTGTGTTAATGTGCACCAAGAAGTGTTAGGGAAACAAAGGGAGCACAAGGTCATAATGCATGTAAATGAATGAATATGAGTGTGTGAGGAGTGTCAGTGAGTTCCAAGTGTGCTAAGGAGGAGTGAAAAGGCATGATTGGAAGTTTTAGGAAATGTTAGAGTGTTATGGTGGCATAGTGCTAAGATGTGCCAATGCGTGCAAGGTGGTGTTAGTTAGGAGTTTCAAGTAAACACAAGGTAGAACTATGTAAAATTGCATGGAAATGAACAAATAAGAATTTGTGATTGGAAGTGTCAGTGATTTCCAGGTGTGCTAAGGAGGGAGTGACAAGGTATGCTAGGGCGTATTAAGGCATTCTAGAGGCTAGGGCGACATGCCATGATGTCCCGGGTGCTTGGGTGTACCAACATGTGCAAAGGAGTGTTAAGGAGTGCTAGGGAAACATAAGGGAGCACTAGGTCAAAATGCATGAAAATGAATGAATAAGAGTTTGTGACTAGGAGTGTCAGTGAGCTCTATGTGTGCTAAGAAGAGAGTACTAAGGTATTCTAGGTAGTGCCAAGGAATTCTAGAGTGCTAGGGAGACATGCCAAGATGTGCCAAGTGCTAGGGTGTGACAATGTGTGCTAGGGACAATTACTAAGTGTCAGGGAAACACAATAAAGCACTAGGTCAAAATGCATGCAAATAAATGAATAAGTGTGTGATAGGGAGTCTCAACTAGTTCTAGGTGTGTTAAGGAGGTAGTGACAACGTTATATGTTCGGTAGTGCCAAGGTATATTAAACTACTGAGGCATGTCAGGAAGTGTTAGGGTGTGATAGGGAGTCTCAAAGCATGCCACGGAATGTAGGGGATGCTAACACATCCCACATAATACCAACGCATTATAAGACATGCCAGATGTTATGGCATGTCAAGATGTAAAATGTGTTTCTTAGTTTTTTACGACCACGATGAGCCTTGTCTTGGTAACCCTTTAGGTGGGATGAGTTGAGACCAGAAATGAGTATCTTAATATAAGTTAAATGTAGTTCTTAGGTGAACAAGGCATATGTTGAATTTCCACGACACATGATAATCTGGGTTTGGTATTAGAATATTTCATTAAAACACACTCAAGTGCCACAACACATCTACTTTTCACAAAGAAATCTATACACGTCAGGGAATAAACTAGTGCACATGATAATTTTTAACTTTTTCAAACCCTTTTTCATTATATTAAAAAATATAATAGAATAGGATAAAGTTCTCTTACCAAGGATCATGGCCCTTTATAATCACACTGATACAAGGAATACAACTAGGGCTTGGTGTTAGTCATTTGACAACCAATCTACTTTGAACAAGACAACACTTGACCTACTTGTTGATGGTGGACACACATGACCCTTTCATTCCATGTGTTATAAACACATCTAGTAGGTCCTTTTGCCTCCCATTTTGCAACTCCTCAATTTTCCTCTTTCAATGAACTCAACTCCTTTAGGTTACCGAACTCGGATCAATAAACTTTTCCCTCTAGCTACCTCCTTTTTCCTTCAAGGTCTACAACATTTAGGTTATTTGATCATATATTCATAACTCTATTTGTGAATATCTCTTTGGTCTGCCAACTTTTTCCATATTGTTGGTCCAATATGACAAGTATAGGGATATGGAGGTTTCCCTTCTTCTCACTAACTCATTCCTTTGCAATATAATAAACTAGGGCTAGTTGGCTAGCCCACTTGATTGCTACTTTAGTCCTTCAAAGTATGTACATCATTAGGCCCAATAAACCTACCTTTCTACGAGTCTTGTTGTTCTTCACAAGTATAGGACTTAGGGCTCTTCTTTGACAGTCACCTAACAACCCTCGAACTGTACTTTCATTGCCATCAATTTTCCCAACCACATTCAATTATTTTACTGATGTAGGGCCCAAAACGCTACCCTCATCTAAGATTATTCAAATATGCCACCTAATAATGATTTGAGTCCTCTCAAAATCACTGTTCATGCATAGTAGTTTATTTGTTGTCCAATATATGAACAAAAATTAACTACTCTTATTATCCTTCTAAAAATTTGTAGATGACAAAGCTAGGGTCGCAAATCATACACTAATAGTCCATTAACTAACTATTTATAGGTTTCTTTAGATATTTGTCCAAAACTATATGGAAATTCCACCAAAATAAACTCCTCTTCATGTCAATCCATTCCTCATATGGCACATTTCTTCTGCTTAATCTTCTACTCAAGTTCCACCCTCCTTTGTATCTTCTATCTCCACACATACTTTTGTAAACCATCTTCCAGATATGTGGTCTATATTGCAGATATAAACCTCGCTCTAAGGGTCATGACCCCTCTTATTCTACACATATTTGTCACAGTCTTAAGGGCATACCTTATGGAAAAAACATGCTAGGAAACTGCCCTATCTAGGCAATTATACTTATGTTCTAATTTCTTTAGAACAAACCCTATCCACCCATAGTAAAAACAACTCTTGCCTCCATAAGAGACTCGACCTAACTCATATGGATCCATATATTCTGGGAATTTCTTTGACTGAATCTTTCCTTGAACTTTAGATCTCTACGACCCTCAAACTACGGTTACCTCAGTTAATATTACACCTACGACTACTTATGTCCTAACCTTACATTCCCGTGGACTCCCTCCTCCATTTGTGTTGGTATTTATCACAGACCTTGTGGCCTACTAAGAACCACAAGATAGGCTCTCAACCCTCAATTCTATTTCAAAATTTGATGCAACCATCACATAGAAACACCACTGAGATCACATGCCCAAATTCTCATGGGTTTCCTCTCTTGAGCTCGAACTACCATAAGAGAATCAACAATATGCCATCCTACTTCCTAGCTCCAACCAATTAAGGTATGCGACATTCTTGTGAATTCTCACATGATGATCTTGCTCTTGGTGGATGATCATGGACTCCCTTTAGCAACACTTACTCAACCCTCTAAATTAGCCTACATTTGGAATACATCTCTCCTAGCCTCCTTGATAAACTAACTTCTTCTCACTTGATGTTATTGCCTTCATACTAAGGCCTCCTTAAATAGATTTTCCTAGCTAGGATTCTTAGGAACCCTCTATAAATTACGAGTTTAACCACTTAGACATTAAGAAATATTACTTTTCCTTTTTAATTTTCTTTTAGATTTTAAAGCCCATATTGGGTCCAAAACCCCTTCGCTTTGGTTCTTTTCCCACAAATCCTTTTGTGACCAAACTCACACAAACACATCTCAATAGGCTTATGGAGTACCTCCCAAGCTACACAATTCAACAACATAGTGTAGTTGTAGTAACTCTAACTTGGTCAAGCTCTTGTAGTCAAGAGAGGACTTGGTTAGGTTCCCAATTTGCAAATTAAGTAAGGGTAGTTGTGAGGGGCGGGATAGCTAGGGAGGGCCAGGGCATGCCAAGGAATGAAAAGGTGTGCTACCACATGCGAGACAATGTAATTGCATGTTGAGGAGTGTTAGGGAGTGTTGAGGCATCACAAGGGAGAACTAGATAAAAAATGCAAGGAAATCAACAAATAAGAGTGTGTGCTAGGGAGTGTTAGTGAATTCAAGTGTGCCAAGGAAAAAGTGTGTTAGGAGAATTTCATAATAGTATTTGTAGGAGGAAAGCCTACAGTTGCAATAAGGGGCTTGGGAGAGCCATTTTAGACAAATGGATACTTTCTAGGCAAAACATTGTTTTTCCTCTAACTACTATTTTTATATGACATGTGGCACACTCTCTCTGAATGCCCATGTTTTAAAATATTTTAGAGAAATGCATATTGTACATTATTATGTATAAGTTTTGGGGCACTCAACCTGTGTCATCTTATATCTTGTGTGTCTTGTGCATCTTGTGGTTCTTGCCAATTCTCAATTAATTCTCTACTATTTATATGAACTGGACATACATGTGAAATATTTCATGTGTAAGCTGTGTTTCTTAGTTCTTTTATGGCCATGGCTCGATGTGATCCTTGTATTGGTAAGTTCTTAAGTGGGACAAGTTGATTTCGGACATGAGTGACCTGAGATGAGTTATAGGTAGTTATTAGGTGAACAAGGCACAATCCAATTGTAGTAGGTGCAATTGGTCAAGTTGTTGTGGCTGAAGTAGGCTAATGTCACATGAAGTGCAGTAACTAAGGACTTGATTGGGTTCCCAATTTGTGAAAAATGTAAGGCTATTTGTGAGGGCATGAGTGTTAAGGCATGCTAGGGAATGTTAACATGTGCTAAATAGTGCGAACGAATTTAAATATGTTAATATGTGCCAAGTTCTAAGGTATGCCAAGATGTGCATGGGTGTGACAATATGTGTCAGGAACTATCAAGGAAACAAAAAGGAGAAACAAGTTAAACTACAAGGAAATGAATAGATAAGAGTGTTAATAAGTCATCAATTTACCTTTTTCCAATAGGGGCATGATAGGCACACCAACACTAGGTGCCAATAGGTGCCAAGTGCCAAGTGTTAGTGATATCTAAGTGTCAAATCTTCCTTTGTTAATTCTCATCTACTTCCCAATAATTGATATCAAATACCTTTAGTATTAAACCATGTCAAATCATACCAAGGCATCTCAATGAATTCTAGACAATTTAAGACTTTCGAAGTGCCAACGCGTCTCAAGTGCCAATGTGTGTTAGTGATTGATACACAAATTATGAATTTCCAAGGCATGTTGAAGAGTGCTAAGGTGTGCCATAGAGTGTTAATGCATGTTGAGGAGTGTTAGGGATTACTAGGGAAACACAAGGCAGCACTAGGCCAAAATGTATGGAAGTGAATGAATATGAGGGTTTGTCAGGGAGTATCAAAAAGTGCTAGCTAGCATTCCAAGGAGGGAGTGACAAGGTATAGTAAGCACCAGTAAGGACTGCCAAGGAATATTAGGGCATGTCAAGAAGTGTCAAAGTGTGCTAGGTAGTTCTAGTGTGTGTTAATAGGTGCAAAATAATGCCAAGGCATGGCAAGACATGCCATATGCTAAGGCATGCTAGGATGTGTAGGTTTCCAGGGTATGCCAATATGTGTCAAGGAGTGTCAAGGCAAAAAAAGGAAGAACCAAGCTAAAAGGAAAGTAAACAAACACATAAGAGGGTTAATAAGTCAATACTTTATATTTTTCAAAAGGGGCATGCTAGGCACACTAATAATAGTTTCCAATACATGTTAGTTTCCAACGTGTGCCAAATGCTAATGAATTTTAATGCATGCCAAAGTGTTCGAGGGCATGTTAGGGACTACAGGGCATGCCGATAGTTTCTAGGAGAGTGTTATGCTATGCTATGGCCTGCCAACATGTGCTTGGGTGTCATAGTCATGGAAATATGTTCTAGGTACAAATATGTTTCGAGAAAAGAAAGGTGGCAAGGAATGTGTGTGGCAAATCATGTTAAGGTGTGGAAAGAGTGCTAAATCTCTCTCATTAATAGAATTGATAGAGCTTGATTATTTATTAAATAATATACTTCCTACACACACTAGTATAACTTTATCTAAAGGGAATTTGTTAGATAATAAACCTAATAGAGATGAATCATGTGTTGACTCATAGGAAAACTATATTCTTGTTACTTGAGGGAAATGATACACACTAATTACTTCTTAACAAGTTGATCAACTCTAACCACTATGACCTTGGACATGTAATTAAAAAGACTCCACAACAATGGTCTTAAATCATTATCTGTTGACAAAAAATATAGTAACATGCACATAGCGTCATAACAAATTCATTGGAATGATCAATGATGGCAATTTTTTTTCCATCGCTAAAAGTAACCAAAAAGAGCATTGGTGAGGATCAATAAAATATTGTAACTGGAAGTGTCACCAAAGAGAGAATTAGTGATGGGCCTTTGACAACCCTCACCAAAAGTGTCACTGAAAATTGATTCAGTCACAAACCTTAAAATACCATCACTATATGCAGTTACAAAAACATTATTTTAAGGATCATCACCATATGTGACATTGTTGATGGACCTTAAAGTTCCGTCATAGGCATGACCCTCACTAATGACCTTTCTTGTTGTAGTGGTTGTTTGAGTGTTTGGTGTCTAGTAGACTTATTTAACATTGTATGTTTGCAAGTTGGTTGAGTGTTTTGTGAATTTCATAATATGAGTATGCATTCCAATGATCTTGTTTTAAGATGATTGTACTAACACATATATGTTGAGACAATTGATATGTACTTGAAGGTAGTTGAAAGTTGTAGCATTATGTCTAATGACTATGAGTTGATTATGGGTTATGACATGATTTCTAGTCTTGGTAAAGGTTAATGTCAAATTGATAGATATTAATATCTTGATGATTGGAGCATGTGGTTCACCTGTGTGAGAAGCTGCAGGGTAACATGCTTGGTGTTAGCAAGACAAGGTATTGGTCTATGTGTTTATATAACTAACAATTGGGTGATGTGATAGTACATATTAAGCCTCAATTGCAATAAGGTAAAAGGGTAAAAGGGATGAATTGGACAAGAATTCCTTTAACTATGTATGGAAACCCTAATTCCAAACGAGTGAGTGCTTCACATACAGGAAGTCCTCTTGACCTTAATATTGTTTGAAATTATGGGGATATCTGCTATATTCATGAAAATGTATTTGATAGGTATATTAGATAGTATTTAGTTACAGGTGGACCTGTAAAATGATTGGAGTCCCTTGAGAGATGTCATGGAAGTGTTCAGTTACAAGGAAACATGCTTGGCACAACAAGATAAGGTATCTGGTGTATGGTTATATTTATTTATGCACTGAGATTTATATGTTTATGGAAGTATTCATGGAAAATTTTAGCGGCTAATATTCGTAGGTGGGACAATTTTCCATGATTTTTCCAAAATAAAGATTCACCAATTTCCATTTTTCTAAAAATGATTCGCCCAAATTTTACAAAATAAAATTATTTTACCTTAAAAGTTGCCAACATTATATAGATACTATATATAAATTAATTATAAATTTGAATAATTTTACAAATATATAAACGAACGTTTTATAGTTTTCATATTAGGGACTAGTGAGAATCGCCAATGTTTTAAACTTCAAGATCATTTTCCATCCTTCAAAGTTTCCCCGGTAGTATGATGCAAGGAGTTTCTTGGCAGTAGAGATTTCCATGAATCTTAAAGAAGGCTTAGGTTGAGATTTCCTTGGGAACCATGGGGATTGAGTGATGATTTCTATTGTTAGTTTGATGCTTTTGGTATTTTGCAATTATTGTGCTTGATTTGTGATTTTGCATGTGTTTGTTGCATAGTTATGCCACTTTGCTGCAGTGTCATATCATTATTGGTTTTCATGGTTCTTGGTTGTTTCTTGGATTTCCTTTTATGTTTTGAATATTGGGAATTTTTTAGGAAAGAGGAAGTTAATGGAGCTCTAGGAGAGTTTTGTGGTACCCAATGGATGATGTAAGACACGGATGAAGCTCGGTACATGAGTAAGTGCAGCGGAAGGTAAGACTATGATAGTCGGTTGGATTGGTTTGGTCCATTATGGGAAATGGACAATGGCAACACAAACATGAGAAAGGTAACAAGAAAAGGTAAAGTAAATGAATTTGATGTGTTGGATTCCTTGGCTATGTTGGAAACCGTTGTTCTCAATTTCCTGTATGTTGTGCACAAATAAAGGAATTTCTCTTAACCTTGACCTTCATATCTACTAATTATGTTATGATCATGATTATGCTAATGTTTATATATATATACATGTAGGTTTACATCTATGTCATGTTTGACAGGGTCATCATGGATCATGATTATTAACGCTAACATTTATATGGATATATATGTGTTTACATATGTCGTTGTCTGACATGACCATGATTTTTGTATACTAATGTTTGTATATATGTATGCATGTGTCCATGTATATATGTCATTAGCTAACAGGGTCATTAAGAATCATTCTTGAGGAGGAATGATTTCTTAAGCAGGTGAATGACATGAAGAGGTTCCTGGTCTTACGAGGAATCAATGGGGAGGAGTAGCCTTGGAAAAATATATGAGGTTAGTATCATGTGTTTATGAGTTGGTATTATGTGATCATATTATGTCTATCTTATAGACAAGTTATACTGAGGGATACAATAGGGAAATGAAGGTAGTGTGGTCTGTGACCTATTGGGACAAGCATGGATAAGACACTGAAAGCAAGGTTGCTTGGTAAAGACAGTATGGTTTTGGATGTGTGCTACTATTGTTGTTCACATGTTTCATATGTGATGTTATGTGCATGTAGTGTTTTGTCGATATTTCATATGCAGTTCTAGGTATAGATGGTGCCATGTAAACGTTGGATATGTGGTGTTGTGTACAGATGATGCTATGTACATGTTGGATATGTAGTGCTATGTACATGTGGTGCTACATGCATGTTGTATATGTGGCACTATGTACATATAGTTTTGTGTGCATGATTGTACAAGTGGTGTTATCTGCATGTGGTGATTTATACATGTTGTACAAGTGGCATTGTGTGCAGGTGGTGCTTTGTACATGCCGTGCATGTGGCATTTTGTACATATGGTGTCGCGTACATGTCATTCGAGTGGTACTGTGTACAAGTGGTATTGTGTACACGTTGTAGAGTGGTGTAATGTACATGTGGCATTGTGTACATGTTGTGCAGGTGGTGTCATGTACATGTGTTGCTGTGCACATGTTGTGCAGGTCATTGCAGTGTACAGGTGGTACTGTGTACATGTGGTACATATGGTACTAGTGTAGATGCATGTATTACCTGGTGTTTCATGATGTTTGTAGTAGTTTGTGTGTGATGCACGCTATGTATATGTACACATGGTTGATGAGAAGGCATTTGATGTTTGTCTAGTGTGGCAACCGATCTGAGGTGCGTACGGAATAAAGACAAAGGTAGAAGCTAAGGATTGATGAGAGGATAAGTATCAATGGATTATATGTGATCTATGATTCTAGTTTATGTTGGCTACATGTGATTTATGATGTTAATCTGTGATTTCTGTGTTTTCAGCTAATAAGATGAGATATGTCTATACATGATGTTTTGAACAAACAGTTAGTTTGACTTATTGTGGCAGGAAGTAAACAAGATTGAAAGTGTATCTTATTGATGAGCTATCAATGAGGTATGATTTGAGGTTATTTCAATTTATTTAAATCTAATGGAACATATGTTATTGGAACAGGAACGCATGAACATGACTAGTTGGCTGGTTGCAATCAACTACAAGAATTGGCAGCAACAGCAAAATAAATTGGAACATGCAGCAATATGTTGGTAGAGTACTTCAAGAACAGGGCCACTATGGGACATTCGTAGCCATTGATTTCCATGAGCATGCTATGAGCAGTACGATGGTTTTAAGGTAGGTATATGCCTTGCTTTTGTATCTTCTGGTGTGAGGAAGCCTTCTTAAGAGATGGATCACAACGCATAGGGGATTCTGGGGAACTTGGAAGGTGAGTGACAACACGGAAGGGGGTGACCAGATTTCCCGAGGGACCATGTAACAGAGAAGGGAAGTTCATGGATATATTGGTTTTTCTCATTAGCATTTCCATATGGAATCAGATACACATTGGGAGTGAACCCTAGAACAATGAGTCAATAACTATTCATTGAGAGGATAGGTGGTGCAAGATTGTCGCGATCAACATTGGATGCAGCTTTGATTGTGAAATTCGATTCTGAACTTACTAGGAAGGAGGTGAATCTTGGTACTACTTTCAAGATGGAGGTGTGATCCACTGGAATTCCCTTGTTGATTAATATGAGAATCATGTCCTTTTATTTACTGGTTTAGAAAATGTGCATATGTGTATATGTGGTTATTGTAAATACCGTAATGAATTAGGTTATAAAGCTCTAGTATGCCATATGTTCCCATGTTGTCATGATGTTTTTCTTTTGAGCAGGTCTTTCATTGTAAATAGTACAACGAGCTAAGTTATAAAACCCCATGAGTAGTATGTTTGTTTTTTAGAGGTTTTCCTAAGGTGTTGGTGTGGTTTAACACTGAGGACAACGTTCCCCAAGGGGGAGGGTTTTGTAACAACCCTAGTGAAAAGTTCATGTAATAAAAGTTAATAAAGGAAAAAATGAGACCACGGGTAAGGGACATGTGTTCCAAATTGAATTTTGGAAAAATATATCCTAGCAGGCATCACTGGATGTGTGTTTTGGCTAAGGAAATTAGCAAAGGCAAAGGCAAAAGAATTAAAAGGAAAAAGGCATTTTTGGCACATTTACTTATGACAATAAAGGAAAGTTGGATAAAAGTAAGGTGAAAGGTCATAGGTTGCATGTGAGGAGGAAATCGACGAAAAATAATGGAAAATGAACAAAATATAGGCCTCATTAATAGAAAGGCTTATTAGGATCAATTGGCAAGCTTTTAAGTGTTGGGCTCCTGGTTAGTGTAACATTTTTTCAATTTCAATTTGGATCTCTCTCATTATTTTATCTCTCTCTTTAACTCTTGGTCACATAGAGTTTTCTTGGAGCACTCTAACTTTGGATCAAGGAAAGAAAAGAAAGCAAAGGGAGAGGAAGGAAAGCAAGGATCAAAGAAAGGAAAGTAGAATCAAGGATCTCTAGTAGGAATACTTGCAGGTAAGCTTTTGCATGTGTGACTTCTTAGATGGTTTGGATATGCATGGATTTTAATTGTGGTGTATGGTTATATTACTATCGGTGGCATGGTTTTTCCAGGTTATGACAGTGGTTTTCAGCCTAGTCTTGCCTTTTTCTGGATGCCATGGTATGTTGGGATGTTTATCTCAGTTTTCAACTTTCGTTTCCCAGATGGATTTCAAAATCCACGGCGGAGGTGATCTCAAGGTTCATTTCCCAAAGGCCTAGGAATCCATTGACCAATTTTAGTGGGACACACAGTAAAGCGTGAGGGAGGAGTCTCAGTTTAGGGCCTAGTTATCTGGGTTGGATCGCAATAAATATTGAGAGACTGGTATCACTTTAAGGCGTAGTGACCCTATTTGGATTGCGGTAAAGCTTGGGAGACAAGGAAATGAAAAATTCCTCAAGGATAGTGGTATATTCCCAATGACATTCGAAGTTCAATTCGATTGTGATCAAAGTGTAGGTTTTCACCTTGTACAAAAATTACCTGCATACAAATTCTAACAATAGAAAATAAACAATGCGAGAGAATAACACATTAAACACATATCCTTAGAGATTTTCCCCTGCATCCCAAAACTGGGACTACCAGATTGATTTTTCATTATGTTCATTTCAATTTTACAATACATATTTATACATGCCGAAGCATCCAATACCATGGAACGAAAGACATCATGTCCAAAACCATGTGCGAAACCATGCACAAAACCATAGGTAGATCCACCCAACCTAAAATAGGGTCCAAAAAAAATTCCCCGAGGTGCTACCCTAGACCCCGTGGACAACGGCTAACCACCCCCCTCAAACCCCCTGTGACCCCCCACTATGCAGTCGATGCAACAAAGGGGGGGCTCTGCCCCCCCCCTCTGACCCCCTGGTTAACTAGGAGGGCTAGTTGAGGAAAGAATATAACATGACCCAACATTTTCCCACTTGTTGTTTTCTTTCCATAGCGGGCCACAGGAGAGCTTAATCATTTATCCATCACTGAATCACCCATTGCTTCTCTACACCAAGAGAACTTCTTAGAGCTCACAGGTTTTGTCAATGCATCTACAGTATTCTTCATAGTGTCCACTTTTAACAACAACACAATTTTTTCTTCTATCATATCCCTCACAAAGTGATACTGAACATCAATGTGCTTTGTCTTTGAATGGTAAGTACGGCTCCTTGCCAAGAAAATTTCACTTTGGCTGTCACAGTCTATCCTTATAGCTCCCCGTACTAACCCAATACTTGAACACAATCTCTGCATCCAAACTTCTTCCTTGCTTGCATGAGTGGCTGCCATGTATTCTGCCTCTGTAGTTGATAGTGCCACTACATATTGTTTCTTATTCATCGAACTGCTTACAACTCCAACTAAGTTAAACACATACCCACTTGTAGATCTTCTCTGATCCAGATCTCCAGCCCAGTCTGCATCAACAAAGCCACGAATATCCAACACTTTGTCCAATCCTGGTCTTCCTTGGTAGCACAAACCATAATCACTAGTGCCATGCAAATACCTGAAAACCCGCTTCACTGCTGTCCAATGCTCCTTCCCTAGTTCTGACATAAATCTGCTCAATACTCCCACTACATGTGCAATGTCTAGTCTAGACCAGACTATTGCATACATCAGGCTACTGATTACACTTTCATATGGAACACGGGGCATGTCCTATTCCTCTTCTTGTGTCTTGGGACACTGTTCGACATATCAATTTACACCTACATGAATGGGAACCTTTACCGGTTTACTATCCTGCATATTAAACCTCTACAATAATTTCTGGACATACTTCCTCTTGTTTAACCAAAGCTTCCTCTTTTGTTGATCTCTTTTAATTTCCATGCCCAAAATATAGTTTGCAGCACCAAGATTTTTCATGTCGAATTTGGAGGACAATTGGGTCTTCAAATCCTAGATAATTTCTTTGTCATTTCCAACCAGCAAAATATCATCCACATACAAGACCAGATAAATAACACGGTCATCAATTAATTTAAAATACAGATATTGATCTACTTTGCTTCTAGTGAAGCAAAGTTTCCGTATAAATGTATCAAATTTTTGATACCACATCCTTCGTGACCGTTTTAACCCATATAGAGACTTCTTTAACTTGCATACCAATTCTTTCTCACCCTTCACCGCACAACCTTCTGGTTGCTTCATGTAGATCAACTCTTCCAGATCACCATGAAGAAATGTTGTCTTCACATCCATCTATTCTACCTCAAAATCAAAAGTAGCAGCAACAGATAAAAGTAATCTAATAGAAGTTACCTTGGCAACAGGAGAAAAAATATCACCAAAATAAATTCCCAAAACCTGGGAATAACCTTTTGCTACCAACCAAACTTTTCATTTCTCCACATTTCCTTCTACATTTGTCTTCTTCTTGAACACCCATTTGCTGCCAATGGGTTTCCTTCCAGCCAATAACTCCACTAGATCCCAAGCCTCATTTTTGTGCAAAGATGCCATTTCATCAACCATGGCCTCTTTCTAGAGTTTTCCATCCTCTGAATCTACTGCTTCCTTCACAGTTATGGGATCATCATCAATAACAAATAAAGCAAAATTTGAACAACAAGCAGATGGACTATACATTTCTGGTTACCTTCTTTCTCAAGCTGATCCTCTCACACCCAGAGTTTGTGGCTCTTCATCTTCTGATTCCTCCTCTGCTGTAGAGTCTGATTCTTCCTCCTTAAGCTCAAACTCTATCTTCTCAGGTTCCTTTAGTTGGAGTTAATGTTTAATAACATATTTCACCTTTCTGAACACCACATCTCGGTTGTACACAACCTTTCTTGTTACTAGGTTCCAAAGCTTATAACCCTTTAAACCATCCTTATACCCAACAAAGATGCACTTTTCATATTTAATATCCAACTTGGTTCTTTTCTCCTTTGGAACATGTACATTTGCTTCACATCCAAATACCCTTAGATGTGAAAGAGATGGTTTCTTACCAGTCCATACCTCTTGTGGAGTCTTATCCTCCAACATTGATGAAGGTGATCTGTTGACCAGGTAACATGTTGTCTCCGCCGCCTCTGCCTAGAATTCCTCTCCTAACCCGGCACCACTGAGCATGCTTCTTGCCCTTTCCATCAACGTCTTGTTCATTCTTTCTGCAACTCCATTTTGCTGAGGTATGTATGGAATAGTATTCTTTCATGCTATACCACACTTCTTACATAATTCTTCAAGTTCCTTGTTGCAAAACTCTCCACTGTTATCTGACCTCAACACCTTATCTTCTTCTCTGTCTGGTTTTCCATGAGAGCCTTAAATTATTTAAACCTATCAAAGACTTCAAATTTCTTCTTAAGGAAATATATCCATGTATTCCTTGAGAGGTCATCTATAAATGATATATAGTACACAGACTTACCCAGTGATGGAACCTTCAATGGTCCAAACACATCACTATGCACAAGCTCTAATATCTATTTCGCCCTCTTACCCCGAGAGGGAAACTCACTCGATTCTGCTTCCCATATACACAATTTTCACAGAAATCAAAATCCATAGAGCTATTAGTCATACCTTATACCATACCTTTACCATGAAGTATTTGAAGGCCCTTCTCTCCATTGTGTCCAAGCCTTTGATGCCACAACATGGTTTTCTCTCTAGAGACCACTAGATTTTCTACTCCACTCTCAGGAACCACAAAACAGTTGCACCCATCAACAATAGTAATACCTTGAATCTTGTATAGAGTTCCAATCCGAACTCCCTGCATCAATACCAATGCTCCCCTAACCATCTTGCAGGTATCCTTATCGAACACTCTTTTTACACCTGCATCATCTGTCTTGCTTACAAAAATTAGATTTCTGGCCAATGCAAGAATATGCAGAACACCCGGAAGTATTCTAACCCTTCGGCCTTGCAACTTCAACTTTACTTTTCTACGACCAATTATTCTAGCCTTCCTATCATCCCCCAAGAAGACATCACCACCATCGTATTTTTCATACTCGTAGAACCACTCTCTATGGGGAGTGAAGTGAAAGGATGCACCTGAGTCAATCAACCATGCCTCATGATATACATGTGTACCTGAAGAAGCCAAGTACACATCCCCATGTTCATCGGAGGTGGTTTTCGTCTCTATAGAAGGAGCATGATCAGATCCCCTTCCTTTGTCAGGAGCTTTAGATTTACAGTCCCTTTTGTAGTGCCCTTCCTTTCCACATTTCTAGCAAACCACCTTTACAGGTTTTCCTAGAGATTTAGATCTCCCTCTAGATTTAGATCTCCCACTGGATGAATTATTTTTGTTTCTATTCTAGGACCATCCTCGTACAGAAAAGACATCACCATTATGGCTCTCCATATTTTTCCGTCTTATCTCCTCCGTTAGCAAGGATGAGACTATTTCATCAAACTGCAAGGTAGTTAATTGCTACCTATTGCAATAACTAGACTATCCAACGAATCTGGTAGAGAACACAACAAATTGATGCACTTATCTTCATCTAAAATTTTAATATCAACAGATAATAACTGAATTACCACAATATTAAATGCGTTTAGATTTTCTGTCATCGAATCTCCATCTTTCATCCTCAGGTTATACAGCTTTTTCCGTAGGAACATTTTATTCACCAGAGAATTAGATTGGTACAAAGTCCCTAACATGTCCCACAAATCCTTCACCGTAGCTTCCCCTGATACATTCAACAATACTAAATCTAAGACTCACAATTATATTGTGTTCTTAGCCTTCTGATCCAACTTCTTCCATTCTTCATCAGACACTCCCGTTGGTTTAGTATCTAGATCTACTAAGATCCACTGATATTTGTCCACCAACAGATCCTCCATATTGAGTTTCCATAACTCAAAACTCTAACCATTAAATTTATCGAGCTCTATCTTTCCACTGCTTGCCATATTCTTTCACCACCAGAATTGATCCCGTAGATCTCCCATTGAACAGGGTCTACCATAGGCCCAAGCGAAACCCCTCAGCAACAAAGGCGGCCCCTTGAAGCAAAAACAACTTTGATACCAAATGTAGGTTTCAACCTCGTACAGAAATTACCTGCATACGTGTTACCGGGAAAAGTGTCTATTTAGAACTGCTCTATCCCACTAAGGTGTGACAGCTGCCTTAGAAACAAATAGAGAAAAACTAATTTTGTATTTCCTTTATGAATTAAAGATAGAGGGGGATAGAAAGAACTGACCTGTGTCTTGCGCTAATCCTTTGATCCAATCCCTCTCTTCTTTGACAGCTTCCAGCTACCTGCTCCCTTACTTGCCCAGCTTCACCAAGTACCTGTAAGATCACAGAAGAAGAAAACTATACAAAGACATGGATCTATATTCATAAACAGCTTATGATCATATTTAAGCTAACCATACAAATGTAACAAGCATCAATGATACAAAAGCATGGAGGAAAAACTCAAATAGTTTTTATTGATATACAAGAAGATCCAGGAGGAGTTACAACCGATGGTTCCTGACCCAACATCAACCTCCCAGCAAAGAAGCCCCTCTTCACCTCCAACAAAGCATAAATCACCCAATAGTCTGATATCTATCTCAAAACCAACAGCAATTCCTTACAATGTGCAAAATTCCAGCCTCTGGATCTCTGGGATGAGGGATCCATTTATAGATGTATGCAAGTAGGATGAGTCAGCTTGTGATTTGATTAGTGTCTTCTCTCTGTCAGTTCTTGCTTCCACTTGGATACTGAAGGCCTCTTACTCATCCTTGGTCAAATTCAGTGAGGCAAATGTCATAGGAGAAGATTCTGGAAGCTTTCGTTGTCTTTCCACCTCGCGGAATGGCACTGCCATTTGTCATTTCCCGCTCAATGCACCCTCATAGTGCATTTAGGTGCGTTGAAATGCACCTAGCTAGTGTGTTTAGGTGTTATGCAACGCAGCTAGCCAGTGGAGCAGCTGAAATGATCCTGTTTTGACTTATTCTGAGTAGTTTCTGGTGGAGAACTTCTGGGAGAAGCTGTAATTTGTTGACCTTGTTCCTTTAGGGGTTAGAACAACACTTTTAGGGACTTAGGTGCCCTTGGTTTATGGACATTTCATGCTTGGAGCTGCAAGGCACAAAAATGTCTATAACAGTTGCCCCCTAAAGTATGAGGCCGTTAATCGGGTGAAATGCTTTATTATGAGGATCCGAAGTTCTTTCAATGCTGGGAGGAGACCTGTAATAAGATACAATACAATACATTATCTTCATACTGTTTTCATGATCTAGCTGAGGCAGGCATTCCCATGCTCAGCTTTATAAATTCATTTTCATGTACATAGGACAGAGAATCGTCTGATTGTAGACTGATGATTCTGATAGAGCCATCATCCTTTTGGTAGGATGATTATCTGTGCTGCAATGTTGTACATTTTAATGTCTTTATTTCCCTGAATATATATCGTAGCCCGGATGGATGAAACTAGATCCGGGGTCTTCAATCTCGTTCGATCTTCACTCGAAGTACAAGTCGATCCATGTGAGAAATGTTCTGAAGTCGAACATGGAAAGACATCACTTGATTACCAGTCAATGATGTAAACTATTAACAAGCGCGAGAGGAATCACCGATAATGATAATGATCCTCAAGGTACTACAGTACAATTCACGTGGTGTGAATAAAGGACTTGGCGTCGAACACCATGCAAAATCTTTCGGTCGAAGGCCATTGATGTAAACCTGTCGCCGGAAGTGAGAAACTTGCCATTAAGGCATGCAAGCTTCAAAGCACTGGATAGGGTGTTCCTAGAACAACTTCTTAGATAATGAGCTGATGTCGACAAGAAGTGATCCGTCACAGGAGGGCCTTAATGAATCCCACATCAATGACACGGAACGGAGCAAATGATTTTGATGGAGGTGAAAATGATCTGATGATATACGGTTCAGGGTGGCGGTCATGAAAGAATGGAGTATAATGTATGGTAGTGGGTGGGACACAGGTGACTTCTCTGGATGACTTCTCTTGAACATGTCGGCGACACTGATGTGATGGATTGGTAGCATTAACCCCAAATGTGGATGGTATGGTGTGACCATGGCGATGTGACCGGTGAATGAAACAACCCAACCCGACTCGAACACGGAGTGGAAGTGTCATGTTCAAGAGCGACTTGCTACCAATAAATATTCTTTGAGTTTTCTTCCCAATTTTTCCCCAGTCATTGCTGACCAGTACCTCTTTATTTTTGTCAAGCTTGAGGAGGATAACATATGCTTGTTCTATAATTTGCCCTTCGAGCAAGCCCATCGCTATGTTTTAACGAGCCTAGCGATAGTGAAACTCATTCTCGTCTAAAGACAAGTTTGTCGCTATTAATCTTTTTAACGAGTTTAACGACAAAGATAACTCGGTCCTTTTCATTTTTAGAGAGTCTGAAAAGTTACGTAAAGGTAACTCCAAAATTCATTTTTCATCATCAAATCCCTTAAGTCCGAAAAAGTATAAAACAATACAGAAGGGATGAATTTTCAATAGTTTTAACGAGCCGAACAAAACAAGCGCTCGATCTTTTTGTGCAATAATCCCTCAGGTCCAAAAAGATTAAAATCTAGATGAGGGATAGCACTTCCTGTCCCTTTAACGAGCTGGAGAGGCCAATGGCTCGGCAATCTTTTAATATTTTACGAGTTAGTTGAAAAGAGCTTAAAGGAGACTTGTCTTTTGAGGAACGAGTGATAAAATGGGTAGCAGCTGATTCCAGGTAAGGTTTGGAATTTTCCAATCACGGCAGTGTCACAAGGATGGCTAGTGAAATCACTCTTCGCAGCTATTCCTCAAAATGGGTAAACAATCAAATGGAGGTGAATGTTCGGCCAATGAAAACGTGGAGGTGACGGTGCAAACACGACCAAGGCTTTAATGGATGAAGTACTACATTCACGGTGGTTATTTACCGGGGAATAGTTCACTTTTTAACGAGCTTAAACGCGGGTGGAAACATTTGCTCGGTGCGGGTTTATTTTTTAACGAGCTTGAACCTTGTGGTAACACTGCTCGATTAATCCAGTCGTATGATAAGAATGTCTCATATAAAACGGCAACTTTTAGAGTTTTGCCCCACATCCTTTCTTTATGCAAGTTAGGAGACGACCAATCCTACGAGTTTAAAGGGTTAGAGGTCCTATAAATTAAAAAAAAAAAATAGTCGCTCTTCGCTTGCACTCCAAAAGGTTTGCATGCCCCCAGGTATAAAACAGAGTTTGAAGGCTACCTCTTCTTTAGTCCATTAAAACATTTGTTTTACCGAGAGAGGCCTACCTCTTACAGGTTACCCAAAGATTGTTCTATTCACGGCGTAAATAAAACACTTCTTTGGCGATGTCTACCGAGATAAACAAAGGTGAGTGGCAGCGCTCGCCAACTCACATAACTTTGACAAGAGAATCCTGTACTAGAATAACCCCCTCTTCCACTCACGGACGGGGGTACAGACTAGGCATATTCTCCCACGGAAACATACTCTATACCCGAAGTTTTCCTACCGAAGCAGACCAGGATGCATGCCCCCTGGGTTTCAGTCATATCCCTCCAAATTACTCGCCCTCATCGGGAGGAGGACTGGAGATTGAGACATTTCTTGCGTGAAAAGACCATTCAGGGATGGTATATGATTATTTGCTCTATATGATCTGGGAAATGAAAGCTGGTCCACGAGCTTGACCACTCTTCCTTCGTGCAGAAAACACATTACTCTAAAGAGTGAGGAGACAATGGCTCCCATGCAATAAATATAGTCTCGTCCAAGGAGTAGATTGTAATCTAGGGGTCCTTGAACTACCATTACGTTCAAGTGAATGGTTTTCCCTCTCAATGTTATGGGCACATCGGGAAGGATCCCTAAAGGTCGACTGGTTCCTTTATCAAATCCTGTCAGATTTCTCATCTCAGGCAAAAGCGATGGCGGACCAACCGCTTTCCAAGCAGTTGAGGAAAGGATACTCACAGAAGCCCCCTCATCTATGATGGTACCAACCATAACCATTCTATATATTTGAACGATAATTCAGAATGGTATGCTAGCTGGTAAACGGGGTCTGCCTAGTTCATTCCAGTCGAAGGAGACAACTAGGTTGCTTGGAGGTGGGACTGAATAGACGGTCAGGTACGACTCTGAAAAACTTCCTTCCTGCGGTAAAGGAATGGGTAAATTTCCCCCATGTTCGTTGGAGTCTGTGCTTATGAAAAGAATTTGGACGGTGTCATCCTTGTTCTCTTCAGTGATTGTATCATCTGAAGATGAAACCTCTGGAGGCAAGATCGGGTCAACTACTGCCTCGACCTTTTGACTTTTGTCTGGTATGGATCCAAATGGTTTATCTTCAATGATAGGTGCTTTGGCCGACCACCTGAGCAGGCCAGCCGGATTTTCAAATAGTGACGGACTCGGCAGGAGTTTTTTATATCCAGGAGGAAGTCATAACGGTGAAACCGAACGATCATCCAAAACTATTTTGGCTTCGTCTAAGAAGGGACAACGGTGGACGGCGTGATCGCCTTCACACAGCTTACAAGGAAATCTATATTTTCCTTTTTGTCCTGTGACTTCACTATCACTAGTCGACGGTGTGTTTTCAACATGATCATCAGAGGTTGACGACACCGGGTTGTGCAATCTAGGAGACCAGTCCCTTAATATCCGAGGGATGCAAGGACAATCTCTGTGAAAGTGGTCTCCTTCACAAATGACACATGGCGATTTAGGCCTGGTCGATGCAGTGTGTGGATTTTCGTTAGACGACACTCGTTTTCCCCCATTCGCCTTTGGCTCCTTCTTCTTCTTCTCTTTCTTCTTCTTTTCCTTCTTCTCCTTAGGAACTTGACTTTTGGCTTTACCAACCCCATCAAGCGAAGAGGAAGGAGGAGAGGAAGAATTAGAGGAAGTAGAAGGTTGGTGGGCAACTCTGGACTCGTCTAATTGCTGATTCGATTGTTCAGGAATAGTGGTGTTCTGAACGACAGAGGTTGAGAAGAGCCATACAGGCAAACCAATTGTCAGTCCTGGAAGCGACAATGTGGCCATATGGGGTGCACCAACATCTCCCCAAGAGAAGAAGGGACTAGGATTTCCTCCAAGGGGAATTCCTTGGTTGGTAGACTCCATATTCTCAACCCAAGATCAACGTAGGAAAGGGGTAATGAATATTCCGTTTAAAATAAATTTTAGACGTTTTGACACAACTTGTTTTCTCAGTTTTTAAGAGTCGAAAAAAAACAAAAGATGACTCTAGTCTCCTTCGATTTTTAATGAGCCTGAAGTGACAAGTGCTCAGATGGACCTTTTCCGTTAAGGAATCTGAAAAGGAACGAAAGGGACTGCTCTAGAGATCTAGGTAGAGGGAGTACCAAACCAATCGCAAAACTGCAGAATACTTTTTACGGTACGGTAGTCAATCTTCCCGAATGTTGTGTTTAGTGCATTGCGATCGATGGGGCGGCAGACACGGCTTCCTATGGATAAAGGATTTAAGCCTATAGGGGTCTCCCAAAATATACTCGACGGTACGTGGGAGCACAAGTCCGTACTGGCACTTATCATCTCAAAGTGGAGGAATCACCCAACCATCAATGAGGACAACAGTTACCAGGCTTTATGACGCCAGAATACGTCTCTAGCCTAGACCTCTAAATGTTGTGCGTTAAGTTCCAAAGCGTTGTTAGATTCATTGAATTTATTTTAAGTTGATCTTGCTTATGAAGTTTTCCTTTTGGGTTCACCACGAGATGTAGATGTAATTCCTAAAATGCAATCTAAAGATGATAAACAAACTTTTATCTCTTTTGTGCAATGAAAATCCTAGCTACTAGAGGAAAAGAAAGACACAATCTTTTCACAAAGAGCAAAGAGCACACTGTAAATGCACTTTCCTAAATCAAGCCAAACAGACTGTCAATATGCAAATGCACATGCATGTATTTGTTTTCGACTTTCTTAGTATTGATGCTAAAAAGAAATTTGATGTACAAATCTGAATTTGCTTTCAAGCGACAAACACAAACAAGCTTCTTTTCGAAATCAAAAGACAGAGACGATTACGACACTTTACGATTTTGAAATGAACACTCGTTTTTGACACTAGAAAATCACAAGTTCAGACCAAAGGCAAAAGTAAAAGTATAATCGACCATCAACAAAAATCAAACTTTCTCCTATGATCGAAATCGAAACTTGTGACAGATCTAAATCAAAGGACGACAGTACGACTATTTTACCTTTGCAATGGAAAACTGTAAACGACTCAACAAACACACAAAAACATCTACAATTCTTTTGTACAAAGGAGGCGGAATAATAGCAAGGAAAAGGGGTTTTTAAACAGACATATACTGATCACAGGCTGCAAAATTCAGAGACAAAACTGGAAAGAATGAAACACAAGAACCTCAGCTGCACAGGGCTAGTCTGATCAGTGCACCTGTAACACAGAGAAACTAGATTGCAGCACAGGTTTCCCTTTCGGGAAGTGCGCTGAAATGTAGGAACTCTTAACAATACCTGCGTTGGGCCAGAAATAAGAATTTGTCCGGATCTGGGTCACGGTTTGCAGTTCAGTCTTTGGTTTTTGGCCGAGTAAAAGCAATCAGTAATGCACAATCAGGGGTAGATCTAAGGAGGGTCTAAGAGCTATCACAAGGGCAATCAGATCATTTGTGGATCAACTGTTCAAATCATAAACAAATCCAGTGAATGGATTGAAGCAGCAAATGTCTACTTTGCATTTGTTATGGCAAATGCAGTTCGAATGCTACTTATAGGTTTATGAAACAAACAACAAAAAGATACACAAACAAACTAATTATACAATCGTCCCCAGTGGAGTCGCCATTTTGTTACCGGGAAAAGTGTCTATTTAGAACTGCTCTATCCCACTAAGGTGTGACAGCTACCTTAGAAACAAACAGAGAAAAACTACTTTTTTATTTCCTTTATGAATTAAAGATAGAGGGGGATAGAAAGAACCGACCTGTGTCTTGCGCTAATCCTTTGATCCAATCCCTATCTTCTTTGACAGCTTCCAGCCACCTGCTCCCTTACTTGCCTAGCTTCACCAAGTACCTGTAAGATCACAGAAGAATAAAACTATACAAAGACATGGATCTATATTCATAACAACTTAGGATCAGATTTAAGCTAACCATACAAATGTAACAAGCATCAATGATACAAAAGCATGGAGGAAAAACTCAAATAGTTTTTATTGATATACAAGAAGATCCAGGAGGAGTTACAACCGATGCTTCCTGACCCAGCATCAACCTCCCAGCAAAGAAGCCCCTCTTCACCTCCAACAAAGCATAAATCACCCAATAGTCTGATATCTATCTCAAAACCAACAGCAATTCCTTACAATGTGCAAAATTCCAGCCTCTGGATCTCTGGGATGAGGGATCCATTTATAGATGTATGCGAAGAGGATGAGTCAGCTTGTGATTTGATTAGTGTCTTCTCTCTGTCATCTCTTGCTTCCACTTGGAGACTGAAGGCCTCTTACTCATCCTTGGTCGAATTCAGTGAGGCAAGTGTCATAGGAGAAGATTCTGGAAGCTTCCGTTGTCTTTCCACCTCGCGGAATGGCACTGCCATTTGTCATTTCCCGCTCAACGCACCCTCATAGTGAATTTAGGTGCGTTGCAACACACCTAGCTAGTGTGTTTAGGTGCTATGCAACGCAGCTAGCCAGTGGAGCAGCTGAAATGATCCTGTTTTGACTTATTCTGAGCAGTTTCTGGTGGAGAACTTCTGGGAGAAGATGTAATTTTTTGACCTTGTTCCTTTAGGGGTTAGAACAACACTTTTAGGGACTTACGAGCCCTTGGTTTATGGACATTTCATGCTTGGAGCTGCAAGGCACAAAAATTTCTATAACAATACGAATTCTAATAACAGAAAATAAACAATGTGAGAGCATAACACATAAAACACATATACACAGAGATTTTCCCTTGCATCCCAAAACCAGGGCTACCAGATTCATTTTTGATTATGTTCCTTTCAATGTTACAATACATATCTATACATGCCGAAGAATCTAATACCATGGACTAAAAAACATAGTGTCCAAAACCATGTGCAAAAACCATGCACAAAACCATAAGTAGGTCCACCCAACCTAATATAGGGTCCAAAAAAATTTCACCGGGGCACTGCCCCAGACCCCGTAGAGGGGGGCTAACCACCCCACTCAAACCCCATGTGACCCCCCCACTACGCAGTCAACACAATGAAGGGGGGGCTCCACCCCCCCTCTAACCCCCCGATTAACTAGGTGGGCTAGTCGTAGAAAAAATATAACACAACCCAACACAGAGCACTAGTTTTGGTGTGATCATGGTTTGATGAGGTTGGGAGTGGTTTAACCTCTAGATTCCCTTGGTTTTTCTTCGATTGGTTTTTCTATGAGATCCCACATTCATGCTTGGAATATGGCACAAGGGTGACTGGATGAAAGAGAGATTTGCTTCAGCCATATCTATGGTCGGATGGTATGTGGAAGTTCCAATCCTAGTCAGATTTGCCTGTGAATAATAAAATCTAACTTCTCTTACTTTTGCACTCGCTTATATGTGGACTTAATGGTTGTCATATATCTGATATTTATATGACTTTATGTTGGTTATAAGCATGGTTATATGACTGGTTCATGTCATGGTTATTTAATGTATTTACTTGTAATTACTAAATGGATGGATGTAGGACCTAACTGATGTTATAAAAGTTAAAAGGAGAAGGAGGTCATCCTTTTGGTTATGTTTCATAAGTTATATTAGTCATTTATGCTATGTCTTGTATCCTAGATCTGTAGGTTGCATTGATGACAATTGTTTGACAGAATGTCAGTCCCAGTTGGGGATACTCAGGCCTATTCATGCGGTTTACTCTTCATTTATCAGCATTTTTATCATGTATTTGATGGATTATTAAGGTTGTAGAAAGTTCTGGGAAGAGGCCGAGATTCTAGGCTAGAAAAGTGGCTCAAATATCGAGGTCGCTGACATAGGTCTTTTGAGAAAATTCCACAGTCACTTGCACATAGGCCTATGAGAGCAACTTTGGGTTGTTGGTCATTGTCTTTCCCATAGAATGAGAGAGACTTTTGGTTAAAAGTCTTAAATCATCAATGGGACTCAGGGATAGGATGTCTGAGTGGCTGGCATGCTTCCTGAGGGTGTTGTTGCTGATGTGGATGGGTTTGTTTGATGTGTTCCATTGATTCCATTTCCTTAAGGTTACCAAGGAAGTTGAATCACTTATAGTAGCCTCTCTCATCTCATGTTTACCCCATCTGGCCAGCTGCTTGGGTGGACCTGGGAGGAGGGGGTGCTACAGTTCGGTAGATTCGGGTGCTTCTTCAAACAATATACCTTACTCGGTATGCTTGAAATTAAATCTAAAACCCCAAAAATATGTTGTACAAATAGTCCAACTTGATAGGAAAAAAGTTAAGGTTCTAAGAAAGATGAATGAATTTTTTATTAGACTATCACCTAACACAAATGTGTTTCAAATTATAGATATTTTTGTTGTTGATATCCTTTAATTTTGTCGTCTTATTCTAATTAGGGATTCATATGGAAAGTTACAGAGCTATTTTGCTACAAATTGGTCTCATCTTTGTCTCCCTTACAATGGAAAACCTAATCATATTAGGATTGATAAGGAGAAACACATGAAACATACTATTATTGATCCATATTAAGAAAATAAGTCGGTTGCCTTCACTAATGAAATCTCGGGAAATTATTCTGCTAAATCTTTCTTTGGCAATTTTCCTTTAAAATATTCCCCTTTTCCTATCGAGTTTATTACATCATATATTGAAAATATTTCACAAACAGACCCATCTAAGTGTGTAAATATTGTAGAGTTACCCAAAATAACTCTATTGATAATTTCTTTTGGACTCTTTATTTTGATGGATATAATTCCAATGATTGTTTAGGAGCTAGTTGCGTATTAGTATGTCCAAATGGAGAAAAGACTATGCTTTCCTACAAGCTATAGTTTGAATGTACTAATAATTTGGTTGAATATGAAGAACTTATTCAAGCACTATAGAATTCTATTAGCCTTGACGTTAAATTTCCCGAAGTGTTTGGTGATTCTAGAATTCTTGTTAAACAAATACGAAATAATATTCATAGTGTTTCAAGTCACTTAAAACATTGTCAGTATTTAGTAAAAGACCTAACTTCCCACTTCTTTGGTCATGTGATCATGATGAATAATATTGTAGAGGAGTGGATATTTTAGCTTTAGTTAAGAGTTTAAGGTATCAAACTTAAGCTCTAATAGGCTGCCAAGATTTTTCACAACTAGACCACTAGGAGGAAAAGGGGTTCGTTCTACTCAATTGCATTTTTGTTCGATAGAAGAGAATAGTAGTAGTGAGTGGATAGAGAGAGAGATAAAAGAGAATATTTATGCACTATGGCATCCTAAGGGTCATAAACCTCACTTTTTTGTGATGGAATTTATTTTTCCATTAGAGAGAGAGAGCAGAGAAGCCTCACCTTCTAGTTGGATTTTCTCTAAAATGGTTTCTCACATTATATATTGTACTAATTTGTGCTTTGTGAATTTTATCTCACTGTTCTCTATTTTCTTCATAATTATACTTTTCATTCATACACAATAAACAATAATTAATAGATCCAAAAAACTAAGGAGAAATAAACCCTCATAATGTAGCTTTCATATTTTGTAATATAGTTTAATAAATATATTGTAATGAACTATCTAGTGGAATATCCACATAATTATATGGATCATATTGATATCATATCATTTTTTTGGATATATTGTGGGAAATTACGGAGGATTGATGTATGTTAAGTTTAAATTCATAAAACGCCAACCATGGATGACAATTCTATCAATAAATCTCAATATCCCACTAAGTAGATATTTGCATGACTAAAAGTACAAGTCACAAATATAAACTGTAATGTGAGCCTCCTCATCAAGTACCTAACAAATAATCTTAGGATATTTGGAGAATATGGAGGTTTTAATGTTGAGCTCAGATAGGAGGGGAAATCAGTAGATTGGGAAGAACCAGAGATGGAGTCTTAGAATGACCCAAAAAAGGATTAATTGAGTTAAATTGTTATGAACCATTCACAATCCCTATTAAAAATGGAAACATAGGTGAAAATTGAACCATATGATGGTGAGAATGACACTATGAATATAAGTCATTGGTTACATCAATTAGAAGATTATTTTAGAGGGCCACACATTGACCTAGTGGGAAAGCCAACTGAAGGCCTTGAGAGTGGAGGGAGATACTCCAAGGAATAAGTGGGAGGATTTCAAAACCCTCATAAATTTAGAATTTTACCACATTAGGTACGTACAGTACCACTAGATCCATTGGCATTAGCTCATAAATAATTAGGGTAGAGTGTACAAGGTTACACCATAGAGTTTAGAAACATCCCCATAACGTTGGTATATCCCCAAAGAACCCATATGTACTCATCAAGTATCTGTGTGGTCTACATAACAATTTTTTAGAGAAATTGATCCTATCCAAACCTTGATTTGTGGATGAGGTATGTGTGCAAGCATACTACCTAGAGAACATAGGCCAAATGAAATGGAAAACTAGTGGGGAAAAGTAGGAGGAGAACTTAGGCTAGGACACTTCTAACAAGAGGAAGAAAAGTGGAAAGGGGGAATAGATAAAAATAAAATTTCCCTAACACACTAACATAAATATCCTAGCAACCAGTACAACCACTATAACATTAACAATCATACATAGGAGAATTGTTGGAATTAGAATCCAAAGCTTACCCAAAGAATATGAAGAAATATGTTATGAAGAATAATCTCATGGTTACTGATTTAGTTAACTAGGTTGAAATCGACTCAAATGCGGATGAGAAGATCATCTATACATAATTTGGTGCAGAAGGAGGTGAACCTAAGTATACTTCAGAAATAGGAAGAGAATGAAAAGAATAGACTCTTCCATATAAAGGTGTAGGTCAAGAAGACAAATATTGATGCTCTACTTGACTCAAGATCACATGAAAATATAATTGCAATAGAACTAGTTAACAAATTGGGATTGGACTCTTGAGATCATCCAAGCCCATATTATTTTGGATGGGTAAATAAGGATGAAAAAATAAAGGCAACCAAATAACCTACATAAAATCATATTTTCTATCAGTGTTGGTTTAGTTAATGAATTAGAACTAGATATAGGTCCCCTTGACATATGTGGAGTGGTCTTTATAAGTCCCTGTATGTACATGCATGATGTAAAATTCATGTGGATATCTAACTAGTACTTCCTAATCAAGTATGGAAAATCCTTCACCATCAATAAGCACAAGTCCAAGTCCAAAATTTCACCGGTAGCTACCAACTACACCAAGAAATTTGTTAGTTCTAGCAAGAAGTATCTTTTATGATTTTTAAGTGAAAAATAATGCATAAAAGAGACATTTAGAGATAATTCTTCCTTGGAGGGTTTGCTTAAGAGAGGGTTTTTCCTACAATAGTGGGTTACTTTAATCTCAGGAAGCCTTTCCCGGGAGCTTACCAAAAAGATGTGTGTGTGTGTGTGAATGGAGAAGTGAGAAAAAGAAAGTAGACAATCCCAAGTGCATTCATATTTGTAAGAAGGAGGTAGTATACATACCTTTTAATGATATCTCCTTGAATCTATTTCATGATTCTAGCTCTATGAAGATCTTCTCCTGAGATCTTTGCTCTGAAATCTCATATATCACCCACTCATAGTGAAGGAAACTAATGAAATCTTCTTGCAAAACAATATTAGTGGAACATAATACATAAATCATGTAACATAATCAAAGAAAGATAATAGATAAATGGGGAAAATGTTTGTTACTATTGAGATTTGATAGAGCTGGAGAACATCGGTAACTCCTCCAAGCCTTTGTCTTTGACTTTATCCCTAAGCTCTACACTCACTACATAAGTTTACCAAAGTTGTAACATTGACAAAATTTCATTATAAGCTCCTTTCTTCTCCCTTGTGACTAGTGAAGAGCTCCATTTATATATATTTCCATCAATATTGGCCTTGATTGCACCTAGACACTTCGTGATGGTATCAAGGCAGTGATTAAACTAGATAAAATCAAACATTGTTTTAATCAACAATGATTATTTTAACTTAAGTTATTAATTCAGATTGAATCTAATCTCATCTAGTCAAATTCTTTCACTGTTTCAGAGCTCTAGTGCATAAAGGGTGTTGATGGGTTTTTATTTCACTCCTAAACACTAGGAGGGTGAATTTCTACACCCTCTAGTTTGTTCCCTACAACTGAGAAGGAGCATTGATCCCTCAAAACCATATTTTTCTTATATTTTACCAGTCATAACTTGATTCTTTGGCTTGGAAAAATATGTGCTCTTCCTCTTGACCCTACGGGTATATTTTTGAGCTATAACAGATGCCCCCTAATATATGAGGAGAATCTGATGGTTGAAATACATTATAATAAGGACAAGTGAGAGAGGTAGGAAGAGGTTGAAAACAAGATACATGTAAAAACTTAAAAGTGTAGTTAGATACACGAATAAATACATCCCTGGAGTAGGCACACCCATACTCGGTACTGTGATAATAGAGAGTAAATCCCTCAAAATACTGTTTTTGTAATGTTTCACCAGTAACAACTTAATCCTCTAGCTTGAAAAAGGATGTTCTTTTCATCTTGACCCTAGGAGGTGGATTTTTGAGCTATAATAGGGGAGTAGTAGGAAATATATATAGTAACTAATAGAGGCACTATGGGCACATAGGGATGTGTTTCACAATCCTAAAGGGATGCCACCCAAGAGGGAAGTGAAGCATGAAATCTATCTACATCTTGAATCCCCATTTCCAAGCATTGGAATATACAAGAAGTCCATTATTGAAGCAAGTGAGGTGAAAAAATAGTTGTAGCAACTACTTGAACTTGAAAACAAAATAGAAGGATGCGAGAGGAGGAAAATAAAATGAAAAAAGTGGAGGAATCATTTCAAAAAATCACTTTTACTAGTACGTCGCAATGTGTTGAATTGGGTCTAAAACATTCCAAAAGAACTTTAAGGAACTAAATGACATTTTTGTGTGTAAAAATTTTCAACTTAAGTGCCACACATTTTTACACTATTCTGTAGATTGACACATGAGAATCACCTCAATCATAGTATATATGAAAAATTAATGCCATTGGAAAGTTAAAATTCTTGTTTTGAGAACTATAATTAAACTCCATTATTCATGGAGAACAGGCTTGACACGTCATCTTGATGGAGAAGTCTCTAGAAGAATCAATATTTCAAATCTAGTTAAGAGTTAAAGGAGTAAAACTTAATCGTTACTAGGATATTAGGCTATGTCATAACATAACCACTAGGAGGAAAAGGTGTTCCATTCCATTTGAGTGAATTTTCATTCCATATATGAGCAAAGTAGTTATGCATGGATAGGGAGAGAAAAAATAGAGAGGATTTGTGCACTATAGTAGCCTAGATGCCACAAGTCTCGATTGTTTGTAATTTCTTCCATGTTTCTATTTAGAGAAAGAGAGTAGAGAAACATCACCTTCTAGTTGGGTTTTCTCCCAAAAGGATTTCCTAATTTACATCTCGTATTAATTTTGGGTTTCTGATCTTCATTTCACTATTCTCTATATTCTGCATAATTATAATTTGCATGCATATGTAATAGATAATAATTAATTGATCTAAAAACATAAGGATAAATAGACCCTCATAGTGTAGCTTTTGGATTTTCTAATATAGTTTAGTAGATCTATTGTGATGAATTGTACAATAGGCCATCAATGGGAGTTTATGGATCAACATGACATGATTAAAATGTTTAGGTTATGGTTATATCATAATTATAGTTTGGTATGGTACATAATACAACATAAAAGTAACATGTCATTCACATTTAGAATGGGTTTGAAGGTACCACATATTGCATCCATCCAACATATTTCTAGCTATTAAATTGTTTCCATAGAACTAATTTCTCATGAACCCCCATTATATGTAAGAACTCATTTTTATGATAATGGATGGTGTTGTTTGTGCAGTGAAGTTATGACCATTTCTTATCATTCAGTAGAGGTTCATGTGAGGCTAGGAAATAATTGAAGATAAAACTTCATTATCCCACCATAGTGTCATGTCACAACATAAGATTAATAATGATGAACACATGTTTTCAAATTAATTTTGATTGTTATGTATTAATTCAAACATGAGAAAAGGAAATGTGTCTTCCTAAAAATGGTAATATGAGTGCCAAGTTTTTGAGATGTTAGGGTTAATGGATTAAATTATTGTCAATGTAAACAACGAATATGACTTATTGATCCCAAATAAAATACACACTAATAAGAAAGGTTGAAATATATAATACACCTCTTGGGATTAGCTCATTTGGTGATGATTGTTAAAATTTAGTGTTATTTACCAGGAGCGTTGAGGTTCCAATACCCCTAATTTACTCATTTTTGTACAATGGACATATGTAGGCACCTACAGGTTATAGTGGTAGTGGTAAGGATTGACTTTATGTCACACAAGTACAAAATTGGTCTAGTTTTCAATTCCTCTAGTCACAAAAATATGGTTGAAATATATATTCAATTATAACTGTAATTTTCCACCTCATTACATTGAGAGACCTTATCTCAACTCACATCAATTGTACACTTAAATTCTTCCTCTTTGACCCTTGTTTTTTCTCATATAGGATGTACAAGGAAGTTATTAGTTTTGATAGGTATAAAATTACATAATTTATTAATTAAGAATAAATATTTTGTTAGAAGTTCATAATTATGAAATAATGATTATTTCATAATTGAGAAAAAAGTTCATAGTATTTTTGTAAAATCTCATAATTTAACATAAAACTTGTGCATGGCTTGTAATTTCTTGGTTCAATTGCCATCAAACCTAACTTTTGTTGGCCATACACATTGATATTCATCCTCATAGATCTAGGAAGAACCTATATAGCTAGACCCTCTTAATTGTGGAAGATAGGAGAAATTGAGCATAGTGTATTGTTGCAAGGAGATCTTTCCATGCTTCATAAATGAGCATAGGCTATGTGTGCATCAAAGCAGGAGGAAGGTCAAGGTATCAAAGAAGAACACTTGAGGATGAATGCATAATGTTCTCATTTTATTATATATATAGCTAATATATTATCCCCCTCTATATGTTGTCTTGTACGAGATCATTATATTTATATTATGATTAAATCTTATTGATATATGCTAATTTCCTTTTTTTGAAAGGAAAGGAACTATCTATATGTTTATGAATGTGCGTATGTTTTAGGATCTCAAATTTGGAGAAAGATCTAGAGATGTGGAGTAAAGTATTTAGTTGTTATATTAGGTCTACGATTTACACTTACATATGAGGATAGTCAGTTTCCTTCTTGGTCACTTCCACTTTTTGAAAGTAATTGTATGCAATAGATCTTAGGGAAATTGATTTTATTATGTACACATTTTCTAGTAGATCCCAATGAAATATCATTAGGACAATAGTCACTTTAGTAGTATACAAAATCTGGGCTAACAGAAATGGGAACTCCACTGGGGATTGAACCCAAAATATTTGGTTTTGTATAATATTTTCACAATCACATAGTTATGAAATAATAATTATGAATAATTATGAATAATGTTCATATTGACTTAGAAAAAGATCATAAATAGGCATGAAACTTGTGCGTGACTTATAATTTATTCAATCATATCCCATCAATTCTATCCATGAATTGTATCCACCAAATTTACATGCCACCAAACCTAAATTCTCGTGGCACTAAAAATTTAGATTCAACTTTTCAGGTCTAGGAAAAAATTATACAAGAAGACCCTCTCAATGGTGAAAGAGGAGGAGAAGGTTAGTATAGCACATTGTCAGGATATTTTTCCATGCTTCATAGATGAGTTGAATATATATGTGAGTCAAGGAAGGAGGAAGTTGAAGGGATGAAAGAGGACCTCATGATGACACAGATATAATTTTTTCATTAGACTATTGATTTTGATAGATAATTGAACCATTTTTCCCTCTCTCTATGTTGTTTTACATGAAATCATGATGTTTATGTTATAATTAGATCTTGTTCTATGATAATTTTCATTTCTTCGATGCAAGGAATTATCTTTGTGTTTTCATTAATGTTTATGAATGACAAAATTTAGGACTTGGAGGAACATCTATGAGGGAGGAGCAAGGTACTCAACTCTAATATTAGACACACAATCTATAAGGACATGCAAGGATAGCCATGGTTCTTTCCTTCTTTATCTATTCCATTTAATGAAAGTAATTGCGTGTAGTAGATCTAAGGAAAATTTATTGTATTATCTATTCATCATTTAGTAGATCCTTAGGTGAGATTTATAGGATAATATTCCCTTTTCCATTGTGTAAAATATTTGGAAAATAGAATTAAAATATCCAACACGGATGGAATCCAAAATATCTATTTGTAATGCATTTTGGCCATTAGTTTCTCTTCTAACCTAATGCATTAGGGGGAATCTATTATAAACCTAATTTCCACTTCATTTTGATGAGAGAGGTCTTACCTCAATTCACATCAGCTAAATTGCATCCCAATTCACCCTTATATTTACTCATATAGATCTTATAAGTAAGTTATTATATAGGGCTAAAATTACACCATCAAGTAATTTATCTCACTTTGTCAAAATTCCATAATTATGAAATACCTAAGTTCATAATGAGTTTGGAAAAGGTCATAATTGCGCATGAATATTAGTTTCTTGGCTCATGTACCATCAAGTTTAGCTTCTCTTGGCCCTAGGGATCAAGATATGTGCTCCTATATTTATGAAATATTATATAACTACACCTTGTCAAGGATGGAGGAGGAGGAGAAAGTCAATATATTGCATTGTTATCAAGAAGGAATGATATAAGAAGAGCCTTAAATTCTTTGTAGATTAGTGAAGTATGCATATTATTCAAGGAAGGAGGAAATTCAAGGGATTGGAATGGAACACCCAATGATTAAGGTATAATTTTCTCATTTTACTATTTCTTTATATAGATAGTTGAACTATTTTTCCTCTCTATATATTGTTAATAATGGTATTTGTATTTTGATTAAATCTTATTGTATGTGAATTTTCCTTTATGGAAGGAAACTACTCATCTTTGTATGTTTGTGAATGTGTTGGTGTCTAGATTTGGGAGCTGGACATGTCTCTAGATGAGGAGAAATGTATTGAGTTTCTAGAAGAGACATGAATCGACATGCAAGGATACATATTAGCATTTCCATTTTATGAATGTAATTATAGATCTTTGGAAAATTGATTGAATTTTCTATACACAATGTGGTAGATATTGAGGCTATGATATAGTTCCTTTACCATTAAGTAAGATATGGGTAAACATAATCACTCAATGTATTATAATGTATTGACTTTATATTGGTATTACATGTACAACTTGATCTCATAATAGTTAGACCAATACTCTTAACTAGTGCATATCATATCAAGTGATGACAAGAAGATTTTCAAGATTAAGGTTGGTTATCCCTAGGACATCAACCAAATACCACAGATGATATGTAGGAACCAAATAATGAATAGATTTATTAGTTTCAAAAATACATGCAATACTAAAATGAGATGGTGGGAAGGTGATAACATCAATAAAACATTGATATTATCAAAAACAAGGATGCAACCTCACCTTGTTAGTAAATCTTGAAGAAGTAAATCCATTTCCTTTTAGATTCAAAACAATTATTTATGAATATTCCTATGGCTAGTGATGGAGGGGTCAAATCCCTATGAGTTGATGGAACTATCTCCAGTAGAAAGGTTTGAGTGTGTTATCCAGAGTCAAAAAAAACTATTGGAGATGTTTCTGTAAGAATTGTTGTTTCCTTAGTTGTATGGATGTTTCCATAAACATGGATATTTCCACAAATCTCTCTAGATTCAATACTATGGCTCATTGGTTCAAACATGTTGATTATATTATGTAAATTTTTACACATTCTAATTCTTTCTTATTTTTTCTCTCAAGCTTGTCTATGTTCTCTTTTTTCTCTTGCAAGATTTTGTGTTTTCTCTAATAGCTAGGTTCATTGTGAAACTTCTACTTATTATTAGAGTAAGGTTGTTGCTAGGAGAAAACAAATAAGCATTTTATTTTCAAGTTCAAGAGGATGATGCAATGAAAAAGAATGGAATTCTGACCATAAATTATTCTCATGCCACATAACTATTTCGAGTGGAAGCTAAGTATTTCTCATCATCTTAGACGCAAAGGTTTCTATTAAATAAAAATGGATACAGAGGTTGGGCCAACATCAGTTGTCGAGAAAAATACGTATCTCAACTACATAGATGAGCCCTATTACCTTATTAGCATGTCAATGTCCCCAAAGTTGTTTTTTCACATTGAAGCTTGTATCACTCTAGATGAGAATTGGACAAAGTTTGAATCTCTTTTTTGAATGTAAGATGAAATGAGAGGCCACATGTTCAAGGTATATTTGAATTCCTTAGATCCAAGAAGATTTGAAAACATATAGGACTTGTTTACGAAGTTCAATTCACTTCTTCTTCAACTAAAGGGATGTAGCATTGACAAATCAACTCAACACATTAGTTGATCCTTTCTATTTTTGAAAAACTTGGTTTGAAGTATGTTGTGTTCATGTCAACATTCAATACAGTAAGATTCACTTTAGTAGCGACATGGAAAATGCCTAATTTGGATAATTTTAAGGATTTCCTAAGCCGTGAACAATATAAGATCATCAAAATGGAGAAATCAAAGGTTCCAATGCACATGCACTTGTTTTACATGAGAACAAAAACACATTTAATCCAATGCCCAAGCAGAAAGGAAATGTAAAGGAGCATTTTGAACAAAAGAAGGAAGGATTCCAAATTCTTTGATGATTCCTTCAGCTCCAAAGGTGGAAAGGAAAAGAAAGGAAAATAAAAATGTAGTTACTACAACTATATCTATCATCTTGAATCATCATGCATGAATAAGACAACAAATATCATTGAAAAATAACTTCAACAAATGAATATTGAGGACTACATGCCTGAGAATGCCAAGAATAAGTTGAGTGATCAAATGCCATAAAAAAGAGGTGATTCTCATGCTTTTAATTGCTATTCATTCTTCTCCCAATGCATGAATCATGTATTCGAGTGCACCCCATCATATGGCATCTAGAGAAAATGTTCTATCTTATATTTATGCATACCTGGGTCCTCCCATCCTCATGGGTAATGATACTGTAATACAATTCTCTAGACAAGCGAGAGTAGAACTAGAACATGGACATTTCGAGAATGATTTGAATGTTCCATAAATCTAGGTTAATCTACGATTTTTTTTATTAGATAGCACTCTTAGGCACAAGAAAAGGAGTATAATTATCACTTGATATTGTAACCACATATGACATGTAAGATAAATCCAAGATTATTGTTGGTGAGGAAAATAATGTGTCTTTCTTGTATATATTTTGTAATTTTATTGCTAAATATGATTCTTCTCTACTACTAACACATGTTGATGATGATATTTGGCTTTGGAAAAATAGGTTTAGTCATTTAAACTTCAAATACGTCAAGAACTTCGCAAGTAGGTAATGTTAACTAGATTGCTTGACATACACTTTTCAAAAGGAGTTTGTCAAGGATGTGTTCTTGACAAACATCCTAAAGAGAAGTTTACAATGGAAAGTCTTGGACAGAATAATCTCCCTTGGATCTCATCCATAGTGATCTCATGTGACCCTTTCCTAATCCATGTATTGGCAAAGAAAGGTATGTGCTTACATTCATTGATGATTTCTCACGATATACTTGGGTGTATTTTCTCATGCAAAAGTCCGATTTTTTTTAGAATCTTAAAAACTTTAAATATATTATATAGACTTAGTGTGATAAGATGATCAAGATCATCTACATAGACAAATAGGGAGAATATGTGAATTAAAATGTTCAACACCTTTTACCAAAGGTGGGTATACAACTACAACATATAGTACCATACTCTCCACAACAAAATGCAGTAGCCAAGCAAAAGAATAGATCCCTCAAAGAGATGACCACTTGCATGTTGCATGCAAGGTCTCTTCCTTCCAAGATATGGGTTATGGAACTTAAGTATGCTAACTACATTCAAACTAGATATCCTCACAAACCTATGAAGGATCAAACTTCCTTTGAGGCATGGAATCGAAATAAACTAGAAGTCACCCACTTTCAAATATTTTGATCACGTGCATGGGGCTATGTACCCTCTAAAAAGGGGAAAGCATTAGATCCTCAAAACACCACATGCATCTTCATGGGATCCCATGAAGATGGTGAAGATTCTTGGGATCTCACAACATCCCTCAACTAACAAGCTCTTTATTGAGTGAAGCATCTAGTTGGAGGAAACTATGTTGCATGCACCATTCAAACCACATGTGAAGATATTTGTTCTTCTCCCTCCACTAGATATTAGTGATTATGAGTCTAGTCATTCAAGTTAGCTTTTGGATGACATTTCATAATCTAATTCTAAAGAACATGGGCATAATCCACATCTAAGCCCCATTTCAAATTCAAGCAGTGAATTTACTATGAGAAATCAAAGAATAAGGATCTTCAAAGAGGTATATGTACAAGACCACCCAAATACAGGTAATGATCTTCTAAGTGATATAACAGATCTGAGGAGGAAAAGGTCCTAGTTTGAGGAGTGTATTCTTGCACTCATAGCTACTGAACTATTGATTCCCATGTATTGTTACATCCTTATAGTCTCAAATTCATAGACCATAATTCTCTTCTTGAGAACCAGAATTGAGATCTAGATCAACTTCCTTTAAGTAGGAAGCTTATTAGATGACGATGGGTCTACAAGAGGACCAAGAAGGTAGCAGATGAAGAAGTGAATAGGTACAAGGAAACATTGGTTCCTAAAGGGTTTTAGTAGATCCATGGAATAGACTATGATGAGACCTTCAGTCCAATACCAAAAATGGACTCCATATGATTGGCCTTGGCAATTACAATAGCCAAAGGGTGGGAATTTCACCAAATAGATGTGAATAATTCTTTTCTTCATGGGGATCTCTGAGAGGAGATCTACATGGAGCAACCTCAAGGGTTCATACAGAACTCATACTTAGTCTCATCACTTAAAAATCCACCCTATTGCCTCAAGTAAGTGTATAGAGCATGCTATGTGAATATGGATGCTTACATGCTTTCTCAACATTTTGTGATATGTAAACCAAACCAAGCCTCTACATGGTGAAAACCTTATATTCCTTAGTGCTCTTATTTCTATATGTTCATGACCGATTGATCACACAAATTTCAACTTCAACAATTGTTATAATCAAAGGCATTCTACATGATGGGTTCTCTACATTAGACTTAGGTCTACTAAAATATTTCGTTAGTCTCGAGATTAATCAGGATTATTTCGACATCAAATTATCTCAGACTCAATATACCAACAATCTCTTGATTAGATTTTGCATGACCAACTACAAGTCAACAGATACATCATTTTTTTGTGTGGTACATCTTGAGAATGGTGGGGATACACCACTGGTGGACAACAACTTGTATCGTCGGCTTGTGGGGAGCCCTTTGTATCTTACCCACACTCGATGAGATCTCTCATATTCAGTAGGGGAAATTTCGAGGTACATGTAGGACCTGCATGAGTTACAATGGGGAGTTTCCAAGTGCATCCTTATATATAATTAGGGCACCACTAGTTTTGGGATCCACTATGAAGCATGTTTTGTATTAGATCTCATGGGATTTACATATTCTTATTGGGCTAGAGATAAAATTGATTGCAAATCCATTTCCAAATGTGTGCTTAGTTTTGGTTTTGGTCCCATCTATTGGTCAAGTAAAAATAAATAAACAATTTCTTTATCATCAACAGAGGCCAAGTACCGAGTAGCATCACTATTTAGACACTTTGGCTTCAAAACTTTCTTACTGAGTTGACCATCCAATTCGATCGTCTGACTATGATTTGGTGTGACAATTAGAGTACTCTCAAGTTTTGTAGAGACCTAGTGCAATGATAGCAGACAAAACACATTGAGCTCCATATGAATTTCATCAGAGAGATGGTTCATCATCAATTCATCGATTTGCAGTATTGTTCATCTATTGACCAAACTGCAAACATCTTCACCAATAAATTTATTGCATGGGAGTTTCACTTTTTCTGCGAGCGTCTTGGAGTAAAGGACACAATTTCGTAATAACTACCTTTTATTTCTTCCTATTTGGTACATTTTACTTTGACAGTGTGGGGGGGGGTTCTTATGTGGTTTTACCTCTTTCCACTTGTTTTAGTTTTTCTATGTTACTTATAGGCATTGTAAAATGGGTGGCTCACATGGCTTCTTGCCAAAACCCATTCATTGTGTTCTCCCTAGTATTTCTTTATAGGGTATTGGATATTTTTCCTTAGTTGCATGGATGTTTCCATAAACATAGATGTTTCCACACATCTCTCTAGATTCACTACTATCTCTCATTAGTTTGGCCATGCAGACTATATTAATTAATTTTTTACACATTCTAATTAATTTTTATTCTTTCTCTCAAGCTTCCTTTTTTTCCCTTGCAAGTTTTAAGTGGTTTTTCTATTAGCTAGTTTCACTGTGAAACAAATAGATCTACTCATGGCATATGATCGGGTAGACTAGGATTTTCTTCATATGGTCCTTCACAAGATTGGTTTTCCACTTTGTCGGGCTAAATGGATAATGGCATGTGTGACTTCAGCATCTATGGTGGTCCTAGTTAATGGGTACCTCTATGATTTCTTCAAAATTTTCAGGGGCCTAAGGCAAGGATGTGCTCTCTCCCAACTCCTTTTTATTTTAGTCATGGATTCGCTCAGTTTAAGCTTGAGTATAGAAAACTCAACTAGGGACATTACTATTTGTAGGGACTATTCCACAACCACTCCAACTCATGTTTTCTTCGTAGACAATGTCCTTTGTTTTGGTGCGGCCAAATTTTCAGAATGGGAAATTATATATCAGATTCTTTCTAAATTTGATAGAGCCTCAAGTATTGTTATCAATAAGGAAAAAATTGAGTTAATATCAGATGAGATGGATGTATCAACCAACTAGAAATAAAAGCTCTATTTGGTATTAAGTCGATCCCTTTCTCTTCAGGCTTCAAATACATGGGATGCTTTCTCAAACCTAACTATTACAGACTGGTAGACTGGGAATGGCTGATTAAAAGAATCCAAAAATGGCTTTATATCTAGGAACACTCATGACTGACCCTCGCGGGCAGGGTGATCTTGATAAAATCGATGCTGCAAGGAATTTATGTGGATTGGATGCACTTATTTCTTCTTCCATCAAAGGTCATTCACAAAATCAAGGCTATCATTGCCAAGTTCTTGTGGGACGGATCTAGCCAAGGAAAAAATATCACCTCATCAAGCCTGAAATGCTTTCTTGCCCTCAAGATTCAAGTGGTTGGGGATTGACACAAAGAAGTTTAATATAGCCCTCCTCTGTTGTAACCTATGGAGGGATTTTACTGCTCATGGCTTATGGAGGGATATAATATTAGGGAAATATCTTTAGCAACAAAGTATAAAAGAGTCCATTGTTGCGGGATCACCCTCTAAATGTAAAAAATATGTTACATGGTGCACTCTGATGGCTCCTAAGATTTGGCTTTGTGAAAATCTAAAATGTAAGGCAGGAAATGGGGAAAATATACACATTGGGTTGGATGCGATGAAGGGGATGAATGAGGATCAATCATTATCATCTCAAATTATGTTGGCATTGTACCAATTGGAATTTAGACTTCCTGTTGACTTAGTGAAGTGGACTTCCCCGAACCGCCCTTTTCATACATGGCCACATTCTTGGGAGTTAGGACTGAATGCAAAAATGGATCTTGAATGGGAGTCTTATAGACTCAAGCTTATTGAGGGAGGGATAACATTAAATGATAGCGCCAAGTTTCTTTCATGGGGTGGCCGAGTTGTTGGAGGCAACATAGAGGGAAAACAAATTACGCATTCATTTTTGGTTCTCCATCCCCCATTGTGCCCATGTGCAAATGGGATGCACCCTTGAAGATCAAATGTTTCTCCTTGTTGACCCCTTTTATCAGCATCTTGGCCTCATAGAATTTGATGAAAAGGGGCCTTCAGGGTCCAGGTAGATGCCATTTTTTTCATTATGCTATTGAAGACATTGTTCACTTATTTATGGATTGTCCCTTTTCCAAGGCCAAATGGGACAACGTTGTAGGATTACAGAAGCTTAGGGTTGGTTCAAATTGGTCTTCCATTATTGGGTGTCTTATGTTCTGGTCCTTAAATCTAAGACCATACAGGGCACTTCCCATGTATGTTCTCTGGGAGATATGGTGGTCTAGAAATACTACAATCTTTGCGGACACGCACCATGATGGCTATTGTGCTAGTGTTAATATTGTTGGTTACTTTCTTGAAATAGGCACTTGGGTTCCTAGGTTTCCTCAGAGGACTATTCGACTTTTGGATCTTGGGACACTCTTCCCTGCAGGATTTTTCGATGGGGCTTCTGTTGGGGGACAATGTGGTTGCATAGCTCTCATTGAGCTTTGTCCCTGCTCGGTTTTTCGATTGTATTGGAATGGGGTTGATGGCACTAATTGAAAGGTCGAGGTTGTGGCACTATGGGGTTTACTTCAAAGTGTTGTTTGGCTGGCCATAGAATCCATTAGGATTGTTGGAGATGCCAAAATTGTCATTGACTAGTTGCATGGGAGGAGCTCTCTAGATGTCCCTTTGCTACATCACTCGAGGCTAATATTGATGCCCTTCGTTCTTCTTTTTCTAATTTATCTTTCCTCCATGTGTATAAAGACAAAACATGGAGGTTGATGGCCTATCCAAGAGGGGACTAGATAGTATCTCTCTCTTTATGTTTTTTGAGCTATGGATTGATGGAACCATTCATTCTTCTGTGTCCTTTGAGCTAAGAATGTTTTTCTACGATCTGTTTGGTTTTCGGATATTGTTGTGGCTCTATTTGGGTTCTAGCTACGTGTTTTTCTTTTCTAATTCATCGATTTGCTTAGGAAAATTAGTTGTTCTGTTCTTGCATTTAATTTGGTAGTCTTTTTCCCCTTCACTTGGGAAAATTTTGATTTTGATTCTCTACTGAGGAAGTATCTATGAACTTATTTTATCAATGAAAATTCTAAAAAATAAATAAAAAACTAAAAAATCATTGTAGTTAGTGACATAAACCCTAGAGATAAATCTCATAAGCAAAATCAAACTGTACAATTCCATATATGCTATTGAGCACTAGGATTCCTAAACATGTGTTTGCCAATTTCACAATTTTGAAAATAAATTGATTAGCTCCTGAGCTTCACAATTTTGGAAATAAAATCGATTAGCTCCTTACTGAGCTAAAAATGGGTGCCAAAGTAGTGCATGAGATAAACACTATGTTCTATATGAATTTATGCACATTGGAGGCTAAAATAAGTTAAGGATTAGCTCAGATGAAACACTCATTATTGTTACTAATAATTAGCATGCACTAAGATAGAATGTTATACTAACGCACTTGATTACACATGCATAGCTGGGATTTATTCCACGGGCTAGTTAATCCTCACAATTAACTACTCAGACTCAACATGGTAGGGGTTCTAGGCATTTTATTGACCATGAATTCATTCATGACTCTTGTGCCTCCATTCATATGTTTGTTTGAGTAATTATGGTTGGAAAAGCTTCACATTGCCCATATCATTCACGTCTGGTGCAATTATTTGAGTAATTATGGTTGGAAAATCTTGACATTTCTCATATTATTCACATCCCGTGCAATTGTCTGAATCGTGGCCAAATGACCTACACGTTAAGGTATATAACTCGCATTTTAGCCTCCTTCAAATCTACGTCCAGGTTACTATCAACTTAGTCTCTTCCTTGATAGAACTCGCTCATACTCTTAGATGTTTGTGGTATAAGAGCGATCCTAAATCTTGAAATGACACATGCACCATGTTAAGAATATGGTCAACATATGCAAGTTCCATTCTTATCTATGGTCTTATTCATTCGATGCTTCCTTTTTTGATTTGAAACAACACCAATATTTTACAGGGTTGTGATATAAATGTTTGGTTCTCTTCCATTGGTCCTTTGGGTTAATTTGAATTTGAGGTATAAACTGAGATACAAATAACAATCTGAATTCTTGACAAGTTGATTATCATGGCTATTGTCCTATTGACACATAATTTTGAATACTTTTTTGGAGTGGCACAAAGTTAATCACATTCAATCTGCTAAGCACATCACTATGCTAAAAATATTATTCCATATACATGAAAATATATGCATTGTGTTTATGGCTATGGTATGTTGTTTTTTTTGAGTTTCATGAATGCCATAGACACACTTAACTATGACACATTTAAATGTTATATCCATATCGAATCAACACATCGCATGGTAAGAGAAACCACCTTTGAATTTTCTAATGAACAAATCCTAAATGACAACTTTAGCAATGATCTCTAAAGCGCTTAAACATTCCAATTACTTTCGTATCTAGATGAATTAATGTCTAGGGTTACTAATTTGGATGGTTTGTATGTGGTTTTCTATGATAAAAATGGCAATGTTTGTATTAAAATGAAACCCACTGGTCAACTCTACAAAAGAGAGCTTGAACCAAGAGAGTTTGGCTCTGTAGAACGCTCTACATTGTTCATGCACATTACACATTAAATAGAAAACATGGTTTTAGGGAAGTTAGAACAACATCCTAAGAAATGGAAACTAATTCCTATCCTGAGGTTACGTGAACCAACTCTACCTATTCTAGGATATTCTCCATTATCTTCAACACTCCCCCTTAATGGAGAATGGGTTCACAAATATGCCTAACATCTCCCTAAACATTTGAAACTTAACTTTCCCAAGAGGCTTAGTGAAAATGTCTGAAACATTATCACATGTATTACAATATTCCAAATGGATTTCTTTATATTGCACTTTCTCCCTGACAAAATGGAATTGTGTATCAATATGTTTAGTGTTTTTGTGAAACATCGGATTATTGGCAAGCTTGATTGAACTCTGATTGTCACATCTGATTGTTGTTGTGTCTGTCTGTTCTTCCCCAACATCCTGGAGAAGTCTCCGCAACCAAACTGCCTCACACATTGCTGCACACATGGCTTGATACTCTACTTTCGCTGAGGACAAGGAGACTGTGTTCTTCTTCTTGCTGCTCCATGTGATCACCTTGGATCCAAGACTGAATGCATAACCTGTTATAGATCTATGATCATCTACATTTCTTGCCCAATCTGAATCTACAAATCCTGCCAATCTAACATCAGAAGAGTCAGTGTAAATAATTCCATGATCTACAGTACCTTGTAGATACCTCAAAACATTCTTCGCTGCATTCCAATGGCTTTCAAGTGGCTTAGACATAAATTGGCTTAGCACACTGACTGCATAAGGCAAATCAGGTCTAGTGGTGGTTAGGTAGATTATACTCTGATCTAGTTGTCTGTAAAGTGTTGCATCCGCCGCTTTTGAGCCATTCTCACACTGCAATTGGATGTTCTGGTGCAATGGTACCAGTGCAGGCTTACACTGATCCATCCTAAACTTTTCTAACAGGCCTTTCACATACTTTGCTTGGGATAGAAATTTTTGATCTGAATCTCTCCAGATATCAAGGCCTAAACAGTATCTGACTTCACCAAGGTGCTTCATCTCAAACATCTATGACATCTGTTGCTTGATTTCATCAATTAGATATGTAACATCACCTGTAATTGTCAAATCATCTACATATAATGAAATCAACACTACGCACCCTTTTTCATCTTTCATGGTGTAAAGATTAGGGTCATTCTTACTTCTATTATAGCTAGCTTGTAGAAAAAATGAATCAATCTTTTCATACCACGACTTGGGAGCTTGTTTTAGTCCATAAAGTGCTTTCTTCAACCTACATACTAAATGTTCTTTCCCTTTCTAGAAAAACCCTTCCGGTTTCTCTAGATAAACCTCTTCTTTCATTTCTCCATTCAAAAATGCAGACTTTACATCTAGTTGGTGCATCAACCAATGTTTCTTAGTAGCTAAAGCGACTAACATTCTGGTAGTGTTCAATTTAGCTACAGGGGTGAAGGTTCCTTCATAGTCTATCCCTTCTTTTTGTGAGTACCCCTTTGCTACCAACCTAGCTTTTAGTTTTTCTATGGTTCCATCTACATTAATCTTCAGTTTATATAACCATTTACAACCTATGGTATGTTTTCCTCTAGGAATTTCAACCAATTCCCAATTGTTATTTCTGATTATTGAATCATATTCCAGTTCCATGGTTGTTTTCCATTCACTACATTCATTTGCTTCTCTATAACTAGACGGTTCAACCACATTCATCATACTAGTTATAAAAGCATTCTCCCTATATCTTGCAAGCATTTGAGCTTTCCTACCTGATTTCCCAAGTGGTGGGGTGGTGATTTCAAACCTTATTTGATCATCATTTATTTCTTTCTGCTACTGTTGTTGTTGTTGTTGTTGTTGTTGCTATTGATGTTGCTGTTGTTGTTGCTACTGCTGTTGTTCATCATCTGCCTTTGTTTGCTGCTGACCCTGATTGTTCTCTGCTTCTTCTTCCACAAAGTATGGAATGTCCCATTCCTCATAGTGCTCATCAGGTTCTTCATTGTCCTGCTCATGGAAATTAACATCTCTACTAACAAAAATCTTGTGAGTAGAGTGATTAAATACTTTGTATGCTTTATATGACGAACAATACCCTATAAGTGTACATCTGATGGGTTTTTAGTCGAATTTTATTCTATCTTCCTTTGGAATGTGGGCAAATGCTTTAGATCTAAATATTCTTAAGTGTTTTATTGCAGGCTTATATCCATACAATGCTTCAAAAGGAGTTTTAGACTCAATACTTCTTGTAGGACTCCTATTTTTCAAATAAACTGCAGTATTCACTGCTTCAGCCCAAAAACCATTCGAAATATTCTTACCTTTAAGCATACTTCTAGCACATTCCACCAATGTTCTGTTTTTTCTTTATGTTACTCCATTCAGCTGTGGAGTATGGGGTACTGTAAACTACTGCAAAATTCCATGATCTTTACAATATCTATTGAGCTCATCCTTCCTATATTCTCCCCCTTGATCAGAACGGAGAATTTTTATCCATTTACCTATTTGTCTTTCAATCATATTTTTAAATTGCTTAAAGTATTCAAATGTATGGCTCTTCTTAATTAAGAAATACACCCAAGAAAACTTCGTGTAGTCATCAATAAACAGTAGAAAATACAGTGCACCTCCTAATGATTTTGTCTGCATGGGTCCACAAAGGTCTGTGTGCACTAATTCCAGTATATCCCTATGTTTCTTTTCTACTCTTACATGGAATTCTTCTCTATGCATTTTTCCTAAAGTACAGGCATCACAATCATTATGTACTTGCTTTAGCATAAGAAGATCTCTTACCATTTCCTTCTTTTGTAATAACAACAAATCATTGTAGTTGATATGGCCGAATCTATGATGCCAAAGCTCTTCTGTAGTCAAGTTCACTGTTGTCAACGCTCAAACTAGTGCAGGTCTCACATCCAACTCATACAGTCCTCCTATTCTGATTCCTATAGCAATTGTCTTAATGCCATCTAGCAGATATTTAATGTAACAGTTAGATTTTAAAAGTTCAACTTTCAAATCTTGATATGTAATCATAGATACAGAAATAAAGTTCTTTGTTATGCCAGGCACATACATCACATTATAAATTCATTTGATATTACCATTAGGTAGAATGACATAAAATTTCCCACACCCTTTGATTTGATGACTTTTGTCATCACCTAGGTAAATATGTGTGCCTCCGTTGATTTCTTCAAAATCTTCGAGCCAGTGCTTGTTCCCTATCATGTGTGTTGACGCTCCTAAATCTACATACCAAATGTCTGCATCAACATTTTCATCACGATCTGCCATGAACAATCAAAAATTCTGCACCTGATCACCATTCGTGAGATGAATTGCATGTCTTTCTGGCTTCTGCTGTTCTTCATGATATTTCTTTTTCCTACACTCCCTAGCAATATGACCCAATTTTCCACAATAAAAACATTTAGTTTTAGAGTAGTTTTTATTGGGATGCATACCTTGAGTCTGATTTGGCCATTTCTGTGAACTTTCTTCGTTTTGTTGTTGTGGACATCCTTTCCCTTTGTAGAAGTTTTTCTTCACCATCAATGCAAGATCAGCACTCTAGGGCTTCAGGGACGATCTTCTTTCTTCTTCCTGCATCAGTATACCTATCAGCTCTTCAAAATGTGGGATCTTCTCTCTAGCATTTATCCCAGTGATGAACATCTGATAATCATCAATGACACCATTCATTGTAATGGTTACAAGATCTGTATCATCCACTGTATGACCAATGTTTGATAATTTGTTTTCCAGATCCTCGATCCTTTCTACAAATGAAGCAATTGTTTCATTCTCCTCCATATTCATGGATAGGATCTTACTCTTGAGGAACAGAAGATGATTTGAATTCCTGATCTCGTACAATTCCTTCAGAATTCCCCAGATCTCTTTAGCTGACTTACCTTCTATGATGTGTGGTATAATGTAGTATTTCACCAACATCTTTAACATTGTCCTTGCTATACTTTCTTGTTTCTCCCAATCTGGGATCGATGTTGATCCAACCGCGAGCTTCGGCTCATCTCCATTCACAATTGTCCAAGCACTCTATGCTTCTAGCAGAGTCTACATCTTGAACTTCCAATTGCATAATTGAAACCATCGATCTTGTTACGCTTGTTCATGCATGCTTCAAATATATTGTTATTCATCTTGGCGGTTTAGAAAAAAAAATCGACACGTAAAAGATGTTAAATTTACCCCAAATCTGTGACAGAGACAGATCATTGTTTTTGAATGTTGTTTGATCTCATAGCACACCCACTGATCACCGTGGCTTTCTTCTCAGCCTCCAAAAAACCTTCGGTTGTCAACTACAACCTTGTTCTTGGCTTCCCCACGCAGCTTCTCTGATAGCTACAGCCTTGTTCTTGGCTTCCCCACGCAGCTACAGCCTTGTTCTTGGCTTACACGATCGTCGCAGATATGCCTATCTTTTCTGCAATGTCGTCGCAGTTGTACACATCTTTCCTGTGATGAAAAAGTTAAAGAACATATGTGAAGGAGCTACAGTGCCCTCGTCGCAGAGGTACACTCAGAATCAGCGACGATCTCAGAATCGTCGTAGTTATCCTCCTCACAACTACGATGATCTCGGTTCAAAGAACCACCCACCAGCCAGCGTATAGGTTCCTCAGCCCTGACGCTCTAATACCATGATAAAAATGGCAATGTTTGTATTAAAATAAAACCCACTCATCAGCTCTACGAAAGAGAGTCTAAACCAGGAGAGTTTGGCTCTACAAAACGCTCTACATTGTGCATGCACATTACACATTAAATAGAAAACATGGTTTTAGGGAAGTTAGAACAACATCCTAAGAAATAGAACTTAATTCATATCCTCAGGTTACGTGAACCAGTTATACCTATTCTAGGATATTCTCCATTATCTTCAGCATTCTATAATAGTTATTTAAAACCCTCAAAGTGTAAATGCTACTAAATTTTGTGAATTGATATCACTACTAACGTGTCACTGGTCTAGTACAACTCATTCTCACATCAAATGCCGCGATGGTATTTCCTAGACCATCGATGTCTTCAGTGTAAAATTGTTCTCCATATATTCCATTTATCATAGCAAGCACAATTCAGACTTGTTGTAGTACTTTGAATCCCTAATGGAGTAAATCGTTCAATGTTTTAATACCTCTGAAAGATTTCCTTTCCCACAAACTAGGATAAATTCTGAGGGGGGTTATCTTTCACACATAACTAAAGGTTTTGTTTGTGAAAATATAAATTTTACTGCAAAAAATCACTTTTCCAAACACACATGTTTTAATCACCTTGAACCATTTTTATCTGGATCCTAAAAGACCAGGGTGAAGCCAATTACTTTTTGATGTCATTCTTTCCAAAATCTACAATATTCTAAAAATATGCAACAAAATCAAGTTAATATTATATTTTAATATTATGTTTTATGCCTTCCTAAAATTTCCATTTCTTTTGGTTACATATATTCCATTGATGATGCAGAGGGTGAGGCAATCACGATTATCTGTAAACTTAAATTATTCCAAATCATTTTACTTAAAAGGGATCCAGAAACGATGTTGTTTCTCAGTAAACATTACCAAGAACCACTTCCTTCCGTTTCCGTGAGGATCCGTTCAATGCATAGGGCTTGACCTTGCCTGTAGTAGTGATAGTTTCTATTCCTCCGTAGTCTTTAGAAAAAAAAAAGTAATTAATTCATTGGTAACACTTCTTCCGATTACAATTGACTCACAATGAATTCCTATCTAACTTCTCTACAGGGAACCAATCGCACAGTAATATAAATGAGTTGTGTAGGAAAATGAGTTGTGTAGGAAACTTGGTAGTGAGATAATCCACTTACCAATTTTATTCACAATCTCTGAAAGAACAATCATCCACAACTGCTCCAGTTGTTGCGTGAAACACAAGGGAATCCCTGTGAATCTAGAATCTTCACTCTGCTGAATATGGACACATCCTTGTATTGCTATTTAATGTTTGAAAGAACAATCTCCCACAATTTTTTGTGTTGTTGCATGAAACAAAAGGGAATCCCTGAGAATCTAAAATCTTCACTCTGCTGAATATGGACACATCCTTGTATTTCTATTTATTCTAAAGCATCCTTTTTACTTTGTTTAAAGCATTGTGTTTTATCCATTAGGAGATTGGTGTCTGGAGCTTCAGAGAAGATCTGCAAATGATCCATTGTATTAAGTCAATTCTGTTTCTTCTCTAATAAAATCACGAAAGAGTCACTTGCAAGGTGTTCATAAACTAGTTGCGATATGCTAAAATTTCAGTATATATTAAAATTTTAGTAGAAGGGAATTATAGCTTTGGCTTTAGAGAAATACGTAAAGCATATATGTATTTTTAGTATTTTGTTTATTTTCCAAGAAATATTTCATATATCATATAGAAAAGTATAGATAGAAATATAAGACTCACCAACAATCATCGTTGCATAACTTAGCTAGCCTCTCTATTACTAAATCCGTTACTATTGTGATGCTCGCCCGACATGCTAACAAATCATGGAATGCACTATCAATACCTAGAAAAATTATATAAGCGTGGGGAAGACTATGTAAGGAAACTAGGTTTTTGAGAGAAGATTTATAAAACATAGTACATAGAGCACTGAAATAAGTTAGGTAAGAGAGGAGAACTTAATTCACTCAAAATTAGTTTGAAAGCTTTTTATTAACAATGTAGTAATAGATCCATCTTAAATATGAATCTAACATGAGTTGAGAGGGATTCAATTTTTTCATGTGTCCATATTATCTAAATGTTTTTTATACTTATTTTTATAATTTTATTTTTAGATTTTGTAAATTTTTTATTTTGGCCGACATGAGCAAAATTTCAACTTTTATGACGGACGCATAATGTTACACATCACTCTGGGTAGTAGAATGAGCCTCTTGGCTCAACAAATATAAATATATAGAATAATGTCTCGAGAGAGAAAAGCATTCTTGGACATACAATCCCTTGGGAGGAATTTAACTAGATGAAGAGAATCATTGAAACCAACTAGGAATCAACTATATACTACTAGCTTGGAAGAGACTCCTTCTACTAGAGACTAGAATTCTACGTAATAATGACCAATAATCTCAACAATTGAATAATATGATACTCACATAAGACAAGCACGTGTTACATACTTCAACACTTCCTGATAATCACTACATCTCCTAATCAGACAGGTCTTCAATGTCTTCCTCTCTACAACAAATACTTCAATATGGCTTGAAGAACCTCGTCATCAGAAAAGTATGTGTTTGGTCCAACCTTGTACTTTCACTTTGTAACTCAATCATGCAAACATCACCATGATGTCCATATAAAGGAGCAATCATTGAGTAGAAAGCATGGGTATCTAACTACTACAATCGTTGATTTGCTAAGATGTCCTTCATGTACATGGATTATTCAAGTTATTGATGAACTATCCGTCATGTAAAACTTCACCTTGTGATGTACACAACCAACAAGGTCCACTTATAAAGCATCCAACCAACAAATCAAGTGCTAAAAAACACTCTAATAGATGTATTGAATTAAACAAGAAAAGCTACCAACTCAGTAGAGGCACATGGTAAGTGGTTTTCATACCTCTTTATGTCTCACAAAGATGTTCCTTTTTCATGTTACATACATCTAAGTACAACACATTCCATATCATCGAGACATCACGTACAAAATTTTCAATAACCATTACATTAAAACATCATAAACTTGCTACAAATACAATGTGTAGATCACATTGTAATATGGTCATGAATTTCTTATTATTTCAAAAAAAAAAAAAATTAACATTATTTTGCCTTCGTTTCTCCATCATCATCAAATTTTTGCTGTTGTTTCCGCAACCATTATCCTTTACTTCCATAAAGGTAGCATAGCACTATCACCTATTTATCTTGGAGCAAACTCCAAATATCTCTCTACAACGAGATCCCTCTCCTCCCCGTCGCAAAATTATCATTCCACTCCCAAAAAAATTAAATCGACAATCAACACTTGGTTTTCTCTCCACCTCCAAAAGTGTAAAAGTTCCTCATTCAATTGAATAATTTTCCTCTTATAGCAGTTCAAGACATACCCAGATTAACTAGAAACTTCTTGTACTATAGGGCCTTACATCAATCTGACATTGTAGATTGAGTAATTGACCATCTTATATACATACTTCCATATACTGAGATACATGGTTGACATTAATGGTAGTGTTTCACTGTAGTGTTTCTTTATCTAGAAAAATAGTTTTTATAGGGATGTATCCATCTCAATCTTACACATTTTTTTTTGCATATGCCAAAGTGATCTTAGAGTGCAACTTCAACAAACGATATATGGAGAAAAAACTATAGCTAGAACTTGCTTCTAGCTATAATGCTTCACCAAGCATACATGGCGAGAGTACTGAGAATCTGGAATTTTTGTGTCAAGAAATGATGAGAACTGGAATGAAGATATTGTTTTGTGTGAGTATTTTTTGCTAAAAATTTGGTGAGAAACATAATGATCATTCATTCTCTAAAATGATGTCAAGAAAAAGAAAATGATGTCAAGGAAAAAAAGACACCTATTTACCCCAACCTCCTTTGTGAATTTCATAAAATATTATTTTAAAGATTATTTTATACCATTAAATAGTAATTAACACACCACAAATATTTATTAACATATATTTATTTTAATTTAAAATATTTTCGATTATTTTAAATTATTACAAAACCATGTTTTACTTTATCGCTGAAGAATTTAATTTAATTTAATATTGCCAAAAATACGTTTAATTCATCTTAATCCAACAAATTGCTTATAATTGTTAAATATAAACCTAAAAATTACTTCAATTTGATACTAGCTAAAGTAGTGAAAATTAGGTTAATTCTTACGAGAAAAAATTGTATGGTTATATTAATATGAGATCTAAAAAATAATTGAGATGAAAACAATCTCAGGTTTAAAAGATAAGAACAATTTTTATGGTTTATTTCATTAGTGAAAATTAGGGTAATTCTTATGAGGAAAAATGTCTTATTATATTAATATGAGTTCTAAAAAATAATCGAGATGAAAAAATCTGAGGTTTAAAAGAAAAAAAAAATTAACTGTTTATTTATTTTAGAATGAAAAACATATTTTAAAAATATACTAAATATGAATTAAATATATTAATAATAATAAAATTACATGATTATTATATTTATATTTATTTATTTTATAAGAAAAAATATTTATATTTAATTTTTTTTTTCAATTTCTTAAAATTATTTTGAAAATAAATCCACATTGTACACCTATACCTTATCATTTTGATTGGACCAATTTCATGAAACTAATTTATTTCCTAAAAGACACAATGTGTGATTTCCATCCTTGAAATAGAAAGTCTTCTGTACTTAGGTTCTTATCTTCCAAAATAGAATAGGGTTATCTAAGCAATAATTTTGGACCATTACTGTTAATCTTGTTTATATTTCAAGGTTTCCAATTTTCATAAGCATGGGATGTTTTTTAACTATTGTCTAACTTTTTAATTTAGAGTAACCCATTGTCTAACTTTTTAATTTAGAGTAACCCATTTATGAAAATAGAAATCTTGTAAGTTCATTAAAAGAAGAAAAATTCCACTTTGAATTTTGAATTTTCATAAACTGAAATTTAAAATCACTCTTAAATTATTTATCTATAAAAAAAAAAAATTGATTTATCAATTTGAAAGTAAAATATATATAAATATAATCATCTCAATGCTTATTATTTGTAATTGTTTAAAATATTCCACATATATATATATAATTAAAAATTAAATCAATTTTAATTAGAATGGAGAAACAAAATAAACACTAAAAAAAATCATATTACAATTCTTTTCATATTTAATATAATTATAGTTTAATAAATCAAATGGGTTATTAATTACATTTAATATATAAACACCAATAAACATCAAATCACTTTTTCATATTTCAAAATTAAAAAAATAAAAATGGAAAAAATTTAACTAAATTATATCATTATTATTATTATTATTATTAAAAAGAATTAATATATAAAAGAAAGATATATACATGGAAAAAAAAATATGTAACCAAATTTTTAACTATATTGATTCATCCCCATTTTATAATAAAATTTTGTAATTTTTGAATATGCTTTATTACAATACTATAAATCAAGATCATGACTTATTAATATGAGATGAAGATAAAATCATAAATCGTGTTTATATAACACAGGTTTATATCACATTTTTTAACTCATAAGATATATTTATATGAAATTGTTTTAATTAAAAAGAAAATACAAAATTACTTTTAATCAAATTTAATCATATATTATCACCATTAAAAATATTTTAAAATATTTAATAGCTATTCATCTAACAATTATTGATAATTAAATTAAAATTTTAGAAAACTTATTCCAAAATAACAACACATATTTATATAATTATTACTACATTTATAAAACCATTTAATCAATATTTTAAATATTTTTAGGAAATTGATCTAAAAATAAATAAATTAATTCTATAATAATTTTGATTAAATTTATTTTATTTTTTTGAAGTACTTTATTATAAAAATAGCTTCTGAGAGATCTTACAGACTTGTAACAGGTTTGGATCTGAAAGATAAAGACTCGGCTCTTACAGTGCTGCAACGACACAAAAATACTAGAAAGTAATAATTTTAAGAACATATGGAGACACAAATATCTAATTCAAGAGTCACTTTTTCGTATTCAAGAGTCACTTTTTCGTTGTGGAATTTTAATTTATAAAGAAACAAAGTGAAAAAAAAAAAAAAAATTATACAATTCGATACATTTCGAAATAGATTGAAAGTTTAATTTATAATTAAAATTTGATAAAAAGTTAATTAATTCATAGGAGATAAAACTTTTGAAAATAATCCAAAACATAATTTTCACTTCAAAAGTTAATAAATTAATAGAATAGCCATCTGCCAATAAAGTAAAGGTTGTAAATTTTTTGTAGGGTGGAAGTAAGCTGTACATTGAAGGTTAGGTTCTGACAAAGCTGATGACCTTTTGGTATAGTGGAAGTAGGTTCAATCCATAATATTGGCATTTATTTTTTTAATCCACCTGGAAGGAAGAGTAGTAAAACAAAACTCTGACCATCTCAATCTGCTGACAATCCGTCAAACTTCACCATAAAGCCCATGGCTATCTCGTGGATTGCATGTAGCTTTCCTGGCATAAAGAGCCGCATCGGATGGGCATCGGGGCGGGTAAATTGCTAGAATTGGTAAAAATGACAGTAATATGGTGGGAAGGAAAATAAGGACCAAAGGTTAACGATGGTGCTCTGGTTGCAAAATCCTGTCATACGCAGTGCAGAGAATCCTGTTATATATTTTTCCACGGCTTTCTTGAACTTCACGATCAGCAGTGTTTGCGGCGGCCAATCGCTTTCGATAACAGATCCGGATCACAAGCTCAAGAAAGCCGTGGGAAAATAGGGAGGGATTCAACAATATTGCGTCGTCTATGATCAATAACAGAATCGTATTCCAGGCACACACACGGATGAGATATTCGCTTCGTTTACTGGTTAGCAATCTGCATCTTTAAATAATCCTTCATTGTTTTTATTGTACTCTAAAATATCACTTTGACATTTGGGATAGTGTTGTCCCTTCACAGATCTATGTTCTATATACGGGATTAATAAAATCAGGTACAGGTTCAAATTCTACGAAGGTTTTACTGGAGAAGCAGGTTCAAATTCTATGAAGGTTTTTGTGGAGAAGCATCTACCTGGATCCAGGTTCAATTTCTATGAGGGTTTTATTGCAGTTATGGAGTAATTTGGCATAGTGGTTTAATTTTTTAATTTTTGGTTATATATATTATAGAGATATAATTTTTTAATTTGTGGTGGTATATACTAAACAGATATATCATATTGAATGGTTTCTTTCAGATATACATACTTATACTTCAGTAAAACGGGTGAGATTGTAGATTCTTTGAATATTAGGGAATCTGACTGACATGGGTGCAGGCAATTTTTTGACCGCATTCATGTCTGTCGGATATCCGAATCTGCAATGACTTAAAGATAGTTCAGTAAAACAAATCTTATTTTATATTTTCTTTTCTGAAATATGAGTGAAAATATTTAGTTAGAATGATTTAGTGAACAATTTGTTTCACAAGATTTTTTCCTACTACTAAAATAAAATAACCAACATAGATCTATCTTAAGCAATGATCTTACCTAAGCCTTTTCATTGCTTAAATTGTATTTTTGAGATAACTAATTAAATATGCATAGCATATTCTTTTTTCTTTTTTCTTTCTCATGAAACATATCTTTTCGATAACATTTTATTTTTATTTTAAGAGGAACACTTGTCAACTCTAAGTTGACCACAAATATACTTACACATAATCTTCACACTAAGCTATATAAAGATGCATCTTAAACATAGATCTAACATGAGCAGAGAGATCATTTTTTTCCTTTTTAGTAAACGTTTTTTTTCTATTTGATATCAACTCCAAATTGATTACTGACATACTTACACATCCTCTTCACACTATACTATAAAATAAACCTCTACTCTCAATCAACCTCTCCCCTCAAAAATTAAATACAAACTTATAATCAAAATCGAAAACACAGATTAACATAAAAATCAGGTCCAAACATTTTCTTAGTAAAGGCACAGATAAACATAGATATCTGCTATGCTTTTTCGATTGCAGTACCCGCTATAAATGATCCTGACCTCCTAGTCTCAGAAGTCTCTATGAGCACTGGCTTCGGTTGCAGAAAAGGCCATCTTCGACTAAACACGAATTCTCGAGCATGAGGGTTTGCGTTACTCTTGATAGCTTAATTTCGTTGAAATTAATCTCTCCCGTTGATGATATACTAATTTCCATCCTTCATTTTTACAGCCACAGATTAACATAAATTAATTCCATTTTGACATTTAGGCCTGTATTATTTTCAAACGCGTTTGTTTAAATGTTTTTCCATGTGGCATAACCAATTGCTCTATTGAAATTTAACTCTAGCTTTGTGTTTTGGAATGTCCTAAATTCCACGAATTTGCGTTTCGAATTACATACCTTTACATAATAATTTATGATAGAGCTGGATTTCAAATTTCACGAATTTGAACTTCAAATCACATACTTTTAAATAATAATTCATAATATAGTCATAATCAAGAAAACACTTATTCCGGTTTCCAATTTCCTAGAGTGTGATTACAAAAGTTTCTTATTTTCTTGTAAATTTTCTTTTATAAATTGGTTGGATTTTATTAATATTATCATGGCTGATTAAAATTATAAGTTTTGATTGTTCAAATTGAAAACCTATTTCAATGGACAACGGTTAATGCCCCACTTAGAATGCTTTTATTTCAGAATCATGAGTTGTATTATTGAAAAAGTGAGGCTTTCGTACACAAATAAACTGCTGTCTTTCTCTTCTTTAACATGGCAAAGAATGAAACTGAAAAGTGGAGTAGAGATTGCTTTTCTCAATATTTTGAATGATTAAATATGTTACATTGAAAACATCAATAATAAGTAAGATAAGTAAAATTATACCTCAACATCCCCTCCTAATCTCAACTGTTACATGTAGTGACACTTACAAGGCCAAGTTGTTTTCTTTAAAATTCAAATACATTCTTGCCCAATGGCTTTGTGAAAATGTGTGTGAGTTGATCTTTAGAACCACAGAAAGAAAGTAATATGTACCCATCATTGACAAGCTCACGGATGAAATGAAAATGAGTGTCAATGTGCTTTATGTTTTTGTGGAAAACATTATTTTTTGATAAGGAAATAGTTGAACTATTATCACAGTAGATTGGAGTTGGCTACTTCTCAATATTTGAAATATCTTTCACTAATCTTCTCAACCACACAGCTTGACAAGCTGTTGTATTTGCTGCGACATATTCTGCCTCTGCAGAAGATATTGAAACGATTGATTGTTTCTTGGATGCCCATGAAATCAGATTGGTTCCAAGATGAAAAGCATACCCTAAGGTGCTTTTGTGATCGTATAAACTCACTGCATAATCACTATCTGTATAACTTGAAAGCTAACAATTTTGCAATATACCTTAAGACCCTTTTTGCAACCTCCCAATGAGAAATCTTAGGTGACTGCATAAACCTGGAGACAAAACTTGCTGCAAACATAATATCAGGTCTAGTTGAAGTGAGATATAACAAGCTACCAACTAGACTTTTATACAATGTGGAATCAATTGGTGGTGCCACATCTTCTTTGATCAGTTTTGTGCCTTGAGGAATTGGTGTATCTACAGGTCAGAAATTTTTCGTTCAGAAATTTTTTATGATATCAAACTCTTTTTGCATTGCTGCTTTGAAATCTTCTAACATCATATTTTCTATATAAAGAATATCATCTACATAAAGGCATACAATCATAATTTTAGCTTCATGCATTTTGATATACAAAGTTGGCTCATGATTTCTTTTGGAAAAACACTTTTGATGAGATAGGTGTCAATGCGACTGTACCAAGCTCTTGGAGCTTGTTTCAAACGATAGAAAGATTTATTGAATCTGTATACCTTATGTTGTTGTCCTGGAACTTCAAAACCACGAGGCTGATCTACATAAACTTCTTGCAATATACCATTCAGGAAAGAAGCTTTTACATCAAACTAATAGACTTTCAATTTGTGTTGAGCTATTGTGGACAAAATGGTTCTGATAGTGTCTAACCTTGCTACTGGAGCAAAGGTTTCACCATAGTAGACACCAAACTATTGTGAGAATCCTTTGGCAACCAACCTTGCCTTATGTTTCTAAATCCCTCTTTTTTCATTCAGCTTGGTCTTAAATACCCATTTTACACCAATTCTGGTTTTCTTCGAAGATCAGCTAATTCCCAAGTCCGATTCTTCTCTATGAGAGCAATTTCTTGGTTCATTGCTTCTACCAAATGCTTTTCTTTAAATCCTTCTTCAAAATGAGTTGGCTGAGATGAAAGAAATACAAACATATTATGCTCGTCAAACTCATGCTCCTCCTAATATATTAACGCTTCTTGTTTTTTGATTGTCTTCTAAAGAGGTTGAATCACTAGTGGATTCACTGCTTGAAGATGTACCATTTTCAGAATGGTATGGGTCTTCTTCAACCTGCAATATTGGTGGCCGTGGTGGATAAAAAAACTGACATGAAACTTCATCAACTTCATAAGATTTATTTTCAAAAAGATTTACATATCTGCTTAAAACAAACTTCTTTGTAAGTGGATTATAAAGTCTGTAGGCCTTTGAATACTCACTATAGCCTACGAAAATACATCTTTCACTCCTATCATCAAGATTCTTTCTTAGCTTCTCAGGAACATGTGAAAAAGCTATTGATCGGAAAATTCTGAAGTGAGATACATTTTCCTTTCTACCATCCCATGTTTCTTGAGATAATGTATCTTGGAGAGTGGAGATCTGTTGAAAACATACTCTGTTGTCGAAACTCCTTTAGCCCAATAATTGTTTGGCAACTTCTTCTCATGAAGCTTACATCTGGCCATGTTCATGATTGACTATTTTTTCCTTTCTGCTACTCCATTTTGCAGTGGAGTATATATTGTCGTGTTTTGCATTATGATTCCTTGTTGTTGACAAAATGCTTTGAAGTGATTAGATTTGTACTCTCCTCCTCTGCCGAATCTGAGTACTTTCAAAGGCTTTACACTCTGCTTTTCTGTTTATGCTTTGAATTCTTTGAACCTTGAGAATGTATATGATTTGTCTTTGAGGAAATACACCCCTGTCTTCCTGCTATAATCATCAATGAATGTCAGGAAAATAAAGATAACCACCAATAGACTATGTCTGCGTTGGGCCACATATAACTGAATGGACAAGCTCTAAAGGCTCTTTTGCTCTAGAGGAAGATGTGGGAAATTTTTCTCTTTTATACTTAGACAAAACACAAATTTCACAATTACGGACTTTCTCATTCATAGTAGGGAGACCAATGACTATTGATTGTTTCTAAAGCTGACTTAGACTTTTGAATGGTATGTGACCATATCTAGAATGCCATAGCTGAGACTCATCTATTCTTGACACATTTTGTACAAAAGACTATGAAAGATTTCAACTTCTAAGAGTCAAAGGAAACATCCTATTCTTGGTTTTTTCAACCGTAGCTATCAGCCTTCTATTGGGTGGTTTGTTATAGATATGACATGTGTTCCCTTGAAATATTACATCATAACCATGTTCCATTAGTAGTCTTACACTAATGAGGCTATTCTTTAGATTTGGAACATAATAAACATCAGGAATATATTTCTGATGCTTCTGTTTTGTAAGAATAGGAACAGTACATTTCCAGCTTTAATGCAAGAATGATCTCCAAGAGTAATTTATGATGATACGGAAGGATCAAGATAAGAAAACATATTTTTGTTACTTGTCATATGATTGTTGCAGCCACTGTCTAGCAACCAAAGATCCTTGTTGTGAGTGTCTTCAGAAAAATTGCATGAAAGAAACATTGTTTCAGAGGATTCTCCTTCATTGTTGGAGAGATGGGCATTTCCTCTGTGTTGATCTGACTATTTCTTTTTGCATTCATTTTCATAAGGCCCAAATTTCTTGCAGTAATAACATTGGACATTATATTTTCTCCAAGGTTTGCTTCTTTGAGTTTGATTTTGTTGAGGTATCCATTGCTCTACGGCATGATGATGTTCTGATCTGTCTCCGCTTCGACCTTTTCCTTGCTTGTTGCCCCCTCTATATCCTTTGCCTTTGCCTCTGCCAAAAGAAAGTTGTGCTTTGAAAGCTTGTTCCATGGAATCTTCTGTCAAGTTGAGTCTTGTTTCGTGTGATAGAAGCGATGGAGTCAATTGTTCTACTGAGAAATTTGTAAAATCTTTGGATTACAGAATGGCTGTTACAACCATATCATATTTCTTGGGCAGGCTTTCAATGACTTTCTGAACAATTTTCTCATATGAAACGGTTTCATCGATGAGCTTGATTTGATTGACTATTCCAACAATCTTGTCATGAACTGATCCACATTTTCTGTGTCAGTCATCTTTAGGGTTTCGAACAGATCTCAATTTCTGTAATTTCAATTGAATTTTGAATCCAACATTTGGCTCTGTGTTCTTTCTTTTTTAGTTCATTCGGTGCATTCCTCTGATTATTAGTCATGGCCACCCATGCTTCTTGAGTCATCTCTACATATGCAATATGACGTGTATCCGAACAATCTTGAGCTTTCAGGAATGTGGTCATTCTCAAAAACCAAAACTCATCATTTTTACCAAATAGAATCAGTGTCTGTGGCAAAGCACTAGAGGAAATCAATTCTTTAAATGCAAAATATGTGCTTTTTCTTTTAAATCTCCTTTAAAAAAAAAACCTTTTCCTTCCCAAATTTTTATTAAAAAAAAATTTAAAAAAATCCTTACATTTATTTTGAAAATTGAAAAAAAGAGCTTAAAAAAAATATCACTTACTTTCCCAAAGGCCTCTTTTCCAATTTTCTATTTAAACAAACTTAAAAAAAAAATAACAAACCCTTTCCTTTTTTAAAATAAACTCTTTTAAAACAACTTTTCATTCACATGTGTATTTTATATAAGCTCAAAACATTTTATATAAGCTCAAAAGTTTCACCATTCGAGTTGGAATATCAAACCACATTTCGTTGGAGACCGTGGGCATTTGGCTTGACCTCAATTTGCTGCAACAGATTTTGGCTAAGGCCCTTTGCAAGGCTTTGTGGTTTTTGAAACTAGCGCGTTTTCTTGTTGTGGTGTTGAGCATTACTAACGCTAACGCATTTGACGAATTTCTGCCATTAGTACGCTCTTTTCAATGATGTAGGGTGCGTTAATAATATGTTAAAAATTTCTGAAAAAAACATCGGACTTCGAATTGAACTTTTTTCAATCAGTTTTACCTTCGCCCTTATGGTAGCTGGCTTCTTCATTCTCTTGTTGCTTCTTCACATGTGTTTTTATTTGTTTGCTGCTATTTCAAAGATGCTTAATCTTTCTCTTCACTCAGGTTATTGCTCTTTCAAAGAGGCTTACACTTTCTCTTCACTTATGTTGCTGCTCTCTCAGTCTTATACACAGGGCGAGCATTGATACCATGACAAAGAATGAAATTGAAAAATGGAGCAGAGATTTTTCTTCTCAATATTTTGAATGATTAAATAGGTTACATTGTAAACATGAATAATAAATAATTAGGTTAAAACTCTAAAACTCGAGTAAGACTAAATTGTTTATGACACCTAGCAGACAAGAAATCAATTAATATGACACCTAACCAACAACTAACTAATTAATATCTCAACATCACAGACATAGAGAAAAAAAGTCAAGATCATGAACTTACAATTTTGCTCTAAAACTTTTCTTTTCATTGCCAATCTGTGAGACTATTCCACCAAACCCCATCAAGAGTAGAATCTCAACATCTTATTCCACCAAACCCCATCAAGAGTAGAATCTCAACATCTTTATATTTTCAAGCATTATTATTATTAGTAACAGTATCTCAACATCTTTATATTTTCAAGCATTATTATTATTAGTAACAGTGTGGGGAACGTTTAACAAATTTCTAAAAGCTTATAATGAATTTGAGTGGGTTGTTAATCTGTATATGTAATTGAAATTGATTTTTAATGAAGTGAGTATGATAATTACTCTAATACTTTTCTAAATAAAATTAGAATAATAAAATTTAGGCAAAAGTTCTGATATCCGGTTAAGATTTTCCGTTATATCAAAAAAAAATAACTTCAGGCAAAAGTTCTGATATCCGGTTAAGGTTTTCCGTTATATCAAAAGAAATAACTTTAGTAAACTTCCACATCTTTACCATTACTTAAATTAGCTATTTAACTCATGTTCCTACCATAAGTAATGAGCTATTAACCCATGTTCCCACCATAACGGTTAATCCACTTACTTTATTGGTAATAAATTAAGTGTGACAACTACTTCAACGAACCTTGTAGAGTCACTCTGTATCCTCCATTGCTCTATGATTAGAGGACATTATTCTGCGTATATTCACTGCGAATACTCCCTCTCTACAGCTATTTCGATTCTCTTCATTTTTCATCATACCTGGAGCCCTCAATTGTTGTACGATTTTTCTTACACTCAGTCACAGTTCCAGATATTTTTTTCTCGCTGGAGCAACTTTTAGGTAATAATCCTTCTGGTGCCGATTCCGGACATAATTGCAGCGGTGTGACAACCTCTGCGATGATGCTTTGATAGACTAAAGTAGGTAGACCAGATTAGCCTATTCCACGCCAATGAAGCTAACATTGATTGGTGCTCACATTGATTGGTGCGGTTGTGGTAGCCTGCTTGACCAGTGGACCGAACTAATAACTGTAGAGACTACCAACTCTTTATAATTGACATTGAAGTAATATTGAATTGGTTGTCGGAGATTTAGAAAACAAAAAAATATAAAATATGCGTACATCAAGGAAATCCGAGGGAATGATCATTGTTTTTGCTGGTGTCTTTTTCCCTCTTTTATAACTCTCTCAATCGGCACTCGATTTCTTTTAAACCCTTTTGGAATCTTTAAAACACTTCCACTAAATATTACTTTCCGTATATGTTATAGTGGAGAAATATTCTTTTATTATCCCCCAAGCCCTAGTATTAATGTTTGCTGTTAGTATTTTTGTTCAGATAAAATTATGAAAAGGAAAAGCCTAAAGTGCTTTATGTGACAGTCATGCTTCGTGCCTGGATTTGCTGGTCGGGGAGGGGAAAAACTCGTAGAAAATCAAGAACCACCACCTCATAAGTCAAAGTACAAGGCCTTGTTTACTCATGAGGTGTTTCGTAACTCAAACTGCACGGCCTTGTTTACGCTTGAGGTGTTTCGATCCCCTCAGAAGGAATCCCTATCAAAGGAAAATAGTAGGTGTAAACAAGAAAGCCATCCTAATTTCTATCTCTTTTACTCATTTGATTTTAATGATATATTATTTAAAAGAAATTTTATTTATTAAAATGTGTTTCCGCTTATTACATCTATATCATATAGTGTAATGGGCATCAAAATTTTGTATTATAATTAATGCAGTGAAGAAGTTTTAGAAAATTTATTAATTTAATATTTTTCTAAATACAATATATATATATAAAATATGAAATTTGTTATTGAATTTAAGTTTTGATTTTAGATTTATTAAATATTGGTATGGATGTATTTTTAATATAGTGCTTATCATTTTTTTCTTTTTTCTTTTGTATTTAATGAAAGATTTGTATTTTTAAAGATTTGATCAATCTAGAGGTTTGATAGATTGGAAATTAATATGAATTTTTATTGGATTTGATGCTAAAAATAAGTTGTAGATTTAGATTTTCTTTGAAACAAAAATTGAAAATAACAAAGAACTTTGATTTTAATTAACATGTGCCAAGAACTATTAATCCTACTCTAGATATTCAAAGTAGATGGGAAGAAATTTATCTCAAAAGTTTGGAAAGTCAAAAAACTATTTTTTTTTGGAATTTTATATTTAATTTTTACAAAACAATCATAGTAAAGAATAATTAGTGCGATACAGTTTAGTTAGCCTAAAATTTTCAAATATGAATAAATTTTATTTTTATTTTTTTTTAAATGTTGAAAATAACAAAATTTAAGGTTTTTTAAGTTACTTTGATGAAAACATTGCATTAACCCTTATGTTGGGGATTAGGGATTCCCTCTAATAATTAGTATGAGGTCTAGGCTCTCCTTCAAGGTCTAATGATAGCTAATGAACGAAGTATCCCTAGCCTATCTTTCATAGAAGACCTTAACTCTTGGTCAAGAAAACATCACCCAAAGACACGATTTTAAAGGGTATCCTAAAGAAAATCTTGAGAACATTAAATAAATTCAAATCTTGGGAGATCAATCATAGTATAGGAAAACACAATGAATTAGATAATTGTATTTCCAACTCAAGTGCATCCTTAACACAAGGATTAATTAGGATTAATGTTAATGAGCAATTCATACCCATCCTATAATCCAAATAACATTAACCTCTTCATTAAAGAAGAATTAGCGAGCTAGTGCCAAATGGCACATGGGAGGAATATTAGTCATGCTTCCACAATTATTAAATTTTTGTGAGTTTCAAGGCCTTTGAGTCTCCTCCCCTAACAATCAATATACATGGCAAGCTAGGCACACAGGCTCCCACAATGTGTGAAATACGTCGTGTCCTTTCACAAAATCTTACAGTAGGAGAGCATGTCAAATTTTGCCTCTCATGGAAACTATGAGGTCATACTTGTGTGGATATTAATCATATGCAATAAATTCAGGACAAGTTAGGCTCGTGGGCAGAATTGTGTGTCAATTAAGAGTGAGGGGAAAGAAAAAGAAATTTTTCTTTTTGTTGGGTAAGTGGTGTTATGTTAGACATCTGTTTTGGGAATTTTCTCCTTCTTTACACATATGGATATGTATTTAATGGTAAAATTTGCTTAGTATAAGCCACGCCCAGGAGAATTGTGATTTTTCATGATGATTTACTCAAGCATTACAACCTCTCATCCTTGACACTTTGGTCAGGGGAAAAAACTCATAAAATAAAGGATGACTCTTGACTCCTTGTAAGTCAAACTACAAAACCTTTTTTACTCTTGAGGTGTTTTGATCCTCTAAGAAGAAATCCCTTAATGTGTACATCGTTTCACTCCATCAAAGGAAAATAGTAGGTGTAAACAAGAAGCCCTTGTAATTTATATCTCTTTTAGGCATTATCTAATTTATGAGTTTTGGTGATTACATTCAATGATATATATTTCCATTTTGAAGTTTTATTCCCAAAAGCATGATCTAGGTTGTATATTCTATCCCCATCATTATGCCTTTTTTATAGGTTTCAAAGCATAGGAGTGGAATTGTTAATGTTGATCAATTGAAAACTTCATTCAGTGGATGATCTTGCTCTAGAAACTACAACACTCAAGCAATTATTTACATTCACGACTATCACCCTAAAAAAAACACTTACATGAAAGACTCGAGGTGACTCGCAACATAAAATACACAAGGACATGTTCAAATATTAGTTGTAGATTATATTTTGACTATACAATCTCTCTTATTCCCACTCAATCTAATTAGAGGATACAAGTAACCAAGTCGAGACACAAAACCATGCAAGGCTTATCAAGTGAGAAATATAAATAGATAATGGTGCAAATCACACATCATCATGAATAAATTGTCTCCCTGTCGATACAAAACAATGAATTAGTCTCTACTATGAGCATAACTATGGATTTTTGGTTGGACACTAATTCTTGATGTGCATAATGAGTATGGGTACTCTAGTCTTCATCTAAAATTATAAGACATTCATTCTGCTCTCAACAAATAGCCATCAAAACCATCTTCATGGTTAAATGTCATTAACAATGGAGCACAAAATTTTCCTAACCTTTGTGTAACTATGTCTCCTCAAATGTCGGGATTTGGACCTAGCAATGCCATTTCCCCTTCATATATTAAGGATCTTAGTTTGTAAATGCCATATAATTTGACACTTTTTTTGGCATATATATTCCTATAGAAATATTAGCTTTGGTCTTAAAGAACTTCAAGCTTTTTACCAGCTTTGGCATATATATTCGTAAGAAAGATAAAATTGTAAATTAGTTAATGGAATAAGAAAGATAAAATTGTAAATTAGTTAATGGAAATAATCCCCTTATGATGTAACTTTTGCAGCTCAACTCAAATTTTCATTAGTACATATATTATCATTCTTCTTAGAAATAGAAAAAAATTACTCAAAATGTTCTGAAAACATTTTAATCTTATTTTAATAATATTAAAAATAATGAAGCTTAAAAGTTTTTTTTTACATAGCATAGTTGTTAATTTTATCTTAAAATTATAGAATATGTAAAGCCACTATATACATAACTTTGCAAAATAATTTGAATTATTTAAAATAATTGCCTCTCAGAAGTTTAATCTATTTTTTTTTAATATAATTGAGATTTAATGATTTTATTAAAAAGTCTAAAACATAATAAGAAATAATTTTTAATTTACTTAAAATTTACCACAATCTCATAATTGTACTAAGAGGTGTATTTGTCTCACACTCTATGGTGCTAAATTTATAGCTCTTAGAACTTTCATAATTGTACTAAGAGGTGTATTTGTTTGACTCTCTATGGGATTAAATTTATAGCTCTTAGAACTCTCCTATCAATAGCATCCCTTCAACACATTAAATTTATAGTTCTTAGAACTCTCCTATCAGTAGCATCCCTCCAACACATCACCAATATAGGCATTTGGAGCTGATATTTATTTTTCTTACAATCTATGCTGATATAGGGTATGAGGGATATGTGTAATTCCTTAAATTCTCAACCTCAGTCTCAAGTTGACATAGGTCTTGTTTAAAATAAAAATAAAATATTCTCTAAATAAAGAAAACAATGTAAGCTATAGCAAAAAAAAACGAATATACAAATTGGGTTTGAATTTTAAAACATCAATAATCTCATTCTCACAAGTCTTCCCTTGGTTTATAGTTGATATCACAAATCCTTGGTTTATAGTTGATATCACAACTGGTATGTAGGAAAAGAGAAAAAAATATTTTAGTCTCACTTTCATCCACAAATAAAATAATTGGATAACCATATTAACTAAATAAATTTTATATCAACTTTAGAGAGAAAAATTATTCAATGTAAAACTAATCCTATATTTTACATTCAAATATGAAGAAGATGTACAATTCTTAAAATCAATTACTTTAAGATTGATTAATAAAAAAAAATAGCAATTACTTTTTAATAAAAGAGATCTTAATAAGAAGAAGATGTGCACTTAATTCAATTCTTAACATAAAACTTTGATGTTGTATTAAAAATATTAATAATAATAACATTCTAACATTCAATGATTTTTGGGTGATTTTGATGACTTAGACGCACATGAGTTGCAACTACCAAAGCCACTAGCTTATCGACTCACAATACCTAAGAATGAATATCTATCCATACATATATATATATATATATAGAGAGAGAGAGAGAGAGTATTTTAATGTGTCTCATTATTTTGCATTATTTTTCATGTATATTTTAAATTTAATTTCGTACAAAATTCTGCAAAAATTTATTGAAATTATAAGTTTAAGTTATGTACTCTACATAAGCTAAGAGTTCGAGAAAAATTTAAGATTAAACACACACACACATCAATCCTAACCATTGATTTATCAAGCAAGAAGACATTTGGTCTTTTTAGACACTTTCTATATCTATAGTTAAAATAGAGCTACACTAATTTTATTTAAAAGCTTAAACAAAAATAAGTTTGAAGTTGATCAAAATATCTAAAAATATAAAAAATAACAAGTTTTACAATTTTTTAGCTAATATTTTTTTCCTTGGAAACTATAAACACTATAATTATAAACATATAATTTTAAAGTATCTTAAATATAATTCTATTTTAATAATCTTTTAAAGACATAATGATAAACCTACAATGTTAAAGTATCTTAAATATAATTCTATTTTAATCATTTGATTTGTTATTTTCTAAAATAATATATTTTAATAATTTTAATTTTATTTAATATATTTGATGAATACATAATTTTATTTAAAAATTCTATATTTTAGATTTTCCAATTATTATTTTTATTATTATTTATTAATTAAAGAAAAATTGTGACCAATACAATTGAAATCTATTAATTTTTTCAAAAACCAATTGAAATTTAGTAATTTTATTTGAAAACTTCAACATATATTAATTTTTTGAAAATTACAATTGAAATCTATTAAAAATACTATTGAAACCTATTAATTTTATTTGAAAACATTAACCTTTTTATTTATCTTAAAAATAACAGGTTTAAATAGTAGGTGTTTTTTCTTTTCCCAAAATAACTATTTTAAAAAATACATATTTTTTTATGGGCTGAAATATATGGTTTAAAGTGTAATGTGTTTTAATTTATTAAAAAAATTCAAATACAATTATATTATAAGTTGTTTGAGATAATTTGATTTGAATTTAGGACTTGCCATGTTCTAAGAGAGGTCAAGTATTTTTCTTTTGAGTACACAACTTAAAGAAATCTTTGTACTTAGAAAAATTTTATTTATCAAGTTTTATATTGAAAATAAGATTTATATCCTGAGAGATTTGATTCTCCTCTTACTACTTTATAGATCAAGAATTAAAATAAGTATATGATAGTTCTTAATAATATTATTTGTATTTATATAAATTTAACATTTATATATATGAAAATGATATTATTTCTTATTTCTTTTGTTTACACAATAATTTATAATATAGCTATAATGGTATAATGGTATTCCAGTTGTTTAGACTGTGATTACAAACATTTCTTATTCCTTTATAGATTTTCTTCTTTGCTGCTTTAAATTGAAAATTAAACTTGTTTCAACGAGACGGGCAAAAACTCCATTTACGATGCTTTTATATCAGAATTGTCAGTTTTTATCATCGAATTCTGTCAAATTATTTAAAAGGCGAGGCTTCGTACACAAATAAACTGCTCTCTTTTTCTCTTCTTTGCTCTCTTTTTCTCTTCCTTAACAAACATGAGAAAGTCAAGATCATGAACTGATAATTTGGCTCAGGACTCCTCTTTTCATTGCCAATCTGTGAGATTATTCCACCAAACCCCATCAAGAGTAGAATCTCAACATCTTTCTACTTTCCAGCATTATTATTAACATGGTTAGGAAGGTTTAATAAACTTCCAAATGCTTATGCTTATTATGAATTTAGTGAACTGTTAATCAGTGTACTTAATTGATTTTGAATTTGAGTGAGCTGTTACTCAGTGCAATGTTTAACAGTGTATTTAATTGATTTTTAATAAAGTGAGTGTGATAATTACTCTAATTTTTTAAATATAATTAATTTTCAATGAAGTGAGTGTGATAATTACTTTAACATTTTTCTGAATACAATTAAATACCATTAAAATAATAGAACCTAAGTCAAGGCTCTATATCATGTTAACCTTAATAAACTTCCAAATCCTTACTATCACTTGAGTAAACTCTTAACTCATATCCTCAAAATAAATCCTAGTCCACTCAATTAATTTATTAGGTGTGTCCATTACTTCAACCAACAGTGCAGAGTCACTCTGTATCTTCCTTTGCTTTTTGGATTAACGGACATAATTCTGCGCCGTACATTCACTGTGGAATACTCCCTCGCTCCATTTTTCACCATACCTGGAACCCTCCGATGTTGTACGTTTTCTTTTACCCTGCGTCACAGTTCCAGATGGTTTTTTTTCAGTGGAACAACTTTTAGGTAATAATCCTTCTGGTGCCGATTCCGGACATAATGGCAGCGGTGTGACAACCTCTGTGATGATGCTTTGATAGGCTAAAGTAGTTAGACCAGATTAGCCTTTTCCACGCCATTGAAGCTCACGTTGATTGGTGGGGTTGTGGTTAGTTTGCTTGACCAGTCGACCGAACTAATAACCCTAGAGACTACCAACTCGTTATAATTGACATTGAAGTAATATTGAATTGGTTGTGCGAGATTTAGAAAAGAAAAAAATATAAAACATTCGTACCCCGAAGAAATCTCAGGGAATCATCATTCTTTTTGCTGATGTCATTTTCCAATCTTTTATAACACTCTCTATCGGCACTCTATTCTTTGAAAACCTTTTCGAATCTTTAAAGCACTTCCACTAAATATTACTTTCCGTATATGTTATAGTGGAGAAATTTTGTTTTATTATCCCCGTAAGCCCTAGGATTAATGTTTGCTGTTTGCTGTTAGTATTTTTGTTCAGATAGATTTTTGAAAAAGGAAAAACGCAAGGTGCTTTATCTGACAGTCATGCTTCGTCCCTTGATTTGTAATCTCAAAAATAAAACCTTCGCAAATTAACGAAATTAATGGACTATAAATTATATATTTTGAAAAAAATATATATATTGTACAGGCAATTGCGAATGAATGAAATATTCAAAAAAAGAAAAGTGAATGCTAAATCAATGAAGTGACATCATTGACTTACCATTTTACTTTTAAAATTTGAGTATTTTTTTGTTAATTTGAAAAGCAAAATAATACAATGTCATTTTATTTTTTAATTTTAACAAAATTGGAAAAGTGTTTTATACACAAAAAAAACAGAGTAGTCTAAGAGGTGCAGGAATTGCCTTGACAGCTAAAAGTGTCTGAATCCTGGTAAAAAAATTTCAAAAAAATCTTGTAAATGCAGTGTTTGAATCTTGTTTTTGATAGTGGAAATGGATTCAGTCCCATCAAAAATGTGTAAGACACCTAAAATTTTGAAGTTTAACAACTATAACTTGGATTTTAAAAATCTTGACCTGATTTTTTTTAAATATGACCAGAATTTCCATAGCTTTCGGAACACCTCCTAGAACTCATTAAAATACGTGCAATAAAACAAATAAGATAATATTGCAATTTACTTTGTAATTCTCCTTATTTATCTTTTAAAAAACAAAATAATAAAATGACAATTTATTTTGGTTTACAAAATCCAAAAAGAATTTTATACAAAACAAATAATGAAAAGACATCAATAAAAAATTTCTACCTGATTGATGTCCATCTAGCTGCTTCCTCGGTAACCGTAGCCATAGTGAATGGTGCGACGAGATGCCACTGGTGTGACTGGACTTGCTTATTTATAAACTGGGACATGTCCCCATTGCCCTTCACTGAAACTGGCCATTTCTTACATTCACTGGCTCAGTCTTGGAGGGAAACAAATAAAGAGCGAGGACCTTACCTTCCCGCTAGCGATTTGAAAGCATTTAACTTGGGACTGTTTCCATCTTTATTGCCTATTTAGGGGCTTGCATTTGGAAAGAGCTAACCAGCTATATATTGGGTATTTAATGCTTTTACAGCAGCACGCAACTTAACGCGCGAGTAAATTCGGCATTAAATAATATTTGCCCACTCCCGTGTTATCGGGCTAAATTGCGCACTGCTCTAAAAGCATTAAATACCCAATATATAACTGGTTAGCTCCAGCCCTTATATTTTCCCTTGTTTCTATAAACTATGGAAAAAATAATAACTGTAGAGACTACCAACTCGTTATAATAGTAAATCAATGAAATAACATTATTGAAATAGTTATCTTCTTTTTAATTTTTCTAAAGTGTTTGTTGGAAAGTAAACTCGAGTAAATTCATACATATCTCTTTCTATATACAGAATTAAGAAAAAAGGGGACTATCTGAAAAAATTCAGATGAAATGCAATGCCATACAGCGTGTGATTTTATAATGGGTATGTGAGTTGCTTCGCTGGCAATGTTCAAAGTTTTCCAGCTAGTCCGCCGCCTTCTTATACCCTACACAAACCACTGCCGCAGACATTACCGCTACCCAACTGTCCACCTTCGCCGAAATTTCAAATCCTTAACCTGCGATAACAGATACACATACTAAAAAGAATTAACTACGATCTGTAACGTGATGAATTTCTTGAAAAAGGAAAAGGAAAAGATCAATTTCTTGAATTTTTAATCTCACAAAAAATATTTAATAAAAATCAATTTTCTTGATTGATTTTTTTTTCTCAGTAATGAGAAAATTCGTTTATGGAAATGGTACATAATACTATTTTTCAAGATATTTCATCATTGTCATGTCATGCGACTAAAACCTTGGTAAAGAGGTTATCATTAAACTCCAATAAGTCTTCCGACATTGTTTGCCTTTGGACTATACCAATGATCACAGACGAGTTGCTCCCAATGTATACAAATTTGATCATCGCATGGAGGAATTGTTCCCACCAGATTATCGTTGGGATCATAAGTTCCGCCATTCCAGAAGAAAATTCATTTTCATCGGAGCCCATAAATCGCCAGAGTGAATATCAGGCTCGCAGTCACAGTAACTGTAGCTACACCTCGGAAAGACATTCCACATTGTTTTTTTAAAGCCTGGAATTAGCCGATCTCCCGGTTGCGGCGCTTCAGCATTTTCGGAAAATTATTTGACCGTTCCGGAACAAGAACGCAATGAGAATCGAATTTGGGCAAATCGGAACGTTCTCAATTCAAATATATATATATATATATATATGAATTTTGGTAAAACCCCAAAAAACTCGGATATGAGGATAATGATCAATAAGCGTATTTAGCAATAATTCGTACAACAGTTGGTGATAATAAGCTTCTCCGTCGATAACTCGTGAATCCTCTGGTAATTCGCGTATTCACTGATTGGTCGCGTTAACTATGATGATAATTCGCATATTGGGAGTTATAGCTCCCATAACAAGAGAAATTGCCGCATATTCGACCCTGGTTACTCGCATATCCATGTGAGATCGCTAGGATAAACGGCAGAGACATCGCATAAACGTTGCATATCCATTGAACACAATGACATATCAGCGTAATGATCCGCTTATCTTTCAGTGGTAATCAGCGTATCAGATGAGAAATCGCATTTCAAGTTGTGATAGTTCGCGTATCCCATGTCAAGTTCTCAAAACTCGCGTATCCAATGACAAATCGCTTTTCAAGTTGCGATAGCTCGCATATCCAGTAAAAACTCGCGTATCTATTGATAACTCGCGTATCCAGAGATAACCGCATAAATTCACTGACGATAATTCTCATATCTGGGGCACAGTTACGTCGCTTACCAAACAGTATAATCCGCGTATTCCACTGTGAAAACTCGCGTATCAGGCAGTGGTAATCTGCATAGGCCGCCGACACAATCCGCAAATCCCCCGGAGATAATCCACATATGTTATGAACTGCTTTCCTGTGATGGCAAGTTTCCGTCCACCTCATCTTCCAACTATGGCGACTGCAGAATTGCGGCTCCGGTCTTCATGTTATTGTTGACAATTGCACCGTCGTGGAACAGGTCGCCCCAGAACGCCTATGGTGCCCGGTTGGAACGACAGTGGGAGGCGATTCAAAGCACATTACACGCTGTTTGGGCGGAAGGGGCGTTTCTCTGTCAAATCTGGTGCTTGAGTCTTCGTGGAAATCTTGTAGTTGGAAATTTAAAAAATGCTTCCGGCTACAATGCTGACCCTTTCGGCATAGTTCCAGTCCAATCCTCGGGAAACAGAGGGCTGGGATCAAAGTCTCGCTCAGCTGGAAAACAAAATTAAAACCCGAGATAAAACGCTGAAAATCCAATCGAATATAAATAAAATTTTAAAACAATATCTATCTATTGCCTTGCACATGTAAGTTGCAGAGTTGCAGACAACATGCATATAGAACCAATGCAAGTTATTAGTCCCGGCCTACGGTAATGCATGGACGATACCGATCCCTCCAGCGTTTGGAAATTAATTCATGGTTTGACCAAAACGCTGAAAATCCAATCGAATATAAATAGGATTGTAAAACAATATCTATTTATTGCCTTGCACATGTAAGTTGCAGACATGCATATAGAACCAATGCAAATTATTAGTCCCGGCCTACGGCAGTAGGGACGATAGCGATCCCGCCAGCGTTTGGAAGTTAATTCATGGTTTGACCAAAAGAAAATTGCTCAATTATGCTCCAAACTTCAGGATTAACCAAATTTTAGGACTGGCAATTTCCTTTGCTGAAATTTTAAGCAATGTTTTGAGTTTGTCCGCATATTGCAAACTTCAAGTGACCCGAAGTCATTTTAGCCGAGGCAGATCATTTTATCCAAAGTTTTATTTTAAACAAAGGTGGATAAATTCCTTTTATCCAAAGTTTTGTTGGGAACAATTGGTCTCTATTTTATCCAAAATAGTAGATGGATATATAATGTATTTTAGTTGGCAACCCATATGTTCATGGAAAGCTACCAATCTGCATGTTGTTGCCATGCAGCACGCTGCCATGTGTTGGAAATAGGCCTGGGCTCTACCCACTACCTTAGTCCTGGAGTTTTTCAAAAAGCAGAAGAGGCATGAATGATCTGATTTATGCCAATCGACCATCGACTGCAACTCAACGGCCATCCACTCTAACGGATTTTTGCAGACATTGCAGGGCTTGTGGTATAACGTGTGGAGCTCTTCACCCAAAAAAGGAAGCAAATGATATTGACCTGCCAGAAAAGCAAACCAATGGTAAATTTCATGAAAAGCAATTTTTATCATAAGTTTCAGTTATTATGCAAGTTGTTTCACCATAAATTTAAGTTTCAGTTATTATGCAAGTTGTTTCACCATAAATTTATTATGCAAGTTGTTTCACCATAAATTTAGGTTCTTAGGTTTCAACTTAAAATTATGTTTTTATCTTTCTATATATGTTTTTATCTTTCGATATAAAGTTCACTTCCTATGCAAGTTTTAGTTATTTTCTTTCTCACTTACTACCTACTCTGGTAAAAAAAAAATATAAAATGCATTCTATAATACTTTCTCACTTAGTTTTAGTCCCTATGCATTTTCCCTCTCACTCATTACTGTTTAGTTTGTAACCAAAAAAATATAAAATGCACTCTATGATAATTAAATAAAAACTCTATAGTGCTCTCCGCATAAATGAATAAAGGAAATAAATCAAGGATTCATGCTGCATAAAACTTGCAATAAAGGGAAAAAGCAAATTCAAAACTCAATTCAAATTTACATTTAAGTAGATGAGCTTACTAGAACATGGAGTTTGATTTACTCCAAGAAAGTTAGGAAATCCCACCCACAGATATTTGAAAGTGCAACTGACAATACGAAGTCAAGAAATCCCATGGGCAGACATTTGAAAGTGCAACTGACAATAAGCACCAGGACCAGAACAATAAATAAAAACAAATCTAGACATGATCTATGTAGACCCAAGAATTACAAAAAAGTTAAGGATACTCTTCTTATGAATAAAGGCTAACAACCCGACTTACAGTGAAGCAGCTTGGTTGTGCTTCCAAATGGTATGTAGATCCCCTCCACTGCCGAACTCCATGACGAGGCAGGAGAACTTATCTGTCTCAATATGAGAATACAATGTCGGTAATAATGGATGATGTAAACAAGAAAGAATCGCTCTCTGGGTCTGTACTCTGAGAGACTTATTCTTGTTTTCTAGCAACTTTATCCATTAAAAAAAATAGTTGATTCCCCTCAACTCTGCTAAGTAAACACTCCCCATATCCCCACTTCCCAAGGGCTTCAGAAGCCTAAAATGACTCAAAACCAAAAATCCATGTCTGCCTTTTATGCCATGAATGGCATTCCATCTAGGATCATTTCCTCTGTGTGGTTTGTTTAGAACACTGCTCAAACTACTGCAGTTACTTTCATTGCTGTCACTAACACTGATTCTGTAGCTGCCCACACTCAGGCTACTCTTCCCACTTTCAACACACTCAAGCCTCTCGTTTTTGACAGTGTCTAACAATTTTGCATTTAGTAATCTTTGCATCTGCACCCATGCCATCATTTATCTTCCCACTAAAACTATTATTGACACTACTAGAACCGGAACAGATGAATCAGTGCCCTTCTCTATAGCTGACTCTGTCGACACCATGCACCATGCTCTGATTGCAATCCTTAATTTACAAAATCAATTCTTATTGACACTACTAGAACCGGAACAGATGAATCAGTGCCCTTCTCTATAGCTGACTCTGTCGATACCATGCACCATGCTCTGATTTCAATCCTTAATTTACAAAATCAATTCTTTATCATGTTATTACTGTTGTTACATTCTTTGGGCTGAACGCAAAAGAAATGAACGACTCAGAGAGAAGCCCTGGCCTCAAGCCATGAAGATAGAATCTAAGAATCGCTACCCAGGTTACGCATGGGATTCTAGAAGGGAACGTGGGCTGCATGCCAGGTTCACGTGTGCATCTCATAAATTTGTTTATATTTAATTTTATTTATTATATAGATGTTTATTTTTTTTTATTTAAAAAAAAAATATTCCAATGGGACATGCAGCGGATATGAGAGACGATGTGCATGGATAACTCATCATAATGAGTGAGCTAATCAAATTCATAATCATTTTGTTTTTGGAGTATTATGATGCTGAAGAAAGAAGACCTAGCTAATGAAATCATTTTGTTTCTCGTGTACTATGATGCTGGAGAAAGCACAGTTCACAAATGATGGAACAGTGGGGAGGGGGAGCAGAAAGTATCCGCATAGGAATGGCACTGTTGAGCACCAACACTTAAATGGCGAAGGAGAGGATTAACCCTATTTTGAGGAGGTTAGGTGCAAATCCAACTTTCATGTCAAGTCTCTTGTCATGGGTACTGGCTCAAATGCTGAAAGTTGTGACTACTTTTGTGGTAAAAAGGAGATGGGACTTGAGAATTCTTGTAGGTTCAGACGCTTTAGTTGGAATCAATAAATCCACACCATCTCTTTAACGAATTTAAATCAAATTCAATACTTAAGGTTAACTTACAATTTCACTCTGTGCCTTGAAATTACTTCCTATATAAAAAAGACAAAATTGTTTTTTCTATATTAATTGTATAATGCAATAAACTTTATTCCATGCCACAACTTATAATCTGCTACTACATTTCTCTTATACTTTTTTTCTATAGCTATTAGCCACAACAATGTAATTTCATGCCATCAAGATTGGTTAAAAGATGGCTCTGCGACTCCGCCTCTCTTTGTTTTTCTGTTTTGCTTTTGTCACTGTCATTAGATACACTTTCAAGGCAAGAACATAAGTTGGAAATAAGTTGAATGATGTGTGTGCATTAAATAAAAAATGCAATCTCTTTCTATGTTTACTTGGAATCCATGCGGTAGCCTTGAGTATAGTGTGTCTGAGAAAACGTTTATACCTAAAAATATGGCATCTCACTGCATAACGGAAATTATCTGTTCTTGAAGGTGAACGCCACAAACTAAATGGCAATGTTAAAGGGCATTGCACTCCTTTCGAAAGATCCCTTGGCTTGTGATATGTCGACATGGTTGGTCACACCTTTTCATATTTTTCTCCTTTGTTAAATTATTTTTCAATTAAGGATATTGTGCAATATAGTTTTGTGTTCTGTATTTAAGGATTTTGTAAACTATCCTACTGTGCAGTTTTGAGATATTTATGTTCAATATATAAAATGCAACAAATGTATTCTAATATAAAATAGTATTCCATATTACAGTCTCTGCTATCCGTTTCTCCCCTTTTTTTAATTCATATCGTTAGTATTTACAACATGTTGTAATTACCGGAATGTTTGTAGTTAAATTCAATTTACAGTCATTCTCACTTCTTTTTTGTGGGAGCCTATGTTGGACGTAAGTGTTGTGTTTGTGAGATGAAATTTATGTACTTAAATAAAAGTGTCGTGTACTTCTTTTTTCCGTTTTGATAATTAAATGTTCACTGTGCACACGTTCAACTTGTAGATGTTTCCAGCATTGTCATAAAACCTATAGCGTTGGGCTTCTATGCCCGTTGCTCTATGACTAATTTCATTGAAAAAACAAATAATAACCATTATCGGCAGGGATTACCAGTTGCATGCCGCGCTTGTTATTAACAAGTTTCAGTTTAAGAATTTACTAGATAATTATTGCTGTATTTTATTTTATTTGGTAGCGATCTATTCCAACATCAGTATGGGGTTTTAATGATTTATTTAAAAGAAAATTTATTTGTTAAAATATGTTTTTGTTGATTATATCTATATTCTATAATGTAATGTGCACCAAAATTTTGTATTACATTAATGCATCTATATCATAGAGTAATAATGCATCTATATCATATAGTTTAATATCATAGAGTAATAATGCATCTATATCATATAGTTTAATGTGCATTACTTGTTTGTATTTAATGCAGCTAAGAAATTTAGTTTAGTAAAATTATTAATTAAGTGTTTTTTTCAAATATATGTTTTTAAATGTTTATTATTTTAAGATATATATATATATATATAATTTTATTAAGTTGTAATTTTAGATTTATTAAATATTAGTATAGATGTATTTTCAACGAGGTATTTGTTAATTTTTATTTTTGCAAATTTTATATTTGATAAAAGATTTGTATTTTTAAAATTTGAGTAATCTAAATATTTAATAAATTGAAACGTAAGATGATTTTTTTATTAAAATTAATGATAAAATTAAATTGTAAATTTTAATTTTATTTCAAAAATTTTAAAAATAACACGATATTTTAATTTTATTTAACCTATGGGAAAAATTATCAATCATATTCTAAATATCCTAGTCGGGGAGGGAAAAAACTCATAGAAAATCAAGAACCACCACCTCGTAAGTCAAACTACAAGGCTTTGTTTACTTTTGAGGTGTTTCGATCCTCTAAGAAGAAATCCCTATCAAAGGAAAATAGTAGGTGTAAACAAGAAAAAACTTCCTAATTTCTATCTCTTTTACGCGTTCCTTTTTAGTGATTTATTATTTAAAAGAAATTTTATTTATTAAAATGTGTTTCTGTTTATTATGTCCCTATCATATAGTGTAATGGGCATCAAAATTATAATTTTAGAAGTTTAGTTTAGCAAAATTATTAATTTAATATTTTTCCAAATATATATTTTTTAAATTTGCATTACTATAATTAATGCAGTGAAGAAGCTTAGTTTAAAAAATTTATTAATTTAATATTTTTCTAATATATATTTTTAAATGTTTATTATTTTAAGTTTTATATAGAAAGAGAATTTTGTTATCTAAATTAACTTTTGATTTTAGATTTATTACATATTGGTATGGATGTATTTTTAATTTAGTATTTATCAAAATAATTCTTTTAAATTTAATAAAAGATTTGTATTTTCAAAGATCTGATCAATTTAGATGTTTGATAGATTGGAAGTTAACATGATTTTTTTTTGTTGAATTTGATGCTAAAAGAAGTTGTAAATTTTGATTTTCTTTCAAAAAAAAAATATAAAATAACAAAGAATTTTGATTTTATTTAACATGTGCCAAGAATTATTAATCATATTCTAGATATTCAAGGTAGATGGGAATAAATTTATCTCAAAAGTTTCAAAAGTCAAAAAAATAAAAAAAATGAATATACAAATTTGGTTTGAATTTTAAAACATCAATAATTTCATTCTCATAGTTCTCCCTTGGTTTATGGTTGATATTACAACTAGTATATAGGAAAAGAGAGAAAAATATTTTAGTCTCACTTTCATCCATAAATAAAATAATTGGATATCCATATTAACTAACAAAATTTTATATCAACTTTAGAGAGAAAAAGTTATTCAATGTAAAATAAAGCTTATTCTTTTACTTTCAAATATGAAGAAGATGTAGTTCACATGGGGTAGCTCAAGCTGCAAGGGCCGTGGAAATGAAGTCTCACCGAACTGGAAGTCTTGGGTTCAAATCTTGGGCTACCCCTCCCCCGTAGAGGGGTACATAATGGACATGTAAATCGGAGAGTCCCGCCCCAGCTTACAAAAAAAAAAAAATATGAAGAAGATGTACAATTCTTATAATTAGTTACTATAAAATTAATTAATAATAAAAAAATAATAATTACTTTTTAATAAAAGAGATCTTAATAAGAGGAAGATGTGCACTTAATTGAATTCTTAACATAAAATTTTTATGTTGTATTTAAAAAATATTATTAGTAATAATAACATTCTATCATTCAATGAGTTTTTGGTGATTTTGATGAGTTGGAGGCACTTGGGTTACATTCTAACATTCAATGATCTTTGGGTGATTTTGATGACTTAGACGCACATGGGTTGCAACTACGAAAGCCACTAGCCTGCCAATCTACTCACATTACCTAAGAAAGAATAGCTATCTATATATAGAGAAAGAGTATTTTTCAGCTATATTTTTTAGTTAACTTAGTACAAAATTCTACAAAGACTTAATGAAATTATAAGTTTAAGTTATGTACTCTACATAATCTAAGTGTTCAAAGAAATTTTAAGATTAAACATAATATATCTATATATATATATATATATATATAAAATAAAAGCCATTGATTTATCAAGCAACAAGAGATTTGGTCTTTTTAGTCACTCGCTATATTTATAATTAAAATGGCTCTACACTAATTTTATTTAAAAATTTAAACAAAGATAGGTTGAAGTATATCCAAATATCTAAAAATATAAAAAATAACAAATTTTACAATTTTCTCCCTTATAATTTTTTTTCCATTAGAAACAACAAAAAACCATAATGATGAACACATAGGCTTTTGCCATATTATTTTAAAGTATCTTAACTATAATTCTATTTTAATAATTTTATTGAAATTTTTTAAAATAATAAATTTAATAATTTTAATTTTATTTAATATAATTTATGAATAAACTATAATTCTATTTTTCCATATAATTTTAAGTATCTTAAATATAATTCTATTTTAATAATTTTATTGCAATTTTCAAAAATAATAAATTTTAATAATTTTAATTTTATTGAAATTTCCTAAAATAATAAATTTTAGTAATTTTAATTTTATTTAATATATTTTATGAATATATAATTTTATTAGAAAATTCCTAAATTTATAAAATATATATTTAGATTTTCAAATTAATTAACTTTTTAAATTATTTATTAATGAAAGAAAAACTGTCACAAGTACAACTGAATTCTATTAATTTTTTCTAAAAAACAATTGAAATCTATTAATTTTATTTCAAAACTTTAAGATATATTAATTTTTTCAAAAGTACAATTGAAATCTATTAAAAATACAATTTAAACCTATTAATTTTATTTGAAAACTTTACTTTTTTATGGGTTGAAATATAGTGCTAAAAGTGAAATGTATTTCAATTTATAAAAGAAAATTGAAATACAATTATATTATAACTTTATAATATAATGTGTTTGAGATAATTTGATTTGAATTCATTATCTACTATGTTCTAAGAGAGGTCAAATATCTTAAAATGCACATTTTCTTGAGTACAAAATTTAAGGAAATATTTGTACTTGGAGTGATTTCGTTTATCAAGTTTTGTATTGAAAATAAGATTTATATTTTGAGAGATTTGATCCCTCTTACTACTTTGTACAACAAGAACTAAAATAGGTATAAGCTGGTTCTTAATAATATTATTTATATTTATATAAATTTGACATCTTTGTAAATGAAAATATTAGTATTTCTTATTTTATTTAAATTGTGATAATAAATATAGCTATATGTTTTATAGTTTTCATAATTTAATTTTCAATGTATAGTATTGATGATAAATATAGGTAGATAAATATATAAATTTAAAAAAAGGTTTATTGTAAAAATAGAATTTTTATTTTCTTATTATTTAAATGTAAATATGGAGTTATAAAATATAATGATTATGAAAATAAATCATTATTATAATTTATATATCCAAATAGATCTTAATTTATAATTACTATGTATATTATATATGTTTCGTTATTTTATGTAACGATTTTTTTTTTTAATACAATATTTATTTTTATTAATAAAAATAAAATTACAATATAATAAATTGAATCAAATATATTTATTATTTTATTATCTTATACCTTTTATTATTTTTTTAATTGAGCCAAAATGTAAATGTCTATACTCATTTACAAATACAGTAACAAATCTTCTATATTGAGTTATTGTTTAAATGTTTATAATCATCTAGAGATAGTAAAATGTGTGACCTATGCTAGCTTGTGGAGAGTCTCTACATGAAATGATCAAGGGATAGTCAAAGTGTTCCAAGTTTATTTTTTTGTAGGGGGCAGTTTTTATTGCCTACAACAAGTTGGGATTACATCAAGATAGATATATTTCTTGCTAGTCTCTCAACCCAAAAAAGAGTCTCCGTAGAGAGGACATTGATAATTGGAAACAAAAGGGAACTACAAAATTTGAAATATAACTGGAGTTCTATCCGAAGATACATTATATAGAAATACTAATATCACAAGAAACACATAATAAGACATGAGATAGATACATTGATAGATATGAATCCCTTCATGAGTAGTTCCCACCACAGGGGAATACCAAGGTGCTCCTCTATTCTATCTAATATATGGTCTAAGTCTCTCAGATACCAGTGAAGGTGCTCAAAGTTATGAAGGATATCCTTTCTATGCTCTTGCTAATCCACCAGTGTGTGCCCCAATAAAAATTTCATCTTCTAGTAAAGGTCAATAATTTGCATGCACTCATTAAAACAGACCACTATTGTTCCCTATATCATGGATCCATCCGACTCATTCTATGATGAGCTCAGTGTATAAGAGGGGTATCTATGTGTGGATGTTTCTCGCTTAACTAAAGAAATTTCTTCTCGAATAGGATTTAACATTAGGTCCCAGTATCATCTAGAAAAGTCCTCCAAATGATCACGCATGTTAGTGTGCCCGCTTTAGGCTTGCTCTTGATAACATGTTTCCCCCCTAAAAACCTATGCTCACTCATGTGGAATTCAGATAGAGGAAATTCATTTGATAGTCAAAAATAAAGGAAGATATTGTTGAGACGTAAATTTCAAAGATTATCCCACCCCATGTATATCCCAAAATGATGATTTGTTCTAAATAAGGGATGACATAGAAAAGCTTCCATCCATGCCTACACAACTAAGGGTGCTTCCTTGATCTCCTGGTCCAACTTCCTCTAGACAATGTGGCACCACCATGAAACAAACTAATGATGACTTCCCCCTAAGAACCAAAACTACACTACTAAATCAATGAGCCCAAAATTTAAATAGCCAAGAGACAATGGGGACTAGGAGATAGGATTCAATGAATTAAGAATCTACTATAAAAACTTGAGTACATGGTAGGATTCTTGAATTCCCCCATGTCTCATGCCTAGATAACTATCAACACAACTCCTCTCCTTTTACCACTAAAAAAGTATAAATCATTATTTCTAGAAGGGGGAAAACTTAAACAAGAGATTGAATGATATGACAAAACAAATAAAGGGACAAAAAAAACCAAATACCATTCCCTGCAATTCTTTTAAAAGAACCAAAAATGGTACTTGCAATAAGTCTTCACAAAGTGATACCAATTCACCTTCCACGCCAAAATCAATAAACCCAAATTCAAGCAGATGGGAAGGAACGACCATGAGGGAATGAAACATCATCATTAATAGTAAATGAGAGGCCAACAACCAAAACCTCCACACATATCAAAACAACAACATAATTATTTTCTTTACTTGCATGTTACAATTGCTTACAGAATTGCAAGTCGAAAAGCTTAATATACCAAAACCAATGTTGAGAAGCAATAGAAAGTTACCCATGAGGTAATTGTCTTTAGAACATTTGAAAGAAAAATCCATCCCTTTAAGAGTTACAAATATAATTAGTGTTAAAAACCTTGAAAATAAGCGAATCAAATTTAGATTTTATTTGGTATGTTTCCATAATTTTTAATTTTCTTCAAAAGGATTATTCAAATTTCTCATAATATAATTAGTATTTAAAACCCATAAAATAAAAGAATCAAGGAAACTTTTAGGGGCTAAATTTGCCCATGGGCTAATTTTCTATACATTTTCCAAAAAAAATATTCGGTAATTTCCTTTTTCTGTAAAAATGATTTGCCCAAATTTTATAGAATGAAATTATTTTACCCTAAAAATTGCAAAACAATTATATATAGACTATATAAAAATATTATAAATTTGAATATTTTTACAAAAATATCTCCAAATATTTTATAGATTTCATATTATGGACTAGTGGGATTCACCAAGGTTTCTAAAATTTTATGATAAATTCCCATCCTTAAAATTTTCCCTAAAAAGAATTGAATTTTGATTTTAGTTAATATGTTTCCATTTTTTTCTTTCAATTGAGTTTAGCTTTGGTGGTTGGGTGAAATAGTTGTTATCCTCCCCACGCAATCTAAATTTGTCACATATATGTTGTCGTTGATGGCAACATATGGCAAAATATGTCAAAGATGGAAAAGGAGAACACAGGTGTTCAAGATCAAGCACAAGAAGAAGATTAACACTAGTGGAGATCGGTATAAATACATTTGAAGGAATTTCTAGTTTAACGTATTACCTCAGTAGTAGATGGGACCCACTAAAATGGATAAAGATTTGAAATATATTTCCAACTGTATATGGAATTATAGAAATTGCTTCCTAGATCAGCAGATATAACCAGTCAAAGGTGGAACCCCCAAAGTCAAAGAATGCAGAGCTATAGTTGGTGGAGTAGCCATAACAATAGCTATATTTTACATATGGCCAAATTTTGGGAGAGGATTGGTGGACCAACAGGTCAAGCACTCGGTAGTAAATACCCCCAACCTCATTCCTCCCTTACCTTTTAGCGATGAGTTCATAACTCTAAGTCACATGGTGAAATCGCTAGCAATAGAGATATTGCGTAGTTGGGCTTATGGGAAAGTCGAGGGAAACACTGTTGTTGGGAATATTACTAAGAGCGGGGGGTGAATCAGTATTAAAACATCAATAAATTTTTCATTTCATAATCAGATTTATATACACTACTTCAGTGAAGGGAACTCGAGTGTGCACGGAACACTTCTTAAGGCATCCAACGTATATCCAATGAACTTATGATTTAGTTAATTCATTATATGTTGATCTTTAATCAGTGCATCAGTACTTTATTGACCATTAAAAATTATCCATGTGCAGTAATACATAATAAACCATCACACATAAACAACACACATGAACACCAAGATTTAAGGTGGAAACCCAATGCAGGAGAAAAACCACTTGTTGATGTCATCTCTGTCTTCTTCTAATATAAGAAAAGCCTATTTATAATCTTGTACTGGTGTAGACTCATACAAGTACGCAGGCACCCACCGGTAGAAGGCTACAACCTTCTCTAGTTCTCCATCTTCTAGTGGAAGGGTGCTACAACCCCCTAGCTCTTGTACTAGCCGATATGTTTACCAGTACGTAGGCACTAGCCTACGGAAGGCTCCAACCTTCACTTGTTCTCCAGTTGCTACTAGAAGGGAGATCCAACCCCCTAATTCTTGTACTAGCGAATATGTTTACCAGTACGTAGGCGCTAGCCTACGGAAGGCTATGATCTTCACTCTTCCTCCAGGGACCATGTTTCATAAATTTTCAGACTGGATACTCCTGGTACACAACAACAAAAGATGAAGGCCATGTTTCATCCAATTTTAATTCTAGACCCATGAGTAATGTTGAAGCTCAAAATCAATCACCGCCATAATACAACCAATCATTGAAACCCATCAACACTGAAGCAAATCCCAATCAATCAATCTGAACAATCAGATCACTGTCACTAGAACATAGAGCTGAACCAGAACTCTGCATTAACAACCAAAACCAATTGCAACTTCAAACATCATATTTCAAAATATATATGCTACTTAGAAGTGTCGAACCAGTGCGTGTACGCACCTTCACCAAGGCTAACCAACGTATAGATCTGCAAATAATAATTCATAACTTCACATCTATTCCAAACTTCATACATACTTAGATCATAACTTTTAAACGATAAAATATGCATTAGCATTCAGATCTATCCTATCCATTATCATACCACATAGTTATAAGTCATTTCATGTCTCATGATCCTGATCCATCATTGGATCTCATCCATAATCAACCACTCAGGTGCATACATAGTTCAAATCAAGCAAAGCATCAAAAACCCATAACATGCATATTTGTTTTTTGATCTAACTCTTCGTAAGATATTCATTTCTTGCCCTCCTTAGCCCTTTTATCTTCTCCTTCTTATATACTTAGATTCTTTTCCAATAACTCAGACCAAAACCATAGCTATGTTGCTAGTATTCTTTGATGGTATTAATATTCTTTGTCATGCTCATTACCATGGGTCAATACCGACGTAGGAACCCCTAGTATTCATTAACCTTAATTTTCCATGCCATACATGTTTTTCCTTATGTGAAAGTCCATGTATACGTATACGCTCTTTTTGTTCTATGTACCCACGTGTATATGCTACTTAGACTAGCTGAACTAGCGTATTTTTCTTAAAACATTCTCTTTCTTCAACCTCTGGAGTCTGATCTATAATCCTTTATTGTTACCTCTAAATTAACTTGTTGCACTGTGAGCTGCCATCATACATCATTGATTCATTTATGGGTATCATATATGTCACTTGCAATCAAGGACAACACCTGTATCATAATGCCAACAATCTCCCCCTTTGGACTTCATGTCAACCATATTGGTGTTTATTATGTCAAGTTGTAGAACATGTTAGATATATCAAAAAACACCAAGAAACTCTCCACCTTTTACATTAAGGGAAAAGGGCATACCAAGATATTCCCCCCCTTAGGGATGCACTGCACATGCTGAATTCTATGATCATGCTCCCCTTTAGCTTTTACCGAGATATCTGATGGATGTGAAATGAAGTACATGACTCTATCACTCAACTATGTGAGTGTGACCTTCCTATCACCAATGACTCATACATACATCAATCACCAACCAAGTGCGGATATAGAAAATTTGACTCATCCACCCAACCAAGTGGGTTTACATATTTGACATGAAAAATTCCTTACATGACTGAATATAACAATTGTTACATCATAGGTATTTTCATGACCTTTACATGAAATGATATACATGACATTTATAACAAAGACCAGTGATCTAAACAAGACCATTATAGTTATTAGCAACTATAATACACCATATATGATCTGCACCATAAGCATGTGTTAGCAACATCAAGAACAACAACCTATATATGTCCATCATCAAAAGAGTCATTTGAATCAAAACAACTATGTGGATCAAGTACCAAGTTCTTCTCACATAATGCCAAAAATGCATTATTAGAAGCATTTGCTCGCCTTGAACCTATGTCAACTGTTCACTTTCAGATCTCATCATTGCATTTGTTAGTAAGAATCATCAAGGCATCATCATCAACTAGTTATTCATCAAGTTATTAATAACTTATGAGGGCCAAAATAACTTCTACATATCATCAGCATACTATAATCATCATCAATCAGAACAGAAAAGATAATTGATAATTGACTGAACAATATCAGACCCCTTTTCCTGAGTATGTCCCACTTCTTCTTCTTGAAACCAACATATACACGACTATGCAGCTTCTAACTTGGATATATACGTGACTGTCCAGGTTCTAACTTGTGTATATATGTTGCTTGTCTTCATAATGATTGCGTATGAGAATTATAACATTGAACTTTCATACTTTCAGTTCCTCCTGAGTCTATTCTATTTGTATATTGAGCTATGCCACATATTTCTAACTATAATTCCTTCTTCTTCCATACCTTGGAGTGTGATGATGTTTGTTCCTTTTCGTATGTTGGCCGTAATTTTCTCCTACATTCTTTTGTTATATGCCCAAACTTGTTAAAAGTATAACATATTATATGTTTCATATTCCTTCTATAGAAATCAATGGCTTTGTGACCAAACATATTCCAAGAAAAATAATATCCCTTAAAGTACTTGGAAACTGATGAACTTTCTGTGAGACAGTTATTAGCTTAAAATTTTACTTCTGCATCTGGTTTCAACATGTCCAAAATTATGACATCTAAAACATTCAACATTATTCATTTGATTAACACTTCCATAATTAGGCGTAAATTATTTTCTTTGAATAATTTCTTTTTTTGGTTTTTGATGGGGTTGACCTCTTATCTCCTAGTTGATCATTTCAGAATTTGCATTAGAGTTCCTTGCCTCATCTTGTGAGCTAGATTCACCTTCAACAGTTTCATGAAAACCAAGACCAATTTTGATGGTAGGAGACCTTTTACTACTAAGAATATTGTCCAAAATCTTAGTACTATCTTGAAATCGTAACAATTTATCATTTTCTTCTAATTTACCTTTTAAAATATTTACCTCAACCTGATATTGCTCTTCCTTTTCCAGATATTGCATCTTCATGATTTCTTCAGGCTTTCTTCCTTCTTCCACTTGTTGTTTTAATTTGAGAATCTCATTTTCCTGTTCCTCATATGCTTGAGATAGTTCTTCATTCTGCTTATTTGAATTCTCAAGATCTTATTTTATAGAGACAATCTCAACTTCAAGACTTTGATAGTAACTGGATCTATTTTTAAGTCTCTTGATTTTTGTACTCTTTTCATTTAATTCATTTCTTAATGATGTAACTTCATCCTTGAGCTTTTGACATTGATCTTCCTTTTCCTTTTAGTGCTTCCTTACTTTCTTTCCTTCCTCCAATTGATCTTTTAATCTGATAACTTCTTCTTTGAAGTCACAGTCCCTTTTGTTAAATAGATCTTATTGATCTCTAATTTTACCTTTGAGTATTTTAACTTCTGCCTCTATATTTATTTCACTATCACTTTCAATATCTTCAACATTTCATGAACAAAGAAAAGTATCACCAGAAGACCAAAAATTTGTACCTGATACTTCTTTTGTTTTTTCATCTTCAATCTGATGTGATTCTAAATTTGAATACTTGCTTCGACCTAATCGCCAATTGTCTCTCATGCTGTCATTTTTCCTTTGGGATGTCTCCTTCTTCTTAGGTGATTTATTATTTTGCTTCTCTCCCATTTTCTCGACGGATCTCCTTCAAGCGATCAATCTTGTGCCAAAGGACCTGCTCTGATACCAATTGTTGTGAATAATACTAAGAGGGGGGAGGGTGAATCAATAGGAACCCATCAATAAAAATTTTCATTTCATAATCAGATATATATATGCTACTTTAGTGAAGGGAACTTTCATGTGCACACAATTGTTCTGAAGGAAACCAATGTATATCTAGTGAACTTATGATTCAGTTACTTCATTATATGTTGATCTTTAATAAGTGCATCAGTACTTTATTAACCATTAAAAAGTAACCATGTGTAGTAATAACGTAATAAACCATCACATATAAGAAACATATATGAACACTAAGATTTAAGGTGGAAACCCAATGCGGGAGAAAAACCACATGTTGCTGTCATCTCTGTCTGCTTTTAATATAAGAAAAACCTGTTTACAATCTTGTACTAGAGACACCTCATACCACTACATGGGCACCCACCTACAGAAGGCTACAACCTTCTCTCATTCTCTAGCTTCTACTAGAAGAGAGCTACAACCCCCTAGCTCTTGTACTAGCCGATATGTTTACTAGTATGTAGGCACTGGCCTATAGAAGGGTCCAACCCACTCATTCTCCAGCTACTACTGGAAGGGAGCTCCAACCCCCTGACTCTTGTGATAGTGGATATGTTTACTAGTACATAGGTGTCAGCCTATGGAAGGCTACGACCTTCACTCTTCTTCCAGGGACCATGTTTGATAAATTTTCAGACTAGATACTCCTGGTACACAACAACACAATATGAAGGCCACATTTCATCCAATTTTCATAATGGACCCATGAGTAACATTGAAGCTCATAATCAATCACCACCATAATACAACCAATCACTGAAACCCATCAACATTCAAACAAATCACAATAAATCAATCTGAACAATCAGATCACTGTCACCAGAACATAGTGATGAAGTAGAACTCTGCATTAACAATGAAAACCAACTGCAACTTCAAACATCATATTTCAGAATATATACGCTACTTAGAAGTGTCGAACCAGTGTGTAGATGCGGCTTCACCAAGGAAAACTAGCGTATAGATCTGTAAATAATAATTCATAACTTCGCCCCTATTCCAGATTTCGTATATACTTAGATCATAACATTTAAAGGATAAAACATGAATTAGCATTCAAATCTAGCCTATCCATTATCAGACCACATAATGATAAGTCATTTCATGTCTTATGATCCTAATCCATCATTAGAACTCATCCATCATCAACCACTGAGGTGTATACATAGTTGAGATCAAGCAAAGCATCAAAAACCCATAACATGCATATTTTATTTTTTATATAACTCTTCATAATATATTCATTTCTTTCCCTCCTTAGCCCTTTGATCTTCTCCTTCTTATATACTTAGATGATTTTCCAATACCTCAGACCAAAACCATACTTATGTTGCTGGATATTATTTGATGGTATCATATTCTTTGTTGCGCTCATTACCATGTGTTAATACCATGGTAGGAACCCCTAGTATTCATTAAGCTTAATTTTCCATTCCATGCATTCTTTTCCTTCTGTGAAAGTGTTTAAATATGTATACACTCTTTTTGTTCTGTGTACCCACTTGTATACACTACTTAGACTAGGTGAACCAACATATACTTCTTAAAACATTCTCTTTCTTCAATCTCTAGAGTCTGGTCTCTAATCCTTTGTTATTACCTTTGAATTGACCGTTGCACTGTGAGCTACCATCATACTTCACTGATTCATTTCTGGCTATCATATATGTGAGTTTCCATATAGGAAAACAACTGTATCATAATGCGAACAACTATTGCATAGTAGGTGGAGGAGACCGACCCACGACCATTTGACATGCATTGAAAGGTGCACCAAGAGGGTTGTTTAACAGTATAGCAGTGGCAAGTGAAGAGTTAAATGATGTGCATGTTCTAGGGCAGATTAGGCCCCATTTGTCCCCATCAAGGCATGGACAGAAGTGCGTGGGGGTCAGCACATTTGATAGTTGACAGGAAGGGGGGTTGCACAATGGGTGATTTTCCCAAACCACAGATCATCAGATCAATGGTTGTGGTGGATTGCACCCCCCCCCTCAAAATAACAAACCAAGATGAGGGGGCATGAAAAAACCACAAGTGTTTTTTCATCTGGCTAGGAAACATGGTAGATGTTGAAAAGTTGTGTACAATTAAAATGATCAAGACTTATATAAATTTTTTATAAAGGAAGAATGGAAAAAAACCAAGGTTTCAAGGACCCTTTCTCTCTCCTTTGGTACCAGAAAGGTGGCATAATTTGATTGCCTCATAGGGATGATGAAGCTGCACAAGTGGATGATGGCATTAGTAGTGACATGGCCCAATAAGAGGTGGACATGTGTCAAGAAGACTTGGGGTTTTCAAGTATCCAAGTGGGCCATTTCCGGATGACACATGGAGCACTCACAGAGAACCACGTCCCATAGGTGACATAAGCATGATGTAATCCCATTGGCAAGGCCCCAGAAGGATTTGAAGTGGTGCAGAGAAGTCCAGTGCGTTGACTGGGCATCAGGGAGACATAGCTATTGTCAAAGCCAACTTAGCCCGAGTGTGAAATGATTGTAATGTAGGTTCAACGAATGGAACCCACTTGATAACTTAGCTGACAAGGTAAATCTAGGAGGCATTTTATGTAGCAGAAGCACCAGGATATAGGCATCAGGCTTGCGGTGGTGGTACAACATAGTGGTAACCAATGAGAAGTGGGTCGGGCGGAACCCACATGACACGTCGACCCGGTAGCATGAACTCAAAAGATTTGAAATGGCATCGAGGTAAAAGGAGTTGGTTCGAAAGTGCAGAATGAGGTTTTATGTATCATAGTGACTGAGAGCACATGCTTAAGGAGAAAGAGTGCAGAGGTAAGTAGTTTAGCACCTAATGACTAAGGTAGAGGTCACAAAACATGGTCACATGGGTGGATAAGATAAAAGGGGCCAACGTGCAAGGGCTTAAAAGACATATTGGCAACATGGACGTGTTTTAATGATAGAATTGGCAGTTAAGACAAGGTTGAAGCTCACTAACTATAGAAAATATCTGCAAAAACCTGCTAAACTTTAAGAGTTGTTAAAATTAATAAAAGAACTCAAAGTTTGAGCTCAGGATAGAAAAATAGAGGTTGATAACTTGAAGATCAATTTAGAAAACTAGAATAACTAGGACAACGGTAAAAATCAAGATTCTTGCAATAATGTAAGAAAAGAAAAGATGCCGAAAAAAGGAAAGCAAAATTATTTATTAGCAAAATAAATTGATGAATTCTGCAAGTTTTTACAAGTGCTTGGGTGCAAGACTTGGTCATGAAGCAAGGTGATGATGTTCTCATGTGATGGTGTATTTCTCAGTAATCACATATTGTTTTGTTGGTGTTGGATAAAAAAAAATTAATTGTAGAGGGGTGGCATTCATGGTTTTAGTTTTAAAATGGATGAAAGATGAGACATTGAGTGTCAAGCAAGTCGTAGAAAGTAGATCTGGGTTTGGTGCTCCTTCCAGAAGTTGTTGGAAAATATTTTGGGTTTTAGATCCATTTAGTTGTAGCTAACAAATCAGGGAATTGTAGCTTCATGTTGGTTGTATCCAAAGAACTTCGCAATAATGAGTTTTATCTTGCCTTATGAAGGAAAAGAAGAGCAGTTTGAAGAATTTACTTATTCATTATGTTACTAATATCATTTCATGTCATGATTATGTGAATGAATTTTTTATGATTTCCTAATATCATTGCATAATTGAAAGAAAGTATTTAAATTGTTAAAACTCCTACAATATTGATCCATCTGTCCTCTTAGTATTAACCCAGTTTCCAACAATTGGTAACAAAGCCTGGTTACTTCATATAAGTTTAACAACTGGAAGAAAGATCAAGGACCATGGAAAATGAAGTAGGAGGATTTACCAATAGGAAACTTATGTTCAATGGAACAAACTATGTGTTTTGAAAAGTAAGGATGAAGACCTACATTCAATCACTTGGATATGATGTATGGGACGTTATGGATGAAGAATATGAAAAGATGGAGTTTACATGCAATGCTAAAGCCATGAATGCTCTAACTGTTGGCCTACCTCAATTAGAACTTGAAGGTGATGGACTACACATCTGCTAAAGTTATCTAGGACAAGATGAGTAGCTTCTATGAAGGTGATAGATAGGTAAAGAAAGCTAAAATTCGACGTTTTAGAATGAAATTCCAGTCTTTAAGGATGCATGATGATGTAGAAATTGTAAAATATATTTAATATTTGATGAAGTTGTGAACAACATAATAGGTCTTTATGTGAAGCTAGATGAAGTTGTAGTAGTTCAAAAGATGTTGAGGTATCTTCCTGAGAAATTTTATCCCAGGGTTTCATTCATTGTAGAAATGAACAATATGAACACAGTCACTCTAGACCAACTACTTGACATTCTTATTTCCTATGAGATGAGAATATCAAAGGGTATGCCTACAACAAAAGAGTGAGCCTTCAAAGTAGATAAGAATCACAAGGAAGAGCATGATGATTCATGTTCTGCATCAGATGAAGAAGGAAGATACTCAATCCTCATGTGCAAGCACATGTAGCTTTGATGTCCATGGAGGAACCAAAGGATGTTGCACAAGCCAGTCAAGATCGTAAATAGTTAAATTCTATGCATGAAGAATTGGATCAAATTGAGAAAAATAATACATGAGAACTTTTCCAAGACCAACAAACGAGAATGTCATTGGCACTAAGTGGGTCTTCAAAAATAAGTTGAATGACCATGGTGAACTGGTAAGAAACACAGATTATATTCAGGAATGCAAACTTATATTCAAAGTTACAAACACAGGTTAACATAAAAATCAGGTGCAAACTTGTTGTTAGTAAAAGCATAGATTAACATAGATATCTTCTCTGCTTTTTCGATTGCAGTACTCGCTATAAATAATCCTTCCCTCCCTAGTCTCAGTAGTCTGTATGAGCACTGGCTGGCTTTGGTTGCGGAAAAGGCCATCCTCAACGAACCCTGAATTCTAGATCATGAGGGTTTTCGTTTCATTGAAATTAATCTCTCCTATTTATGATACACTAATTTCCATCCTTCATTCTTACAACCAGAATATTAACATCTGTAATACATATGCCTCCAAATTTCCTTTGGATAAATATAAATTAATTCCGTTTTGACCTTTAGGCCTGTACTATTTTCAAGCGCCTTTGTTTAAATGCATTTCCATGTGACAACCAAATTCCCTATTGAAATTTAACTCTAGCTTTGTTTTTCTGGAATGTATTAAATCTCATGAATTTAAACATTGAATCACATACTTTTACATAATTTAAATTTCGAATCACATATTTTTACATAATAACTTATAATATAGCCATAATCAAGGACACTTATTCCGGTTTCTTAGACCGTGATTACAAACATTTCTTATTTCCTTGTAGATTTTCTTCTTAAATGTGGTTGGATTTTTTTATATATGAAGGTGAAAATGATAAGTTTTGATTGTTTAAATTGAAAATTAAACCTGTTTCAATGAGATAGGGGCTAAAACTCCATTTGCGATGCTTTTATTTTAGAATCATGTGCTTTTATCATTAAATTCTGTAATATTATTTAAAAGGCGAGGCTTCGTACACAAATAAACTGCTCTCTCTTTCTCTTACTTAACAGACATAGAGAAAGTCAAGATCATGAACTCATAATTTGGCTCAGCACTTTTCTTTTCATTAATAATATGTCAGATTGTTCCACCAAACCCCATCAAAAGTAGAATCTCAACATCTTTCTATTTTCGAGCATTATTATTATTATTCAGTGTGGGAAACATGTTGGAGATAATGGAGAAAAGCTAAACTTAGATTACCATTATATTGATGATAGGATTGGGACTCTAATTTTAGTTCTCAGATCCTAATATCGAGGGAGTGGTTCAAACCACCCTGATTGTGAGAAAGCCTATATATACTAGGTTGTTCTCCAGATTTAACACTGTGTGTATGTGTGAAGTGCTTGGGCACTCTCCCGGTATCTTACCTGGAGAGCCACTTAATTAATAGAGCATCGTTTTTTATCATGGTATCGAAGCAACAAGGCAGAGGGACCTGTACACTGATTTGAAAGGTGTGACTAAGGCGAAGTCGTCACGTGGTTTGGAGGGCCAATTTCTGCAAGGAATGACTTGCTTTGGCTCCACCCTAACATTGCCATTGCTAAAATTGAATCCGTTTTCCTTCTTAGTCGCAATGTCATCTAGCCATCTTGTTATAGAAATTTTTGTGCCTTACAGCTCTAAGCATGAAATGTCCATAAACCAAGGGATCCTAAGTCCCTAAAAGTGTTGTTCCTACCCCTAGAGGAACAAGGTCAACCAATTACAGCTTCTCCCAGAAGTTCTCCACCAGAAACTGCTCAGAATCAGTCAAATCAGGATCATTTCTGCTGCTCCACTAGCTAGCTGTGTTGCATAGCACCCCATTACAGTAGCTAGGTGCATTGAAACACACCTAAATGCACTACCAGGGTGCGCTGAGTGGGAAATGACAAATGGCAGTGTCATTCCGCGAGGTGGACAGACAATGGAAGCTTCCAGAATCTTCCCCAATGACACTTGCCTCACTGAGTTCGACCAAGGATGAGTAAGAGGCTCTCAGTCTCCAAGTGGAAGCAAGAACTGACAGAGAGAGGCCACAAGTCAAATCATAAGCTGACTCATCCTCTTTGCATACATCTATATATGGATCCCTCATCCCAGAGATCCGGAGGCTGGAATTTTGTACTTTGCGGAGAATTGCTGTTGGTTTTGAGATAGAGATCAGTGCATTGGGTGATTTATGCTTTGTTGGAGGTGAAGAGGGGATTCCTTTGCTGGGGGGTTGATGCTGGATCAGGAATCATCAGTTGTAACTCCTCCTGGACCTTCTTGTTATATCAATAAAACTATTTGAGTTTCTCCTACATGCTTGTGTATCAATGATGTTTTGTTATATTTTCATGTTTAGCTTAAATCTGATCCTAAGCTATTTATGAATGTAAATCCATGTCTTTGTGTAGTTTTCCTCTTCTGTGATCTTGCAGGAACTTGGTGAAGCTGGGCAAGTAAGGGAGCAGGTAGCTGGAAGCTGTCAAAGAGGAGAGAGATTGGATCAAAGGACTAGCGCAAGACACAGGTTGGTTCATCCTATTCCTCTTCATTTACAGTTCATAAAGAAGAATACGAAAGTAGTTTTCCTTGTTTGTTGCTAAGGTACTATCACACCTTAGTGGGATAGGGGCGTTCTGAGTAGACACTTTTCCCGTCAACGAAATGGCGACTCCGCTAGGGATCGTGTCTAGTTAGTTTGTTTGTGTTTCTCTTGTTGATTGTTTCATAAACACAGAAGTAGCAATCAAACTGCATTTGCCATTATCAAATGCAAAGTAGACACCTGCTACTTCAATCCACTCACTGGATTTGTTTATGATTTGAACAGCTGATTCAAAAATGATCTGATTACCCTTTGTGATAGCTCTTAGACCTCCTTTAAATCCACCCTCTGATTGTGCATTACTAATTGCTTTTACTTGGCCAAAATCCATAGATTAAACTGCAAACCGTGACCCAAAACCCAGATAGAAGTCTCATTTTTTCCCCAGTACAGGCACTGTGAAGAGACTCTACATTTCAACGTAGTTCCCGAGAGGGCTACCTGCGCTGCAATTCAGTTTCTCTGTGTAACAGGTGCGCTGATCAGCCTAGCCCTGTGCAGCTGAGGTTCTTTGCTTCATTTTTTCAGTTTTTTTTCTTTGATTTTGCAGCCTGTGATTAGTGTGTGTCTGTTTAAAAACCCCTTTTCTTTGCCTTAATTCCGCCTCCTTTGTACAAAAAGACTGTAGATGTTCTTTGTGTGTTTGTTACATCATTTACAGTTTTCCATTGAAAAGTAGAATAGTCATACTGTCGTCCTTGGATTTAGATCTGTCGTAAGTGTCGATTTTGATCTTAGGAGAAAGTTTATTTGCTGTTGACAGTTGATTATACTTTTACTTTTACCTTTGGTTTGAATTTGTCACTTTCTAGTGTCGAAACGAGTGTTTATTTCAAAATCATAAAGTGTCGTAATGTTCTCTACCTTTTGATTTCGAAAAGAAGCTTGTTTGTGTTTTTCACTTGGAAGCAAATTCATATTTGTACATCAACTTTCTTTTTAGGCATCAATACTAAGAAAGTGAAAACAAATACATGCATATGTGCATTTGCATATTGATAGTCTGTTTGGCTTGATTTAGGAAAAGTGCATCTACAGTGTGCTCTTTGCTCTTTGAGAAAAGATTGTGTCTTTCTTTTCCCCTTGTAGCTAGGATTTTCATTGCTGAAAAGAGATAAAAGCTTGCTTATCATCTTTAGATTTCATTTTAGGAATTACATCTACATCTCGTGGTGATCCCAAAAGGAAAAATTATAAGAAATATCAACTTAAAATGAATTGAATGAATCTAACAACGAATTGGAACTTAACGCACAACATTTAGAGGTCTAGGCTAGAGACGTATTCCGGCGTCGTAAAGCCTGGTAACTGTTGTCCTCACTGATGGTTGGGTGATTCCTCCACTTTGAGACGATAAGTGCCAGTACGGACTTGTGCTCCCACGTACCGTCGAGTATATATTGGGAGACCCCTATAGGCTTAAAACCTTTTATCCATAGGAAGCCATGTCGGCCGCCCTACTGATCGCAATGCACCGAACACAGCATTCGAGAAGATTGACTGTCATACCGTAAAAAGTATTCTGCAATTTTGCGATCGGTTTGGTACTCCCTCTACCTAGATCTCCAGAGTAGTCCCTTTCGTTCCTTTTCAGACTCCTTAACGGAAAAGGTCCATCTGAGCACTTGTCACTTCAGGCTCATTAAAAATCGAAGGAGACTAGAGTCACCTTTTGTTTTTTCTCGACTCTTTAAAATTGAAAAAACAAGTTGTGTCCAAGCGTCTTAAAATTTATTTTAAACGGAATATTCATACCCTTTTCCTACGTTGATCTTAGGTTGAGAAAATGGAGTCTACCAACCAAGGAATTCCCCTTGGTGGAAATCCTAGTCCCTTCTCCTCTTGGGGAGATGTTGGTGCACCCCATATGGCCACATTGTCACTTCCAGGACTGACAATTGGCTTGCCGGTCTGGCTCTTCTCAACCAATGTCGCTCAGAACACCACTATTCCTGAACAATCGAATCAGCAACCAGATGAGTCCAGAGTTGCCCACCAACCTTCTACTTCCTCTAATTCTTCCTCTCCCCCTTCCTCTTCGCTTGATGGGGCTGGCAAAGCCAAAAGTCAAGTTCCTAGGGAGAAGAAGGAGAAGAAGAAGAAAGAGAAGAAGAAGAAGGAGCCAAGGGCGAATAGGGGAAAATGAGTGTCGTCTAACGAAAATCCACACACTGCACCGACCAGGCCTAAATCGCCATGTGTCATTTGCAGAGGAGACCACTTTCACAGAGATTGTCCTTGCATCCCTTGGATACTAAGGGACTGGTCTCCTCGTTTGCACAATCCGGTGTCATCAACCTCTGATGATCATGTTGAAAGCACACCGTCAACTAGCGAAAGTGAAGCCCCAGGACAAAAAGGGAAAGCTAGATTTCCCTGTAAACTGTGTGAAGGCAATCATGCCGTCCACCGTTGTCCCTTCTTAGACGAAGCGAAGAGAGTTTTGGATGATCGTCTGGTTTCACCGTTACGACTTCCTCCTGGATATAAAAAACTCTTTCCGAGTTTGTCGCTAGTTGAGAATCCAGCTGGCCCGCTCAAGTGGTCGGCTGAAGCGCCTATCATCGAAGATAAACCATCTGAATCTGTACCAGACGAAAGTCAAAGGGTCGAGGCAGCAATTGACCCGGTCTTTCCTTCAGAGGTTTTATCTTCGGATGATACAGTCACTGAAGAGAACAAGGATGACATCGTCCAAATTCTCTTCATCAACACAGACTCCGACAAACATGGGGGAAATCTACCCATTCCCTTACGGTAGGAGGGAAGTTCGTCAGAGCCATACCCGGCCGTCTACTCGGTCCCACCTCCAAGCAACCTAGTTGTCTCCTTCGACTGGAATCAACTAGGCAGACCCCGTTTACCAGCAAGCATACCATTCCGAATTATCGTTCAAATATATAGAATGGTCATGGCTGGTACCATCATAGATGAGGGGGCTTCTGTGAGTATCCTTTCCTCTATTGCTTGGAAAGCGCTTGGTTCACCATCGCTGTTGCCTGAGATGAGAAATCTGAGAGGCTTTGACAAAGGAACCAGTCGACCTTTAGGGATCCTTCCCAATGTGCCCATAACATTGAGAGGGAAGACAATTCAAATGAACGTAATGGTAGTTCAAGGACCCTTGGATTATAACCTACTCCTTGGACGAGACTATATTTATTGCATGGGAGCCATCGTCTCCTCACTCTTTAGAGTAATGTGTTTTCCGCACGAAGGAAGAGTGGTCAAGCTCATGGACCAGCTTTCATTTCCCAGATCACGCATAGCAAATAGTCATATACCATCCCTAAATGGTCTCTTCACGCAAGAAATGTCTCAATCTCCAGTCCGTCCTCCCAATGAGTGCGATTAATTCAGAGGGATATGACTGAAACCCAGGGGGCATGCATCCTGGTCTGCTTCGGAAGGAAAACTTCGGGTATAGAGTAGGTTTCCGCGGGAGAATATGACTAGTCTGTACCCCGTCCGTGATTGGAAAAGGGGTTATTCTAGAACAAGATTCTTTTGTCAAAGTTATGTGAGTTGACAGAACTGAGTCAATCACCTTTGTTTATCTCGGTAGACACCGCCAAAGAAGTGTTTTGTTTGCACCGCGAATAGAAAAATCTTTGGGTAACCTGTAAGAGGTAGTACCATTCCTGATAAAACGAATGTTTTGTCAGCTCGAATAAAGGGTGACCCTTCCTGATAAAACGAATGTTTTGTCAGCTCGAATAGAGGGAGACCTCGAAACTCTGTTTTATACCTGGGGGCATGCAAACCTTTTGGAGTGTAAGCGAGGGGCGGCTATTTTTTTTTTTTTTAGGACCTCTAACCCTTTAAACTCGTAGGATTAGTCATCACCTATCTTGCATAAAGAAAGGATGTGGGGCAAAAATCTAAAAGTTGTCATTTTATATGAGACATTCTTATCATATGACTGGATTAATCGAGCAATTTTAGCACATAGTTCAAGCTTGTTAAAAAATAAACATAAGACATGAGCAAGTGTTTCCACCCGCGTTTAAGCTCATTAAAAATTGAACTATTCCCCGGTAAATAACCACCGTGAATGAAGATTTCATCCATTAAAGCCTTGGTCGTGTTTGCACCGTCACCTCCACTTTTCCATTGGCCGATCATTCACCTCCATTTGATTGTTTACCCATTTTGAGGAACAGCTGCGAAGAGTGATTTCACTAGCCATCCTTGTGACACTACCGTGATTGGAAAATTCCAACCCTTACCTGGAATTAGCTGCTACCCATTTTATCACTCGTTCCTCAAAAGACGAGTCTTCTTTAAGCTCTTTTCAACTGACTCGTAAAATATGAAAAGATTGCCGAGTTTTGGCCTTCCAGCTCGTTAAAGCGACCGGAAGTGCTATCCCTCCTCTAGATTTTAATCTTTTTGGACCTGAGGGATTATTGCACAAAAAGATCGAGCGCTTGTTTTGTTCGGCTCGTTAAAACTATCGAAAATTCATCCCTTTTGTATTATTTTATACTTTTTCAGACTTAAGGGATTAGATGACGAAAAAGGAACTTCAGAGTTACCTTTACGTACCTTTTCAGACTCTCTAAAAATGAAAAGGACCGAGTTATCTTTGTCGTTAAACTCGTTAAAAAGATTAATAGCGACAAACTTGTCTTTAGACGAGAACAAGTTTCACTATCGCTTCACTATCGCTAGGCTCGTTAAAACATAGCGATGGGTTTGCCCGAAGGGAAAATTATAGAACAAGAATATGTTATCCTCCTCAAGCTTGACAAAAATAAAGAGGTACTGGTCAGCAATGACTGGGGAAAAATTGGGAAAAAACTCAAAGAATCTTTATTGGTAGCAAGTCGCTCTTGAACATGACACTTCCACTCCGTGCCTGAGTCAGGTTGGGTTGTTTCATTCACCGGTCACATCACCATGGTCACGCCATACCATCCACATTTGGGGTAAATGCTACCAATCCATCACATAAGTGTCGCCGACATGTTCAAGAGAAGTCATCCAGAGAAGTCACCCGTGTCCCATCCACTACCATACATTATACTTCATTCCTTCATGACCGCCATCCTAAACCATGTATCATCAGATCGTTTTCACCTCCATCAAAATCATTTGCTTTGTTCCGTGTCATTGATGTGGGATTCATCAAGGCCCTCCTTTGACGGATCGCTTCTTGTCGACATCAACTCATTATCCAAGGAGTTGATCTAGGAACACCCCATTCAGTACTTTGAAGCTTGCATGCCTCAATGGCAAGTTTCTCACTTCCGGCGACAGGTATACATCAATGACCTTCGACCAAAAGATTTTGCGTGGTGTTCGATGCCAAGTCCTTTATTCACACCACGTGAATTGTACTGCAGTACCTTGAGGGTCATCATCATTATCGGTGATTCCTCTCGCGCCTGTTAATAGTTTACATCATCGACTGGTAATCAAGCGATGTCTTTCCATGTTCGACTTCAAAACATTTCTCACATGGATCGACTTGTACTTCGAGTGAATATCGGACGAGATTGAAGACCCCGGATCTAGTTTCATCCATCCGGGCTGCGATATATATTCAGGAAAAATAAAGACATTGACATGTACAGCATTGCAGCACAGATAATCATCCTACCAAAAGGATGATGACTCATCAAAATCATCAGTCTACCATGAGACGATTGTCTGTCCTGTGTACATAAAAATGAATTTATAAAGTTGAGCATGGGAATGCCCGCCTCAGCTAGATCATGAAAACAGTATGAAGATAATGTATTGTATTGTATCTTATTACAGGTCTCCTCCCAGCATTGAAAGAACTTTGGATCCTCCTAATAAAGCATTTCACCCGATAAACGGCCTCATACTTTAGGGGGCAACTGTTATAGACATTTTTGTGCCTTACAGCTCTAAGCATGAAATGTCCATAAACCAAGGGATCCTAAGTCCCTAAAAGTGTTGTTCCTACCCCTAGAGGAACAAGGTCAACCAATTACAGCTTCTCCCAGAAGTTCTCCACCAGAAACTTCTCAGAATCAGTCAAATCAGGATCATTTCAGCTGCTCCACTAGCTAGCTACGTTGCATAGCACCCCAGTACACTAGCTAGGTGCGTTGCAATGCACCTAAATGCACTACCAGGGTGTGTTGAGCGGGAAATGACAAATGGCAGTGTCATTCCGCGAGGTGGACAAACAATGGAAGCTTCCAGAATCTTCCCCAATGACACTTGCCTCACTGAGTTCGACCAAGGATGAGTAAGAGGCTCTCAGTCTCCAAGTGGAAGCAAGAACTGACAGAGAGAGGCCACAAGTCAAATCATAAGCTGACTCATCCTCTTTGCATACATCTATATATGGATCCCTCATCCCAGAGATCCGGAGGCTGGAATTTTGTACTTTGCAGAGAATTGTTGTTGGTTTTGAGATAGAGATCAGTGCATTGGGTGATTTATGCTTTGTTGGAGGTGAAGAGGGGATTCCTTTGCTGGGGGGTTGATGCTGGATCAGGAATCATCGGTTGTAACTCCTCCTGGACCTTCTTGTTATATCAATAAAACTATTTGAGTTTCTCCTACATGCTTGTGTATCAATGATGTTTTGTTATATTTGCATGTTTAGCTTAAATCTGATCCTAAGCTATTTATGAATGTAAATCCATGTCTTTGTGTAGTTTTCCTCTTCTGTGATCTTGCAGGAACTTGGTGAAGCTGGGCAAGTAAGGGAGCAGGTAGTTGGAAGCTGTCAAAGAGGAGAGAGATTGGATCAAAGGACTAGCGCAAGACACAGGTTGGTTCATCCTATTCCTCTTCGTTTACAGTTCATAAAGAAGAATACGAAAGTAGTTTTCCTTGTTTGTTGCTAAGGTACTGTAACACCTTAGTGGGATAGGGGCGTTCTGAGTAGACACTTTTCCCATCAACACATCTGTCATCTTCGTTCTACCTTTTGTCGCTTAACTGAGATCTCCCCGTGCATCTTCTGCCATCTATCAGAATAACTCTCTGGTTCGCTAGGGCAAGCCTGCGCAATCTAGAGCAAGAACTCGAATGCCTTGCTCCTACTTTTAGTCAAGTTCACCATCTTCCATTTTTCGAGCTTCCCTTTGGAAACCCCTCCGTTTTTTCTCACCTTCATAGGGGCACCATTCATAGGCCCAGGCTTCCATATCTAGATCAGGATAAAGCTTGCTACAATATGTGTGCTGGAAGTGATAACCGCATCTCTTACAAAGGAGGAGATCACACTCAAACCCCACATCGCCGCACATTGTGCATTCCTTCGCCGCTTTCTCACCACCTCTAAGACTAATCGTGGCCGTCTGCTTCATGTGACCTGCAGATTTCTCCATTATGAAGCCATTTATTAATAGATTCAGGTTTTATGAAGAACGACGATAAAAACAAATATGCCAGCGGTAATCTCGGTTTCATAATTCATTGTGATGCATTACTTGACCAGTGCCTTTCCTACAGAGAAAGTTGCGCTGCTTCGTTGACCAGTCCGTGGGAGCTGGATCTACTGGTGTGCTGCGAGGCGGTTAGATCTGCCCTTTTTTTGTTCAATCTCGTCGAGGTTGACAGATCGAGCTTTGAAGATCTATCTAAGAGGTTGTCTGCTGGTGGATCCGCGTAGCTGAACAAATCTGGTGGGGTGAGTGTCGAGGCGTGATGTGGCCACTGCATAGTGAGAACTAAGGGTTTGTCTTTGTGCGGATCGTAGTATGATCTGATCTCGTGGTGGTTGGAGAATATAGACGATTAAAGGTTAAGTATAATGTGCATACATGTCCCTTCAACAATCTAAGGCGGAGAATAACGAGTCTTGGACCAAGAAGGTTGGAGGATCCGTGGAACAATGGTGTTGATCTTGAGGCAATGCTGCAGAAGCAGCGTTCTACCCATGAAATATGTGCATCATAATTAGATATTGAGAACGTTTTCATTTTGTGAAAGGTCGTGTAGATGCTCATTGCTAGAGCCGAGGGCACTAAGACCTGCTTGGCATAGAAGCCACAGTCTACAAGGTTCTACAGTTGAAGAGTTGCCAAAGGAAGAAGTTTCCCACGTGCGAGGTAACAGGGTTGTTGGCGCTCGTTAGAGGTCTGTGTAGAGTCGAAAAGAAATCTCAAAGCGAGATAAGCTGGACTTTTCCAATATGGCTGCACTTTTAGACATATTTGATCCTGATGATATTTTTTTCATAAGGCATAGTGGTTTTATTAATGACCACGATTATCAAGAGATTCTATATGTTTTGAAACAACGTGAGACTGAAGACTCACGAGTTGTTTTTCAGGAAGGGTGTGAAGAGGAACAAAGTGTTGAAGATCAATGGGACGAGCCAGATGAAGCTGATTGCAAAGATGTGGCAGAAGAAAACAAAGTTGGAGAAAATTTAAATTGTGATGATCTCATTAATATTTCTGTGTGTGCAGATGATACAAACAGCAACAAGGAAAAAGTAACAAAGTTTGAAGAAGAATTGAAATTTCTAGAAGCATGGCTTGAAACACCATGTCTTTATGAAATCAACACAGAAGTTGCAGTAATGAATGGTGAAGACATCATCGCGGGCATTCAGATGGTTGACACCGAAAATAGTGAGAAGGAAAATTCTCCTATCCAGCCTACCATAATTCTGAAAAGGGCAAGAATAAGAATTCAAGTTTTCCTTCACGAGGGAAGAAATGAGGTGAAGATACAATGCTATCTCATGGCAAAGAATGTGAAGATGAAGCCTCATCCACAAATGAACAAGTATGGGCTCTATTGCAAGAAGACTAAAATGAAAACTTTGTTACCAAGTTTTTTCATGTTTTTAATTGTAAGCCTAGCTGTGACTAGACCAACTGGGGAATGTTATTGTTTAGTACCCCTTTTCCATTAAGGGGGAGTGTTGGAGATAATGGGGAAAAGCTAAACTTAGATTACTATTATAGTGATGATAGGATTGAGACTCTAATTTTAGATCTCAGATCCTATCCTAATATCCAAGGAGTGGTTCAAACCACCTTGATTGTGAGAAAACCTATATATACTAGCCTGTTCTCCTGATTGTACACTGTGTGTATGTGTGAAATGCTTGGGCACTCTCGAGTTATCTTACTTGAAAAGCCACTTAAAAAGGTTTAATAAATTTTTAAAAGATTATAATGAAAATAAGTAGGTGGTTAATTTTTAATTATAATTGATTTTTAATAAAGTGAATGTGATAATTATTCTAATAACTCTTCTAAATACAATTAAGATAATAAATTTAAACAAAATTTCTGATATCATGTTAAAATTTTCAGTTACATCAAAACAAAACACTTTAATAAACTTTCAAAACAAAACAAATTACTTTAATAAACTTTCAAATCCTTACCATTACTTAAATTAGCTATTAACCCATGTTCCCACAATAACTGCTCAGACTTTAATAAACTTTCGAATCCTTACCATTACTTAAATTAGCTATTAACCCATGTTGCCACAATAACTGCTAATCCATTTAATTTGCTGGCAATAAATTAAGCGTGACAATTACTTCAACGAACAGCGTAGAGTCACTCTGTATCTTCCATTGCTTTATGGATTAAGGGACATAATTCTGCGTATATTCACTATGGAATACTCCCTCTCTACAGCTACTTCGTTTCTCTTCATTTTTCAGCATACCTGGAACCCTCCATTGTTGTACGTTTTCTCTTACGCTGCGTCACAGTTCCAGATGGTTTTTCTTCACTGGAGAAACTTTTAGGTAATAATCCTTCTGGTGCCGATTCAGGACATAATTGCAGCGGTGTAACAACCTCTACGATGATGCTTTGATAGGCTAAAGTAGGTAGTAAAGTAGGTAGAACTCAGTAGCCTTTTCTACGCCATTGAAGCTCACGCTGATTGGTGGAGTTGTGGTTAGTCTGCTTGACCATTGGACCGAACTAATAACTGTAGAGACTACCAATTCATTATAATTGACATTGAAGTAATATTGAATTGGTTGTCGGAGATTTAGAAAAGAAAAATATATAAAATATTCGTACATCAAAGAAATCTGAGGGAATCACCATTCTTTTTGCTGGTGTCTTTTTGCAATCTTTTATAACACTATCAATCCGCACTGTATTTCTTTTAAAACCTTTTCGAATCTTTCCGTATATGTTATAGTGGATAAATTTATTCATGTTCTCTGTTGGTATTTTTGTTTAGATAAATTTATGAAAAGCAAAAACTTAAAGTGCTTTATTTAACAATGATGATTGATGTGTTGATTTGTAATATCTAAAATAAACCCTTTGCAAATTAACGAAATTGATGGACAATGAATTGTATATTTGGAAAAACAAGTTTTAGTGAAAAGGCAATGGCAAATGAATGACATCTAAAAAAAGTGAATGCTAAATCAATGAAATAACATTATTGACGTAGCATTTTACTTTTTATTTCTTTTCTTCTTTTTTTAATTTAAAAAGCAAAATGATATTTTTCTTTTTATTTTTAACAAAATTGGAAAAGTATTTTGTACAAAATAAAAAAATAAAATAATATAAAAAATTACTTTTTAATTTGGTTTATTTATATAAAATTGAAAAGCATAATAATAAAATGCAATTTTATTTTAGTTTACAAAATTTAAAAAGTATTTTATATGAAATAAATAATGCTTAGACATAAACAATATTTTTTTATAAATAATGTTTTCTTATAAATAATGGTCAGACGTAAACAATATTTTCTTACCTATTGATGCTCATCTAGTTTCTTTTGGTAACGTACCCTTAGTGAATGGGGCTACTATATGCCAATGAAGTGATTGGACTGGCTTATTTGTCATTTGACAAAGAATAAAAGAAAACGTGAAGTAAAGATTATTTGTTCAATATTACTAATTATTTAAATAAGATTACATTGGAGACATCAGTAATAAATAACTCTAAAACTGAACTCGAGTTAAAGCAATTACATTGGAGACATCAGTAATAAATAACTCTAAAATTGAACTCAAGTTAACTCGACTAAACTAAAGCAAAATGTGACACTTTGACACTTAGATGGACAATTGTGACACCTAGTAGGTGGTCGGAATGACATTCTCCAACACCCACCTTAATTTCAATCACAAAAAAAAATTAAACTAAGATATGCTTGCTGCTAGGCTTATAATTTTTAAAAAATAACTTCAACTAGATTTTCTTTTCTTTTTCTCTTCTTCTAGATACTGTAGCCTCTAAATTGTTTCAGCTTTTTCTTCTCCTTGTATCCTTCAAACTTCAGTTTCTTCATTTGTTGGTGCAAGTCTTCTATTGTTCTAGGTTGTCTAAGCATGTCTGGACTTCTTCAAAAATCAACTTGTATATGGATTGTTGTCACGTGTCATCTGTTTGTATTGTTCTTTTCATCATCCATCTTCTGATGCAACATAAGTCCATAATTGCATCGAGAGGCTCATTCTACAGGATCTAGGTGTGTAAGTATGTCACATTGTCAAATAATTATAATAATAATAATTTTCACTAATGTGGGTCAATCTTAGATTATATATAACTTTTTAATCTTATTAATGGACTAACGTTAATTATTAAAATATAACTATGTCTTTGAATGGATAGTAAATTATATCATGCCTTTAATAGTTCCTTTATCATATAGGTTAATTTGAATGGATCATAAATTTAAGTTTAAAAAAAATTACCACATCAAAATTCCAAATTAGGTTAAATTTTCGACATTTTTACTCTTTACTAAGGATATTTCCATTTCTTAAACCAAAGGATAAAGGTTAATTCAACACAAATAATGGAAAATCTTGCTCCAAAATTTTTAATATTTCTTTTAACCAAATATTTGTAAAATAAATTTAAAAGGAAAAACGGCACCCTAGGGATATATTTAAATCTTTAAAGACATAATATTTCCACATCAAATTTCTAATATTTGAAAATATTAATTTTATGTGTTTTTATTATAAATGTTGTTATCATGCCATGTAAAACCCATCATTAAATCTAATATTGGCATTATAATATTAATATAATTAAATTTAATATAATATTCAACTATATATATATGGAGGGAAGAACAAAGACAAAGTGATAGAGGTGGAGAGATAGGGGGAGTGACAAGGGAGAGGAGGAGATACAATGAAGGAGAGGGAAGAGGAGGAATGAAGAGAGAGAGAAAGAGAGGAGTGAGAGAGGGAGAGAAGGGTAAGAGAGAGGGGGGAGACACAAATATGGAGGGGGGACAGAGATAGTGACAAGGTTGGAGGGCAGAGAGAGAGGGAGATAGAGAGAGGGGAGAGAGAAAGATAGAGATGGAAGGGGAGAGGGAGGTAGGAGAGAAATGGAGAGAGGGGAAGGACCAAAGAGAGGATTTGAGAGAGAGGAGGAGAGAGAGAGGGAGATAGTGATAGAGTTGGAGGGAAAATAGGGGGGGAGATAGAGTGAGGTGGGAGAGAAAGGGACATAGAGGAAGGAGGACAGAGTAGAGAGGGAGGGAGGGAGAGGGAGTTGTAGGGGGAGAGAGAGGTAGGTAAAAATAAAGACATATAAAGATAAATGTGGAGAGGGAGAGAGGGAGAGAGGAGAGCAAGAGGGAAGTGAAATATAAGGAGGAGAGAGGGAGAGGGAGAGGAAGAGTGAGGGAGAGATAGATTTATATGGAGAACAAGTGTGTATGCTTTCGAGGTGATATATATATATAGAAAGGAGAGGCATAGTGAGATAGAGATATAGATGGGAGGTGAAGAGAGGGAAGAAGAGTGAGATAGAGAGAGGGCATGAGGAATAGATATATATGGAGAGTGTGTGTGTGTGTGTGTGTGTTTGGGGGTGGTGAGATAGAGAGACAAAGAAGGAGAGATGAAGGGAGATATAGATATAGATGGAGGGGGTAGAGAGGGAAGAAGATTTATTGTAGAAGATGCATTGATTTTAGTGTAGATGATGGTTTATAGTATTTCATGACTCCTAGATTTGTCATATCAAACACTTTTTGCGTTGCTTCTTTGAAATATTCTAACATCATATTTCCTGTATAAAGAAGATCATCTACATAAAGGCATACAATCATAACTTTACCTTCATGCATTTTGGTATACAAAGCTGGCTCATGATTGCTTCTGAAAAAACCACTTTTGATGAGATAGGTGTCAATGCGACTGTACCAAGTTCTTGGGGCTTGTTTCAAACCATACAAGGATTTCTTCAATCTGTATACCTTATGTTGTTGTCCTGGAACTTCAAAACTAGGAGGTTGATCTACATAAACTTCTTCTTGCGATATAGCATTTAGGAAAGCAGATTTTACATCAAAATGATAGACTTTCCACTTGTGCTGAGATGTTGTGGACGAAATGGTTTTGACAGTGTCTAGGCTTGCTACTGGAGAAAATGTTTCACCATAGTCGACACCAAACTGTTGTGAGAATCCTTTGGAAACCAACCTTGCCTTATGTTTATAAATCTCTCCTTTTTCATTCAGCTTGGTCTTATATACCCATTTTACACCAATTCTGGTTTTGTCTCTTGGGAGATCAACTAATTCCCAAGTCTGATTCTTTTTCTTGGTTCATTTCTTCTACCAAATGCTTTCCTTTAACCGCTTCTTCAAAATGAGTTAGCTGAGATGAAAGAAATGCAAACATATTATGCTAGTCAAAATCATGCTCCTACTCATATATTTCTCTAACGCTTCTTGTTTTTTGATTGTCTTCTGAAGATGTTGAGTCACTAGTGGATTCATTGCTTCAAGGTGTACCATTTTCATCATGATATGACTTTTCTTCAACCTGCAATCTTGGTGGCTGTGGTGGATAAAGAGACTGACATGAAGCTTCATCAACTTCTTCAGACCAAGTTTTATTTTCAAAAAAAATTATATCTCTTCTTAAAACAAACTTCTTTGTAACTGGATTATAAAGTTTGTAGGCCTTTGACTGCTCACTATAGCCTATGAAAATACATCTTTCACTCCTATCATCAAGCTTCTTTCTTAGATTCTCAGGAACATGTGAAAAAGCATTGATCCAAAAATTCTAAAGTGAGATACATTTGTCTTTCTACCATCCCACGCTTCTTGAGGTACTGTATCTTGGAGGGTGACACTGTTGTCGAAATTACTTCAGCCCAATAATTGTTTGACAACTTCTTCTCATGAAGCATACAACTGGCCATGTTCATGATTGACTGATTTTTCCTTTCTGCTACTCCATTATGATGTGGAGTATATCTTGCCATGTTTTTCATTATGATTCCTTGTTGTTGACAAAATGCTTTGAAGTGATTAGATTTGTATTCTCCTCCTCTATCGGATCTGGGTACTTTCAAAAGCTTTACACTCTGCTTTTCTGCTTCTTCTTTGAATTCTTTGAACCTTGAGAATGTATCTGATTTGTTTTTTAGAAAATACACCCATGTCTTCCTGCTATAATCATCAATAAATGTCAGAAAATAAAGACAACTACCAATAGACTATGTCTGCATTGGGCCACATATATCTGAATGGACAAGCTCTAAAGGCTCTTGTGCTCTAGAGGAAGATGTGGGAAAGTTGTCTCTTTTATGCTTGGACAAAACACAAATTTCACAATTAGAGTCTTTCTCATTCATAGTAGGGAGACCAATGACTATTGACTATTTCTAAAGCTGACTTAGACTTTTGAATGGTATGTGACCATATCTAGAATGCCATAGCTGAGACTCATCTATTCTTGACACAATGTGTACAAAATACTGTGAAAGATTTCGACTTCTAAGAGTCAAAGGAAACATCCTATTCTTGGTTTTTCAACCTTAGCTATTAGTCTTCTATTGGGTGGTTTGTTATACATATAGCATGTGTTTCCTTGAAATATTATATCATAACCATGTTCCATCAGTTTTCCTACACTAATGAGGTTATGCTTCAGATTTGGAACATAATAAACATCAAGAATGTATTTCTGCTGCTTCTGTTTAGTAAGAATAGGAACAGTACCTTTTCCTTCAACTTTAATGCAGGAACGATCTCCAAGAGTATTTTCTGATGTTATGGAAGCATCAAGATAAGAAAGCAGATTTTTGTTACATGTCATATGATTGTTGTAGCCACTGTCGAGCAACCAAATATCCTTGTTGTGAGTGTCTTCAGAAAAAATGCATGAAAGAAAATTTGTTTTATAGGATTATCCTTCACTGTTGGAGAGATGGACATTGCCTCTGTGTTGATTTGACTGTTTATTTTTGCATTCATTTTCATAAGGCCCAAATTTCTTGTAGTAATAACACTGGACATTATATTTGCTCGAAGCTATGCTTCTTTGAGTTTGATTTTGTGGAGGTCTCCATTTCTCTACTGCATGATAATGTTTTGATATGCCTCTACTTCGGCCTCTGCCTCGCTTGTTGCCAAATCTATATCCTTTGCCTTTGCCTCTACCAAAAGAAAAATTTTCTTTGAAAGCTTATTCCATGGAATCTTCTGTCAAGTTGAGTCTTGTTTCGTGTGCTAGAAGCGATCGAGTCAACTATTTTACTGAGAAATTTGTAAAATCTTTGGATTCCAGAATGACTGTTACAACCATATCATATTTCTTGGGCAGACTTCGAAGGACTTTCTGAACAATTTTCTCATCTGAAATGGTTTCACCGATGAGCTTGATTTGATTGACTATTCTGACAACTCTTGTCACGAACTGATCCACATTTTTTGTGTCAGTCATCTTTAGGGTTTCAAACTGTGATCTCAATGTATGTAATTTCACATTCTTCACTGTATCATTACCTTGATACGCAGCTTTCAAAATTTCTCAAGCTTCATGTGTTGTGGATGCATCTGTTATCTTGTCGAAAATAGAGTCATCGACTAAGTTTTGAATCCAACATTTGGATCTGTGTTATTTCTTTTTGAGTTCATTCGTTGCATTCCTCTGATTATTAGGCATGGCTGCCCATGCTTCTTGAGTCAGCTCTACATATGCAATTTGAAGTGTATCCCAACACTCTTGGGCGAGTCAGCTCTACATATGCAATTTGAAGTGTATCCCAACACTCTTGGGCTTGCAGGAACGTCATCATTCTCAAAAACCAAAACTCATATTTTTTGCCAAACAAAGTTGGTGTATGTGGCAAAGCACTAGAAGAAACCATTTCTTTGAATGCAAAATATGCCCTTTTCTTTTAAATCTCCTTTAAAATAACATTTTCCTTTCCAACATTTTATAAAAAATACTTATAAAAAAATCCTTCCATTTACTTAAAATGTTTAAATTATTATTATTATTATTTTTCAAATATATCATTTACTTTCCAATACGCCTCTTTTTTTCCAAATTTTTATTTAAACAAACTTTAGAAAAATAACAAACCCTTACCTTCCAATTTTTTATTTAAACAATTTTTTTAAAACATAACAAACCCTTTCCTTTTTTAATATAAACTCTTCTTAAAAAAACTTTTCATTCACATGTATATTTTATATAATCTCAAACTTTTCACCATGAGCGTTTGAATATCAAACCACATTTCGTTGGAAACCAAAAACGTGCGCATTTTGCTTGACCTCAATTTGCTGCAACAGATTTTGGCTAACGCCCTTTCCGAGGCTCTGTGGCCGCGTGTGAGAGAATTTTTTTTGAAACTAACGCGTTTTCTTGTTGTGGTGTTGAGCGTTACTAACGCTAAAGTATTCTACCAATTTCTGCGCTGCATTATACGCTCTCTTCAGTGTGCGTTAATAATAGGCTAAAAATTTCTGAAAAAAAATCAGACTTCGAATTGAACTTTTTTCAATCAGTGTTCCCTTCGCGTTGCCGTAGCTGGCTTCTTGATTCTCTTGCTCACAGGAATTGAACTTTTTTCAATCAGTTTTCCCTTCACGTTACCGTAGCTGGCTTTTTGGTTCTCTTGCGGCTTCTTCACAGACTTTTTCAATTTCTGCTGGTGCTGTCAAAGAGGCTTAAGCTTTCTTTTCACTCAAGTCGCTGTTCTTTGAGGGAGTCTTATGCAAACTCATATCTCTCTGTTGCTTTCAATAAGTCTTACATACGCGAGAGAATGAAACCGAAAAGTGGAACAGAGATTTCTCTTTTTAATATTCTGAATGATTAAATACACATTGTAAGCATCAATAATAAATAATTGAACTAAAACTCTAGAATTAAAATAAGACTAAACTGCTTATACTATCTAGGAGACAAGAAATCAATTAAGACTACACTTAACCAACAACTAACTAACAGTGAAATTAATATCTCAACATAACAGACATAAAGAAAATCAAGATCATGAACTCATAATTTAGCTCAAGAATTTTCTTTTCATTGCCAATCTGTGAGATTATTCCACTAAACCCATCAAGAGTAGAATCTCAACATCTTTCTATTTCCAATCATTATTATTATTACTAACAGTGTGGGGAAGGTTTAATAAATTTCTAAAAGCTTATAATGAATTTGAGTGGGTTGTTACTCTTTACATGTAATAGATTTTTAATGAAGTGAGTGTGATAATTATTCTAATACTCTTCTGAATACAATTAGGATAATAAAGCTTAAGCAAAGACTCTGATATCATGTTAAGGTTTTCAGTTCTACCAAAAACAAGTAACTTTAGTAAACTTCCACATCTTTAGTATTACTTAAATGAACTATTAACCCATGTTGGCACAATAACTGTTAATCCATTTAATTTATTGGCAATAAATTAAGTGTGACAATTACTTCAACGAACCGTGTAGAGTCACTCGGTATCTTCCATTGCTTTATGGATTAAAGGACATTATTCTGCGTATATTCACTGTCAAATACTCTCTACAGCTATTTCGATTCTCTTCATTTTTCATCGTACCTGGAGCCCTCAATTGTTGTACGTTTTCTCTTACACTCAGTCACAGTTCCAGATAATTTTTTCTCACTGGAGCAACCTTTAGGTAATAATCCTTCTGGTGCCGATTCCGGACATAATTGCAGCGGTATGAAAACCTCTGGGATGATGCTTTGATAGACTAAAGTAGGGAGACCAGATTAGCCTTTTCCACGCCAATGAAGCTCACATTGATTGGTGCGGTTGTGGTTGTCTGCTTGACCAGTGGACCGAACTAATAACTGTAGAGACTACCAACTTGTTATAGTGGACATTGAAGTAATATTGAATTGGTTGTCGGAGATTTAGAAAACGAAAAAATATAAAATATTCGTACATCAAAGAAATCTGAGGGAATGATCATTCTTTTTGCTGGTGTGTTTTTCCAATCTTTTATGACACTCTCAATCCGTAGTCTATTTCTTTTAAACCCTTTTGGAATCTTTAAAGCACTTCCACTAAATATTACTTTCCGTATATGTTATAGTGGAGAAATATCGTTTTATTATCCCCCAAGCCCTAGTCTTAATGTTTGCTATTAGTATATTTGTTCAGATAAAATTATGAAAGGGAAAAACCTAAAGTGCTATATGTGCCAGTCATGCTTCGTGCGTCGATATGTTGGTCGGAGAGGCGAAAAACCCATAGAAAATCAAGAAGCACCACCTCATAAGTCAAAGTACAAGGCCTTGTTTACTCATGAGGTGTTTCGTAAGTCAAACTGCAAGGCCTTGTTTACTCTTGAGGTGTTTCGATCCGTTAAAAAGAAATCCCTATCAAAGGAAAATAGTAGGTGTAAACAAGAAAGCCGTCCTAATTTCTATCTCTTTTACGCATTCGATTTTAATGATATATTATTTAAAAGAAATTTTGTTTAAATGTGTTTCCGCTTATTACATAGTGTAATGGGCATCAAAATTTTGTATTATAATTAATGCAGTGAAGAAGTTTAGCAAAATTATTAATTTAATGCTTTTCTATATATATTTAAATGTTTATTATATATATATATATATATATATATATATATATAATTAATAAAATTTGTTATTGAATTTAAGTTTTGATTTTAGATTTATTAAATATTGGTATGGATGTATCTTTAGTTTAGTGTTTATTATTTTTTAATTTTGTATTTAATGAAAGATTTGATCAATCTAGATGTTTGGTAGATTGGAAATTAACATGAATTTTTGTTGGATTTGATGCTAAAAAGTAGTCGTAAATTTAGATTTTCTTTAAAAAAAAAATTTGAAAATAACAAAGAATTTTGATTTTAATTAACATGTGCCAAGAACTATTAATCATATTCTAGATATTCAAAGTAGATGGGAAGAAATTTATCTCAAAAGTTTGGAAAGTCAAAAAACTATTTTTTTTAGGAACTTTATATTTAATTTTTACCAAACAATCATAGTAAAGAATAATTAGTGTGATATAGTGTAGTTAGCTTAAAATTTTCAAATAGGAATAAATTTTAATTATTTTCTTTAAAAATGTTGAAAATAACAAAATTTAAGGTTTTTTAAGTTACTTTGATGAAAACATTGCATTAACCCTTATGTCGGGGATTAGGGATTCCCTCTAATAATTAGTATGAGGTCTAGGCTCTTCTTCAATGGCTAATGATAGCTAATGAACGAAGTATCCCTAGCATGTCTTTCATAGAAGACCTTAACTCTTGGTCAAGAAAACATCACCCAAAGACACGATTTTAAAGGGTATCCTAAAGAAAATTTTGAGAACATTAAATAAATTCAAATCTTGGGAGATCAATCATAGTATAGGAAAACACAATGAACTAGATAATTGTATTTCTAACTCAAGTGCATCCTTAACACAAGGATTAATTAGGATTAATGTTAATGAGCAATTTAGACCCATCCAATAATACAAATAATAATAAACTATTCATTAAATAAGAATTAGAAAGCTAGTGCCTAGTGGCACATGGGATGAATATTAGTCATGCTTCCACAATTATTAATTTTTGGTGAGTTTCAAGGCATTTGAGGCTCCTCCCCTAGCAATCAATATATATGGCAAGCTAGGCACACAAGCTCCGGCAATGTGTGGAATACGTCGTGTCCTTTCACAAAATCTTACAGTAGGAGAGCATGTCAAATTTTGCCTCTCATGGAAACTATTTGGTCATACTTGTGTGGATATCAATCATATGCAATAAATTTAGGACAGGTTAGGCTCGTGGGCACAATTGTGTGTCAATTAAGAATGAGGGACAATGCTTGGAGGGTTGGAAACCTATGAAAATAATGATTGCGAGTATAAGGGAGTGTCGTTGCATCATGCCATTGTAATATTGATTAGGATAAGGAGGAGAGAAAGATGACATCTCATAGGGTTTGAGGAAAGAAAAAGAAACTTAATTTGTTTTTTATTGGGTATGTGGTGTTATGTTAGACATATATTTTGGAATTTTTATCCTTCTCTATGCATATGGATATGTGTTTAGTGCAAAATTTGCTTAGTATAAGCCATGCCCATTTTAATTGGGATTTTTCATGATGATTTACTCAAGCGTCACAACCTCTCATCCTCGATACTTTGATCAGGGGAAAAAACTCATAAAATAAAGGACCACTCTTGACTTCTTGTAAGTCAAACTACAAAACCTGTTTTACTCTTGAGGTGTTTTGATCCTCTAAGAAGAAATCCCTTAATGTGTACATCGTTTCACTCCATCAAAAGAAAATAGTAGGTGTAAACAAGAAGCCCTTGTAATTTCTATCTCTTTTAGGCATTATCTAATTCATGCATTTTGGTGATTGCCTTCAATGATATATATTTCCATTTTGAAGTTTTATTCCCAAAAGCATGATCTAGATTGTATATTCTATCCCCATCATTATGCTTTTTTTATAGGGTTCAGAGCATAGGAGTGGAATTGTTAATGTTGATCAATTGAAAACTTCATTCATTGGATGATCTTGCTCTAGGAACTACAACACTCAAGAAATGATTTACATTCATGACTATCAACCTAGAAAAAACACTTACATGAAAGACTCGAGGTGATTCACAACATAAAATACACAAGGACATACTCAAATATTAGTTGGAGATTATATTTGGACTATACAATCTCTCTTATTCCCACTCAATCTAATTAGAGGATACAAAGTAACCAAGTCAAGACACAGAACCATGCAAGGCTTATCAAGTGAGAAATATAAATAGATAATGGTGCAAATCACACATCGTCATGAATAAATTATTTCCCTACCGATACAAAACAATGAATTAGTCTCTAATATGAGCATAACTATGAATTTGTTGGTTGGACACTAATTCTTGATGTACATAATGAGTATGGGTACTCTAGTCTTCGTCTAAAATTATAAGACATTCATTCTACTCTCAACAAGTAGTCATCAAAACCATCTTCATGGATAAATGTCATTAACAATGGTGCACAAAATTTTCCTAACCTTTATGTAACTATGTCTCCTCAAATGTGGGGATTTGGGCCTAGTAATGCTATTCCCCCTCCATATATTTAGGAGGTTAGTTTGTAAATGGCATATAATTTGACATGTTTTTTTGGCATATATATGCCTATAGAAATATTAGCTTTGGTCTTAAAGAACTAAACTTTTTACCTAGTAAGCATTCGTAAGAAAAATAAAATTGTAAATTAATTAATGGAAATAATCCCCTTATGATGTAACTTTTGCAGCTCAACTCAAATTTTCATTTGTACATATATTATCATTCTTCTTAGAAAAAGAAAAATATTACGAAATGTTCCAAAACATTTTAATCTCATTTTAATAATCTTTAAAAATAATAAAGTTTAAAAGTTTTTTATTTTACTTAGCATGGTTGTTAATTTTACCTTAAAATTATAGAATATGTAAAGCCACTATATACATAACATTGCAAAATAATTCGAATTATTTAAAATAATTTTCCCTCGGATTTTTTTAAATATAATTCAGCTTGAATGATTTAAAAAAAATCTAAAACATATATGAAATAATTTTTAATTTACTTAAAATTTACCAGAATTTCATAATTGTACTAAGAAGTGTATTTGTTATAGCTCTTAGAACTCTCCTATCAGTAGCATCCTTCCAACACATCACCACTACAGGCATTTGGAGCTGATATTTATTTTTCTTACAACCTATGTTGATATAGGGTATGAGGGATATTTGTAATTTCTTACATTCTCAATCTCAACCTCAAGTTGACATAGGTCTTGTTTAAAATAAAAATAAAATATTCTCTAAATAAAGAAAAAAATGTAAGCTATAGCAAAAAAAATGAATATACAAATTTGGTTTGAAAAACATCAATAATCTCATTCTCACAGTCGTCCCTTGGTTTATAGTTGATATTACAACTAGTATATAGGAAAAGAGAAAAAAATATTTTCGTCTCACTTTCATCCACAAATAGAATAATTGGATATCCATATTAACTAACAAAATTTATATCAACTTTACAGAGAAAAAGTTATTCAATGTAAAATAAATCTTATATTTTACTTTCAAATATGAAGAAGATGTACAATTCTTAAAATCAATTACCTTAAAATTTATTAATAATAAAAAAATAAAAATTACTTTTTAATAAAAGGGATCTTAATAAAAAGATGTGCATTTAATTCAATTCTTAACATAAAATTGGTGTTGTATTTAAAAAATATTAAACATTCAATGATTTTTTGGTGATTTTGATGACTTAGAGGCACTTGGGTTCCGTTCTAACATTCAATTATCTTTGGGAAGCCATATTTAGGTGATTTTGATGACTTAAGGCACATGGGTTGCAACTACTGAAGCCACTAGTGTATTGACTCGCATTACCTCAGAGAGAGAGAGAAAATTTTAAAGTGTCTCATTATTCTGCATTATTTTTCATGTATATTTTAAACTTAATTTCGTACAAAATCTACAAAGATTTATTGAAATTATAAGCTTAAATTATGTACTCTACATAATCTAAGCGTTCAAGGGAATTTTAAGATTAAACACACACACACATCCATCCTAACCATTGATTTATCAAACAACAAGAGATTTTGTTTTTTGGACACTTGCTATATCTATAATTAAAATATAGCTACACTAGTTTTATTTAAAAACTTAAAAAAATAATTTGAAGTTTATCAAAATATCTAAAAATATAAAAAATAACCAGTTTTACAATTTTTTCACTTATAATTTTTTTTCCTTAAAAACTATAAATTCCATAATTATAAACCTATAATTTTAAAATATCTTAAATATAATTCTATTTTAATTATTTTTTTCCGAGAAACTATGGAAAAATAACCATAATGATAAACATATAATGTTAAGGTATCTTAAATATAATTCTATTTTAATCATTTGATTTGATATTTTCTAAAATAATATATTTTAATAATTTTAATTTTATTTAATATATTTTATGAATATATAATTTTATTTAAAAATTCTAAATTTATAAAATATATATTTAGATTTTCATATTATTATTTATTAATGAAAGAAAAATTGTGACCTATACAATTTAAATCTATTAATTAAAAAAAAAAATCTATTAATTTTATTTGAAAACTCTAAGATATATTAATTTTTTCAAAATTACAATTGAAATCTATTAAAAATACAATTGAAACCTATTAATTTTATTTGAAAATTTTAACATTTTTATTTATCTTAAAAATAACAAGTTTTAATACTAGTGTTTTGATACTCGTGTTTTTTATGGGTTGAAATATGTTGTTTAAATAGAAATGTGTTTCAATTTATTAAAAAAAATTGAAATACAATTATATTATAACTTTATATTACAAGTGGTTTAACATAACTTGATTTGAATTCACGATTTGCCAGGTTCTAAGAGAAGTCAAATCTTTTAAATTTTCTTTTGAGTACACAACTTAAAGAAATATTTATATGTATCATGAGAGATTTGATTCTCCTCATATTATTTTATAGATCAAGAATTAAAATAAGTATAGGATGGTTCTTAATAATATTTTTTTTAATATAAATTTGACATCTATATATAGAAATGTTATTATTTCTTATTTCTTATTTTTACATAATAATTTATAATATAACTATAACGGAGAGAACGCTTATTCCAGTCGTTTAGACTGATTACAAACATTTCTTATTTCTTTATAAATTTTCTTCTGAAGTTTTGATAGTTTAAATTGAAAATTAAATTTGTTTCAACGAGACGGGCAAAAACTCCATTTACGATGCTTTTATATCAGAATTGTGAGTTTTTATCATTGAATTCTGTCGCGAGGCTTCGTACACAAATAAACTGCTCTCTTTTTCTTTCTTTAACAAACATAGAGAAAGTCAAGATCATGAACTGATAATTTGGCTCAGGACTCTTCTTTTCATTGCCAATCTGTGAGATTATTCCACCAAACCCATCAAGAGTAGAATCTCAACATCTTTCTACTTTCCAGCATTATTATTAGCATGGTTAGGAAGGTTTGCTTATTATGAATTTAGTGAACTGTTAATCAGTGTACTTAATTGATTTTGAATTTGAGTGAGCTGTTAATCAGTGTACTTAATGAAGTGAGTGTGATAATTACTTTAACATTTTTCTAAATATAATTAAATATAATTGATTTTCAATAAAGTGAGTGTGATTTACTTTAACATATTTCTAAATACAATTAAATACAATTAAGATAATAGAACCTAAGTCAAGACTCCGATATCATGTTAACCTTACCAAACTTCCAAATCCTTGCTATCACTTGAGTAAACTCCTAACTCATATCATCAAAATAAATCTTAGTCCACACAATTAATTTATTAAGTGTGTCCATTACTTCAACCAACAGTGCAGAGTCACTCTGTATCTTCCATTGCTTTTTGGATTAACGGACATAATTCTGCGCCGTACACTCACTGTGGAATACTCCCTCTCTTCATTTTTCACCATACCTGAAACCCTCCAATGTTGTACGTTTTCTCTTACCCTGCGTCACAGTTACAGATGGTTTTTTTTCAGTGGAGCAACTTTTAGGTAATAATCCTTCTGGTGCCGATTCCGGACATAATTGCAGCGGTGTGACAACCTCTGATGATTCTTAGATAGGCTAAAGTAGGTAGACCAGATTAGCCTTTTCCACGCCATTGAAGCTCACGTTGATTGGTGGGGTTGTGGTTAGTTTGCTTGACCAGTCGACCGAACTAATAACCCTAGAGACTACCAACTGGTTATAATTGCATTGAAGCGATATTGAATTGGTTGTCGGAGATTTAGAAAAGAAAAAAATATAAAACATTCGTACACCAAAGAAATCCGAGGGAATCATCATTCTTTTTGCTGGTGTCTTTTTTATAACACTCTATCAGCACTGTATTTGTTTAAAACCTTTTCGAATCTTTAAAACAATTCCACTAAATATTACTTTCCGTATATGTTATAGTGGAGAAATTTTGTTTTATTATCCCCGTAAGCCCTAGTATTAATGTTTGCTGTTAGTATTTTTGTTCAGATAAATTTTTGAACAGGAAAAACGCAAAGTGCTTTATCCGACAGTCATGCTTCGTGCCCTGATTTGTAATATCTAAAATAAAACCTTCGCAAATTAACGAAATTAATGGACTATAAATTATATATTTTTTTCGAAATATATATTGTAAAGGCAATTGCGAATGAATGAAATATTCAATTAAAAAAAAAAGTGAATGCTAAATCGATGAAATGACATCATTGACTTACCATTTTACTTTTAAAATTTGAGTATTTTTTGTTAATTTGAAAAGCAAAATGATACAATGTCATTTTATTTTTTAATTTTGACAAAATTGGAAAAGTGTTTTATACACAATAAAACGGAGTAGTCTGAGAGGCTGAGGAATTGCTTTGACAGTTAAAAGTGTTTGAATCCTGGTAAAAAAATTTCAAAAAATCTTGTAGAGGCAGTGTTTGAATCTTGTTTTTGATAGTGGAAATGGATTCAACGCCATCAAAAATGTGTAATACACCTAAAATTTTGAAGTTTAACAACTATAACTTAGATTTAAAAAATCTTTACCTGATTTTTTTTTTAAATATGACCTGAATTTCCATAACTTTCCAAACAACTCCTCGACCTTGTTAAAATACTCTCAATAAAACAAATAAGATAATATTGCAATTTACTCTGTAATTCTCCTTATTTATCTTTTAAAAAGAAAAATAATAAAATGACAATTTATTTTGGTTTACAAAATCCAAAAAGAATTTTATACAAAACAAATAATGAAAAGACATCAATAAAAAATTTCTAACCAATTGATGTCCATCTAGCTGGTTCCTCGGTAACCGTAGCCATAGTGAATGGTGCGAGGAGATGCCACTGGTGTGACTGGACTTGCTTATTTATAACTAGGACATGTCCCCATTGCCCTTCACTGAAACTGGCCATTTCTTACATTCACTGGCTCAGTCTTGGAGGGAAACAAATAAAGAGCGAGGACCTTACCTTCCGGCTAGCGATTTGAAAGCATTTAACTTAGGACTGCTTCCATCTTTATTGCCTATTTAGGAGCTTGCATTTTCGCTTGTTCCTATAAACTATGGAAAAAATAATAACCGTAGAGACTACCAACTCGTTATAACCGTAAATCAATGAAATAACGTTATTGAAATAGTTATCTTCTTTTTAATTTTTCTAAAGTGTTTGTTGGAAACTTGACTAAACTCGACTAAATTCATACCTCTTTCTATATAAAGAAATTAAGAAAAAAGGGGACTATCTGAAAAAATTCAGATGAAATGCAATGCCATAGAGCGTGTGATTTTATAATGGGTATGTGAGTTGCTTCGCTGGCAATGTTCAAAGTTTTTCCAGCTAGTCCGCTGCCTTCTTATACCCTACAGAAACCACTGCCGCAGACATTAGAGCTCCGGGGCATTAGTTGCCGCCGCTAGCCAACTGTCCACCTCAGCCGGAATTTCAAATCCCTTGACCTGCGATAACAGATACACATACTAAAAAGAATTAACTGCGATCTGTAACAAGATGAATTTCTTGAAAAAGGAAAAGATCAATTTCTTGAATTTTTAATCTCGCAAAAAATATTAATAAAAATCAATTTTCTTGAATTTTTTTTAGTAATGAGAAAACTCGTCTATGGAAATGGTACATAATACTATTTTTCAAGATATTTCAACATTGTCATGTCATGCGACTAAAACGTTGGTAAAGAGGTTATCATTAAACTCCAATAAGTCTTCCGAGATTGTTTGCCTTTGGACTATACCAATGATCACAGACGAGTTGCTCCCAATGTATACAAATTTGATCCTCGCATGGAGGAATTGTCCCCACCAGATTATCGTTGGGATCATAAGTTCCGCCATTCCAGAAGAAAATTCATTTTCATCGGAGCCCATAAATCGCCAGAGTGAATATCAGGCTGGCAGTCACAGGAACTGTGAAAGATGCTGTTGTTATTTAGCTACACCTCAAAAAGCCATTCCCCATTGTTTTTTAAAGCCTGGAATTAGCCGATCTCCTGGTTGCGGCGCTTCAGCAATTTCGGAAAATTATTTGACCGTTCCGGACAAGAACGCCATGAGAATCGAACTTGGGTAAATCGGAACGTTCTCAATTATTAATTTTGGTAAAACCCCAAAAAACTTGGATATGAGGATAATGATATGCATATCCTCGGTGATAATCCGCGTATTTAGTAATAATTCGTATAACACTTGCTGATAATTAGCTTATCCGTTGATAACTCGTGAATCCTCTGATAATTCGCGTATTCACTGATTGGTCGCGTTAACTATGATGATAATTCTCATATTGGCAGTTATAGCTCCCATAACAAGAGAAATTGCCGCATATTCGACCCTGGTGACTCGCATATCCATGTGAGATCGCTCGGATAAACGGCAGAGACATCGCATAAACGTTGCGTATTCATTGAACACAATGGCATATCAGCGTAATGATCCACTTATCTTTCAGTGGCAATCAGCGTATCAGATGAGAAATCGCATTTCAAGTTGTGATAGTTCGCGTATCCCATGACAAGTTCTCAAAGCTCGCGTATCCGATGACAAATCGCTTTTCAAGTTGCGATAGCTCGCATATCCAGTGAAAACTCGCGTATCTAGTGATAAATCGCGTATCCAAAGATAACCGCATAAATTGGCTGACGATAATTCGCATATCTGGGGCACAGTAACCTCGCTTACCAAACAGTATAATCCGCGTATTCCATTGTGAAAACTCGCGTATCCGGCCGTGGTAATCTGCATAGGCCGCCGACACAATCCGCAAATCCCGGGAGATAATCCACATATGTTATGAACTGCTTCCCTGTAATGGCAAGTTTCCGTCCACCTGGTCTTTCAACTATGGCGACTGCAGAATTGCGGCTCCGGTCTTCATGTTATTGTTGACAATTGCGCCTTCGTGGAACAGGTCGCCCCAGAACGCCTATTGTGCCCGGTTGGAACGAGAGTGGGAGCCGATTCAAAGCACATTACACGCTGTTTGGGCGGAAGGGGCGTTTCTCTGTCCTGGTGCTTGAGTCTTCGTGGAAATCTTGTAGCTGGAAATTAAAAAAATCCTTCCCGCTAGAATGCTGACCCTTTTGGCATAGTTCCAGTCCAATCCTCCGGAAACAGAGGTCTGGGATCAAAGTCTCTCTCAGCTGGAAATCAAAATTAGAACCCGTTATAACACGCTGAAAATCCAATCGAATATAAATAGGATTTTAAAACAATATCTATATATTGCCTTGCACATGTAAGTTGCAGACAACATGCATATATAACCAATGCAAGTTATTAGTTCCCGCCTACGGCAATGCAGGGACGATAGCGATCCCTCCAGCGTTTGGAAATTAATTCATGGTTTGACCAAAACGCTGAAAATCCAATCGAATATAAATAGGATTTTAAAACAATATCTATTTATTGCCTTGCACATGAAAGTCTGCTCCCTTACGGACCACCAGCGGGTTATTTCAGGTGGCGTGGTTTTCCTTGATAACAGTGATGTGTCAACTGACATTCGCGGATAGCAGCCAGAGATGGCTGTTCTCAATGTTGGTTTGACAAACCGAGTTTGATAGGTTTTTCCACCTTTTGAAAAAAAGAATAAAAAGAAAAAAGAAGTCGCAGACAACATGCATATAGAACCAATGCAAGTTATTAGTCCCGGCCTACGGCAATGGGGACGATAGCGATCCCTCCAGAGTTCGGAAATTAATTCATGGTTTGACAAAAAGAAAATTGCTCAATTCTGCAACAAACTTCAGGATTGACCAAATTTTAGGATTGGCAATTACCTTCGCTGAAATTTTTAACAAATGTTTTGAGTTTGTCCTCATATTGCAAACCTCAAGTGACCCGAAGTCATTTTAGCCGAGGCTAATGTACTTTATCCAAAGTTTTATTTTAAACAAAAGTGCGTAAAATCATTTTATCCAAAGTTTGGTTGGAAACAATTCAAATAGTAGATGGATATATAATGTATTTTAGTTGGCAACCCATATGTTCGTGGAAAGCTACCAAGCTGCATGTTGTTGCCACGCTGCAAGCTGCCATGTGTTGGAAATAGGCCTGGGCTCTACCCATTACCCTAGTCCTGGAGGTTTTCAAAAGGCAGCAGAGGCATGAATGATCTGATTTATGCTAATCGACCATCGACTGCAACTCAACGACCATCCACTCCAACGGATTTTTGCAGACATTGCAGGCCTTGTGGTATAACGTGTGGAGCTCTTCACAAAAGAAGCAAATGATATTGACTTAAAAAAAAACAAACCAATGGTAAATTTCATGAAAAACAATTTTCACCACAAGTTTCAGTTCTTATGCAAGTTGTTTCACCATAAATTTGTGTTCTTATGTTTCAACATAAAATTATATATAAAGTTCACTTCTTATGCAAGTTTTAGTTATTTTCTCTCTCACCTACTACCTACTCTTGTTTTATATATATCTATATATATATATATATATAACGCACTCTATAATACTCTCTCACCTAGTTTTAGTTCCTATGCATTTTCTCTCTCACCCATTACTGTTTAGTTTGTAACAAAAATAATATAAAATGCACTCTATAATAATAATAATAAAAACTATAGCCCCAAGAGTTAGCTCAATCGGTCAAATCAAGTTCCTTGCCAATGGGAGGTCACAGGGTCGAATCCCGAAAGCTCTTGGGGTTAGGTCAGTAAATAGGCCGAGGGGTGTTGATGCCTTCGGGTGCGTCCACTCAGTGTTGAACAACCCTGGATGTAGCGGCTACCCATTGACCCGGGTATCAGTGAACCAGAAAGTGAAAAAAAAAATAATAATAAAAACTCTCATAAAAACTTGTTTTCTATAGTGCTCTCCACATAAATGAATAAAGGAAATAAATCAAGGATTCATGCGGCATAAAACTTGCAATAAAGGAGAAAAAAACAAATTAAAAACTCAATTCAAACCTACAAATAAATAAATGTAATTTAATTAGAAGAGCTTACTAGAACATGGAGTTTTATTTACTGCAAGAAAGTCAAGAAATCCCACCCACAGACATTTGAACTGACAATAGGCAACAGGACTAGAACAATAAATAAAAACAAATCTAGACGTGATCTATGTAGACCCCAGAATTACCAAAAAAATTAAAGGTACTCTTCATATGCATAAAGGCTAACAACCTCACTTACAGTGAAGCAGCTTCAGAAAAGCGTTTCCCAGGTTGTCGCTTCCAAATGGTATGTAGATCCCCTCCACTGCAAAACTCCATGACCAGGCAGGAGAACTTATCTGTCTCGAAATGAGAATACAATGTCGGTAAGAATGGATGATCTAAACAAGAAAGAATCTCTCTCTAGGTTTGTGTGCTCTGAGAGACTTATTCCTGTTTTCTAGCAACCCTTTATCCATTACTTTCATTACAAAAAAATAGTTGATTCCCCTCAACTCTGCTAAGTAAACACTCCCAATATCCCCACTTCCCAAGGGCTTCAGAAGCCTAAAATGACTCCAAACCAAAAATCCATCTCTGCCTTTTATGCCCTGAATGACATTCCATCTTGGATCATTGCCTTTGTGTGGTTTGTTTAGAGCACTTCTCAAACTACTGCAGTTACTTTCATTGCTGTCACTAACACTGATTCTGTAGCTAGCCACACTTAGGCTACTCTTCCCACTTTCAACACACTCAAGCCTCTCATTTTTGACATTGTCAACAATTTTGCATTTAGTAATCTTTGCATCTGCACCCATGCCATCACTTACCTTCCCACTAAAACTACTATTGACGCTACTATAACTGAAACAGATGAATCAGTGCCCTTCTCTATAGCTGACTTTGTCGACACCATGCTCTAATTACAATCTTTAATTTAGAAAATCAATTCTTTATCATGTTATTACTATTGTTATATTCTTTGGGCTGAATGCAAGAGAAATGAACGACTTAGAGAGAAGCCCTAGCCTTAAGCCATGAAGATAGAATCTAAGAATGGCTACCCAGGTTTAGCATGGGATTCTAGAAGGGAACGTGGGTTGCATGTCAGGTTTATGTGTGCAGCTCCACCGGCGTTTTACACGTATCAGGCACCCACCTCGTGCACGTCTTGCACGGTGGTCGCACCCCCACTTCACCATTTCAACACACAAGTTTCTTGCCCGAGTTGAGCAGGCGCGCCCTCACATGACCCTTCACCCGAACTCTCAACTGAACTCGTGTCAACTGGCGGGCGGGTGGCTTCCTGCGCCCTCCACCCGCACTACGACTCGTCATGAAGACTTCGTGCCAACCTTGTGTAGAACTGCCCGACGAGTGGGCACATAACCTGCACTCTTTGCTGTAGCTCCTTTCCACCCTTCGCACTTCTTGATGAGCGAGCGATGTCTGAATGAATTCTTTTCACCATACTCCCATCTGCTAATATATATGATGGGAAACGGGGGTCGTGCCACCCGTCCGACCCTTCGTTCCATCCTCCAACCAACACGTTTGTTTGCAAACTCCGCACGAAGTGCAAGTCGACCCACCCATGGCACAGGACCGCCCCACCTCAACTCGCCTTATTTGCTAACATTGCCCGGTCAGCCCACGGTGCAAGTCTCCAACTCGGTCACGTATAAGTAAGGCAACCAACTCATCCACATATGTTGTCTCGCCCTCGGTCGCCTTATAACTCGCGTGTTTCACTCTTCGTTTGGCGGGTGGACGCACCCGGGCGACTCGTAAGCCACAGGGCGTTACATTCTCCCCCACCCGAAGGCATTGTCATCCCTGACAATCCAGCTCTTCGTAGTAGCTTCCTATCATACTTCGCAATCTTTCGCTTCCATCTCCAAAGTGAGTCCTCCATTTCCTAGCTATCTTCCTCCAGTGCATTCTTCCATCTAACAAGAAATTCCCGTTTCATGTGGTAACCAAGTCCTGTAATTCGAAAGCTCAGAATCTTGTCCAACTCTAGGTTCAGATTGTCCATAATCCCAACTGGTCCTCTCGGTGGTTCAGCTCTCTTTGGATGATCAGCATCAAGTCTGCATTTCTTCAACTGGCTCATGTGAAAAACTGGATGTTTCATGTGCATATGGTGTGGAAGGTCCAGCTCGTAAGCAACTTCCCCCACTCTCTTCTTCACCTGGAATGGTCCCTCATACTTCCTTGTCAGTTTGCTCGCAGTCCCCTTAGGTGGCTGAAATTGATCTCCGGTAATCCTGAGAAACACCATATCTCCCACACTGAAGTGTACATCCCGTCTTCCTCTATCTGCCCATTTCTTCATTCTCCTTGCAGCTTCACGCAAGCACAACCGTTCCAGCTCCAAGATCTCATCCCAAGCCTTCATGAACTTCTTCACATGAGGACTCTTCAACAAACCTCCTGTCACTACGATATGTGATGTGACTGGCATCTGTCCATTCACCAACTCAAATGGACTGTACCCTGTCACAGAACTCTTTTGAATATTGTAGCTGAACTGAGCAACATCCAAGAGTTCAGGCCAATTCTTCTTATCAGCCGTCACATAATGTCTCAAGTAATCCTCCAACAATGCGTTAATACTCTCGGTCTGCCCATCTGTCTGCAGAGGATAACTCATAACTCATCAACAACTCTATCTCGACTAACTTGAACAATGTGGTCCAAAATCTAGTTGTAAATTGTGGATCTCAGTCCGACACGATGCTTAATGGCATCCCCCAATACTTCATATGTTCTTGAAGAACAACTCCGCAGTTTTCTTGGCTCCACAAGGCATCTTTGTTGGAACAAAGACAGCATACTTGGAAAAACGATCAACCACGACCATTATCCCATTATGCCCCTGAACCTGTGGCAACTGAGTGATGAAGTCCATCGAGACACTCATCCATGGTCTCTCAGCAATCGGTAAAGGCTGCAACATACCTCCTTGCCTCTGAGTATTTGATTTGTCTTGATGACAAATGATGCACGTATATACATACTCCTCTACATCCTCCCGCATCTTCTCCCAAAAGAATCCTCTCTTCAACAATGCCAAAGAATGATGCTGTCCTGGGTGGCCAGCCCATGGTGAGTCGTGGCACTCCTTCAAAAGGTGGCTCCTGAGACCAGATGACTTTGGAACTTAGAGTCAGCTTCCAAGGAACACGAATCCATCTCGTAGAAAGAAATTTCGTGTCATTCCCTCCTTTATCTGCTTCACTATATTCTGTGCCTAAGTATCGGTCTCAACACTTTCCTTAAGCTTATTCTGCATCTCTTCTGACATTTTAACTCGACTCCTACTCCTTGCTACCCAGTCTTTTCCTTCCAATGCTGCAAATTGTCCCTTCCTGCTAAGGGCATCTGCTACCGCATTATGTCTTCCCGCTCTATACTCAATAGTCACGTCGAATTCTGCCAAGAAGTCCTGCCAAAAAGCTTGCTTTGTAGAAAGCTTCGGTTGTGATGCAAAATAACTTGTTGCAACGTTGTCTGTCTTGACAACAAATGGCTTCCCAATCAGGAAATGCCTCCACACATGAAGACAGTGAATGATTGTCGTCATCTCCTTCTCATGGACCAAATACCTCCATTCTCTATCCTGCAACTTCCCACTCTTGTACACCATCGAATGCCCATCCTGCATAAGAACCCATCCTATGGAAAAATCCGAAGCATCTGTGTGTACCCCAAATCGTCTCTCGAAGTCAGGCAACTTCAGTATCGGTGTTGTAACCATCCTCCTCTTCAAGTCATCAAATGCCACTTGACATTTATCCGTCCAACTCCATCTCTTGTCTTTCTTCAATAGGTCTATCAGTGATGATGTTACCTTGGAGTACCCCTCTACAAACTTCCGTTGGTAGTTGGTCATGCCCAAAAACACCCTCATCTCATGGAAATTCTTCTGTTCAACCTAGTCCTCAATCACCTTCACTCTACTCGGCTCCATCCGTATGTACCCTTGACGAACTATATGCCCAAGGAACGGAATCTCGGTCTGAATATACATACACTTAGACTTCTTCATATACAACTAATTTCCCTCAGTGCCTCGAACACCATCGCCAAGTGCTTCTTATGATCCTCCATGTTGTCACTGTACACCACTATATCGTCCAAGTATACTACTACGAACGAATCCAAGTATGGTCATAGGACATCATTCATCAAAGTTCAAAACGTAGTAGGAGCATTGCACAACCCAAATGGCATAACGAGGAATTCAAAGCTACCATACCTTATTATTATCGCGGTCTTCTTCTCGTCTCCTTTAGCTATCCACACCTGATAATATCCATGCCTCAAGTCCAGCTTAGCAAGCTTGTCAAAGCAATCAGTAGCCAATGTCAAAGGATACTTGTTCCTTACCGTCTGTTTGTTCAATGCATGGTAATCACAGCACATCCGTAGCTCATTTGCATCCTTCTTCCGCTGGAACAATACCGGTGCTCCATAGGGGGACCTTTAAGGTCTGATGAAACCTGCATCACCTAACTCCTTTAACTGTCATTTCAATTCCTCCAAATCAAGTCCTGACAACCGATAAGGTGCTTTAGCTGGGGGTTGCTTTCCTGGCTCAAGCTTATTGCTATGTTGCACTGTATGCCTTGGTGGAAGCTTCTTTGGTAACTCGTCAGGCATCAAATTTGCATATTTGGCCAGCACCTCAGAAATCTTGGCTGGAACAAGCATCCCCACTCCATCACCTTCGACTCCCTTGAACATCACCGCATATGTCTCCATATCTGACTCCTTCATGTCCTTCTCCAAACTTAGTGCAGAAACATGTTGCACCTTGACTTCTCTTCTTTGCCTATGAGTGGGCAAAGTCCAAGTATGTGACTGTCCAACCAGCACCACCTCATCATAGAAGGGGACAAAAATTGCCTTGTTGCCCTTCAATAAATATTTCCTCAATATCATATCAAAGTCGTTCATCTCGATCACTGTGAAGTCCAACTAACCCTTCCAGTCTTTTATCTATACAGGCACTTCGTGTGCCAAACCCGCCACTTTAACTCTAGAGTTCACTGCCTTGACTTCCACATTCGATGGGAAGATCATCAGTCCAACCTCTTTTGCCAAACATGTTGTCATGAAGTTATGAGTGGCCCTCGTGTCCACCAGAGCTTGAATGGTCTTGCCATGAACCATCAAGTCCACAAAACCCAAACTGTTAATCCACGATTTCTCCATAACTTTTCCGTGCATACATGCTTGTTCTCTTCATCCTGCTTTGATACCATCTGTCACGCCCCCAACTCTTTTTTCGTTAATTGGCAAAGGTGCAGCACCGCCTAAGTAGTTTACATGTTCCATTGTTAAGTTACTTTAAGAACTACGCCTAACATTCATCTTCATTCATTAACAACATTAATGTGCGGAATCCATTAACGTTATAAAATCATCATAAACATTCTTAAAACAGCAGAGAGTACACCATTCATATGCCATAATAATCTTTTATTATGTATTTGAAGAAGTTACAAATGACTAGGAGTGCAGCTCCACCAGAGTTTTACCCGTGTCAGGCACCCACCTCGTGCACGTCTTGCACGGTGGTCAAACCCCCACTTCACCATTTCAACACACAAGTTTCTTGCCCGAGTTGGGCGGGCATGCCCTCACACGACCCTTCACCCGACCTCTCAACCGAAATCGTCTCAATTGGCAGGCGAGCACCCACACACACCCTCCACTCGCATTTACCTCCGAACAGTGGGTGGGCGCCTTCGTACACCCTCCACCCACACTACGACCCATCACCAAGACTTCGTGCCAACCTCGTGTAGCGCTGCCCAGCAAGTCGGCGCATAACTTGCGCTCTTTGATGCGGCTTCTTTCCACCCTTCACACTTCTTGATGAGCAAGCGATGTCCAAATGAATGCCTTTCGCCATACTCCCATCTGCTAATATATACGATGGGCAGCGGGGGTTGTGCCACCTGGGCGACCCTTCGTTCCATCCTGCAACAAATGCGTTTGTTTGCAAACTTCGCCAAAAGTGCAGGTCAGCCCACCCATGGCACGGGACCACCCCACCTCAACTTGCCTTATTTGCTAACATTGCCCAGTCGGCTCGCGGTGCAAGTCTCCAACTTGCCCGCTTATAAGACAACCAACTCATCCACATGTGTTGTATCGCCCTCGGTCGCCTTCTAACTCACGTGTTTCACTATTTCGTTTGGTGGGTGGGCGCACTCGGGCGACTCGCAAGCCGCAGGGCGGTACACTGGTAGTCAGGGAGAGAAAAACCTCATAGAAAATCAAGAACCACCACCTCGTAAGTCAAACTGCAAGGCCCAGGTTACTTTTGAGGTGTTTCGATCCTCTAAAAAGAAATCCCTATCAAAGGAAAATAGTAGGTGTAAAACCATAATGATGAACACAGATTTTTGCCATATTATTTTAAAGTATCTTAAATATAATTCTATTTTTTCATATAATTTTAAAGTATCTTAAATATAATTCTATTTTAATAATTTTATTGAAATTTTCTAAAATAATAAATCTTAATAATTTTAATTTTATTTAATATATTTTATGAATATATAATTTTATTAGAAAATTAGAAAATTTATAAAATATATATTTAGATTTTCCAATTAATTAATTTTTTAAATTATTTATTAATGAAAGAAAAGGTGTCACAAGTACAATTGAAATCTATTAATTTAAAAAAAGAACAATTGAAATCTATTAACTTTATTTGAAAACTTTAAGATATATTAATTTTTTCAAAAATACAATTCAAATCTATTAAAAATACAATTTAAACCTATTAATTTTATTTGAATACTTTACTTTTTTATGGGTTGAAATATAGTGCTAAAAGTGAAATGTATTTCAAATTAAAAAAAAAAAGAAATGTATTTCAATTTATAAAAGAAAATTAAAATACAATTATATTATAATTTTATATTATAATGTGTTTGAGGTAATTTTATTTGAATTCACGATCTACCATGTTTTAAGAGGGTCAAAACTCTTAACATGCATATTTTTTTTTGAGTATAAAATTTAAAGAAATATTTGTACTTGGAGTGATTTCATTCATCAAGCCTTGTATTGAAAACCAGGTTTATATCTTGAGAGATTTGATCCCTCTTACTACCTTGCACATCAAGAGTTAAAATAGGTATATGCTAGTTCTTAATAATATTATTTATATTTATATAAATTTGACATCTTTCTATATGAAAATATTATTATTTCTTATTTAATTAAAATTGTGATAATAAATATAGCTATATGTTTTATAATTTCAATGTATAGTATTGATGATGTATATAAGTAGATAAATATATAAATTTAAAAAAAGGTTTATTGTAAAAATAGAAATTTTATTTTCTTATTATTTAAATTTAAATATGGAGTTATAAAATTTGATGATTATGAAAATAAATCATTATTATAATTTATATAGCCAAATAGATCTTAATTTATAATTACTATGTATATCATATATGTTTGGTTATTTTATATAATGGTTTTTTTCTAAAAATACAATGTTTATTTTTATTAATAAAAATAAAATTACAATATAATAAATTGAATCGAATATATTTATTATTTTACTATCTTTTACCTTTTGATTATTTTTTTAATTGAGCCAAAATTTAAATGTCTATACTCATTTACAAACGCTGTAACAAATCTTCTATCTTGAGTTATTGTTTAAATTGTTATAATCATCTAGAGACAGTACAATATATGACCTATGCTAGCTTGTAGGGAGTCTCTAAATGAAATGATCAAGGGATAGTCAAAGTGTTCCAAGTTTATTTTTTTGTACGGGGGAATTTTTATTGCCTACAAAAACTTGGGATTACATCAAGATAGATATATTTATTTTTAGTCTCTCAACCCAAAAGGGAGTTTCTGTAGAGAGGACATTGATAATTGGAAACAAAAGTGAACTACAAAATATGAAATATAACTATAGCTCTATCTGAAGATACATTATATAGAAATACTAATATCACAAGAAACACATAATAAGACATGAGATAACTACATTGATAGATATGGATCCCTTCATGAGTAGTTCCCACCACAGGGGAATACCAAGGTGCTCCTCTATTCTATTTAATATATGGTCCAAGTCTCTCAGATAGCAGTGAAGGTGCTCAAAGTTATGAAGGATGTCCTTGATATGCTCTTGTTGATTGACCAGTGTGTGCCCCAATAAAAATTTCATCTACTAGTAAAGGTCAATAATTCGCATTCACTCGTTAAAACGACCACTATTGTGTCCTATATCATGGATCCATCCAACTCATTCTACCAAGACCTCAGTGTATAAGAGGGGTATCTATGTGTGGATGTTTCTCCCTTAACTAGAGAAATTTCTTCCTGAATAGGATTTAACATTGGGTCCCAGTATCATCTAGGAAAATCCTCCAAATGATCATGTATGTGAGTGTTCCCCCTTTAGGCTTGCTCTTGATAACATGCTTCCCCCATTCAAACCTATGCTCACTCCTGTGGAATTCAGATAGAGGAAATTCATTTGATAGTAAAAAATAAAGGAAGATATTGTTGAGATGTAAATTTAAACAATTATTCCACCCCATGTATATCCCAAAATGATTATTTGTTCTAGATAAGGGATGACATAGAAAAGCTTCCATCCATGCCTGCACAGCTACGGGTGCTTCCTTGATCTCCTGGTCCAACTTCCTCTAGACAATGTGGCACCACCATGAAACAAACTAATGATGACTTGCCCCTGAGAACCAAAACTACACTACTAAATCAATGAGCCCAAAATGTAAATAGCCAAGAGACAATGGGGAGTAGAAGGTAGGATTCTATGAATTGAGAATCCGCTATGAAAACTTGAGTACATGGTAGGATTGTTGAATTCCCCCACGTCTCATGCCTAGATAAGTCTCAACACAACTCCTCTCCTTTTACCACTAAAAACGTATAAATCATTGTTTCTAGAAGGGGGAAAACTTAAACAAGAGTTTGAATAATATGACGAAACAAATAAAGGGACAAAAAAAACCGAATACCATTCCCTGCGATTCTTTTAAAAGAACCAAAAATGGTACTTACAATGAGTCTTCATAAGGTGATACCAATTCACCTTCCACATCAAAATCAATAAACCCAAATTCAAGCAAATGGGAAACAATTGAAAACTATAGACATAAGAGAACGGACGACCATGAGGGAAGGAAACATCATCATTAGTAATAAATGAGAGGCCAACAACCAAAACCACCACACATATCAAAACAACAACATAATTATTTTCTTTACTTGCACGTTACAATTGCTTACAGAATTGCAAGTCGAAAAGCTTAATATACCAAAAACAATGCTGAGAAGCAATAGAAAGTTACCCATGAGGTAATTGTTTTTAGAACATTTGAAAGAAAAATCCAACCCTTTAAGAGTTACAAATATAATTAGTGTTAAAAACCTTGAAAGTAAGCGAATCAAATTTTGATCTTATTTGGTATGTTTCCATAATTTTTAATTTTCTTCAAAAGGATTATTCAAATTGTTCATAATATAATTAGTATTTAAAACCCATAAAATAAAAGAATCAGGGAAAATTTTAGGGGCAAATATTCACCCATGGGCTAATTTTCTATACTTTTTCCAAAAAAATTATTTGCTAATTTCCTTTTTTTGTAAAAATGTTTCGTCCAAATTTTATAGAATGAAATTAATGTACCCTAAAAATTGCCAAAAAATTATATATAGACTATATAAAAATATAAAATATCTCCAAATATTTTATAGATTTCATATTATGGACTAGTGGATTTGCCAAGGTTTCTAAAATTTTAAGATAAATTCCAATCCTTAAAATTTCCCCTAAAAAGAATTGAATTTTGATTTTAGTTAATATGTTTCCATTTTTTCTTTCAATTGAGTTTAGCTTGGGTGGTTGGGCGAAACAGTTGTTATCCTCCCCACCTAGTCTAAAGTTGTCACATATATGTTTTCATTGATGGCAACATATGGTAAAATATGTCAAAGATGGAAAAGGAGAACACAGGTGTTCAAGATCAAGCACAAGAAGAAGAAGGAAGATCAACACTAGTGGAGATTGGTGTAGATACATTTGAAGGAATTTCTAGTTTAACATATTACCTCAGAAGTAGATGGGACCCACTAAAATGGATAGAGATTTGAAAAATATCTCCAACTGCATATGGAATTATATAAATGGCCTCCTAGATCAGCAGATATAGCCAGTCAAAGGTGGAACCCCCAAAGTCAAAAAATGCAGAGCTATAGTTGGTGGAGGAGCCATAATAGTAGCTATATTTTACATATGGCCAAATTTGGGGAGAGGATTGGTCGACCAACAAGTCAAGCACTCGGTAGTAAATACCCCCAACCTCATTCCTCCCTTACCTTTTAGCGACGAGTTTATAACTCTAAGTCACATGGCGAAATTGCTAGCAATAGAGATATTGTGCAGTTGGGCTTATGGGAAAGTTGAGGGAAACATTGTTGTTGGGAATAATGCTGAGAGTGGGGGGTGAATCAGTATTAAAACATCAATAAATTTTTCATTTCATAATCAGATTTATATACGCTACTTCAATGAAGGGAACTCGTGTGTGCACGGAACTCTTCTTAAGGCAACCAACGTATATCCAGTGAACTTATGATTTAGTTAATTCATCATATGTTGATCTTTAATTAGTGCATCAGTACTTTATTAACCATTAAAAATTATCCATGTGCAGTAATACATAATAAACCATCACACATAAGCAACACACATGAACACCAACATTTAAGGTGGAAACCCAATGTGGGGGAAAAACAACCTGTTGTTGTCATCTCTGTCTTCTTCTAATATAAGAAAAACCTGTTTACAATCTTGTACTAGAATAGACTCATACAAGTATGCAAGCACCCACTGATAGAAGGCTACAACCTTCTCTAGTTCCCCATCTTCTAGTGGAAGGGAGCTGCAATCCCTTAGCTCTTGTACTAACTGATATGTTTACCAGTACGTAGGTGCTAGCCTATAGAAGGCTCCAACCTTCACTCGTTCTCCAGTTGCTACTGGAAGGGAGATCCAACCCCCTAATTCTTGTACTAGCGAATATGTTTACTAGTACGTAGGCGTTGGCCTACAGAAGGCTACGATCTTCACTCTTCCTCCAAGGACCATGTTTAATAAATTTTTAGACTAGATACTCTTGGTACACAACAACACAAGATGAAGGCCATGTTTCATCCAATTTTCATACTAGACCCATGAGTAACATGGAGGCTCAAAATCAATCACCATCATAATACAACCAATCACCGAAACCCATCAACATTGAAGTAAATCATAATCAATGAATCTAAACAATCAGATCACTGTCACTAGAACGTAGAGCTGAATCAGAACTCTGCATTAACAACCAAAACCAACTGCAACTTCAAATATCATATTTCAGAATATATACGCTACTTAGAAGTGTCGAACCAGCGTGTGTACGCGCCTTCACCAAGGTGAACCAACGTATAGATCCGCAAATAATAATTCATAACTTCACATCTATTCCAGACTTCATACATACTTAGATCATAACATTTAAAGGATAAAACATGCATTAGCATTCGAATCTATCCTATCCATTATCAGACCACATAATGATAAGTCATTTCATGTCTCATGATCCTGATCCATCATTGGATCTCATCCATAATCAACCACTCAGGCGCATACATAGTTCAAATCAAGCAAAGCATCAAAAACCCATAACATGCATATTTGTTTTTTTATCTAACTCTTCATAAGATATTCATTTCTTGCCCTCCTTAGTCCTTTGATCCTCTCCTTCTTATATACTTAGATCCTTTTCCAATACCTCGGACCAAAACCATAGTTATTTTGCTGGTATTCTTTGATGGTATTAATATTCTTTGTCGCGCTCATTACCATGGGTTAATACCAACATAGGAAGGCATAGTATTCATTAACCTTAATTTTCCATGCCATACGTCTTTTTCCTTCTGTGAAAGTGTGTGCATGTGTATACTCTCTTTTTGTTCTGTGTACCTACATGTATATTTTACTTAGACTAGCTGAACCCATGTATTCTTCTTAAAATATTCTTTTTCTTCAATCTCTAGAGTTTGATCTATAATCCTTTATTTTTAACTCTGAATTCACATGTTGCATTGTGAGCTACCATCATACATCATTGATTCATTTATGGGTATCATATATGTGACTTGCAATCAAGGACAATACCTATATCATAATGCCAACAATCTCCCCCTTTGGACTTCATGTCAACCATATTTGTGTTTATTATGTTAAGTTGTAGAAAATGTTAGATATATCAAACAACACCAAGAAACTCTCCCCGTTTGACATTAAGGGCAAAGGGAAGACCAAGATATTCTCCCCCTTAGGGATGCACTGCACATGCTGAATTCTCTGATCATGCTCCCCCTAAGATTTTACCGAGATATCTGATGGATGTGAAATGAAGTACATGACTTTATCACTCAAATATGTGAGTATGACCTTCCTATCACCAATGACTCATACATCCACCCAACCAAGTGGGTTTAAATATTTGACATGAAAAATTCCTTACATGAATGAATATAACAATTGTTACATCATAGGTCTTCTCATGACCTTTACATCAAATGATATACATGACATTTATAACAAAGACCAGTGATCTAAACAAGACCATGATAGTCATCAGCAACTATCATACACCATATATGATCTGCACCATAAGCATGTGTCAACAACATCAAGAACAACAACCTGTATATGTCCATCACCAAAAGAGTCATTTGAATCAAAACAACTATGTGGATCAAGTACCAAGTTCTTCTAATATAATGCCAAAAATTCATTATTAGAAGCATATGCCCCTCCTGAACTTGTGCCAACTGTTCACTTTCAGATCTCATCATTTCATTTGTTAGTAAGAATCATCAAGGCATCATCATCAACAAGTTATTCATCAAGTTATTAATAACTTATGAGGGCCAAAATAACTTCTAAAGATAATCAACAGACTATAATCATTATCAATCAGAACAAAAAAGATAATTGATAATTGACTGAACAATATCAAACCCCTTTTCCTGAGTATGTCCCACTACTTCTTCTTCAAACCAAAATATACACGACTATGCAGCTTCTAACTTGCATATATATGTGACTGTGCAGGTTCTAACTTCCGTATATATGTGACATGTCTTCATAATGATTGCGTATGAGAATTATAACACCTAAATTTCATACTTTCAGTTCCTCCCGAGTCTGTTCTGTTTGTATATTGAGCTATGCCACATCTGTCTGACTATAATTCCTTCTTCTTCCATACCTTGGAGTGTGATGATGTTTGTTCCTTTTTGTATGTTGGCTGCAATTTTCTCCTACATTCTTTTGTTATATTCCCAAACTTGTTACAAGTATAACATATTATATGTTTCATATTCCTTCTATAGAAATCAATGGCTTTGTAACGAAACATATTCCAAGAAAAATAATATCCCTTAAAGTACTTGGAAGCTGATGATCTTTCTGTGAGATAGTTATTAGCTTCAAATTTTACTTCTGCATCTGGTTTCAACATGTCCAAAATTATGACATATAAAACATTCAACATTATTCATTTGATTAACACTTCCATAGTTAGGAGTAAATTATTTTCTTTAGATAATTTCTTTTTTTGGTTGTTGATGGGGTTGACCTCTTATCTCCTAGTTGATCATTTCAGAATTTGCATTAGAGTTCTTTGTCTCATCTTGTGAGATTCACCTTCAACAATTTCATGAAAAAAAAGACCAATTTTGATGGTAGGAGACCTTTTACTACTAAGAATATTGTCCAAAATCTTAGTACTATCTTGAAATCGTAACAATTTATCATTTTCTTCTAATTTACCTTTTAAGATATATATCTCAACCTCATATTGCTCTTCCTTTTCCAGATATTGCATCTTCATGATTTCTTCTTTCTTCTGATTGTTGTTTTAATTTGACAATCTCATTTTCTTGTTCCTCATTTGCTTGAGGTAGTTCTTAATTCTGCTTATTTTAATTCTCAAGATCTTATTTTATAGAGATGATCTCAACTTCAAGACTTTGATAGTAACTAGATCTATTTTTAAGTCTCTTGATTTTTGTACTCTTTTCATTTAATTCATTTCTTAATTATGTCACTTCATCCTCGAGCTTTTGACATTGATCTTCCTTTTCCTTTTAGTGCTTCCTTACTTTCTTTCCTTCCTCCAATTGAACTTTTAATCCGATAACTTCTTCTTTGAAGGAACACTCCCTTTTGTTAAATAGATCTTGTTGATCTCAAATTTTATCTGTGAGTCTTTTAACTTCTGCCTCTATATTTCTTTCACTATCACTTTCAATATCTTCATCATTGCATGAATAGAGAAAAGTATCATCAGAAGACCAAAAATTTGTACCTGATACTTATTTTGTTTTTTCATCTTCAATCTGAGGCGATTCTGAATCTGAATACTTGCTTCGACCTAATCACCAATTGTCTCTCATGCGGTCATTGTTCCTTTGGGATGTCTTCTTCTTCTAAGGTGCTTTCTTATTTTTCTTCTTTCTCACTTTCTCAACGGATCTCCTTCAAGCAATCAATCTTGTGCCAAAGGACCTGCTCTAATACCAATTGTTGGGAATAATACTAAGAGGGGGGAGGGTGAATCAGTAGGAACACATCAATAAAATTTTTCATTTCATAATCAGATATATATATGCTACTTTAGTGAAGGGAACTCGCATATGCACGCAACTGTTCTTAAGGAAACCAATGTATATCTAGTGAACTTATGATTCAGTTACTTCATCATATGTTGATCTTTAATCAGTGCATCAATACTTTATTAACCATTAAATAGTAACCATGTGTAGTAATAATGTAATAAACCATCACACATAAGAAACAGACATGAACACCAAGATTTAAGGTGGAAACCCAATGTGGGAGAAAAACCACCTGCTACTGTCATCTCTGTCTACTTTTAATATAAGAAAAACTTCTTTACAATCTTGTACTGGAGCAGACTCATACCACTATGCGGGCACCCATCTGCAGAAGGCTACAACCTTCGCTTGTTCTCTAGCTTCTACTGGAAGGGAGCTACAACCCCCTAGCTCTTGTACTAGCCAATATGTTTACCAGTATGTAGGCGCCGGCCTATAGAAGGTTCCAACCTTCACTCATTCTCCAGCTGCTACTGGAAGGGAGCTCCAACCCCCTAACTCTTGTACTAGTGGATATGTTTACTATTACATAGGCATTGCCCTACGGAAGGCTACTACCTTCACTCTTCTTCCGGGGACATGTTTGATAAATTTTTAGACTGGATACTCCTGGTACACAACAACACAATATGAAGGCCACATTTCATCCAATTTTCATACTGGACCAATGAGTAACATTGAAGCTCAAAATCAATCACCACCATAATACAACCAATCACTGAAACCCATCAACATTCAAACAAATCACAATCAATTAATTTGAACAATCAGATCACTGTCACTAGAACACAGTGATCAATTATAAATCTGCATTAACAACCAAAACCAACTGCAACTTCAAACATCATATTTTAGAATATATATGCTACTTAGAAGTGTCGAACCAGTGTGTATATGCGGCTTCACCAAGGCAAACTAGCGTATAGATCTGCAAATAATAATTCATAACTTCACATCTATTCCAGATTTCGTACATACTTAGATCATAACATTTAAAGGATAAAGCATGAATTAGCATTCAGATCTAGCCTATCCATTATCAGACCACATAATGATAAGTCATTTCATGTCTTATGATCCTAATCCATCATTAGAACTCATCCATCGTCAACCACTGAGGTGCATACATAGTTGAGATAAGCAAAGCATCAAAAACCCATAACATGCATATTTTTTTTGATATAACTCTTCATAATATATTCATTTCTTGCCCTCCTTAGCCCTTTGTTCTTCTCCTTATTATATACTTAGATGATTTTCCAATACCTCGGACCGAAACCATAGTTATGTTGCTGGATATTATTTGATGGTATCAATATTCTTTGCCACGCTCATTACCATATGTTAATACCATGGTAGGAACCCCTCGTATTCATTAACCTTAATTTTCCATCCCATGCATGCTTTTCCTTCTGTGGAAGTGCATGCATATGTATACGCTCTTTTTGTTCTGTGTACCTGCATGTATACACTACTTAGACTACGTGAACCAACATATACTTCTTAAAACATTCTCTTTCTTCAATCTATGGAGTCTGGTATGTAATCCCTTGTTGTTACCTTTGAATTGACCTGCTGCACTGTAAGTTGCCATCATACTTCAATGATTCATTTTTGTGTATCATATATGTGAGTTGCCATATAGGACAACACCTGTATCATAATGCCAACAACTGTTGCATAGCAGGTGGAGGAGACCGACCCACGACCATTTGGCGTGCATTAAAAGGTGCACCGAGAGGGTTGTTTAACAATATATCAGTGGCAAGTGAAGAGTTAAATGATGTGCATGTTCTAAGGTAGATCAGGCCCCATTTGTCCCCATCAAGGCATGGACAGAGGTGGGTGGGGGTCAACACATTTGATAGTTGATAGGAAGGGGGGTTGTACAATGGGCGGTTTTCCCAAACCACAAATCATCAGATCAATGGTTGTGGTGGATTGCACCCCCCCCCCCCCCCCCCCCCCCCCCATCAAAACAACAAACCAAGATGAGGGGGCATGCAAAAACCACAAGTGGTTTTTCAACTGGCTAGGAAACATGGCAGATGGTGAAAAGTTGCGTATAATTAAAATGGTCAAGACTTTTATAAATTTTTTATAAAGGAAAAATGGAAAAAAACCAAGGTTTCAGGGACCCTTTCTCTCTCCTTTGGCACAAAAAAGGTGGCATAATTTGATTGCCTCATAGGGATGATGAAGCTGCACAAGTGGATGATGACATCAACAGTGACGTGGCCTAATGAGAGGTGGACATATCGCAAGAAGACTTGGGGTTTTCAAGTATCCAAGTGGGCCATTTCCAGATGACACATGGACCACTCACAAAGAACCACGTGGCATAGGTGACATAAGCATGATGTCATCCCATTGGCAAGATCCCAGAAGGATTTGAAGTGGTGCATAGAAGTCCAATGTGCTGACTGGGCATCAGGGAGACATAGTTGTTGTCAAAGCCAACTTATCCCGAGTGTGAAATGATTGTATTGTAGGTGCAGTGAATGGAACCCACTTGATAACTTAGCTCACAAGGTAAATCTAGGAGGCATTTCATGTAGCAGAAGCACCAGGATACAGGCATTAGGCTTGCGGTGGTGGTACAACATGGTGGTAACCAATGAGAAGTGGGTCGGGTGGAACCCATAGGACACGTCGACCAAGTGGCATGACCCCGGAAGATTTGAAATGGCATCGAGGTAAAAGGAGTTGGGGCTAAAGTGCAAAATGAGGTTTTATTTATCATAGTGATCGAGAGCGCATGCTTAAGGAGAAAGAGTGCGGAGGTAAGTAGTTTAGTGCCTAAAGACTAAGGTAGAGGTCACAAAACTTGGTCACATGGGTGGATAAGAGAAAAGGGGCCAACGTGCAAGGGCTTAAAAGACATATTGGCAACATGGACGTGTTTTAATGATAGAATTGGTAGTTAAGACAAGGTTGAAGCTCACTAACTATAGAAAATCTCTGCGAAAACCTGCTAAATTTCCAGAGTTGTTAAAATTAATAAAAGAACTCAAAGTTTGAGCTCAGAACAGAAAAACAGAGGTTGATAACTTGAAGATCAATTTAGAAAACTAGAATAACTAGGACAAAGGTAAAAATCAAGAATCGTGCAATAATGCAAGAATAGAAAAGATGACAAAAAAGGGAAAGAAAAATTATTTATTAGCAGAATCAATTGAGGAATTCCGCAAGTTTTTACAAGTGCTTGGGTGCAAGACTTGGTGGTGAAGCAAGGTGATGATGTGCTCATGTGATGGTGTATTTCTTAGTAATCACATACTGTTTTGGTGGTGTTGGATAAAAAAAATTAATTGTAGAGGGGTGGCATTCATGGTTTTAGTTTTAAAATGGATGGGAGATGAGACATTGGGTGTTAAGCAAGTTGTAGAACGTAGATCAGGGTTTGGTGCTCCTTCCAGAATTTGTTGGAAAATATTTGGGTTTTAGATCCATTTAGTTGTAGCTAACAAATCAGGGAATTCTAGCTTCATGTTGGTTGTATCCAGAGAAATTTGCAGTAATGAGTTTTATCTTGCCTTATGAAGGAATAGAAGAGCAGTTTGAAGAATTCATTTATTCCTTGTGTTACTAATATCATTTCATGTCATGATTATGTGAATGAATTGTTTATGGTTTCCTAATATCATTGCATAATTGAAAGAAAGTTTTTAAATTGTTAAGACTCCTACAATATTGATCCATCCCCCCTCTTAATATTAACCTAGTTTCCAACAATTGGTGTCAAAGCCTGGTTACTTCATATAAGTTTAACAACTGGAAGAAAGATCAAGGACCATGGGAAACCAAGAAGGAGGATTTACCAATAGGACACTTATGTTCAATGGAACAAACTATGTGTTTTGGAAAGTAAGGATGAAGAATATGAAAAGATGGAGTTTACATGTAATGCTAAAGCCACAAGTGCTCTAATTGTTGGCCTACTTGAATTAGAACTTGAAGGCGATGGACTACACATCTACTAAAGTTATCTAGGACAAGATGAGTAGCTTATATGAAGGTGACAGATATGTAAAGAAAGCTAAAATTAAACGTTTTAGAATGAAATTCCAGTCTTTAAGGATGCATGATGACGAATAAATTGCAAAATATCTTTCATATTTGATGAAGTTGTGAACACCATAAGAAGTCTTTATGTGAAGCTAGATGAAGTTGTAGTAGTTCAAAAGGTGTCGAGGTATCTTCTAGAGAATTTTTATCCCAGGGTTTCATTCATTGTAGAAATGAACAATATGAACACAGTCACTGTAGACCAACTACTTAACATTCTTATTTCCTATGAGATGAGAAAATCAAAGGGTAGGCCTACAACAAAAGAGTGAGCCTTCAAAGTAGATAAGAATCACAAGGAAGAGCATGATGATTCATGTTCTGCACTAGATGAAGAAGGAAGATACTCAATCCTCATGTGCAAGCACATGTAGCTTTGATGTCCATGGAGGAACCAAAGGATGTTGCACAAGCCAGTCAAGATCATAAATAGTTAAATTTTATGCATGAATAATTGGATCAAATTGAGAAAAATCAGACATGAGAACTTTTCCAAGACCAACAAACGAGAATGTCATTGGCACTAAGTGGGTCTTCAAAAATAAGTTGAATGACCATGGTGAACTGGTAAGAAACACAGATTATATTCAGGAATGCAAACTTATATTCAAAGTTAAAAAAACAGATTAACATAAAAATCAGGTGCAAACTTGTTGTTAGTAAAAGCATAGATTAACATAGATATCTACTCTACTTTTTCGATTGCAGTACCCGCTGTAAATGATCCTTCCCTCCCTAGTCTTAGTAGTCAGTATGAGCACTGGCTGGCTTCGGTTGCAGAAAAGGCCATCCTCAACGAACCCTGAATTCTAGATCATGAGGGTTTTCATTTCGTTGAAATTAATCTCTCCTGTTGATGATACACTAATTTCCATCGTTCATTCTTACAGCCAGAAGATTAACATCTGTAATACATATACCTCCAAATTTCCTTTGGATAGATACAAATTAATTCCATTTTGACCTTTAGGCCTGTACTATTTTCAAACACCTTTGTTTAAATGCATTTCCATGTGACAACCAATTTCCCTATTGAAATTTAACTCTAGCTTTATTTTTCTGGAATGTATTAAATCTCATGAATTTAAACTTCAAATCACATACTTTTACATAATTTAAATTTCGAATCACATATTTTTACATAATAACTTATAATATGGCCATAACCAAGAACACTTATTCTGGTTTCTTAGACCGTGATTACAAACATTTCTTATTTCCTTGTAGATTTTCTTCTTAAAATTGGTTGGATTTTTTTTTATATGAAGGTGAAAATGATAAGTTTTGATTGTTTAAATTGAGAATTAAACCTGTTTCAATGAGACAGGGGCTAAAACTCCATTTACGATGCTTCTATTTTAGAATCATGTGTTTTTATCATCAAATTCTGTAATATTATTTAAAAGGCGAGGCTTCGTACACAAATAAATTGCTCTCTCCTTCTCTTCTTTAACAGAGATAGAGAAAGTCAAGATCATGAACTCATAATTTGGCTCAGGACTTTTCTTTTGATTGACAATCTGTGAGATTGTTCAACCAAACCCCATCAAGAGTAGAATCTCAACATCTTTCTATTTCCGAGCATTATTATTATTATTCAGTGTGGGAAAGGTGTTGGAGATAATGGAGAAAAGCTAAACTTAGATTACTGTTATAGTGATGATAGGATTGAGACTCTAATTTTAGTTCTCAGATCCTAATATCCAGGGAGTGGTTCAAACCACCCTGATTGTGAGAAAGCCTATATATACTAGGTTGTTCTCCTGATTGTACATTGTGTGTATGTGTGAACTTGTGCTTGGGAACTCTCCAGGTATCTTACTTGGAGAGCCACTTAATTAATAGAACATCATTCTTTTATCATGGTATCGTAGCAACAAGACAAAGGGACTTGTACGCTAATTTGAAAGGTGTGACTGACGTAAAGTCATCGCGTGGTTTGGAGGACCAATTTCTGCAACAAATGACTTGCTTTGGGTCCACCCGAACATTGCCATTGCTAAACTTGAATCTGTTTTCCTTCTTAGTCGCAATGTCGTTTAGCCGTCTGTCATCTCCGTTCTCCCTTTGCCGCTTAACTGAGATCTCTCTAGGCATCTTTTGCCATCTATCAAAATAACTCTCTGGTTCACTAGGGAAAGCCTGCACAATCTGGAGCAAGAACTTGAATGCATTGCTCCTGCTTTTAGTCAATTTCACCATCTTCCATTTTCCGAGCTTCCCTTTGGCAACCCCTCCGTTTTTTCTCATCTTCATAAAGGCACCATTCGTAGGCCCAGGCTTCCATATCCAGATCGGGATAAAGCTTACTACAATATGTGTGCTGGAAGTGATAACCACATCTCTTGCAGAGGAAGATATCACACTCAAACTCCACATCGCTGCACATTGTGCATGCCCTCACCGCTTTCTCACCAACTCTAAGACTAATCATCGCCATCTCCTTCATGTGACCTGCAGATTTCTCCATTGTGAAGCCATTTATTAATAGATTCAAGTTTTATGAAGAACGATGCTAGAAACAAATATGTAAGCGGTAATCTCGGTTTCATAATTCGTTGTGATGCATTAATTGACCAGTGCCTTTCCTACAGAGAAAGTTGCGCTGCTTCATTGACCAGTCCGTGGGAGCTAGATCTACTGAAGTCCTGTGAGGCAGTCAGATCTGCCCTTTTGTTGGTCAATATTATCGAGATTGACAAATCGAGTTTTGAAGATATATCTAAGAGGTTGTCTGTTGATGGATCTACCTAGTGGAATAGATCTGGTGTGGTGAGCATGGAGGCATGGTGTGGCCACTGCATAGTGAGCACCAAGGGTTTGGCTTTGTGCGGATCGTAGTATGATCCGATCTCGTGGTGGTTGGAGAATATAAATGATTTAAGGTTAAGTACAACATGCATACATGTCCCTTCAGCAATCTAAGGCGAAAAATAACGAGTCCCGGACCAGGAAGCTGGGAAGATTTGTGGAACATTGGTGTGGATCTTGAGGCAGTGCTGTAAAAGCAGCGTTCTACCCATGAAATATGTGCATCAGAATTAGATATTGAGAACATTTTCAGTTTGTGAGAGGTTGTGTAGTTGCTCGTCGTTAGAGCCAAGGGCACTAAGACATGTTTGGCATAGAAGCCACTGCCTACAAGGTTCTACAGCTGAAGAGCTACCAAAGGGAGAAGTTTCCCGCATGCGAGGTAACGGGGTTGTTGGAGCTCATTAGAGGTCCATGTAGAGTCGAAAAGAAATCTCAAAGTGAGATAAGCTGGACTTTTCCAATATGGCTGCAGTTTTAGACATATTTGATCCTGATGATATTTTTTCATAAGGCACAGTAGTTTTATTAATGACCACGATTATCAAGAGATTCTATATGTTCTGAAACAATGTGAGACTGAAGACTCGCGAGTTGCTTTTCAGGAAGGGTGTGAAGAGGAACAAAGTGTTGAAGATCAATGGGACGAGCGAGATGAAGCTAATTGCAAAGATGTGGCAGAAGAAAACAATGAAAACTATGGTCTGGGACTCGTTTTAGTCTTCTTCTTAAGGTAATCTCGATTTCATAATTTGTTGTGATGCATTACTTGACCAGTGCCTTTCCTACAGAGAAAGTTGCGCTGCTTCGTTGACCAATCCGAGGGAGCTGGATCTACTGGTGTGCTGCGAAGTGGTCAGATCTGCCCTTTTGTTGGTCAATATTGTCGAGGTAGACAGATCGAGTTTTGAAGATCTATTTAAGAGGTTGTCTGTTGGTGGATCTGCCTAGTGGAACAGGTCTAGGGTGGTGACCGTGGAGGCGTGGTGTGGCCACTGCATAGTGAGCACCAAGGGTTTGGCTTTGTAAGTGCGCATACATGTCCTTTAAGCAATCTAAGGCGGAGAATAAGGAAGTCATGAAAAAAGATATGGTAGAAGAAAACAATGGAAGCTTGCAAGAAGACTAAAATGAAAACTCTCTTACCAAGTTTTTTCGTGTTTTTAATTGTAAGCCTAGCTGAGACTAGACCAGCTCGCGTATGTTATTGTTTAGTACCCTTTCTCCATTAACGGGGAGTGTTGGAGATAATGGAGAAAAGCTAAACTTAGATTACTGTTATAGTGATGTTAGGATTGAGACTCTAATTTTAGATCTCAGATCCTATCCTAATATCCACGGAGTGGTTCAAACCACCTTGACTATGAGAAAGCCTATATATACTAGGTTGTTCGTACACTGTGTGTATGTGTGAAGTGCTTGGGCACTCTCCAGTTATCTTACTTGGAAAGCCACTTAACAAGGTTTAATAAATTTTTAAAAATTTATAATGAATGTAAGTGGGTGGTTAATTTTTAATGAGGTGAATGTGATAATTATTCTAAGGAGTTGTCTATAATGCGACTTTTTGAGATTCCGGTGACGGAATCCGGCGGAAGAAATTGAGATGAAATCATGATTTGTTGCAGTTAAAATGGTTTTTTAACTGCATATTCGGATTCAGCACCCTGAAAAACCCCTGGGACGGTTTCATTGTGCAGAAATTAGCTATCAAACTTGGATTCCAATAAATTACTGCCGGATTTTCACCGGAAAAAATCGCCGGAAAGGCTTTCAAAAAGTCGCGTTAAAGACTACTCCTTATTCTAATACTCTTCTAAATACAGTTAAGATAACAAAATTTAAACAAAATTTCTGATATCATGTTAAGATTTTGTGTTACATCAAAACAAAAAACTTTAATAAACTTTAAAACAAACTACTTTAATAAACTTTCAAATCCTTACCATTACCCAAATGAGCTATTAACCCATGTTCCCAATATAACTGCTAATCCATTTAATTTATTGGCAATAAATTAAGCGTGACAATTACTTCAACAGACTCTGTATCTTCCATTGCTTTATGGATTAAAGGACATAATTCTGCGTATATTCACTGTGGAATACTCCCTCTCTACAGCTACTTCGATTCTCTTCATTTTTCAGCATACCTGGAACCCTCCATTGTTGTACGTTTTCTCTTACGCTGCGTCACAGTTCCAGATGGTTTTTTTTTCAGTGGAGCAACTTTTAGGTAATAATCCTTCTGGTTCCGATTCCCGACATAATTGCAGCGGTGTGACAACCTCTACGATGATGCTTTGATAGGCTAAAGTAGGTAGAACTCAGTAGCCTTTCCCACGCCATCGAAGCTCACGTTGATTGGTGGAGTTGTGGTTAGTCTGCTTGACCAGTGGACCGAACTAATAACTGTAGAGACCACCAACTCATTATAATTGATATTGAAGTAATATTGAATTGGTTGTCGGAGATTTAGAAAACAAAAATTTATAAAATATTCGTACATCAAAGAAATATGAGGGAATCATCATTCCTTTTGCTGGTGTCTTTTTGCAATCTTTTATAACACTCTCAATCGGCACTGTATTTCTTTTAAAACCTTTTCGAATCTTTCCGTATATGTTATAGTGGAGAATTTTGTTTTATTAACCGCGTAAGCCCTAGTATCAAGGTTTGCTATTAGTATTTTTGTTCAGATAAATTTATGAAAAGGAAAAACTTACAGTGCTTTATTTAACAATGATGATTGATGTGTTGATTTGTAATATCTAAAATAAAGCCTCCGCAAATTAACGAAATTGATGGACAATAAATTGTATATTTGGAAAAACAAGTTTTAGTGAAAAGGCAATGGTAAATGAATGACATATAAAAAAAGTGAATGGTAAATCAATGAAATAACATTATTGACGTAGCATTTTACTCTTTAGCTTAGTTTAGTTTTTAGTTTTTAGTTTTTTTTTTTTATTATTTAAAAAGCAAAATGATATTTTATTTTTTATTTTTAGCAAAAGCTGAAAAGTATTTTGTATAAAATAAAAATTAAAATAATATAAAAATTTACTTTTTAATTTGGTTTATTTATATAAAATTGAAAAGCATAATAATAAAATGACATTTTATTTTAATTTACAAAATTTAAAAAGTATTTTATATAAAATAAATAAACAATATTTTCTTATAAATAATGGTCAGACATAAACAATATTTTCTTACCTACCTATTGATGCTCATCGAGTTGTTTTTTTGGTAATGTACCTTAGTGAATGGGGCCACTATATGCCAAGAAGTGATTGGACTTGCTTATTTGTTATTTGACAAAGAATAAAAGAAAACGTGGAGTAAAGATTATTCTTTCAATATTACTAATCATTTAAATAAGATTACATTGGAGACATTAGTTGTAAATGACTACAGTGATACTAAACTGAAACTAAACTCAATTACATTGGAGACATCAGCAATAAATAACTCTGAAACTGAACTCAAGTTATACTAAACTGAAACTAAACTCAATTACATTGGAGACATCAATAATAAATAACTCTAAAACTGAACTCAAGTTAACTAGACTAAACTAAAACAAAATGTGACACTTAGATAGACAATTGTGACACCTAGCAGGTGGTTGTAATTAGATTCTCCAACACCCTGCTTAATTTCAACCACAAAAAAAATTAAACTAAGATATGCTTGTTGCTAGGCTTACAATTTAAAAAAAATAACTTCAACTAGATTTTCTTTTCTCTTTCTCTTCTTCCAGATATTGTAGCCTCTAAATTGTTTCATCTTTTTCTTCTTCGTGTATCCTTCAAACTTCAGTTTCTTCATTTGTTGGTGCAAATTTTCTATCGTTCCAAGTTGTCAAATCATGTCCTGGACTTCTTCAAAAATCAACTTGTATATGTATTATTGCCACGTGTCATCTTTTCGTAGTGTTCTTTTCATCATCCATCTTCTGATGCAACATAAGTCCATAATTGCATCAAGAGGCTCATTCTACAACCCAGTATGACCCCGATGTGTAAGTATGTCACATCCTCAAAAAATAATAAAAAATGTTTTCACTAATGTGGGTCAATCTTAAATTATATATAACTTTTTAATCTTATTAATGGACTAAGGTTAATTATTAAAATATAACTATGTATTTGAATGGATAGTAATTTATATCATTCCTTTAATAGTTCCTTTATCATATAGGTTAATTTGAATGGATCATAAATTTAAGTTTAAAAAAAAATTACCACATCAAAATTCCAAATTAGGTAAAATTGTAGACATTTTTACTCTTTACTAAGGCCATTTCCATTTCCTAAATCAAAGGAAAAAGGTTAATTCAACACAAAGATTGGAAATTCTTGCTCCAAAATTTTTAATATTTCTTTTAGCCAAAGATTTGTAAAATAAATTTAAAAGGAAAAGCGTTGTTCCCTATGGATATATTTAAATCTTTAAAGACATAATATTTCCACATTAAATTTAATAACTTTGGATTAATGCAATATTCAATTTAATATAATTTTCAATTATATATTATATTATATATATATATATAGAGGGAAGAACAAACACAGAGTGATAGAGGTGGAGAGATAGGGGGAGTGATAAGGGAGAGGAGGAATGAACAGAGAGAAAGAGAGGAGTGATAGAGGGAGAGAAGGGTAAGAGAGAGGGTGGGAGACACAAATATGGAGGGGGGAGAGAGATAGTGACAAGGTTAGAGGGCAGAGAGAGAGAGATAGAGAGAGGGGGGAGAGAGATAGTGACAAGATTGGAGGGCAGAAAGAGAGAGAGATGGAAGGGGGGAGAGGGAGGTAGGAGTGAAACATAGAGAGGGGAAGGACCAGAGAGAGGAGGAGAGAGAGGGATAGAGAGATGTAGTTGGAAGGGGAGAGAGGGAGTGAAGAAGAAAGACATAGAGAGAAAAATGCAGAGGGAGAGAGAGAGAGTCTGTATCTTTTGGGGTGAGATAGAGAGACAAAGAAGGAGAGATGGAAGCAATGGGAGAGAGAAAGAGAGATGAGAGAGGAAGGGAGATAGTGATAGAGTTGGAGGGAAAAGAGAGAGGGTGGGGAGATAGAGTGAGGTGGGACAGAAAGGGACATAGAGGAAGGAAGAGAGAGTAGAGAGGGAGGGAGGGAGAGGGAGTTGTAGGGGGGGAGAGAGGTAGGTAACAATAAAGACATATAAATATAAAGGTGGAGAGGGAGAGGGAGAGAGGAGAGAAAAAGGGAAGTGAGATATAAGGGGGAGAGTGGGAGAGGGAGACGAAGAGGGAGGGAGAGATAGATATATATGGAGGACAAGTGTGTATGCTTTCGAGTTGATATATATAGGGAAAGGAGAGGCAGAGTGAGATATAGATATAGATGGGAGGTGAAGAGAGGGAAAAAGAGTGAGGGAGAGAGAGGGAGGGAGGGAGGAAGGGAGGGATAGATATATATGGAGAGAGTGTGTGTGTGTTTGGGGGTGATGAGATAGAGAGACAAAGAAGGAGAGATGAAGGGAGATATAGATATAGATGGAAAGGGTAGAGAGGGAAGAAGATTTCTTGCACAAGATGGATTGATTTTAGTGTAGATGATGGTTTATAGTACTATTTGATTGCTTGCATTAGATGCATTGATATCAGTGTAGATGTTGATTTCTAATTATATTTGATTGTTTTCACTATATGCATTTATTTCAATGTAGATGCTTATTTCTAATCCTATTTGATTACTTTCCCTAGATGCATTGATTTCACTGTAGATGGTGATTTCTAATCCTATTTGATTTCTTGCACTAGATGTATTGATTTTAGTGTAGATGTTAATTTCTAATTATATTTTATTGTTTACACTAGATTCATTGATTTCAATGTAGATGTTGATTTCTAAGCTTAACTGATTGCTTGCATTAGACACATTAATTTCAGTGTAGATGTTGTTTTCTAATCCTATTTGATTGTTCACATTAAATGGATTTGATGTTGTTAATATTGAGGTTGCAAAGTATTGAAAATAATTTTCAAGATTAGATAGAGGGAAGAATATTTCTTGCACTACATGCATTGATTTTAGTGTAGATGTTGATTTCTAATCCTATTTGATTTCTTGCTCAAGATGCATTGATTTCAATGTAGATGTTAATTTCTAATCCTAATTGATTGCTTGCACTAGATGCATTTATTTTAGTGTAGATTAGGATTTCTAATCTTATTTGATTGCTTTCATTAGATGTATTGATTTCAGTGTAGATGTTGATTTCTAATATCATTTGATTGCTTGCATTAGATTCCTTGAATTTTAGTGTAGATGTTGTTTTCCAATTCCTATGTGATTGCTTATTCTAGATGTAGTTATTTAAGTGTAGATGTTGGTTTATAATCTTATCTTAGGGTCCAACCCTAACCCCTTTATTTACGTAATAGACCCAATGCGGTGAACTCTTAGTCATAGTTAGTTAAAGAGTCAATAAAGCTCGTATTAATAATTGTAAGTGGTTGACCCGCATTTAAGAAAGGTGCCACAGTTAGTTGCAAACGGGCCATAATTAATAAATAAAGTGATTAACCCATGTTATGCAAAGGACCATTAGTCGTTAGGTTGTTGGAGGTCATTTAGCTATAAATAGTCGTAGTTAGAAGGGAAAGATCATTGAGTCTTATTTGTAATCGAGCTCTACTTTGCTGGAGATTGCCCCCTCGAAGAGGCAAGTGAACATTGCATCTATCTTTGAATAATAAAATACTTGTTGTTTTTTCTCATTTTATTCTGTGTTTTGGGTTGTATTTCTTGGCATATTTGGTATTCTGGAATTTCTTGTAGGTCAAGAGCATAACAAGTGGTATCAGAGCATTTTCTAGGGCCGGTTGTACCTCCAATTTTTGTAGCCTTTTTTTTAGGATAGAGACATGTTCCTGTGTCTTTAATCCATGGGATGTGTCATTGAGCGCATAAACCTGCAGATTTTGGGAGGCTTGCACGTAGGAAATACAAGAGGTGGTCATGCTTGTTGGACTCCCTTGTAACCCCTGTGGGTACCCCTTCAAGTAGTAGCATATTAGATAGAACCACACATGGACTGCACTTCCACGTACCCTTTGGGTTTATCAGAAGCACCCTAGGATCACCTGAAACCTCACCTTATATAAGCTATCAGTTGTCTTGCTGCTACAGTACACTGAGAACAACACTCGAGGAGATTACTCACACGTACGATAAGGTATTCGGGTAGTATGGCTAAGGGTAGATTTGGTCTTCCTTAGTTAGCACCTTGAAAGATTGGGCTGAGTACTATTGTTGGACCCTTATGTGTATTGTGATCTATAGCACTTGACACTACTTTATGACCATAGTTCCCTCCACTCTCTGAAGATCGCCCATCATCTTATCTTCCAGATCAGATCTAGCACTTGCGATTCTACTATCATAGTAGAGCAGTTGGAGTTCTGTTGTGCCACAACAATTAGATCCAATACTTGGGGTTTTGCCACTGTAGTGAAACTCGCATTCAATAGTTGGGGTTTCGCAAGCATATCTAATTCTCTGCCTAGTGAGGCTTGTTGTTGCTATAGATTGGGCCCAATTTTCGCAGGACATTGGGCAGGATCAAGTTTTCTGGAATTAGACCACTGTAGTTTTGTTATCTCCAGTAGATATGGCTGAACAAAGTAAACAAGGATTGTGCTAATACTGTGATGACGAATACTCCCTGGCGCATAAATGCAAGGAACCAAAATTCTTTCAAATTGATGTTATTGATCACAGCTCATTTGAGGAATCCCCACCCCTTGGGGGAGTAGACGACAAAGTTGAGGACACCGAGCATGACAATGATCTCATAGCTACACCAGATGAACCAATTATCTTGCTACATGCTTTGGTGGGCATTTCTGTGCCCCAAACTGTCAAAATCAGAGGCTTTCTTAAACATCGCCCCATAGTGGTATTCATTGATAGTGGAAGCACTCATAACTTTATCCATAAGTGAGTTGTCGAAGTTGTTCATTATTTTGTACGTGCACTATCTAATTTCCAAGTACTTATTAATGATGGGTGGACAATGAAATGTGCAGGCCATTGCGAAAATATTAAACTTCAAATGGGAGACTGCCACCTAAAGACCCACATGTTTGCAATTAATATGGGTGGTTGTGACATTGTCTTGGGTGCTAAATGGCTTCGCACACTAGGCCCGATCACAATGGATTTCCAGGAGTTATATATGAGATTTAATAATAATGACCACATTCATACACTACGTGGACTCTATGAAGGTGCTCCTACTATCATCATCTCGCATCGAATGGAAAAGTTGTTGAAAAAGGGCCATCATGGATTCATCACCGAGTTTAATGTTATCCAGGCCATTAAATCCACTACTCTTCATATTCATCCTGAGATGTAACAGGTCTTAAAATGCCACCAACATGTATTTGACAAGCCTAAAGATCTTCCACCCTCTAGAGGTGAACATGATCATAGCATCCCTTTGGTACCAGGGGCCCAACAGCTTAATGTGCGGCCATATCGATATCCTTTTTCCCAAAAGAATGAAATTGAAAAAATAATCAAGGAACTCCTTGAAGTAGGTGTTATTCGTCCTAACATCAGTCCTTATTCATCACCAATGGTCATGGTGCTAAATAAAGATGGAGAATGGTGCATGTGTCCGAAATTTCGGGCCCTCTGCAAGCTCACTGTCAAAGACAAATTCCGTATTCTGGTTGTTGATGATCTACTTGATGAACTACATGGGGCTCAATTCTTTACCAAGCTAGATCTTCATTTTGGCTATCACCAAATACGCATGAAAGAAGTAGACATTCCCAAGACTTCTTTTCGAACTCATGAAGGTCATTATGAATTCTTGGTCATGCCATTTGCTCTCTGTAATGCTCCATCTACTTTTCAAAGCCTTGTGAATCACCTGCTAAAACCATATCTCTGAAAATTTGTCCTCGTCTTCTTTGATGACATTCTGATCTACAACCTAACTTGGGGAAAAAAATCTTTAGCATGTAGACTTGATCTTGCAACTGTTCTGAAATCACAAATTATTTCTCAAATTGTCCAAGTGCTCTTTTGGCGTGGAAGAAGTCAAGTATTTGGGACACATTGTGGGTTGTGAAGGTGTTAGGGTTGATCCCAAAAATATACAGGTAATGCAAGGTTGGTCCCAACCTAAAACCTTTAAGAGTTTGAGGGGATTCTTGGGTCTAACTGGCTACTATCACAAATTTGTTTGCAATCATGGTCACATTTCTAGACTCCTCACTAGCCTTCTCAAGAATAATCGATTCCTCTAGAATGATGCAACACAACATGCATTTGTGGCTCTCAAACAAGCCATGTGTTCTAATCTAGTATTGGCACTATCGGACATCACCAAATCTTTTGCGATTGAATATGATGCTTCAGGTACTAGTATTGGTGTTGTCTTAATGAAGGAAGGTTGACCTTGGGCTTTTACCACCCAACAACTTAGTGGGAAAAATCTGGGTCAATCTACCTATGAGAAAGAGATGATGTCCATCTTACATGCAGTAGATACCTGACGACCATACTTATTGGGGCAACGTTTCCAAATCTGTACAAACCATCAAAGCCTCAAATATTTTTTGGAGCAAAACCTATCCTCGCAATAACAAAATAAATGGCTGGCTAAAATGTTTGGATATGATTATGAGCTAATTTACAAGAAAGGGTGTGACAATCTAGTAGACGATGCTTTATCACACCAATTTGAGGATGAAAGCACCCTGCTATCAATCTCTCTTCCCATACCAGATTGGATTGAAGAAGCTAGCAAGGAATGGTTTTCACACCCCTCTCTATCCCAACCTATTAATAACTTGAGAGCAGATCCTAATTCCTCAGTCGACTACCCTTGGAAGGATGAGATTCTTCGCTACAAGGAGCGAGTAGTTATATCGCCAAAATCCACCCTCAAAACCCACATTTTGGAAGAACTTCACTCATCGGCTACTATAGGTTAATGGAGGCTTACAAAATACTTATGCTCACATCTGTCGTTCTTTCTTTTGGACGGGCATGAAAAATGGCATTCTTACTTTTGTAGCTAAAAGTGATGTGTGTCAATGCCACAAAGGAGAAATAGTTAGGTTGCACCTTACATCCATTGCCACTCCATGCCTATGTCTAGATGGATGTTTCCATGGATTTCATTACTGGTCTCCCAAATTCGGGCAACAAATTCATCATCATGGTGGTTGTGGATAGACTTTCTGAATATGCTCATTTTTGTGCTCTACCCCACCCATTTATCCCCACTTTGGTGGCTCAAGATTTTGTGGACCGGATCTTCAAAATGCATGGCATGCCAACTTCCATTATGTTTGATTGTGACCTGACTTTCATCAAAAAAATTTGGCAAGAACATTTCAAGCTACAAGGCACCCAACTCCAACTAAGTACATCCTATCATCTCCAAACCGATGGTCAAACTGAAGCAGTCAGCAAATGTTTGGACACATATCTAAGGTGCTTCACTTCAGAAAAGAAACATCAATGGGTATAGTGGATACCTCTAGGTGAATGGTGGTATAATACTAACTATCATGAAGCCTCAAGATGACTCCATATGAAGCAGTGTATGGCCAACTCCCACCTTCACCTACTTCTTATATACCTTTGATCATTGGCTCGATCAAAGGCTCATAGAGCTTGACAACACTCCAACATTTCTTCTTTGTACTTCAGGCATGGAAGTTTTGTGGACCTTTGTCCTTATTTCCTTGTATCAGAGATCTTTGATAGTCGACCTTCATTCCTAAGACAGAATCACTAATTCGAATTCACTCATGTAGCTACTGACCCATACGCCATCAATACCCCTTTATACTAAGAGATCGAAGGTTTTCATCGCAGAACCACAGTGGTGCAATGTTTCACATTTTCGATTGACGATCTCTGATATTCAAGCCCCTTTTACTTTAGCTCCCTGATATATATCAACCGTAGGACCGGGAGCTTTGACTGGGGCTTAGCCTCAAGGCGCTAAGCCTTTCAGACTCCTGTCGGGGGATATACTTCCTTTGTTATACACTAAGCTATTGGTTTCTTGTTTTTTCCACAAACTAACACCATGGGAGCCCTTTTATTAGGGTTTTCTTCTTGTTTCGCTTATTTCACCAACCACAAATCATCGATCGTCGATTGTCGATTGGCCCCTTTCTTCAGCCTTAGCCCTTGGTTCCTTAATACTTCACGACCACGTGCTAGCCCCCATGTCAGAGCCTTCTAATCAGTGATTTACAAATGTGGCCAATGTGCCAACCATCATAAACCTCTAATTTTTGATCTTCGATCTAATGTCATCACCTACCATGTCGCATCTTTTGACTAGTGACATGTGTCACTTAGATATGGCCCATTAGGCCATACACAAACACTAAAATAACCTATCACATGCCCCTTGATTCAGTGATTTCATGCTAACATAAGCGGCCACTTGTCCCTTATCAGAACCAATCAGATCCTACCACTTTTCCTCATTGGAGCTCCTCCGATGCTACCTTTTGTCCTTATCAGAGCCAACAAGATCCTACCACTTGTCCTCATTGGATCTCCTCTGATGCTCCTTTATGTGCTTATCAGATCCAACTAGATCCTGCCACTTGTCCTCATCATAACTCCTCTGATGAAACCTTCTATCCTTATCACAGCCAACCAAACACCTCCATGTGTCCTCCCGGAGGAGAGAGAAAGAGGCCCGCCATGCTTGGTTTTGCAGCGATTTTATTTGTAAATATATTTTTGGCTCTCCTGACAATTTAACACTAGGGGTTCAAATCATGGAATTTTAACAAAGGATGCATAATCATCGGTATTTATAACTCAACTGGCATTTGCAGATCAGAAAGTTCCAAATACTTATTTGTTATGACAATACCAAACATCGATCACTGATATGGCCTTGTCCTCCGACATGTGATATTGTAACTCGCTAACTGGTGATTAGCCTTAGCTATTGCACCGTGCCTTCGAACCTTCAATTTTCGATTGTCAGGAACTCTAATTACCGATATTGCTATTCGCTGATCAATGGTTCGTAATCGCTGTGCGATGTACCTGGATCCTCCATTGGATGATTGTAAGGACCTATTGGTATGGGGTCCCCTGGGTTAGTTTTGGGGTTAAGATAACCCAAGTTTTGATGTATCTTTTGTAAGTAATGTGAAGTCTCCACGATTTGTGGATGTGGAGTGCATAAACGATTAAAAGGTTTTTTATCCCTTGTTTATGTAAAGTTTGAGTCGATTCTGGGATCCACCCATGGTCCGCAGACCATAGGATTGGATATAAATAAATGTGTCTTAGAGAGTATAAGGTAGGTCATGTTAGAAATCAGATGTGATGGGTCAATAGAAGAGAAGTGATACGAGAGAGAGGTGGGTTAGATAGGAGCAAAAGTCTTTGCATATGAGTGCATAGAGGCCTAGATAGAGTCCGAAGCTGAGTGCCTGGACCCCTCCAGCTGAGTGCATAGGGTGGTTTTATGTCTGTAACATTGAATTGAGAATAAATAAAGAAAGTTACCAAAGAAATCCTATGTATATCTGTTTATCTCTGTTTATGATATATGTTGTGGATAAATAATGTGTTTATGAAATATTTATCTAATGATGCATGATTCTCTTGAATAAGTCTTAATAAATGTACGTAATGCATGTTAAGTACTTTCGCAAATACTAAGACGAATTATGCTATGTTTAATAATAACTTAAGTAGATATGTGCGAAATCTAACCAAGGGTTATTTTCTGGTGTGTGTATGTGGATAAATCGACTTATAAGGGCATGAAATGACTAATTGGAGACCTTCACAAAGGTCTAAAGGCTTTTTAAATAGAGTTGTAGTACCAAACCCTAAGGGCTTATAGATCTGCATGAAGGCAAATCTAGGGTGTTAAAAGACATCACACTCATCTTCGGATGCAAAAACATTATTCTTGCATCTCGCCATACTACTTCAGGTGAGCTTGTAGCCTACGTTATGCAGGTTGTTGTTGAAAGGGCTAGTAGTGTAGGGATTTGTTGGTTGGTGAAACTAACTCTGAACCTGGGTCAGGACCCCCCTAAGCCAAAAAATGGTTTTGTTTCTGGGACCAGGATCTGCTTGAAAGAGGTGTGATGTCACATCACTGGAATCCGACCAAATAAGAAATTGAAAAGTGGTTGGATCAAAATATTCACGAGTTCATGGTGCAAGAAAACAGGGATTCGCGCCTATCGAATGAACAATGGTTGAATAGGTACATGTACACAGAGATGCACAATATCTTCTTGTACAATTTTCCCATTGAACTATATGAGTGGTTAGCCAAATTGACAGCTAGCCAAGGAAGGTGGCAGCTTGATAATCCTATAGTGTGGAGTCCTAAATTAGTGCGGCGATTAGAAGCCTCTAAAAATTAGATCTCACAGGTTATTGATCATTGGCTTGATCAAATTATAGAAGGATTTGTTACAAAATTTGAGGTTGATACCTCAGTCAGCTATAACGAAGCGGAGAGGTGATTTTTCAAAGGATCACATAGGTATTTAAAATCTTTGAATACCTAGATTAAAATGTTGTTATGTGAAAAACAGGTCATGCCATTTCCTTGATGTTCGGAGCTACGTAAAGTGGAAAAATCTTTAGAGATTGAGATAGATCAGGTCCCGAATATAGCCCGTTTATTGGACCTACTTCAAGCGACGATGAGGAAGTAGTATAGGCCTGACCGTGGAGTGTTGTCCAATTGATAATAGAGGGTTTCCCATAGACACATCGTCCATGCACTCCACCTCCACCTCCATCGCATACACCTTCTCCCACACCACCACCACCACCACCATTCAACATGTCAAACACAATAAAGTTTCCGATTTTAAAAGGAATTGGGAGTGAAGATACAGAGCAGTTATGGTTTGTTGCAAATGTTATGTGGATAATGCAACAGATTACTAATGACAATATAAATAAGGAACAACTGGTTACCGCTCTGCAGGATCACGCGGTAACTTGGTATATTATGTGTTGTTCTGATAATCCTCTGGCATCACTACAAAAGACTAAGGTTTGTTTAAACAAGGAGTTTAGTAAGCCTAAGTTTGACTCGCAGTCAGTAGTTGGATTTAAGGAAATCATGATGAGGGTTGATGAGACGCCTTGGGAAATAGATCAAATGTTGAAATGTGTGATTCGAGAAGCTAACATGTGGCTCATAGATGGTCAGCATTGTGAATTATTTATAGCTTCACTTCTGCCCCACCTGTGGATTTCTCTATCGCAACAAAAGATAGGAACACAGGCGGAAGCTTTGGAAATGATGATGAGGTTACATGCAACACCTATTCATGATGCAACCTTGGGGGTGCAGTAGATTCACTCTTAGTTACAAAGTCTCTGCCTAGAATTGTTGAGCTTGAAGAAAGACAAGGAGACTAAACCAGAGGTGTGAGTAGAAGTCTAGTGTCTAAAGTGTAAGAGCGAGAGGCATGATAAAGACCACTGTCATGTATTCGCGAATTATATTGCAGGAGGGGGACCAATTCCCCTAAGACTAGAAACTCCAGTAGGACCGAGCATGGGGACTACGCTATGTTGTGCTATTGGTTAAGTTTTTGGACAACATGTGGTGGATAATTTCCATTCACTTCAGAAGTTTGTCTAGAAACTGCAGAAGTTGTTCTGCACCTTCTGCAAATCGGTGGGCCACGATGAGTGCCATTGTTGAAGCTATGAACAGATGACGGAAAGAACACCTACATATGGATGCAAGAAGAAACTCGACTTCTAGAGTAGGGCGCCGGAGGAGCATGCAGAGGATATCAAGGTAGAGGACAAGGTCAAGGAGGAGGAGGGCCTAGTAGAGGTTGGGGTCAGGTTATTGTTACAATTGCGGGACACCAGGTCACTACATGTGAGAGTTTCAAAATCACACACGCCCATCAGGTCAATACTATAGCCAGTTTGACCACACTATATAAAAATGCCCGCTGCTAATAGCTAAGATGTAGGAGAATAAGGCATAGCCTCAGAAACCTATGTAGAACTTACAAATGATGAGATTTGAGCCCCACGAGGAAGATCAAAGCATTAATATAGTGTTGAGAAGCGGAATAACAATTGGCAATGATAAGGGTAAACAACATGAAGAGGATGAATGGGTCTGCAAAGCCCTAGAAAATGAACTGCGATTTGATCTGGTACGTGCTAAGGAAACATTTATGGAGGCGAAGAAAAGCTTTGCTGAGGCATCCACCTCAGGAAGTCTGGATAACGCGTAAGAAACTAGCACGCCTGCAAAGGTTCACCCCTCTGTGCTTACTACGTTTTCGAAGACCTGCATAAAATTGTTGCACAATAGCAAAGTTGTGGAAGGTTTTCAAGAGTTAATAAACAAATGAACTACTAAGGAAAAGGCCCCTGATAGAAACCAGGTGGTCAGAAAAATTGGAAAACATAAGGCAATAAAAAGGCACGAGATGGGGCTTGCCATGCAGATAGGAGATTATGAGATGGACTAGGTCATTTTGGATCTGGGGTCTAATGTGAACATTGTTCCAAAGAAAACATGGGAAAGAATGGCGATACCTACACTGCAGTGGTCTCCGATTCAGCTCAGAATGGCCAGCCAGCAGAGGATCATCCCTATGCGACGATTACACGAATCACAGTTGATATAGAAGGTGTGAGTGCGATGGTTGACTTTGAGGTGATAGAGATCGTTGATGACAGTAATCCATACCTTGTGCTCTTTAGAATTTACTGGTCCATTGACATGAATGGGGTTATCAATTTGAAGAATAGGATAATTTCGTTTGAAAGGAAATTTCTTCGGGTTGTAGTGTTGTTGAATGCTACAGAAGGAGTGCTTTAGACTGAACCAATCTACAATTATGAAGAAAGTGAGGATGAACTCGACCACATCTATAAAATAACAACATGAGACTAGGACTAGATCAATCCGATGGAAGATGGATGGATTGCATGAGACCAAGAGAGTTCCTACACCTCTAATTCAGATGAAGATTTAGAGCATTGGCAGAATTGTTTGCATGAAGCATCTATATTGCGCTGTAATATGATGATGCAATAGTTGCGTTGTATTTCATGAGAGGTAAGGAATTTACCTTATTATGATGGTTTAAATGATGTGGATAAGTTTTTGGATGCATTTGAGTGTGACATCCCTGAGGACGACTGCTTCCAAGCATTGGATTTGGCATTGCGCTCTACGCCTGCACGATGGTGGGGTACGCACAAGGATAGCTTTGATGGATGGCAGGATTACAAAATAATGATGAGGTTATGGTTTGGACATCCTAACATTAGATTAACTAAGAAATATAGAGGGAAGGATGATCTATGCAATCACCTAGCAAAATCGACAAAAGAGTGGGGGAAAAAACTGCAGCCGGAGTTGGTACACCTATTCTGCCATACTTTGGACACAATTCTGATGAACTGGTTTTTGGAGATGGAGCTCCACCATGGCATCGTGGAGTGGGATATATTGAGGGATGAATTCTTATTGACCTTTAGTTTTGAAGATGGCTTCGCAAGCATCGATGAAGCCCTACAGGAGATTAAGGCAGTTATCCTTAGAACACTGGAAGAGTCTATGGAGTGGGTCTAACGAGACTAGAGTACCGAGCTCTACCATGTGCTAGAATTCTATAATGTGACTGCTCAAGAGGAGGATGATGATCCAAGAAATATTAATATTCCAGAGGGAGAAGGGCATCACGAAGTTGAGGGCCCATAAATAGACAACTCGGACATCACCATGTCATTGAAAACAAAGCAGGTAAAAATTGGGACCTTAGCAGAACCAAAGTTTTCCAAGATTGGATATTATTGGGACGACGCTATTATGGATAAAGTTGTTGAGTTACTCCGCAAATATCATGATCTATTTCCTACCAAGTTTTTGGATTTGAATGGCATAATTGGCGATTTGGGTGTTATGAAGATTACTCTGAAGCAGGACACGAATCCTATTAAGAAAATACCATATCCCCTTAATCCTAAATACAAGGAAAATGTTTTCTAGGAGTTAGATAAGATGCTAGAAGCAGGCATCATAGCACAATTGAAGAATCTGACTGGGTGAGCCTGATGGTGGTTTAGGAGAAGAAGTAAAAGGGTGAGATAAGGATTTGTGTATATCTATGGAAAATTAATGATGCGTGTGTCCATGACCCATTCCCAACACTATTTACAGATGAGTTGTTGGAAAATGTTAGAGGGCAGGAGGCCTACTTATTTACTGAATGGTTTTCTGGGTATCATTAGATCAAGATTGTGCCTAAGGATAGGAGAAAAATGACCTTCATGATGGAATGGGGTTGTTTTCAATACATTATATTGTCGTTTGGACACAAGAATGCGTCTGTGCTATTTTCTCGCATAGTCATCGCAGCATTTAAGGAGTTCATTCATAAGTTCTTGAAAGTGTAGTTTGATGATTGGAGAGTGTTCGAACTAGTAAAGTAGTAAGCTTGCGCTTGATGTTGGATACGTGTCGCAGATACTAGATCGTGCTAAACTTGAAGAAATGTCTCTTTTGTGTTCCTTTTGGGATCTTGTTGGGTCACATGGTATGCAAGAAAGGGATGATGGTGGACCCTGCAAAGATTGCGGTGATAGTGAATCTGGAGGCCTCGAGGAGCATTAAAAAACTACGTGTGATGTTGGGAAATATGGGATATTACATGAAGTTCATCAAAGCTTATGCTCAGATTACTGTTCCCATAGAGAAATTGCTGAAGAAGGATGCAACATTCTATTGGGATGAAGAATTTCAGTGCAACTTATATGTATTGAAGGAAAAAATGGTCATCGTATCGATTTTGGTATTCCTGAATTACAAAAAGGAATTTCACATACATGTGGATTCCTCTTGTATTGCATTGCGTGCAGTGTTAACATAGCCAATGAAGGAGAAATGGACCATCCTATAGACTTTGCAAGTAGGAAATTATCTAAGGCTGAGAAGAATTACTCAACTACTGAACGCGAGAAATTGGCCATGGTGTACGCACTATAGAAATTCAGGCACTATCTGTTAGGAGGGCATTTCAAGATGTACACAGATCATTCTGCCTTGAAATACCTGGTCAATAAGCCTGTGTTGGGGGGGAATATTTGTAGGTCACTGCTACTATTCTAGGAGTATAAATTTGAAGTAACTATGAAGCCAAGGAGGTTAAATACAGGGCTTGACCATCTATCATGGATCGAAACAGGAGAGGAGCCCAATAATTTGAAGGAAGGGTTGTCAGATGTGTAGCTCTTCGCGGTGTGCATAGAAGATAATCACTTTGTAGATACCATTCATTTCCTGACTACAAGGACAACACCAAAAGGGTATACAAGTCAACAAAATAAGGAACTCATAGTACGTGCAGTAGATTTTTGAGTTATTATAGGACATCTGTATAAGATGGTGCAAATGAAATATTGTGCAGATATGTTCCAGATTTTGAGAGAGGTAGAATTCTTGTTGAGGCTCATAGAGGGGCTGTGGAAGGACATTATGCAGGAAAGGCAACTGCACAGAAGACTTTGCGTGCAAGTCTACGGTGGCCAACACTACACAAGGATTCCAAGGTGTATAGTAAACCATGCAATGTGTGTCAAAGAACAGGCCAACCATCATGAAGGGATGAATTACCATTACAGCCTCAAGTATCATTACTGCCATTTGAGAAATGGGCGACTGCTTTCATTGGAACAATTCAGCCCCCAGGGAAGAAAACTGGTGTGTGCTATATCATCATCGTATAGAATATCTAACCAGACGGGAAGAAGCACAACCAGTTAAGGATTGTACAGGGGTTATAACAACAAAGTTTTTGTTTGAGTATGTCTTCACCAGATTTGGCTGCCCAAAAATGTTGAAGAGCGATAGAGGTACACACTTTTTGAACAAAACAATTGGCGTGTTGATAGAAGAATTCCAAGTCTACTATCACAAGAGTACACCATATCACCAAAGGCCAATGGAACTATTGAAGATTTCAATAAGATTTTGGAGAACACGCTGATGAAGATTTGCAATGCGTAGCGAAATGACTGGGATATTCATGTAGCTGTAGTGCTCTAGGCATATACGACTACTTGTAATAAGCTAATAGGACAAACATCGTTCAGGTTGGTATGCGGGGTAGAAGTCGTAATACCAATGGAGTATATTGTGCCTAGTCTATGCATCCTAGCTCTCACAGGTATGGCGGATCATGAAGCCCTGGAGGAATGCCTCATGTAGCTGATGGAGCTTGAAGAGGACCAATTCTTAGCAAGATTCCATCAACGAGTATAGAAGGCATGTGAAAAAGCATGGCAGGATCGCCATATCAAAATTTTCACATTCAAGGCAAACAATTTTATCTTGTTATATGATAGTAAATTCACTAAGTTTCCGGGGAAATTTCAGATACATTGGCTTGGGCCATATATTTTCAAACAGATTACAGATGGAGGCATAGTTTAGCTTGCGAAGTTGAATGGAGAACCTTTTCTGGGAAGAGTGAATGGGAGCCGATTGAAGCTGCATACAGGGGATCCTACGTAATGACTATATGGCGGCAGAGTAGTCTTACTGCTCCAGGCAGTTGCAAGGGAGCATGGGACTATAAACTACACACTGTTAGGGATAGAGAACTACGCAGTAGGAGGGTTGTGCAGAAAATTGTGAAGCTGCAAAATATGAAGCTGCGTGTAGGAAACTGCATTATGGAGAGAGGCGTCGCACAGCACGGCAAAAAAGTGATCATTGGAGTCACTGTTCATTACTTGACAGTGAAAAGACAGTTAAGAGGAGAGGGCTGGCAGCATTTAAGGAAAACATATTTCAAGATATGTCGCCAAAACAACATTAATTGTCAAAATTTGGGGTAATGGTAAGATTTGAATTCAGAACCCCCTATAAATTCTGCATGCTGATCCAACAGAGAACACTTTGCACCCTTAGAGTTGTTGTTGAAATTTGTTGTCTATCACTCATGAGCCGAGCATTTTGGGAGGAATTCTTTGCACACACAGACATTTCTCTTGAAGCCCGTGAGTTGTTTATGGAGAGGATGACTGCCACCAACCCCGCCGAAGCCTTGAGTTCAGAAGCAGCTATATTTGATGTTCCAAGACCTGAAGTATCCAGTGTTGAAGCTATGGTTGCGGCGCCCATGACGCTGAGGTCACCAAGGCCAAAAAAACCCATCACAAAGGAAGAACAACCTACAACAAAGGAAAAGAAGAAAAAGTTGGTGCAGGTACGCACTTCCCCAAAGAAGCATACCCGCGACACTGACACATAAGAAAGATAAGTAGCCAACAAAAGGTAACCAGAAGGTTGTAGACTTGGAGGCAGAAGAAGTCTAGGGAATGGAAGATATTGATGTTGAAGGCGTGGAACCTATCACAAAGCTACCTGGGTATATCCCTCTAAAAATGGGAAAGGAAAAGATCACAAAGGACCCAGACTTGGAGAAATTCACCATTTCCATGCCCTGCTACGTGAGCAAGTTCCTTTTGAAGGTTCGTGGCTCGCATGAATCCCACTATTGGAGATGGAGGATTGGGACCTCACGGATCACAATAATTTCCCACACTTAGCGACGAATAAATACATGAAGAGAGTTTATTATGAGGAAAGGAGTGGGTCCGTGGTGTTGAGAAATTAGGATTGCTCAACCTGCTATGGGTGCCACATTACCACCGCACCCCCATTAACACAATTTGTGTACATCAGCTTCTTACATTGGTGCATGATGGGTGCCTATGCCTAGGAGGGCCTATACCCATTAGATATGCTCATTCACAAGATTACACACTTGCCATATGAAGGTCTGAACCTGGCCAAGGAGTTTTTCGGAAAGGCGGGGGAGAAGGAGCTTGCAGAAAGAAGAAAGAAAGAGTATGAACTCGTAAAGAAGTTGCACGGGTACTCAATTTTATCCATCTCAGACACCACAGTTCAATTGGTCACGCAGTTATTAGTAGGAAAGGTGATGTGGAAATGCCATGCAGATGAAGTTCTGGCACCCGTAGTGTCCCTAGCTAGTGAGTGCATAAAAGGCATACAATTTAATTGGTCTAGATACCTGTGCCAGGAATTCCTCACGAATTGCCGCGAGGCCCATGATGAAACCAATCCATTTCATTACACTTGGTTATTTTTGTCTATTGTGTTGGTTGCATGGGAACTACCAAGGATAGCTAGTTTCGTCCACTTGAAGAAGGATTAATGGAAGCAGCGCAGTTTGCTTCCTTATGGGCTACAAAGAACTCTGCGCAGATCACATAAATAAATATCTTTTGGTTCCTTATGGAAGCGACTCTCCGCATGGCCGTTAACCAACATCCAAGTTTGTCCCCAACCTTGTACACACAGCTATCAGCCTACGCAACATTCAAGGCTCACTTCCATAGGGTGTATATCCAGGTGTGGAAGGATCGAATGCGGAAGTGGCAGGACTTTCCATATTTGGTAACATAAACGGATGTACAAGAGGTGGTAGAAAGATGGATCGCATAATGTAATTCCCCTTAATACCTCGCTACTGGACCGAGCACGGGTGTAGAGAGTGTTGCCGCAAATAAAATGAAGGAAGCAATAAAGAAGGCTACGCAGAACCTAGCCATGCAAAAAAAGAAGGATGCTGTGGAGAAGGTCCGTGTTGATAAGGAATAGACTACCAAGAAGAAGGAAAAATAGGACCAGCATAAGTCCCAGAAAGGTGACAAGTCACCTTCCCAAAAACAGAAATAGAAGAACTTATAGTACAAGGTGGCAGAGGCAAGGAAGGGAAACGTACCCCATTCATTCTTGAAAGGCGTGAATTGGAGCAGCAAGGTGGATCGCGGAAGAAGCAAAAAGCTTAGAAAACATAGGTTGATCCCATGATGTTCACAAAAAGCAATCTGGATGAGATCGGTGATAAATTCAGGGATGCCGCCACAGAAGTACTATAGCAGTTGGAACAACATTACATGGATACATTGCGAGGAGTTCAAAAGGATCTCTAAGAGTTGCAGCTCCAAGCAACCAAGATCCAAGAAGATGTTGGCAAGGTGAGTGACGCACAAGCCAGTTTGGCATGGGGTGAAAGTACACCCATGGAGATGGTTCTATGGCTCTAGGATGTGCAAGTCTTCCCCTTGCGTGTAGGTTCAATCTGCACCAACACCGAGGAATAGCGCACCCTCCATGACAAGGTCCCAAATATGGGCTTGAACATATGGTTTGACAATTGAATACTCCATTTCCAAAGCCCATCAATATGCTAAATTCGTGCTACTGAACATTTTTAGAATTCCATAGGCTATATCTTGGTCTATGGTGCTTTTTGAACTCTAAATCATGTAACTATATTAAAATGTCGAATATAGAATTCCTAATGCTATAATATTAGACTCTAGAGCATTGCAAATGTAAGCATGAAGCATCTATTTGCTCCCCAAAAATTTCATGGCATGTAATTACCTTTGAAATGTTATCAATATAAGTATTTTTTGCTAATTTCTCTCCTAAGTTGATAGTTGGCCCTTTTGCAAATTTGTGCAGTCTTCATAAAAAATTTCCGATCATCTTAAAACTTGAGAATGAAAACTTCCTTGGAAACCATCTTAAAACTTGTGCAGTGTTGGAAACCATGCATTTCGTTTTTCTAGTTTCACCATGCATTTTGTTTTTCTGGTTTCACCATCTTCAATAGCTGATTTATTACCTTGAAATCTAGGCACTGCCACATCCTTAGTGCTAGAAACCATGTATTTTGGGCTATTGGTTTCACCATCTTCAATATATTATTTATTACCTTCAAATATAGTCTTGAACATAATTCCTCTTCAAAATATAGGATGGGAATGGTAGATTTCATGTCTGCGTCTACATTTTAAATGGTTTTGGAAGTAATAATTTCTTCATTTATAATGGTCACCTATTCATTTTCAGACACATAAATTTTCTCACCTTTCAATTATAGGTTATTTTCTTCATCATCTAATGCAAGGTTGCTCATATCTTCTTCAATCATGGCCTCTTATAGAAAACCTCTTGAGATTAACATAAAAGACCTCCCTTCTTTTGTGTGATGACCTCAAGAAAGAATTGTTTGACAAATAAATATTTTCATCATAGAAAAATTGATGTCTTTTGGCTCAAACAATATATAATATATTTTCCTTCCTTTATGTTTAAAATACTTGGATTCCATCAGTCACTTATGGTCCTTGTTTCCATGTTCACATTTGACGACATACTGTTTTGTTCAAGTTTTGTGTTTCTTTAACTGAGAATATGCGAGAAGATGAAAGCCCGGGAGAGAGCTTCGAGTTCCAGTTCAAGAGTTTGCATTCCAGTTTCATTGGGAGGGGCTTGCTGCCTCATAGCTTTTCTTGGTTCAGAGGTATTTAATATAAATCCTCCCTTCTAAATAATAATGATGGTAATGTTAAGGGAGAGTTCATCGAATTCATAGTTCTCATTTATCATTTCATAGAATCACACTTATAGTTGAGTAAGTTGATTTTAATGAACATTAAAATCTATGGTTTAGATTAGTAAATTTTATTTATATTATTTTGAAAATGGTTTTAATTTTTTTTGAAGGTTTAATGAAAATTTAGTGTTTATTTTGAAAATTTTTAATTTTCTTAAAGGGTTCTTGGAAAATTTTAATTTATTTTAAATTGTTATATATTTAAATATCCAAAATTAAACATATATTTTTAACATTTGTAAATTTAAATATTAATATATTTGTTTATTTATTTAAAAATTTCATATATATATAATATTTGTTTGGTTTTTAGATATTAATTTTTATTATATATTTTTTTTTAAATTGTGATGTTACTACAGACTCAAATGATTATTTTGACTTATTCTTTATGTAAAGTTTATTGAATCATCTATGTAAATCCTATATATTTATATGTAAAATTAAACATAAAAGGTTTACATCTAATTGAAAAAATACTAAATTAAAATAATAATAATTTTAAAAATAATTATGGTGAGAAATGTTTTATAACTTATTCTATAGTGAAGAGCTTTAGATATTTGTGAAAAAACCTACCCTACCTTGCCACTAACTTCCCCACTACTCCCTCCATTGACATAGTTAGTCAGCTCATCCTCAGGGTGATGGTGTTTGAAAAAATACAAGCTCATAGAAAAAGCAATGATCCTCAAGGTAGACTTCAACCATTCAAAGAACACTAGGAAGTTGCATTCTAAAAGAAGTCATAGATCAAAAGTTTGAGGTGCACCCCAGTCAAATTGCAGAGTAAATTTAATACATGAGAGATCATGTTTAATTTGGAAAATTTAGTGGAATTTGCAGCTGAAAACAACCCTCACCTACTAGATTCAACAAAAGTGGAAGCAAAAATAACGGATCAAACTCCAGTGCGAGCAAAAGGATTTTCCACCATTGCCAAGGGAATATGACACAAGGGTTTTTGAAAATGGCCCATACGTCTTGAACTCTACAAGATTATATTTTAAGTTTTTCACAAGAAGATTTTCTCTAGGCAAAGAGGATTTTATGCCAACCATAGTTTGGATCTACATGTACTCCTTTCCCAAAGAATTATGGGCTGAAATATTAACAGGCATCAGAAATGATTTGGGTCATTTTTTCAAATTCTCATAAGCCATTAATCAAGAAAGATACATATCTTATTCTCTTATATGTGTGTATATATATATATCTCATATCCCCTTTTCGAGTTGATCGATATCCATTATCAAGAAGAACTTTGGAAGGAAATCATGGACTATAAACACATTTTATTCCACTATGGTAGATGTCACAAATACAAGCATCTCTATAAAAATTTCTCTATGTTGGTTCTTGAGACCACTCCATATCAAGGCCAAGCTATAGATCAAGGTGGCTTCTCTAGACCAATTAAATGCTTCCATGGGTCCAAGCCTCCATCGCTATAGAAACTCTATGGAAAAACCCATTTTCCTAGAAAAAAACATTGAACCACTCCTAAATATCAAATCCTTATACCCTCCTCTAAACCTCTCCACCTCAAAAATAGACATGCTTGATACTAACAACTCTAAAAAATCCTTTAAGGTTATTGCTATCACCTACTCACAACCCAAAATTTGAATCCTTGGGAAAATTTAGAGAAGGGCTCTAAGTTTCTACATAATAATGAGGGCACTGACGAAATGGATTTGGACACTCTAGACCTCCCAAGCATAAATAAGGAATGGATAGAGTCCCAAAATTTCCTTTGGAGCATCAAATCAGAACACTCAGTAGAGCGATTCTTAAATCAAGGAAACAAGATGAAAATGTTTCAATATGAAAAAACACTGGAAATCTTTTTGGGGTTCATTTCCAACACATGAAGGAGACTACAAAGTAGCACAGTGATGAGAATAAAAAAGGTCATAAGATCAATAAGAAATTTTGGAAGAGCTAACTGAAATTATTATGAAATCATGTAGAATAAAGTTCATCTGGAAGGTTTATCCCTCCACCAACTCATCTCCCCCATGAAGATAATATCTTGGAATATTAGAGGCCTTAATTGTAAGTTCAAGAAAATTCTTCTCAAACAAAAGTGACCCATGGAACATCCACCCTTCTTGATGTTTTAGAAAACTAAATCTTCTTGAGAAATTGTATGCAACTTGATAGACAAAATGTGGCCAAGGATGCCAATAAATAGCTCTTGATTCCTCAGGTAAATCTAGAGGTATCACTATCATTTGGAACTCTCAAGAGGTATTCATCCTTAACATGTTTTCTTCTTTCAAAATTCTCATTATACAGTTTTAGCTCATAGGATCATCAGAAACTTGTTCTCTTTCAAATGTCTATGAACTTTCCCTACCCAAAGATGAGTCAAATTATCTTAAAACCATCAAGAAAATTAGTCTTATCATCACCCAAACATCTTGGATCCTAGGGTGTGATTTCAATTTGATAAAATATTTAGAATAAAAAAAGGCAAATGTTAGAAAGCTAGAAGAAGAATCTAGTGTCGTGCAATAGATAATGGTTTCTTGTCATTTGGTCTACCTCAACACCATTAATGACACTTATAATTGAAACAATCACACATATGGGTCCAAACAAATAGCTTTAAAGTGAAATAGGTATCTCATCTCTGAAAATATCATGACGAGGTACATTTTCGTGGAGGCTTCCATCCTACCTAGCAATGTCTTCAATCACTAACCGATCAAATTAAACATCAAAATCAAGACTCACCCCATAAATAAGCCTTTCTAGATCCAACATCCAAACATTCAATAAATCATCAAGGATTTGTAGGATAAACAAGTCAACTTGGAAATATTGGCCATGTTTCACCTAGAAAGAAAGTAGAAGCACATTAAATATTGGCTCAAAACTTGGAAAAAGGAGAAATTCAAGAACATCATTGAGGACAAACAAAACCTGGAATCATAAATGGAGCACATATAATAGGAATCCATTCGTGAAGGGAGATTAAAGGGCCTCATAAAGGAGGAAGCATGTGCTCTCACTTTGCTTCAAGAAATAAGGGAATAAGAAGACATATTTTGGAAACAAAAATCTATAATTATATGGGTAAAGGAAAGAAAGTAAATATGAATTTCTTCCATAATTTGATGCTTCAACGTTGGAACCACAATAAAATTTTATCCTTAAAAAATAATATAGGTCTTAATGTTTAAGATCATGAGGACATGACTAATGTGTTGATTCATATTATAAGGAGTTCCTATCTGACCCCAAGTTAGACCGCTCAAATATAACACACAAAATAGTTTAACAGATTCCACCTCTAGTTGCTAAAGAGTAGAATGAGTCTCTTTTAATAGAGATCTCTATCAAATAAGTCGAAGACTTAGTAAAATATATAACCCGGAAGAAGGCCCCTAGACAAAACATCTTCACTACTAACTTCTTTAAGGCTTGCTGGTTAACAATAAAAAATGATAACGAACAAGCAATGGAAGAAATCAAGGAGATAAAAAACCATCTTGAAAGTTGTTAATATTACCTTATTTACATTAGTTCCAAAGAAGCAAAAATTCAAGGACCTTAGTGTTAGATTTTCCTTTGGGCTATATTGTTATTTGCTTTAGATAATTTCTTATATATTTTACACATTGAATTAACCCCAAAACATCATAAAATAATTCGAAATTATGCATAAAGAACAATATCAACAAAAATGCAGTGGAACAATAAAAGAAACAACAGAATAAAAGCATGCACAAATAGAGACACAAGGGTTTGGTTGGAGACCAAGGAAAAAGCCCACAAGGGGGAAATCCCATAATTAAATTATTCTTCTTCTATTAGGTTTCAACAATAGTTTAGCTGAGATACAAATAAAATCATCATGATACATCATGTACATATCATACCTCCTTCGTATAAACCTAAGTCAGTTCGTAAATTGATTTGTGAACTGAATGAAAACAAATACAAGAGAGAAAAAATCATAACTTCACACTAACCATAGAGACATTGTTAATAATGTCATATCAATATTTTCATCTCTGTTATGCTAATGTTTCCAATTCTGTTATGCCAATATTGTCACTATTGTTATGCCAACATTGTCAATAGAAAGGTCTCTATCAAACTATCAACTCCCATGAATATGTTGTTCCACATCATTGTCATAAATATGTGCTTATAAAATTGGCATTTTATATCTCCTATTTGTCACATTAGGTTATTGTTGACATCATGTAAATACTACCATGGTATATTTACATAGGATAAATTCCACAATACTGAAAAATATAAGAGTCATGTTATGAAATGTTTACATAGGAGAAATGCACAAGACTAATAAACACAAGAGTGATGTTGCACTTACAACTAGAGTGAGATATAGAGAGTAAAAATTCCATATTTATAATTATATTATTATGCCAATTAAGCCATACATTGAACTATGATACGAGTGAAGCCAAAAAAAATTGAATTGTGATGGTAATGAAACCATATATATGCTTGAATTGAATTGTGATGTCAATACATACAACTGATGCTATATATACAACAATGCTGCCATACATACCACTATGATGCGATAAATACAACTTTCGTGCCATACATGCCAATGTGATGCCATGAATTGTGATCCTAATAGAGAAGATAAAGAATTCATACATATGAAATGAATCATATATGGACAGACATTTATATCCGAGTATCGACTCCATAGACCACTATGCCTAGACTGACCAATCTACCATTTTTCTATACATATGATGCCTTACCAATATATATAGTGACATCGAGACCATATGTATAACACTGTAATGCAGTGGGACCAGAGATGATACAATACTATACAAAGGTAACTATTGTAGGACTAACCATTGTACAACCATAACAATTGAATCACTATGTTAATTCCCAAACTACGAATGCAACCATACTTTAATGATGGCTAAGATAATGCATCCATACTGTAACGATTCCCAGAAAATGAATGTGGCCATACTATAACGATTCCTAGGATATGAATGTGGCCATGCTATTGTAATGACGTCCATGATATGAATGTGACCATACTACTGTGCCTAGCTAAGACAAAAATACCAATGTGATAAAAATATGTCGGTGCAAGATAAAAATGCTAGAAAACATGATATCTTGTGAAATCGTAAGTGTCTATGCCAACCATAATTCAAACATGTTCCAAGGAGCTAGATGCAAACCTTTTTACAGATAATCGATATTAAACGTAGAAGACATGAAACAATTTTATAGTTGAATTCTTGTGTGATTTGCATGGCTCGATGACATGAACCTTCAATTTTCTTAGAGGGGACTTTAAACTTTAATTTCCCAAATTATATATATCATCCAAATCAATTAATTATTTTGAGCAATATAATTCCTCATGGGTCTTAATGTTTCTTTTTGGGGACTTGGAGTTTCACTTAGGGTAAATTTGTCCTAAAGCTTACAGATTTTAACATTTCCTTTTAGCTAGAGAGGAATTTCCATTTCAATCATAAGTCACTTATGGAATGACATATCTCAACACAAGGATATAAGCAAATGCATCATCAATAAGACACATCTCATATTATCTCATAAAAGAGGAATCCATAACCACTAGTAGGGGAGATCAATCCTCAAACCCTACTAGTTTCAAAGACATATCCCATAGCTATACCAATAATACATCCATCTCATCACATTTTGTCTTTTTAATCAACTGAACAATCTCAATCTAAAGAAGAAGAAGAAGAACCAACAAGGTGTCCATATCAATCACCATCATTGTTAGAGGGAAGAGTTCAACTTCCATCCTATGTCCAATAATCAATGCATTCATCTGAAATAGAATCATCATTGTCATTAAGTCATGTCTTGTCATGGCTCATCTCTGCTCATCTCCATCTATTGAACAATCTCGAATCTAAAGAATAATAATTTGAAATCATAGGGGAGCTAAAGCTACCACCCTCTATCAACAAGGAGCCACTGCTACCACCTTGGATCATCGTCATCAAGAAGCCATTGCTACCACCAAGAATCACTACCAGTAGGGAGCCAATGCTACAACTCGGGAATCTCTACTAGAAGGGAGGAAATGCTACAACTTGAGAATAACTGTGGATATTCCCAATATGACCTCAAGCGTTAGTGGTATAACACCTGCATCCACTACTTTGGGAAGAGATACACACTTACCCAACAAGGTATGAATCAGACACTTCCCAAGGCACTTGGGGGAGATACAAACTTACCCTGCAAGGTAAGGATTCAACACACCCAAGTCGTCTTATCAACCCATTGGCCAACTGGGAAGGAACAATCCCAACAAGACCAACTTATGGGTACAATGCATACTCGGGTATACTTGACACAGGTATATACACACTTATTTGTAAGGTAAGGATCAGATACACCTTGCAATGATAATAGGGAAGATACACACTTACCTTGAGGTAAGTATCAGACACACCCATTTTCCATGAGTTCCCTCAACCCTATGATCTCTCTCACCAAATTCCTCTCCTTGGGAGCTCAAATAGGGGGTGAGAGCATAGCTCATTTTTCTTGACCATCCCACACCCTTACCTAGGAGGGTCACTTTCATCAATACAAGTTGCTCTCTGAAGATAAAAAAATATATCAAAGTTCTCATATCCAGTACCAACTCAAACAATTCAATAAGGGGTTCAACCACATTTCCTTATGCAATACTTTCAAGCAATAGTTCTCTATTTTACTATTTATGTAGGAAATAAAATCAAATATTATGTTAGAGAAAATGCACGACATAAATAAGATAACACCATATTCATTCTTTCTCACTTTCACATAGGGAGGAAACAACCACAAACCTAAGCTAGTCTCATATAGAACAATAACATCAATCCATGATGATGTTTCTTTCTCAGTTATGTATGTATGTCCACACTTTATCTATCTTTGGGTGCATGTTGGTAGCACAAGGATCCATCTGGATGATTTCCTATTATAGGATCAACCAAATCTAGTAACAATAATCCATCACTACAATCTAGTATGCCATGATTATGATATTATACTTCCTCCAACCAGAAAGCTTTCTACTACACTTCTTCATGAATAATGGATTCTAAAAGTACTTGGGTAATATATTCCTATCGTCAATGTGATGTTATCATATCAAATCAATTAGCAAATACATTATTTTAACAACATCATATGTTCATAAATTCATGTCCCAAAAAATCGTTTCATTTTGCAATCATATGACTTCTAATTATCCACTGCAAATAAATAGATGCTAAGATCTCATCAAGGACCTCTCCCTCTTAATGGGAAGCCTCTTCAATCATCATCAATCAAGACATCAACATACAAAATCGCAGCTAAATCACCATATTGAAGCACTATATTATACATACCTTGTAATATTTAGATACCTTTAACAACGTGTGGCACTTGTTTGCCATTAGCAGTTATAGCCAGCGGCTTTGTCAACATGCATATTTGCTCCAACTTCCTTCACCAAATTTTCTGTTTTTGCATTATTTAGCATCTAGATGATCCTTAATGAGGATTTTCTAATCATATCTTCATCAAGAAGTTAGAAGCACTCAAATATTTATGTAGGAAGGATAAGAAACAAAAAAAAAATCTAGACAATAGTAGTGTCATAAATAAATGACATAAATCTAGAAGATACTCATCTTTAATGAGAGATGATCAACTCATCCTTGAGACAACCATAAAGAATAATTAGTGTCCATCATCAATGCTTCCTTCAATATTTTCAATATTTTTCATCGGCAACTATGCCTAACCGAGTATCTTCTCCATCTAGGGTTACACAAAATCTTCAATAAACTATCCATCAAAACTAAACAAACAATATCCAAGAGATGAGCCCAATAGATAGATCTGATATAAATTATGGTTTCCAAACATGTGGTCAATGGTCAAAGTAAATAGTTAATTGTCAAGACTATATTAGGTCATAGCCACATGTAGCTAGTGACCATGAGTGCAGTTGGAACTCTCTAGCTACATGGAGAACCATATCAAGCATGCAACTATAACTCAAAATTCTATGTTCCAACCCTGTGCCCGTAAACAAAAAAATTATTTATCTCTACGATCTCAGACCCCACAATTTGGGATTTCTATAAACCATCTTGAGATTTGAGCTAACCATTTTCAGGCTCTTCTTCTAAGCATAATTCAACGGTTTATTTCAAACCGTAAATTCAAGTTATGAATTAAGCGTTTCTCTCAAGCCCTAATCTCATGTTATTTACCAAACCCTAAATGCTCTTAATAGAACAAGGTTGCGTAGTTTTTTCTTCGAACCCTAACATTCTTTTAGGTCTCCAACTTATTCGGCTCTTTCATCATGGTGTCTTCAAGGGGGTGATCTCAATGACTTTTCTTATAGCCCAGATCTAATTCCATGTTAGATTTTCCTTAGGTCTATATTGTTCTTTTCTTTATATAATTGAATATTATCTTTTACACATTGAGTTGACCCCACAACATCATAACATCATTAGTAATTATGTATAAATAACTATATAAATAACAATGTAAAGGAACAATAAAATAAACATAAGAATAGAAACATGCACAAATAGAGACATTAGGGTTTGGTTGGAGACCAAGGCAAAACCCAACATGGGGGAAAATGGAAAATTTAATTCACCTTCTTCTATTGGATTTCATCAATAGGTCAACTAATATACAAAGAACATAATCATGAGACATCATATACATATCAAGAATCCTTGAGATAAACCCTAAGTTCACAATTTCATTTGTGAGCTGAATGAAAACAAATACAAGAGAGAAACAATCATAACTTCACACTGGCTATAGAGACAATGTTACCACTGTCATATCAATATTGTCATCTCTGTTATGCCAATGCAGTTAATTTTGTTATGCCAACATTGTCCATAGTAAGGTCTTTGTCATAACTATCAACTATCATGAATATGTTGTTACACATCACTATCATGAATATTTACTTATAACGTTGGCATGTCTATGTCATATATGTCACATTAGCTTAATGTTGACATCATACAAATATTACGATGGTCCGTTTACATAGGAGCAATTCCATCGGACTAAAAAATATAAGAGCAATGTTATGGACGTTTTACATAGGAGTGATTCCACAAGACTGATAATACAAGAGTGGTGTTGCACTTACAGCTATATGAAGATATAGAAAGTAACAATGCCATAATTATAATTGTACTTGTTAGGTCCCTATACTACTAGTGTACCCCCTTATTGTTATTAGTGCAACTCCCTTATTATATTATTGTGCCCATGTAGTCCCCATGTTGTTATCATTGTGCCCCAACAATATTATTGTTATGTAGGCTCTGATTATATTGGGACCCCTTAGACTCCTATATATAGAAAGGAGGTCTTGTCATTTGTATCATCCAAGAATTATTCATTGGTGTAGTGTAAAGGATATTTTCCCCTCGAAGAGGCTTCTTTTGAAGTCATTGATCTATCTCTTCTTCTATTTTGTGAGATGGTTTCATAACATTTGGTAGTAGAGCTTTCGATTGTAGGGTTTCACTTCTTCAAATATGACATCCTAGAAGTTTCACTATAACCTTTTTTATGTGAAGTTTCAGGAGCCAAAATTAAAACCCATTTGAGCCTAAAGCTTTTTGAAACTCGTATTCGAATTTCAGATCTTGTCTCGCTATATTTTGGGAGATATGAGCTAAGGAATTTAGGGTTTTTGTAGGCTCCAAAATTCCATCTCAAATAGGCCATCGTGGACTTTTCGGTATAAATTTATTTCTATGAAGCGTCAAAAGTTGAAGTTAAAACTTATTTGAGCCGACATGATACTGCACTTTGGGTACAAATTTCAGAACATAGTTCACTATAATTTTAGAGATATGATCCAAGTAAGTTAGGATTTGTGCAGGCTCCTAAATTCCATCTCAAATAGGTGACCCTAGGAACATTGTCATAACATTCTCTCTAAGGATCATATTCAAATTTCCTAAAACTCGATAGAAAGAGAACAGATTGTGGTTTGCCGGGTATCGTTTTTAGGGCTGAAGGTCAAAACAATGACACATGGCACTTTGTACAAGTTCACTTTACTGAGCTAGTCTATAATCAGGCCATCGTAGAACATTGGGCATAACACTTTCATGAAGAATCCAATCTCAATGAGAACTATGGGGTTGAAAAGAGGACTGAGAGGGCTAATGCCTTATGCAATTTCGGAACTTGGAGATATGAAATTATAGATTTATAGTTGTTTCAATATCGATCTCCTAAAAGTAGGAAAAATAGATACGAGGAAGTTTGATGGCAAGGATTAGGTAACTTGGATACTATAGATAGAGAAATATTTTGATCTGCATGATGTGAAATTGTTACAAAAGGTATGTATTGCATCTTTATGTTTAGAACCGAATTGGTTTTTATGGTATAGAGGGCTTTGTTATTGTAAACCAGTTATCACCTGGTCAATTTTCACAGAGGAAATGATATCACATTATGAGGATACAAAAAGAAACACCTTCTTTAGCCAATTGATAAATATCAAACAAAAGGGTTCAATGGTAAAGCACATTGAGGAATTCCAAAAATTGAATATAAGGGTAAATTATATTCCAAAGAAGAAAAGGACTGATGTCTTCATAGGGACTTTAAAGGATAGCATCCAACATGAGGTTTGCCTTTAGGAACGTGATTCATTGGAGAAGGCATACATGTTGGCAAGAAAAATTCAATGCAAAATTATGTCAACAAGGAAGCTTATCACTCACAACTATAAATATGGAAGTGTTGTTGCTCCTAGCCTTCCATAATCTACAAGGTTGACACCACAACAATTGGAAGAAAAAAGAGAAAATGAGCTTTGTTACAGTTGTGATAGAAAATACACTAAAGGTCATAAGTGTGCTTAGAAGAAATTATTTTACATAGATTCTGAAGAGAAGGAGGAAAAGGATTGAGAAACATCAAAATAAGAGGATTTACACCAGGAACCATCCTCGGAAAAGAAGAAATGAATCTGAACATATCTTATAGTGCATTGGAAGGAATTACCATTTCTCAAACTCTCAAGATAGATGGATAAACGGAGATAGTGAACAAATGTTTGGAAGGATATATTTGTTGCTTTGTATGGGATAAAAAAATACAATGTGTCAAGTGGCTACCTCTGGCTGAATGGTGGTATAACACTTCAACAAAAATGATTCCATTTATGGAACTTTATGGATATCATACACCACCCATCACATCATCTTTAAGAGAAAATTCTAAGGATCAAGCAATGGAAGATCACATCAAGCATCAACAACAAGTTCTATTACTCTTAAAGGATAACCTCACTCTAGCACATAATCGAATGAAACAATAGGAAATTCAACATCACAACAAAATAAATTATGATGTAGGTGACTGGGTATTTTTATGGCTACAACCGTACAAAAAAATGTCCCTCAAGCAAGCTAAGAAGGATAATAAATTATCACCGAAATATTATGGTCCTTACAAGGTGTTGAAAAAATAATGATACTATGGCATACAAATTGGAGCTTCCTGCATCTTCCCAAGTGCAGCGAGATCTCCATCTTTCATGCTTAAAGATGGTTATAGGTGACAAGCTCACAATTCAAACAATATTATCAGAACTTGACGAGGAAGCAAAAATCATATTGGAAACTAAAGCAGTTATGGAATCAAGAACCCGACAGTTACAAAATCGATTAATTTCAAAGTATATCATCAAATGGTATAACTTACCCATTGAAGACTCCACATGGGATGATGACAATTTTATATAGAAGCATCCAGAACTACGCAAGCGTTGAGGACAACCCTTTTTTGGAGGAGAGGGGCATGTTAGGTCCCTATACTACTAGTGTACCCCCTTATTGTTATTAGTGTAGCACCCTTATTGTATTGTTGTGCCCATGTAGTCCCCATGTTGTTATTATTATTCCCCATAGAAGCTCATTACTGTTATTGTTGTAACCCTACAATATTATTGTTATGTAGGCTTTAATTATATTGGAATCTCTTAAACTCTTATATATAGAAAGGAAGCCTTGTCATTTGTATCATCCAAGAATTGTTCATTTGTGTAATGTAAAGGAGGTTTCCCCCTCGAATAGAATTATTTTGAAGTCGTTGATCTATCCTTCTTCTATTTTGTGTGCCGGTTTCATAACAATATTGTTATGCCAATTAAGCCATACATTGAACTATGATACCAATGAAGCCATATACAACTGAAATATGATTTCAATACATACAATTAATGCTATATATACAATATTGATGCCATACATGATGCCATACATACCACTATGATTCAATAAATAAAAATATGGAACCATACATGCTAATGTCATGCCATGAACTGTGATTTCAATAGAATAGATAAATAAGGCATACATATGGAAAGAAGAATATATCAATGCCACATTTATGTTGGGGAAAATACTGAGAGGGGAAGGGGGGTGAACCAGTATTTTCAAATCATTATGATTTTCAAACTTCATACACAGATTTCTGTACGTGAATTTACTAAAGGTAACCTGTGTATGTACGCGACTGTTATTAAGACAACTATCATACATCTAGTAAACTTACTTTTCAGTTAATTCATCTTTTGTTTATCTTAAGATAGTGCATCATTACTTCATTCAACATTATATAAACAATAAATATATGAAGTAAAAACATAATAAGTCATCACACGTAATCAACAAACATGAAACACCAAGATTTAAGGTGGAAACCCAATGTGGGAAAAAACCACCATTGTTGTCATCTTTGTCTTCTTTTTAATATAAAGAAAAAATTCTTACAATATTGTACTCATGAAAACTCATAGTAATACGTAGGAACCTGCCTGCATAAGGCTACAACCATCACTCATTATCCAAAAACCACTGGAAGGGAGCTCCAAACCCTTGATCTCATTTACAAACACCCACCCGAAGGGCACTCTAATCCCCTGATCTAGTTTACTAGCTACCATTGGAAGGAAACTTCAACTCCCTCATTGAAGGATCCAACTTTCAATACCTTCAGGGACCATGTTCCATAAATGTTCATACAGGATCCACCTGCTACAACACATCACAATCTGTAGGCCACGTTTCATCATATTTTCAGACTGGACCAACTACCAATATTTAAGCCCAAAACCAAATATCAAAACTGAAACTGATCTCTGCACTCAATCATCAATATATGACCCAACTGAATCTACCAATCACTGAAACCCAATCAATGAATCAACTAAAAGTCAACCAATCGACTAAAGCACAAATAAATCCACTTAAACAAGCAGAATAGTCAGATCATTGTAACCAGAATACCAATCAACATACTACACATCACAGAAAACAAATTTCGTTACTATAGATCCTGATCAACCATATGTAAAGATATATATGCTATTTTACAATATAAAACTCATGTGTGTACACGCTTTTCATGAAGCATACCCATGTACATATCTTAAATCATTGATTTCTGAAGACTAACCAATGTCATTTGTAAATAAATAATGAATCATACTATTATCTACTGCATCATTCTCAAACAACCACAAAACCTTCACTAATCTTCAATCACAAACAACAAGGATCATCATCATTCTTCAATCAATCAATCCTTAATCAAAAAGTCATTTTTTAAGCTGAGATCATCAAGAAGACTTCATTGACAGACATCAGAAAGATAAAAAGACTGATTTAACTGATCAGACATTTTTTTCATCAAAACCCTACTTTATGTATGTGCTTTCCTTCAAGTATATCTATGTGTATACACACTTTTCAGGAAACAAAACCCGCATGTACATGACTTACCAGTGTCACACCTGCGTGTGTACACACCTTACAGACTATAGAACCCACATACATATCTTCAATTTAAGAATCAAACCTCTACTACAACACAAAACTTCAGACATACCCAAATATTGACATACACAGAAAAATTATGTGTCAAGACACTATCAGCACACATCAAATCATCTCATACTCAAGATTGTGATGTCAGATCTATTGAAGCTAATCCATCATCAAATTCTATGGTGCATACTTAGTTTTAGATCAAGCAAAACATCAATAGCCCATTACATGCATATTTTCTTTAGATATAACTATTCATATAATATTCATCACTTGCACTCCTCTAACACTTTGATATTCATCTCCTAATATAACTTAGCCTTTATTCGATACCACATGCCAATACCATACTCCAGTTGATGGTTTTCTTAGAAGATACCAAAACATATTTTATTGGACTCAATCCCACGGGGAAATACCATGGTAAGGACTCTTGGTATTTAGAACACAATGGTGTGGAAACTGTACATGCCTTTGCTTCTTCATACCCGCGTGTGTATGCATTTTTGCGTAATAAAACCCACATATACTATGCCTTTTTCAAAACTCTTAGTGACATGTTGACACATCCTCTTTACATCTTCATCAAGTAGGTTTCCATCAAAAGACAACACATCAGGTAGGTTTCCATCAAGGAGAACACATAATTCATAGTTCCAACAATCTCACCCTTTCGACTTGATGGAAATCACTTTGGTGTTTGGTCACCACAACTTGTTAGAATTCTTGTAAAACATATCAAGCCAAGCACCAAGATCTTCAAACGCCAAGATACTCTCCCCATTTGAAATCAAGGGAAAATGGCTTACCAATGTTGAATGAAGGCTTCTCTCTTGAGCAATGTAGATCTGAACTGCTGAGTATTCAATACTGACCATGCTCCCCCTAAGATCATGCTAAAATATTCAAAGGATGTACAATGAAGTACATGAATCTATGAATCATATGACTCTTCCTATTACCAAGGACTCAAAATTACATCAGTCACCCAATCAAAGTGTGTTTACATATTTGAAATCATTATTACATCCACTTCCCAAGCACAACGATGTTACAAATTGCATCACATGTCCAAATGGACTTGACCATAATAGTCCATACATGATTGAATTCTAAAATGAGTACAATATAGGTCTTTACATGAAATGTACATCAAATGATAGATGTGACATTTATAACAAAGATAAAATACCTGAATAAAACCATGATGGTCATCAACAACTCTCATACACAATATATGATCTTCACCATAAGCATCTATCAGCAGCACCAAGAACAACAACATGTATATTTCCATCATCAATTCACAATATAAGATAATTTAGCTTCAATATCATCAACATGTGACCAGGTATGCAGTAAAAACAACATAAGTGAGGACCAACCATATCATCATAAAGTAAGATAGGGCAGTGTAGCATCATTTTTTATCATCATAAAAAATTCCATGTTTCCAAGTATCATCCAACAGATGTAGGAGTAACATATCAACAGCCATGTCTTATCACCATCATTCTTCATACAAAGAAGACTTATCATACCAACAACACTTCATCAAGAACTTATTTCACCAATATGCAACTCAAGAAGATATCATAATCAAGAACTTCAACATCATTACCTATTGATAAGCATCATTATGTATCAGTTCAAACATAATGCTAACAATGCATTATTAGCACCATAGTAAATGATATCCCTAAACCTGTGCCAACTTTTTAATGTCAGATCCGGTCATATCATCTCATATATTAGTAAGAATAATCGAAGCATCTTCATCAACCAGTAATCCATCAAGGTATCAACAACTTATAAAGACTAAAAACACTTCTAAATAGCATCAACAAACTATAATAATCAACCATCATAACAAAAAATCCAATCAAAAAATTGACTAAAGCATATCAGGCCCTTTTCCTGCATCTATCCCAATGTTTCTTCCTCGTACCAAGATATATGAAATTTTTCAATTCAGAACTTGCATATACGCATGACTTTGCTTTATAGGGTCCGCGTACAAAATGTAAAATACTGAAATTTAACACCTTCAGCTCCCCCTGATTCTATTATGTTTGTCCATGTTCATTGTTACTACACAAGAGGAACTGTTAGTAGTATAAGAAACAAGAAAATAAAAAAACAACCATGGGGATCATCATCAAGACAAAACATGTATTACTCCCCCTGATATTAGACATCACTGATCCTGAGAACTTGATAATCATTTTATGTTTTCATGAGGTCAAGTACCTCTCACCACTTTAGCATTAAATGTTAGAAATACTAATTTAAAAATAAGGGATTGAAATAGGAACCATCTTCTTCTACTCAAAGTATGAATCTTTCTCATCTCTATGAGAATTATGTTCTTCAAACACATATTATTTATTTGGGTTTATATATCCTCTTGCTATGAATTTTCCAATTACTTCAATCATTACCTTACACTCGGTTGATGTAAAAAAAATATATATTTCCCTTATCTTCCATTTGACCTACACGTAGAACATTATGCTTTATCCCTTCAACTAATAAAGCATCATTTGCTGCTATAGTTTTATTAATTCTGGCTTTACCTTGTCTAAGTACATTTTTTGAAACATTAGTTCCAAGAATAACATTACCACGTTGACTTTTTCCTGAGAGACTCCATTTCAATCTTATCTCCAGTCAAGTGATGAGGGGATCCACTATTTATGTACCACTCATCTTGATCTTAAAATGAGAAAAGAGAAAGACTACACCTTATATGTTCTTCTTTTTCCTTTTGATTATCAGAAAGGTTGGTGGATCCATGTTTTTGAGGTCTTCTAAAATTCTTTTCTTGTTTCTTACTATGTTGTCTGCATCAATCCATACACTTGTTCCTGCTTTCTTGTGCTACATGCCTAAACCTATTACAAGCATAACATCTTATATGTTTCGTATTCCTTCTATTGCAATCAATGGCTTTGTGACCAAACATATTGCAAGAAAAGCAATATCCCTTAAAGTGCTTGGAAGCTTATGATCCTTCTGTGAGGGAGTTATTACCTTGAAACATTCTACTTCTGCAATTGGCCGCAACGTGTTCATAATTATGACATATTGAACATTCAACATTATTGATCAGAGGAGAAAATCGATTAATGCTTCTATAGTTAGGAGTAAATGATTTCTTTTGAATAATTTATTTCCTTGGTTTTTGATAAGGTTGACTTTTTATCTCCTTGTTGATAATTTTGATATTTTTCATTAGAATTCCTTGCCTCCACTTGTGAACTAGATTCTCCTTGAATAGTTTCATGAAAACCAAGATCAGATTTGATGACATGGGACCTTTGACTACTATGAATATTATCCAAAATCTTAGTACTCTCTTGAAATCACAAATCTTTATCACTTTCTTCTAATTTACCTTTTAGGATATTTACCTCAACCTGATATTGATTTTTCTTTTTCTAGATACTACTTCTTTATAATTTCTTAAACATTTCTTCCTTTCTTCATTTGTTGTTCTAATTTGAGAATCTCTTCTTTCAACCCATTTTATTGATCTTCAAATGCTTGAAGTAGTTATTCATTCCGCTTTTCTAATTTTTCAAGATATTCTCTTAGAAAGATGACCTCAGCTTCAAGACCTTCAAAATATTTGTTTGATACCATACCAGCATGATCCTTGTTATCATAAGCATTCAATTTATTTTTAAGATTAACAATATTTTTCAAAGCAAGATCAAGTATTATTCTAAGATAAAAAAGTTTATTCTAACCTGTCTTCTTTTGAATCAACTACCCCATTTGTCATTTTTGACACATTGTTAGATATAATATTACCTGAGAAATTTTCCTATAAGACTTCTTCATGTATTTCTTGTATCTTGTCCCACACTTTATTTGTAGTAGTATAACGCATAACCTTATTAAATATTGAATCATATATGCTACAAAAGATGTACTCAAATCATTATTGTTCTTTTACACTTCCTTGTCTGATGGAGGAAACTTGGTGTAATCATTGCACACTAGATGCCAGACATCGATATTCGTTAGGTTATACTTCATATTTTATTTCCATTGTTGATCATTATATTTTCTTAGCATATGCACTTATGCATTGTCCATTTATTCAAAGTTACCTTGATATGTTGTTTCAAGAGGCATCATTTTTAAATCTATTTTCACTTTAGAGTGCTTACTTTCACTTTTACCCATAAGTGAAAGATCGATAGTTTCACTATCATCATCACTATAATTCTTGCATAGACAAGAAAATGGATCACATTTTGATCTCCTTTAAGTGATCAAGCTTCTGCGAAAGGACTTGCTCTGATACCAATTGTTGGAAAAAATACTGAGGGAGTGGGGGGGGGGGGGTGAATTAGTGTTTTCCAATCATCAAACTTTTCAAATTTCATACCCAAATTTCTGTATGAGACTTTTTTGAAGGTAACCAGTGTGTGTAAATGACTCTTATTGAGACAACTAGCCTACATCCAGTAAACTTACTTTTTAGTTAATTCATCTTCTGTTTATGTTAATCTAGTGCATGAACACTTCATTCAACATTATATAAACAGTAACCATGTGCATTAATAACAGAATAAACCATCACACATAATTTTTTTTTTGCTGAAGCAAGAGCCAATCCTTCAATTTCATTAATTAAAAAGAAATTACATAATGTACAAAAGTCAGTCCATTTACAATGATTTCGGACAAAGATTCCCTTACCAAAAGTAAAAACCCCCTTCCATCACCGTACAAAACCCAACTCGCGGAAAACATTCACAAAAGTTTTCTTCGGTCAGCCCCGACTACACAAACCGTGCCTACGAGTGGGCAGTCCACCTGGCCCCACAAAACAACCCGACCCATCCAAACCGTTGACCCGGGCAGCTGGATCCAATGGTTAGGATCCTAATCACTCCAACCAACACGACCATACTTTAGTGAGCGATGGAGGATGGTTTTAAAAACTTCCCTCTACCATGTGTTGAAGACTCTGTGGCATTGCTACCAAAAAAGCAAAACCATTTACCATTCGAATGATGCACGATCGCTTGGAAACCATCCAAGGAAGTGTTTTCCAGCGTGAAAACAGTAAGGGTGTGAAAGCCAGCAGCCAAAGGACAAAACCAACCACCCAACCTTATAGTACTACGGACCCTGAAACCAAAACTACGTTGAATTGGAAAATGACTCAACATAATGCCAACCAAAAACCTGGGGACTCCTGTTGACTTACTCTGGGGAGAAAAACGGCCGATCTTTGCTTGCCCTCCTACAAAGTATATTCTGCGAAGCAGTGGAGGCTCTAGCAAGGAAAAGTCAGTTCATGCTTGTCACCCTTCCCTGATATAAAATAACTTCTATGTCCTCTGCAGCTTGTTCATCACAAAGAGCCTTTAAACGGCCCTGTGGCATCTCCTGCCACTTTTTTGCAATCCTGCATTTCGAATTATTCACACCTTGGTTGGCTGGAATGTCCACTAGCCTATTGGCCTTTCGACGAACATGGTTGAAAATAATAGTACGAAGTCCTTGGAGGTGTACTTGAATTCTTTGGTAAACCTGAATTAGTCTCTAGTGATTTGAGACTTTCTTCAGTCTAGTACCACAGCTGATTCTTTTCACAGACTTAATGGTTATTTCTGAGTCCGCTTCTATAATGACATTTGAGTTATGGTTCTAAATCAGAATTTCTAGACATTGCTCCAGAGCGATTAATTCTGCCATATTGTTGGTAGCTCTATCTAGATGGCTATGGAAGATTAGGATAATACAACCCTCTTCATGTCTTAAAACTCCTCCAAAACCAGTTGTTCTCGGGTTGCCTTTTGAGGCACCATCAATGTTGAATTTCAAATAGATTTTTGGTGGAGGTTTCCAGAAATCCTTCTCTGTATCCATAACTATTTCCTTTCTTTTTAGTCCTTGGGGAATAATCTCTTGCATTCCTAGAAGCCTGAGAGTTCTCAGCTCAGTTTCTGAGGGACAATTCTTGGGGATGTTGCGAGCTGTGGTGCTGTCTGTCTCCCTGATCTGTTTCAAGATGAAATCATATACTCGCTGAGGGTTGGACTTTTCATTTTTAAAAATTCTTTTATTCCTTTCTTTCCACACATTCCAGATAATGAAGCATGGCATGAAGGCCCAGACCAGATTAAGGAAATCATTCTCTGAAAAGTTCCTTCTCCACTTGTTTAGGGTATTTTTGATACTTCCTCTGTCCCTATCTGTCTGTTGAAAAATGTTGGAGAAAGAATCCCATAGCCAGGTGGTGTAAGAGCAATTGTTGAGAATGTGCTCCATAGTCTCCTCTTGCTTTTCACAAAGCTGGCATCTGGAAGGTCCCAAAACACCCCTTTTTCTAATATTGTCCCAAGTCAAGATCTTCTTATGATGAACCAACCACATGAAAAGCTTGACCTTCATCCAACCTTGGTTTTTCCAGAGGTGCTGCCAGGTCTTGTCTGGAACACTATAATCAAGCCCAAGGAGAAATCCTTTTTCTTCCTTTAGATTAAAGGTGTCTTTATTATTGTTTCCCCATCTCAATTGATCCTGCCCCTCTGTAACCGAGATCATCCTTTGTTTTAGTAAGTTTCGTAGTGCCTCTGCTTTTATTTTTATGGGGATATCATCTTTGCAATCAATGTTTCTCCAGCTTCTCCACTTTCCTGGGATTTGAGAAAGATCCCAGAAATCCTTTACTTTGTTTAACCCTTGGGAATTTGTTTCCTGCTTGAAGCTTAAAAAATCCTCTTTTAATAGCGTTGGTTCTTGTTGTAATTTTTCCTCCCAAAAGAGTGCTAGATCTCCTGCTCTAATTTCCTAGAAATTATTTTTTTGCACTATGCTTCTATTATCCCAGGCTTTGTTCCAGATGTAAGAGACCTTTATGTTTCCAGACATTCTTATGAGATAATTAGTGTGCTAAGATCTGGCATATTTTTCTTTCCAGATCCTTGCCCAATGGGCCTTTGGCTCTTGAACCCATCGCCACCAAAGCTTGGCTCCTAGTGCTTTACTAAAAATCTCCTGGTCATCTAAGCCTAGACCCCCATGTCTCCTGGGTTTACAAATTTTATCCTAGGAAACCAGGGCCCATTTCTTCCTTGTTTCCTCCTTACCCCATAGGAAATTTCTTTGAATATTCCTGAATTTCTCTAAGACACTTTTGGGAGCTAGGAGGGCTGATAACATGAAAACCAGGATAGATTGCAGAATAACCTTAGTCAATACCAACCTACCAGCCAGGTTCAAGGCCCTGATGGCCCATTTTTTGACTTTATCCTGCAACTTATTTAGCATCGGTTCCCAGATACTTTTGAGCATTGGTTTTGCCATTAGAGGAACTCCCAGATACTTTGAGGGGAGGGAATCCCTTTGGAAGCCAAGGATTCTTAAGATATTTCTCTGAATAACAATGTTAGTTTTTAAGAAGAAATTTTTTGATTTAGAAATATTGACTTCCATACTTGTAGCCATGGCAAATTCATTAAGGATTTGATTGTAGGCTAAAGATTCTTTGACTGTGGGGATTCCTTGCAGCATGGTATCATCTACAAATTGTTGGTGCGTCAGTACCTGACCATTCTCAGTTAATTGAAGACCCTTGATTTTGCCCATGGAATTGGCATGTTTAATAGAACAACCAAGTCCTTCCATCATGAGGATAAAGAGAAAGGGAGAGAGTGGATCTCCCTACCTTAGGCCTCTTGAAGGAATGAAGATCTTTGAGGGAGAGTCGTTAACCAAAATTGAAAAGCTGGAAGTAGTCACCAGAGCCATTACCCACCTGACCCAATTGTGATCAAACCCAAAGGCAGTGAGTACCTTCTTGATGTAAATCCAATTAACCTTGTCATAAGCTTTGGCAATATCCAATTGCATGATAATCCCCGCTAGCTTTTTGCTAGTGAGAGAGTGAACCACCTCATGGGCTTGAATAATGTTGTTTAAAATTTGTCTTCCCTCCACGTAACCTGATTGTTCCTCAGACACTAAGGAAGGAAGGAGAGGTTTGAATCTGTTAGCCACTACCTTGGATATAATCTTGTAGACCACATTACATAAAGCTATGGGTCTGTACTTGTCTGCCGTTTGAGCTGAGTCCTGTTTGGGAATCAGGGAGATGAAGGAGGTGTTGAGGGCTTTCAGGATAGTTTTACTACCCCTAGAATCCTCTACAACATTCAAAATATCCTGTTTGACTATGTCCAAACAAGCTTTGAAGAAATCCACATTAAAACCATCTGGGCCTAGAGATTTTCCATCCTGCATGTCTTTGAGGACCTCTCTAACCTCCTCTTCTGTTACTGGTCTATTTAGGTTAATATTTTCCTCCCTGGACACTAGCTTAGGGATATGTCTTGTAATTTCCTTTATGGATTGTTCCCTTTCTGGATTGTTTTCCCAGGTGATGTTTCAGAAATGTTGCACAAGCACCGCTTCAATGTCCTTATGTGTGTTCTAAAACTCCCCATTCTCATCCTTTATCGCCAAGATTCTGTTGAATGCTCTGTTAGCCATAGTGGATCTGTGGAAAAATCTTGTATTGCACTCTCCCTCTTCGAGCCATTGAACTATTGACTTTTTCCTCCAAAATATTTCCTCTTGTTTGCAAAGGTTCTCCCAGTCATGATGAAGTTTATCAGCCTGGTCACTTTTGTCTTTTTCAAAGCCATATTTGATCAGTATCTGGTTGAGATCCTGAATTTTAATTTCCACTGATTTTTTGTCCACAAAAATGTCACCAAAGTTCTTATTCCATTCTTTAAGTCTAAACTTGATGTGCTTTGGTCTTTTATGAAGGAGGTACATTTTTTATCCTTGGAATTGTAAGTCTTCATACCACCATTTTTTGATATTACTGATGAAATCTGGGTGGGAGAGCCATATATTCTCAAATTTGGAAGATCTATTCCTGGGAGAGTGTAAGCCCTTGATTTCCAATTGTATCGGCCAATGATCTGAGCCTCCAAAGGGAAGAAATTTTGCTGTAATTTCATTATCTATAAGCACAAGCTCCTTTGATATCATGAACCTGTCTAACTTGGAGGCCACCTGTGCTTCCCCTTCTCTCTTTTTGTTCCAAGTAAAAAGGCCATTGCTCAAATTTGGGTCCACCAAGCTCATATTATCTGTGAATGATTGGAATGCTGATGAATCTTTGTTTAGCACTTTGGTACCTCCTTTCTTTTTCGAGAGAGATTTGATCATATTAAAATCCCCTCCCATGATCCAAGGAATATAATCCTGTCTGTTTCTGAGGTCAATGAGGGATTCTAGCAACTTGAGTCTATCATCTATTCTTTGAGGACCGTAAACATTAGTGACTAGGAAGGTTTCCGAAACCCCCACTGGTTGAATGATTACTAATAAGTAGTTTCTGGATGCCTCTGCATCTATTACACTAATTTTTTGGGGGTTCCAAAGAGTGAGAATGCCCCCAGTTGTGTTCTCTGCTTTAACTTCTAGAAACTCAAATCTATTGAGCCATTTTCTATGGATTAGATTTATTTTCCAGATGGAGCACTTTGTTTCCTGGATGAAGATCATATCTGGAATATCTTGTTTCATTCTAAAACTAAGCATTCATTGCTTTCTTTTACTACCTATACCTCTTATATTCCAAGATGTAAACTTCATAGTTAAATATTTGTAAAGGAGTAACTGGTTAGGTCATTCACCTTACTTGAATCTATCATCAGCTTTCCACACTCCGTCAAGAGCTCCTTTTGCTTTATTTTGCCCCTCTTCTTTCCAGCATTTCTGGTAGCTAATCTTGGAGTTGATTTCATTGTTTTCACACCTCTGCACTCCTGCTTGTCGATGGTTTTTCCTTTATCTGACCCCCTTTCCTGAGTTTTCCATAAAAACAATTGTTGTATTCTATTGCATTCTTCTTGAGGTAATGAATCCATCCCCACCATGGTTCCCTGCTTCAAGAAACCTTCCAGATCTAGATGTTCTTTATCTAGAATTTCCTGAAGTTCCTGATTCTCCAGATCTATTTCACTGTGGGTCATTTCCTTATCCATCTCTGGTTCTATTTCATTCATCATGGTTTCTTCCTTATTATAAGTGTTTTGTGTTGGGTTGTAGTTTTCCTCCTTCTCCTTTCGATAGGGCCTTCCTCCATAGCTTGGTCTTCATTTGGCATTTCTTCAATCTCTTCTAGTGCTTGGAACTTATTCTTACTAACCTTTAGCTCCTCATTATGTTGTTGCTTTGGTCCTTTTTTACCTCCTTTTCCTCTACTTGCCACTTTCTGAAAGCTTTCGGTATCCTTCATCGTATTCAATTTGCTTTTGTTTTCTGCTTTACTGAGAGGGCAGTCGCTGATCAAATGTCCATGTTCATGGAATTTACGACATCTAAACGAAATGTGCTCATAGTCCACCGTTTGCACCCATTCCTCATCAAAAACTTCCAGTATAAATTTTTCCGGAAGAGCTCCTGATAGATCCATTTCCACAAAAATCCTAGCATAGGAAGTATATTTTCCCCTTCTAGTGGCTTCCGAAGCTTTGACAAAATGACCTAGTTTGTTGCCTATGGCTGCAAGTGATTCATATTGCCAGTAATTCAGAGGTAGAGAATAGAGCCTTACCCAAACAGGAACTGAAGTGAAAGTCTCCCACTCTAGAACAAAGTTCATCACACAGGGCTGCATATACAGGTGAGTTGTTGCAAAAAGGTAGGGTCCTCCTTTGAATATCCTATCTTTGTCTTCAATGTTTGTAAACACCACGGTGAAGAAACCCTTTGACCCAAGATGAAGATCAATGTTGCCTTTGGGAGCCAGTGATACTTGATCCATGTCTATAAAGCCTTTTCACAGGGCCATAATCCCATGAATTTACATATTATGGCGTAAGTCTCCATATGTTCCCTGTGCTCCTGCAGAGCAGGATTATTTAACACTACTCTAGGAGTGACTTCCATTTTGGTTCTGCAGGGTCCCTTTTGTTTTTTTTCCTTTGTTCCCTGGTTTTTTTCTTCTTCCTCCTTGTCCTTTGTGCTGCTGTTATCCTTGGACATGTCCCCATATGTCTCCTTTTCATTATTTCTTTTTTCTTCTTCCACAGAACCTCTGACATTGCCTAGATGTGACTTGCCTCTGCCTGCCACGACATCTTTCAAGGAGGGAGTGGAGCTCCCTCCTCTGTGACCCTCCATTAGGGTCAGACTTTGAGACTTTCAGGAAACCTGTGCGACTTCCGCCCTCCGTTCCTTCCACCGTCTCGAAAAAAACCATCACACATAATCAACACACATGAAACACCAAGATTTAAAGTGGAAACCCAATGTGGGAAAAAACCATTGTTAGTGTTGTCTCTTTCTTATTTTTAATATAAAGAAAAGCTACTTAGAATATTGTACTAGTAGCGACTCATACAAGTACGCAAGCACCCACCTGCAGAAGGCTACAACCTTCGCTCATTCTCCAAAACCCTCTATAAGGGAGCTCCAACCCCCTGATCTCATTTACCAACATCCACCGGGAGGGAGCTCCAACCCACTAATATGATTTACTAGCTACCATTGGAAAGAAGATTCAACTCCCCAATTGAACGATCCAACCTTCAACACCTTTGGGGACCATGTTTCATAAATTTTCATATTGGATCCACCTGCTACAACACATCACAACTTGTAGGCCACGTTTCATCATATTTTCAAACTGGACCCACCACCAACATTTAAGCTCAAAACCAAATATCAAAACTAAAACTGATCTGTGCTCTCAATCATCAATCTTTGACCCAATTGAGTCAACCAATCATTAAATCAACTAAAATTCAAACAATCAACTGAAACCCAAATCAATCAACTTAAACAACCAGAACTGTCATATCATTGTAACCAGAATACCAATCAACATATTGCACATCAGAGAAACTAGATTATGTTACTATAGATCCTGATCAACCATATGTCAAAATATATGTTCTACTTTACATTAGAAAACCCATGTGTGTACGTGCTTTCCATGACGCATACCCACGTACATATCTTAAATCATTCATTTCTGAAAATTGAACTAGTCTCATTCTAAAATAAATATTGAATCATACTTAGATCTACAACATCATTTTGAAACAACCACAAAACCTTCACTGATCTTCAATCACAAACAACAAGTATCATCATCATTCTTCAATCAATCAATCCTTAATCAAAACATCACTTTTTAAGCCCAGACCATCAAGAAGACTTTATTGAGAGACATCGGAAAGAAAACAAGACTGATTAAATGAATCAGAAATTCTTTTCATCAAAGCCCTACTTTATGTATGCGCTTTCCTTAAATTATATCCATGTGTATGCAACTTACCGACATCACACCCACCTGTGTACATGCCTTGCAAACTATAAAACCTGTGTACATATCTGCAATTTCATAATCAAACCTTCACTGTAACATAAAACTTCATGCATACCCAGATCTCAACATACACAGAAAAATCACACATCAAGACACTATCAACACATATCAAATCACCTCATAATTAAGATTGTGATCTCATATCTGTTGGATCTGATCCATCGTGAAATTTTGGGTGCATACTTGGTTTTAGATCAAGCAAAAAATAAATATCCATTACATACATATTTTCCTTAGATCTAACTATTCATACAATATTCATCACTTGCACTCCTCTACCACTTTTATCTTCATCTCCTTATATAGCTTAGGCTTTATTGAATACCACAAGTCAAAACCATTCTCTAGTTGTTGGTTTTCTTAGATGGGATCAAAATATCCATTACTAGGCTCAATGCCACAAGGAAATACTAGGGTAAGGACCCTTGTTATTTAGAATACCATGGTGCAGAAACTATATGTGCCTTTGCTTCTTCATGCCCACGTGTGTACATGGTTTTTCTTAATAGAACCCGCGTATACTTCTTGAAATTTCAAATTTTTCATTCCTCTACCTCCGAACAGCTATGCCTTTGTCAAAACTCTCTGTCACATGTAGACACATCTTTTTTACATTTTCATCAAGTAGGTTTCCATCAAAGGACAACACGCCAGGTAGGTTTCCATCAGGGAAAACACATAATTCATAATGCCAAGAGTTTATATCTGAGTATTTATTTCATATACAATTGTGCCTTGATTTACCAAACTTCCATGATGCTATACATATCATGCCTTACCATATATATATATATATATATATCGAGAGAGAGCGAGAGAGAGAGAGAGAGAGAGAGAGAGAGAGAGCATATATATAACATTGTAGTGTAGTGATCCTAGAGATCATACGGTATCGTAGCCAGACCATGATTGTGAAACTAATCATCATAAAACCATAAAAAATGAATCACTATAATAATATCCATAATACCAATGTGACCATACTGCAATGATGCCCAGGATGTGAATGTAACCATACTGTAATGATGCCCATGATATGAATGCATCCATACTACTGTAACTATGTCCAAGATAGGAATGCAACCATGTTATTGTTCCTAGCTGAGACAAAAATACCAATGCGAGATAGAGATTCAGTCCGAGATAAAAATGCCAGACAGTGTGAGATGATGTGAGAACATAAGGGAGTCTACACCAACCCTAGTCGAGACTTGTGCCAAGGAGCTAGATGTGAACCTTTTGATAAATAATTGATACTGAAAAGAGAAGCCATGATGTAATTTTATAGTTGAATTCATGTATGATTTGCATGGCTGGCCGACATGAACCTTCAATTTTCTTAGATGGAATTTTAAATTTGAATTTACCAAATTATAAATATGATTCAATTACTTTTAAAAAAATAATTCTCAAATAATTATTTTCACCAATATAATTCATCATGGGTCTCAAGTTTTGTTTTTGGGGACTTGGAGTTTTCCTTAGGGGAAATTCGTCCCGAAGCTACCAAATCTCAACACACAGTGACTTTTTTCCTAATGTGATCACCAAAATAATAGCCAATTGCCTCAAAGCCATCCTACCTCAAATCATTTTAGCAAAACAAATTGGTTTTGTGGTGTGGTGTGAAATTCTGGATGGTATATTGATTTCACATGAAAAAATTCACTCTTTAAAATTCACCAAGAATTTTTCCATTCTTTTATAACTCTATATCTCTAAGGTTTTTTATAAACTCAATTCGACCTATTTGTTCAACATTTTTCAAGACTTTGGCTTTGACGTTAAATGGATCTATTGGATTGGTAACCTTATCTTCAAGGAAAATTTTAAGGATGGAAAATTTTCTTGAAGTTTAAAACATTGGCGAATCTCACTAATCCCTAATATGCAAATTATAAATGTTTATTAATATATTTGTAAAATTAATCAAATTTATACTTATTTTATATATAGTCTCTATATAATGTTGGCGATTTTTAAGGTAAAATAATTTTATATTCTAAAATTTGGGCGAATCATATTTTATAAAATTGGAAATTGGCGAATCTTTTTTGTGGAAAAATCATGGAAAATTAGCCCACTGGGCGAACATTAGCCCCTAAAATTTTCCATGCTTATCTTCGACCTTCTTCTCTATTTTATAAATGGATCACCTATTGCACCCTTTTTTGGCCTCTATTATGAAACTAACTCACAAATAGATAGAAAAGATAGATCAATTCCTTAGAAATAAGCATCTTCGAGGGGGCAACCTCCTTTACATTACACAAAATGAACAATTCTTAGATGATTCAAATGAAAAAACCTCCTTTCTATATATAGGAGTCTAAGGGGTCACAATATAACCAAAGCCGACCTAACAATAACAATATGAAAGCACAAAAATAACAATAGTGGGATTCTATGGGGTACAATAATAACAATATGGGGACAATAGGGGCACAACAATAACAATAAGGGATACAGTGACAATAGTAATGGGGGAATCACTAGTATTATAGGGACCTAACATGCCCCTCTCCTTTAAAAAAGTGTTGTCCTCAATGCTTGAGTAGTTCTGGATGCTTCTGTATAAAATTATCATCCTCCCATGTGGAATCTTCAATGGGTAAGTTCGTCCACTTGATGAGATACATTGAAATTGATCGATTTCGTAGCTGTCAAGTTCTTGTTTCTTTGACTGCTTCAGGTTCCAATATGATTTTTCCTTCCTCATCAAGTTTTGGAAATATTGACTGAACTGGAAGCTTGTCACCTATAACCTTCTTTAAGCATGAAACATGAAAAACTGGGTGCACTCGGGAAGCTGCAGGAAGCTCCAATTTGTATGCCATAGTACCTATCTTTTGCAACACCTTGTATGGACCATAATACTCTCATGATAATTTATTATCCTTATTATCTTGCTTGAGGAACATTTTTTTATATGTTTGTAGTCATAGGAATACCCAATCATCTACATCAAAACCTCTTTCGTTGTGATGTTGATTTTCCTGCTGTTTCATTCTATTCTGTGTCAAGGCGAGGTTATCCTTTAAGAGTTGGAGAACTTTTTTCTGATGCTCGATGTGATCTTCCACTGCTTGAACCTTAGAATTTTCTCTTAGATATGATGTGATGTATGGTGGATGATATCCATAAAGTGCCATAAATGGGGTCGTTTTTGTTGTAGTATGGAAGGAAGTGTTATACCATCATTCAGCGAGAGGCAAGCATTCGACCCATTGTGTATGTTTATCAAATATAAAGTAACGAAGATATCCTTCCAAACATTTGTTTACTATCTCAGTTTGCCCATCATATTGAGGATGATAAGATGGCTATGAGCTAACTGAGTACCAAGACAAGAAAATAATTATGTCCGAAAATTTCTAGTGAAAAAGGGATCTCTATCGCTTACAATAATCTTTGGGTTTCCATTTAGCTTTTGAATTGTTTCCATAAATGCAGTAGAAACTATACTCTCTTTAAATTGATGATATAATGCACAAAAGTGTACATACTTGGTATGTCTATCAACTACCACCATGATAACACTCTTTCCTTTGGTGTTGGGTAAACCTGCGATAAAATCCATTAAAACCTTCTCCCAATGTTGGCTTGGAATGGACAAAGGTTGTAATAGTTCTGGGGTCTTAATCGTTTCAACTTTATTTTGTTGGAAAACCAAACATTCTGCCACAAAATTTTGAATATCCGATTTAAGGACATCCCAAAAAAATCCTTCTTAACCCTGTGGTAGGCTTTTAGAAATCCTGAGTGCCCTCCTAAGGGAGAGGTGTGCAATTCCCTAAGAATCTTTTGTTTTAGTTGAGAATTCTTACATAGGTATAACCGATCCTTATACCATAACGAATAATTTTTCAAGCTAAATGTATCAGATGTACTGGGATCTTGTTGTATCTTTTGAATGAGTGCCCACACTTCCTTGTCATTGTTCCATTCATCCCTTGCTTCATTTATCCAATTTGGTTGGATAATAGAAATGGCGCAAAGAAATGCTTCCACATCCTCATCCTTTCTTGAGAGTGCATCTACCACAACATTTTGCTTCCCTTTTTTGTAGATGATTTGAAAGTCATAACCCAACATATTTGTGACCCATTTTTTCTGCTCTTCTAAACATAATCTTTTTTCTAAAAAGTATTTAAGACTATCATGATTTTTTTTCATCTTGAAGTTTCTTCCCATTAGGTAGGGTCGCCATTTCTTAAGTGCATGTAGTATTGCCAACATTTCCTTCTCATAAATAGCTTTGTGTAAATAGTTTTCTTTGATTAGACAACTTTCGAAAGAAATGGGTCTTTCTTCTTGCATTAAAACAACACCAATTCCATTTCCTGAGGCATCACATTCCACAATAAAGGCTTTTGTGAAGTCTAGTGTAGCTAAGACTGGTGCTTGGCACATTGCCTCTTTAAGATGTTCAAAGGCCTTCGTTGCTTCTGGAGTCCATGAAAATGCATCTTTCTTCAATAATGTGGTTAAAGGTGCTACTATTCTCCCATAATTCTTAGAAAACTTGCGATAATACCCTTTCAACCTAAGAAATCCTCATAGATGATTTATGGATGTGGGGATTTTCCATTCCTTAATGGTTTTGTTTTTCTAGGGTCTACCTTAACACCTTCATGAGATACAATATGACCCAAATATTCCACCTCTTGTACTCCAAAGAAACATTTGGAGATTTTTGCATATAATTGTTTCTCCTCCAATAGTTTGAGCACCATGTCAACATGTTGGACATTATCCTTCCAAGAATTGCTGTAGATTAGTATATCATCAAAGAATACTAACAAAAATTTTCTAAGGAAGGGTTTGAAAATCGAATTCATCAAACCTTGAAATGTAGAAGGTGCATTAGTAAGGCCAAAAGGCATGACCAAAAATTCATAATTACCCTCATGAGTTCTAAGTGTTGTTTTTGGAATTTCTTCAGTCTTCATTCTGATTTGATGATATCCTGAACAAAGATCCAACTTGGTGAAGTAAATTGATCCATGCAATTCATCCAATAATTCATCAATGACAGGAATGAGAAATTTATCTTTAATAGTGAGCTTGTTGATCTCCCTATAATCTGGACACATGCGCCATGCTCCATCCTTCTTGTGAACCAATACTACTGGAGCAGAGAAATAAATTTGACTAGGTTGAATTATACCAGCCTCTAGAATTTTTGCAACCATACATTCAATTTCTCTCTTTTCGACATAGGAACCTCTGTAAGGTATGATGTTTGGAGGAACACTTCCTAGAATCAAATTAATAGCATGATCATGATCACGAATAGGTGGGAGGCCTTTGGGAGTCTCAAATACCTTGGAATGATTGTACAAGACTTTTTGGAGATCTAGATAAATGGATGATTTCGATGTGGGAACCTCTAGTGAACATCATTTTGAAATTATGCCTCACTGTTCTTTCTTTAGAATCTTTTTCATTCCGTTAGAGCTGATTATCTTTCCCAGTTTCCCTACGATACCCCTTAATTCAACTTCCTTTTCTTCTGAAGAGAATTTCATGAAATGTTCTTGTAAATTAAAAGCTATTGTACTTAAGGATTGTAGCCATTAGACTCCTAGTACAACATCAGCACCATCCATTGGAATGGAAATCATTGGGCTATCTAATACATATTCTCCCATGGATAGCTTGATATTATGGCACTTTCTTGAGTAATTAGTTATTCCTCCACTTGCAACCATTACTTGACACTTTGGTGCTTGATATAGGAAGAAATTCAATTCCTTGGCTATCTTATAATGAATAAAATTATGGACACTTCTTGAATCAATAAACACTATTACCTTTTTCTTCTTGGCCCTTCTATCTTGATAGTTTGAGGAGTGGTCATTCCAGCCAATGCATTACACGATATGGTCAGATTCATTTCTTCTTTTTCTAGGGTTTGTTCCTGGTGTATATCCTCTTCTTTTGACATTTCTTGTTCCATTTCTTCCTCCTTTTCACAATCTATGAAAAATAATTTCTTCTCGGCACACTTATGACCTTTAGTGTATTTGTTATCACAACTGTAACAAAGCCCTTTTTCTCTTTTTTCTTTCAATTGTTTTGGTGTCAACCTTGTAGGTTGTGGATGTGTAGGGGAAGCAACACTTCCACGTTTATGATTTTGAGTGGTAGGCTTCCTTGTTGCCATAACTTTGTTTTCCATTTTTCTTTCCAACCCGAATGCCTTCTCCAATGAATCTCGTTCCCAAAGGCAAACCTCATGTTGGATGTTATCTTTTAAAGTCCCTATGAACACATCAATCCTATGCTCCTTTGGAATATGCTCCAAATATAAAGTTGCAATGCGTACCTTTTGTGTGTTTTGCACATTATGGATATCGAAAAATTGCTCCATCTGTAATATCCATGTTCTAGGATCCTTCCCCTCAAACATTCTCATATCGATCTTTGGAACATGGTGGCTCTTCGATCCAATGTTAGAGTCCATGAAATCATGATGAACATTTATTTTGTTCTCATCATGAGTTTCCTTTACTACCCTTTCACCATTAGTAAGCATTTTTTGTAGAAACTTTGTCAAATCTATCTTCAAATCTTCCATGCCTTTCCTTAAATCATCCATCTTAGCTTCCATGCCATCCATCTTAGCTTCCACGTCATTCATATTAGCTTCTATGCCTTTCTTTAAACCATCCATCTTAGCTTACATGCCATATATCTTAGCTTCTATGTATTGCTTTAAACCATTCATGTTAGCTTTTGTTGCTTTTTGTCTGAGTGAAATTTGTTGCACTTGGTCTTGTAATTTTGATATATCATGTTGCATTTCTTCCTCTTCTTCATGAGTCATGCTAGAGCTTTCAGGTTCCTTACTAGGTGTTTCCATTTTCTTTCTCTGGGGCATCAATTAGTGATAATAATGCTTCACCATTCCCTTTGAATTCCTTCAAACTAATTTTTGAAACCAAGCTTATGCAAAAATTAAAAAAAAACTACACAACTTTTTTCACTTTGTAGGAGCTCAATATTGAATCTGATGTATCTCTGTAATTTTGGATCTCCAAGGTCTGAAATTTCTTCTAGTGGTAACCCTATGAATAATCTTTCTAACCCTGCAAGTCTGATCAAGATTGGATTCTCCAATAAAGAGTTATGCCAAATCTCCCCTGATGACCTGCATATAGATTGGTTCAATAGAGCAAACTTGTACGACATGCCGCGGGTCACTGTTTCAACCTTAGGTTCTAAAAATGATACCGAAAACACTACAATCCATCCTATTTTTGTAACTTCTTATGAAAATTCAATCTGATGCTCAAAGCGAAAGTTATGACCATTTTCCCAAGGTCACCTGTTTGGAATGTAATTTGGGGGTCTGCAAAAACCCTAACTTCATCAAATTATATCTTTGAAAATATAATGAGACAAGATCTGAAATTCGGGCCCAAGGTTCAGACTGATTCCGTCTCAAATGGGATTTGTTTTTAGCTTCTTAAACTTTGTAGCGAAAATGGTATAGCGAACATTCCGCGATGAGCTATTTGGAGTAGTGAAACCCTAGAATCCAATGCTTTGATACCAAATGTTATGAAACCAACTCACAAAAAGATAGAAAATATAGATTAACGCCTTAGAAATAAGCATCCTCAAGGGGGAAAACCCCTTTACATTACACAAAATGAACAATTATTATATGATTCAAATGACAAAACCTCCTTTCTATATATAGGAGTCTAAGGGGTCACAATATAACCAAAGCCAACCTAACAATAATAGTATAAAGGCACAAAAATAAGAATAGTGGGATTTTATGGGGCACAATAATAACAATATGGGGACAATAGGGGCACAACAATAACAATAAGGGATACAACAAAAATAGTAATGGGGGAATCACTAATATTATGGGGGCCTAACAACCTCTCGTGGTATTCGGCAAGAAGATCCAATGTCACATTTTCTCTCTATTATAGTAGCGAAAGGTCTCGATCAAGCAACCAAGATGGAAATTGAGGAGAAAAAAGTCAATGGACTATATCTATTTGGTGATGATTTCTCTTTATCACACTATAAATTTGTTGATGATACCTTGTGTATCGGCATTCTAATGATTCAATAAGCCAAAGTATTTCATCAAATTTGAGAGGCATTATTTTCTTCCTCAAGAATGGAAATAGCTAGAGCTAAATCACATTTTCTTTCTTCAATACACATTTAGCTGTAGAGAAACATATTCAGAGATGCTTGGTTTCCAAATCAACAAATATCTAGAGAAATTTATGGGAGCATTACTTGTGGATGGTTCTTTGAAAATTAATTTGTGAGAGGATCTAATTGGAAAATTCAACAACAAGTTAACCTATTGGACCTTTTTATCGTTAAACTTGGCAAGAATACTAGTCATCCTCAAGTTAGTTCTATAGGCATTGCCCATATATTAACGTTTTGTTCTTAAGACTCCCTCCATCCTTAAGACAATCAAGATTCTATAGCCATATTTATTGCAAGGAGAAGAAAAATTAAAGAAACAATGGGTGCTTGTGGCTTAGAATAATATATATAATCCAAATTGAAGGGAGATCTAGGTGTATAAGATTCTTCATCTTTCACTATAGATTTGGGAGCTAAGTTTGGTGGCATTGGCTCCAAACAAGTCAAGACCTTTGGAAATGTATCTAGATGAGAAAATAAGGAGAGAACATTCCTATTGGGTAACTCATGAGAATGCCTTCTTCCAAACAGCCTCCTCCATTTGGCATCTAGCAAAAAAGGGAATGCATTTGATACAAAAAAACTACCTTTGGGAAATTCACAATGGATGGAAAAACCTATTTTGGAAGAACTCATGTAACAACTTCCAAAATTCCCGACCAAAATGACATAAGGGATATGTGCCTCCACATGAATTCACAAGGAATTCGTAAAGTCAAAAACTATTGGGATTCCTCTAACTTGGATAAAACATTGAGACAATGGTCAATTTTGGGGGAATGGGACCCGAAGTCCAGGGAGGAGACTTGGTCAAAATTTTGGCATAAGATGCATCAACGACTCATCCTAGTATTCAACCTATGTAATAGATTATGATGGGATTATGCAACAAGTGGTTCATTTTCTATATGTAAGGATTATAGCCTAGAAGTGGCTTTCAAAGAATCACCAAAACACTCCATCTAGAGCTACATCTCGAAGAGAAATATGTGGCTGAAAATTCCATCTTCCTATGGCTCTTGGTTCAAGGGAAAACCTTAACCTGAGAAACAATTAAGGAAATAAAACACATAGACTGCTCCTATTGTTATGTGTTCCTTTAGGAACCAGGAAATTTGGAGAATCTCTTTAATGGTTTCCCTATTCCAATCAACTATGTAGCTATTTAGAATCTAGCATGAAGAGATAAAACCATTATTTATTTAGTTTCCATTTGTAACCACCCCTCCCATATCTACCCAGTTTCACTGACCTGGCAGGGTAAACATGAGAGGAGGAGCTACTATCAAATGAACTGACCTCCTTGATCCCATTAAAGAAGTGGGGTCGAATGTGAATGATAAATTGACAGCTTACAACATCCTATAAGGACAACAGGTCACTCAAAGGTTGAGTAAGTAGCTCAAGTGGTAAAACCTGAGATGAACACCATTTTCACCATTTTCTCTCACCTGGGTCCCCAACTCCTCCCACAACAAGTCCTCCATGCAGTTGGAAGCCTCCAACCACACGTGCAAGCCTACATCCATGTGTTTGTAACCTAGAATGTCTAGTGTAGAGCATGCAGTCTATTGACAGTGTTGGACCTACAAACATGTGAAGGGGATCTCCTTGGTAAGAAGTCCCAATTAGACCTCAGACTGTTTGGTGTAGGATTCCCAGTAGTGGGTCATATGGTAATGTATTTACCATGATTTTACACAGAGGAAAGTAATATAATTTTGTTAGTAGCAAGGGTGTAATGCTGCAGTGAGTCAAGGAAGGTGCATGAGAGGTTTTAACATAGGTGGGTTGAGATGAGTGCGCCCCTTGGAAACCTGTAACAATACTCGGATGGGAAGGGAACACATGAGAAAAATTGCATCACAAAGATGGAAAGTAATTCAACTGGAAATCAAAAGTGATGGTTAAACCAACAACACATTTGCAACAAGATTCATACAATTGCATATAAAACAGTTCATACAAAACTACATAAGTTAAACAACATACATTGCTACAACAAGCGGAATAGTCCAACTACAATAACAACATATGCATGAAAACGTAGTGGCTCTTGTTATATAAATAAGTGTAAGTTCCACTCATATAATGCACCCATGTAAACCCGCTAGCCCCAATAATGGAAAGTTACAACCACATCTGCCTACTCCTCCAAAGAGATGTACTAGCTCTATGCAGTGGAGAAGCCAAGGCGTGCTACAATACTATCCAAGATCTCTCCAATATAGTCTTATCGGAAGCTTTGCTGACCAAAAGCCTCTACATTGAGTTATGAGGGAATATTTATAGCAAAGGGTGGGGTTGCCCTTGACATTCCCCTTTGTGACTGTTCAACTACCCTCATGACTCTTCACCTACTCTACGACTGTTACATCCACTATTGACACTTGACTTACACTTGACGTGACTTAACATTACAATGCCCATGTACCCATGTGAACATAACTGGCTTGAGCAAGCCAAACTAGACATCACTCTGACTTAGACAACCATGGAAGTCCAACTCCTCAACATCTTCATGTTGAATGATAGTAACATAATGATGAAAAAATTTGTAGTCCTTGATGGTGTCCATGTGTTCTGTGGTGACATCTGTTCAAAACTTGACTCTTGCCTACATAGAATCTAGGTACACTACTTGTGCTCCTCTATCCAATTCATCTGAAAGCATGCACATAATTGTCTTCAATGTTCCTGGACAAGCAACATACTTGTGCATGATGTATGCACTGATGGGTAAGTCTAGGCTGGTGGCAATGTGCATCAGCTCATCGAATTATGAGTCAAGATCGAGTCGAACCTATTTCTTTGTCTTCACCTGGGTGAGAGTCCTAAGTGCTAGGATCGCATGTGTGTGCACCACAACATCCATACTACTAAATACTCGTGCATGGGAAGCCTGTATTTTAGTGATTAATAGTGGGAATTCTTCATAATTTTGGATTTGACTCTGGATACATGCTTTTAACTCAAAAGCATTGACCCTTGTCATCTTAGGCAAGTGAAGTGGGGATCCCTTCTACTTGATCATTCGTGCTGGTATGTCATCAACAACAAGATGCAAGTTCATCAAGATACGTTCTCTTCTAACACATCATGCTGCCAGCCGTTGAGATGGACCACTGCCTTGTGCATGGTACAAAACTTGGAGTAAAATGCTCGCATAACTATATCAAGGGACAATACTTCATCTAGTATTTCCTTCTTCATTTCAGCTCGGGTGGAAATTTTCACCAACTCTCCTCCTGTCTTGGCCATTTGTAGCTACTTTGCCATATGCTCATTCTCGGCTATTAGGAAGCAAACACTTGAGTTAGTTACTTCTGCATACACTTTGGTTGCATCGGTAAGGAAGTTGGATGTTTGCGCACATCATTCATGATCACTCATTCCTTGACATGCGTAGGAGACATGTGATCCTCTGGAGTTGACACTCTGTGATATTGCACAACTCTATGTTGGGATTCATCAAATGAGATGTTGTGCATCTCTTCTTATGGCTGATCACCAAGAATATCAGGCCTCCTTGGTCATTCGAGACTTTCTCATAATCGGGATGCATTGAAGTAGGTGAGTCAACCTCTTTGTGGTGAGGTATGAGGTCGATGTCCTATTCCAACTCCTACTGCTCCATGTCTACATCCAGCTATTGAAGTCCGTGTTCTGTCTCATGGGCGAAGTCTTGCCCCTGCAATGGTTCACCAGTTAACCTAATGCCAGCTGTTTAGATGAATCAACTACTTGTATAGGCGCTGCTTTGTCTATTTGCACATGTTGCACCCCCTGTTGTATCTGCTGCAGCTGCACTTCCATCTAATATTTGTGCATCTCTTGTTCCTTTCGCAGTTTCTCCCTTAGCTCATGCAACTCCTTCTCTTCTTCTTCCATTCTCTTCTTATCCCTTTTCCTTTGCACGATTCGCTTGTCGCGCTACTCCCTATTTTCCTCTATAGCCATAGCTGTTTTCTCTACAAGTGGACCTACACAAAAATTGCAGCTTAGCTCCTCCTCCATGCAATCGACAATCTTCCTCCTACCCTTGTTGCACACTGGTATGTTTGCCTCTACTACCATTGATACTACTACTGGTGCTCTCTATAATGTTGCTTCATGTTGCTTCGTTAATTGCTCCACAGCGAAGCCAACTCATTCATTGGGTCTAGGGAAAATGTAGCAATATCTCCATGGGCCATCCTTGGCCCAATGACATGCCACGTGGATCCAATTGAACTGAACTCTTGTGTAGTGATATTTCACAGTGCAATGTGGGTCATATAGATTGTAGCTTTAGAGGTTGAATAGGTACTTCTTCATCAACTCTGCTTCGAAATCTACTTTCTTAATACTCTGGATCTCATATAACCCAATCCACAATGGAAGAGCAGGCCAAGGTGCCTTCTTCTTCTGATGTAGTCTAGCTATCAATCCTACCGAGATGTCATATGCCACTTCATCCATGAGAAGTACGTCCAAGGAAAACTTCAGAAGGACATGCAGAGGCTTCTCAGCACTAAAAATTCGGATGAAACTACCGAACAATGAGGCATACCAATCTATAATTCCTATCAATTCCTCCATTTCTTCATTTGAAATGCACAATGGATCCAATTTGAATATCATCTTTTACACAGGGGTTACAAAATGATTGGACAACTGTGTGATTACTCCTTTGAAGTTGCATTCAAACAACAACTTGAAATATGTGTTCACAGTAGTTTCTACCTGTGACCATGCCCACTCCAAACCTGGGAACTCCTTTCAGGCACAAACTGCATCTAAGATGTAGGCAAACATGTAAATCTCTACATGCATACCTCCGGGTGACTGTCCAGCCTTCGTTACTTGTTCGTTCAGTTGATGAGCCAATATGCCGAACCAGTTACATGGTTTTCCTTCTCTAGCCAATTGGTCTAGTGCAACCACCCAACTTTGTGGGAAGGTTTCTGTGATTTCTTGGCCATATAGTCGACAAGGAAGTATGACCAAGTATTGTTACACTTTCCTTAGTATCTTTGTCTTGTAGATTTGGTTGGGTTTCAACCTAAATTGAGCTGGCTCCTTTAGCCAATTATTTAAAATTTCTATGGAATTAGCACTGCTATTAGGTAAGCTGAATGGAGTTTTCATGATAGCCACAGGCTCTAACATGTGATACATCTCATCATAATCTCATTCCCGGAAGGTCACAAGCTTTGTCCCACTAACACTGCCCAAGGTCATCATCTCGGGATAAGTGTGAGAGATGACCTAGTGTACCATGTCTACACATGAGAACATGGGATATATGCATGCAATCCAGTACAAGCTACATTTGTGAATGTTCATGTACACCTAACAATCTTCGAGGTCTTCCCCAAAAGTGCCCACAAATGTTTCATTGACCTCTTGCCACTTTTGTTTGATGTCCTTGTCTAGATACAACTTTGTATCTTCATAGATCGATAGACTAGAGGAAACTCGCTCAATTGCTGCTCTAATTGCATTTCCATTAGTGTCCTATGATCTTGTTGTCTTAGAAGCCACTGAGATGGATGAACACCTAAAATATCTAGAGACAAGCAACATGCATAACAAGGAATCTGTTAGCGAAAAACAAAGCAAATTCGGGGAATGACACAACACATACCTGGGAAGCTAATGGGAAATATTGTGCAATTTATTCTGAAAGGCTGGGTGACTGGCTTTGTGCAAAATGCAGTTTGGGCTGTCTCAGAGGTAAGACTAGCTGCTGGCTGCTAGGATTGTGTAATGCGCAATTCCAGATGGGAGTGACTACAGTCTCAGGGACTGCATTGTGCAATTTTCTGGGCCAGCACTCACTGCCCCTCAGAAATGTGCAGAACAGTCCTAGAGGGCAGTGCTGGGAAGAAATGCACATTTATGGAGATGAAGGAAGAGCATTCCTTCTCCAGATTGTGCAATGTAGTCTCAATGAAGGCAGAGTCTGGGTCAAGGTTGGCTCGACTCACTGATGGGCAACTAAAAGAAAATAAGACAGTAAATGCATGGAGACACTAAGTGATAGAAGAAGTGATTAACAATGCATGCAAACTATGAATGAAAGATTCAACAAATAGATCAACATGCATGTGGATCGAGTGATTCGCTGAATCGACGAGCGTTCATGCAAAATAGTTTCATTCATGCAACGACAGTGAGCTAGCAATGAAAATTTAAACAGAACTAGAACAGTCTAGTACACATGTAAATGACAACAAGAATTCAAAGAAATCAAGCAAACGACACTCACATAAGTGAATACACACAAAGCGATAGAAATGCTGAAAAACATAAGTTGAGGCCACTTACCCATGAATAGTTGATTCAACTACGTCAAAGAGCCTTGGATGTGCTGTGGGATGTTAGAGCTCCAAAATCGATGTGAAATAATGAACTCTGATGCGTCAAATAAATAAGTTAGGGCTCATGACGCGCATGCCACAAATCTAGGAAAAGTTGACACTTGGAGGGAAGTTTCTAAAAAAACATTTCATGTAACTTCTAGATGCTAAAAATAGCTCCTTAAATCAAGGGATGCCTTTTGCATGTTGCCTTTTGCTATTCTAGGAAAAATCAAGTCATGCATGCATGCAAGTCAAGTTTCCTTGGCCCCGAGTGGAACTGGTCAACCACACTACTCATGCATGAAGCTGTTCAACTTCTTGAGAAAGATGCACATTTCTGATTGGGAGCTAGGATAACTTCCCAAGAGGTTTGTGCAATTTCTAGGCAAAGCAGCTGATTGCTGCCCAAATTTGTGCAAATTCTAGGCTGAATAGCTCTGCTTGGGAAAATTGCACAATTCCTGCTAGGAGTGTTGATTGGCATAATTATGCAATTGTGGAGCCCAACGGGCTGCTAGACAAGATTACACAATTTTTGGAGGGAAGGTTGGTTTCCCTCTAGAAATGTGCAATTTTCCTAGGAAGCTACTCGACCTGTAGCTGGAACAAGTCTGGGTGAACAACCTGTGAGGGGAATGGATCAAGCTGTGATCAACAAGCTGCCTTTGTGCAAGAAAAACATTGAAGCTTGTGAACTGGATGAAGCAAGACAAGATGCTATGAAAAGTTGGTAGGGAGGCTTGAAAACAAAGCTAAGGCAAAATTATGGAGGGAGGTTGTAGTCGCTACAACACTTGGTGACACACTGGTAGAACTCCAGCTCTTTGAATGGACCTTTTTTGTGAAAAGAAAGTCTAACACCTCCAGAAGTATTGTTTAGTTCTCAACTCATCTTGGCTTCACACTAGCTTGATCATAAGATGTAGCATCTGCCAAGCTCTTCATCGATTGACACACATTCCAAGCCAAGGCAACATAGTTGTTTTGATGATGGTTGAGGGGTATATTGGTGCACAAGCAGTATGGTTGTCAGAGTCATAGTTTCATCTCTGGTATTGCTTCGCTGCCAGTAGACCTAGACTGTAGCCTGGCAGAGTCACATAGGAACACAAGCATGGTTCCGCAGCCATCGAGCCTGGTCAGTACCTCGACAGAGTCACTTGCATCACCTCCCTACCTAGGAAGCCTTTCTCTTCTTTCACCTTATTCATTTTTCATTTTGAATTTTTTGACTTTTCATTTTTTCAATTGTGCATAGCACTTATTCATTTTAGAGGCGGAAGAGGGATCACGACTTATTGAGATCATAAGTGGTTCTTCAAGTAGATAAGTAGTTTATTATATCTATGACGTGCCTGTTAATGTTTTCCCCATGAGCTTACTCTACTTGACTGAGCTAACAAGGGTTAACCCAAAAACAACTGACTAGAGAAGGTGACATTAATTAGTGCACAATCGTTGTGTTTTCAACAAGGTTCACTTTGAACAATACGTATTTTCCTTCAACGTATCATGGACTAAAAATAACAAGTTCTTCATACAAAGGCAAGATGACAGATAACCATGTAGTGATAGTTGTACAAACCCTCTTGTATTTCACCCAGTTGGTTTCAAGAGTCATACATGGTTTCATGTGAAACCAACCTACGAATGAAACGAGTAAACCAAACGAAACAAGAGAATTAACAAACAAAAAGGCAAAGAAAGAGCAGAAAAGTGAAAGAAAAGTAAGTAATCAGACAAGCAAGCAGACAAACAAACAAACAAAGTGAGTAAGAAAACAAGCATGCAAGAAAACTGACTAAAAGAAAACACGACTCCTACTCCTACACTAATGGTGCATGAGCCTGATCACGTGAAGTGATATTTCCAATGCAGCCACCAGCACATTGGTTGACCCATGTTGGTGAAGGCATGCTCCGCGAGCAACCCAATTGTGCAAACCACCAAGGAAGAAAGATATAATAATGAAGACAACCACACTTCATGTTTGACAGTGCCCATAGGACATAAGTGGGTGCAAGTACATGATGAGCAGTTAGTGGACTTATCATAGTGCTCTGTGACATTGCGTGCAACTTTGAATCATAAGCACACTTTTGACTGAGACATGCAAGAAACCGAAAGAAACAAAGATAACTTGCATTGCAAACAAGTGCTTGTAATGTAATGTTCCTCCAATGCATGAGCGATGGGATTGTGCAGTTCGACTGGAGAAGGTATGATCTGTGTGTGAGATGGATCTTCAATGAATATAGATGAGTGATGTGGAGCCTTGGATGATTGAACAATTTCATGATCATAAGTGAGACTAACCCCAAGAGAGCAAGGGCATGACATTACCATTAGCTAGGGTTGATGTTCCTCGACATTCTTCAGTGTTTCAACTTCTTCATCAAATAGATCATCATAAACGAGTGGCTTCGAAAGATCAACTGTGATAGAGTCATGATCGTGATCAAATATGGCAACAAATGGATCATGACTGCCGCAATCAGAAAAATCAATGATTTCATCGGCATCCTCATGATCAGATGAATCAAACAAAGGGGTGGATGAAAAGTGAAAAAACTAATCGTCCATGTTTCCATAAAAGGTAGATGAAGGATTAAGTGGATTTTCAACAAATAAATTTTCCTCTCCATTATTGAATAATGGACCAACATTCAGCAATCCTGCGAGTGATCAACAATGGGTGCATCCGTGGATGAAGACACACATGTGAAATCATGGATGGTAGGTTCACCAAAGATGTTAGGAAAGAATGGAGGGGGCTCAGATGAAAGAGATTCATCCTTCACTGAGTTTTGATGGTCAAGCTCCCAATCATACTCTTCGTGAATGACAACGCACGTTGGTTGTGATACACCAACTCCATCAGTGGCCTGTTCCTTGTTCATAACAAGTGAAGAGTCTGGAATGGAAGAAAACAAGACAATATCATTCGAAGGAACACTTGAGTGCAAAGACGAAGGTTGTAGAACATAACACATATGATAACTCGAAGGACTTACAACCAAATTTGCGTGAAAATTGAGTGAAGTGATGTTGGGAGGATGTGAAAGTTGAACAAGTGTGTGAGCCTGGTCCTCAACATCACTCAGCAATGGTGGCATTGTTGAATGATGGGAAGGCAGACAATCAGTCGAGACAGTGACCGCATCCACATGAGATTGCACAGCTCCCTCATTGAAGAATGTTGAGCAAGTCTTGATGTCAAGCTTCTTCTTGGGATGGGAAAACTTATTAAGGCAATATTCAAACTAGTCCCAAAGATAGGCAAATTTCATCTAGCTCCTCGGAGCTTGAAACTACAAGTCAGGGAAGCGCTGCCAAAATTTTATAACTGATTCATGCAGAGCCTTCCATTGCTGTAACAGTTTTTGATCAAGATAGTCTAGATTGAAATGATAGAAAGTGTCTTCAATGAGATCACATAAGGGCTCAAGTGAGTGCACGCTGTTAGTCAGTAGGCTGAGCAACCATCGATGTGGAGATTCGTGAAGTGTGTGTGCAAGAAGAAAGCTGGCATGTTTGTTGGAACACCCATCATCCTCATGAAGCATGGAAAGAAAGTCATGTAAGTACTCAGGCCCGACCACTTCGCCTTCACCATCATACATGGAAGTTCACAAGAGATCAAAAAACTTCCCCGTGATGGAGAAATATTCATGATTCAAGAAATAATGCAGAGGGAGAAGAGTGGAAGAATCCATGAAAGGTATGCAAAGCTTTAAAACTGGATAAGAGGATACAGCTTGTCATCTGGCCCTCCTTCTAGCACCAGAAACGTTGATGGTGCTGGACCCACCAACATGTCAAGGGGATATCCCTGGTAAGAAGTCCCAATTGGACCTCAGAGCATTTGTGTAGGAGTCCTAGCAATGGGTCATATGGTAATGCCTTGACCATGATTTTGCATAGAGGAAAGCAAGATAATTTTGTTGGTAGCAAGGGTGTGACCGTTGCAGTGAGTAAAGGAAGGTGCATGAGAGGTTCTAACACAGGTGGGTTGAGATGAGTGTGCCCCTTGGCAACTTGTAATAGTACTCAGATGTGAAGGGAACACATGAGCAAAAAAGTATCACAAAGCTAGAAAGCAAGTCAGCTGGAAATCCAAAATGATGGTTAAACCAACAACACATCTGCAACAATCTTCATACAATTGCATACAAAACAGTTCATACAAAACTACATAAGTTATATGACATACATTGCTACAGCAACCGGAATAGTCCAACTACAATAACAACATATGCATGAAAATGTGTTTGCTCTTATTATATAAAGTGTAAGTTTCAGTCATACAATACATCAATTTAAACCTTCTAGCCCCAACAGTGGAACGTTATAGCCACATCCACCTACTCCTCCAAAGAGATGTACTAGCTCCATGTAGTGTAGAAGGCAAGGTGCATTAGAATATTGTCCAAGCTCTCTCCAAGATAGTCTTATCAGAATCTTTGCTAACCAAAAGCCTCTATAATGAGTTATGAGGGGCTATTTATAGGAAAGGGTTGGGTGGCCCTTGACATTCCCCTTTGTGACTGTTCAACTACCTTCATGAATCTTCACCTAATCTATGACTGTTACATCCACTATTGACACTTGACTTACACTTGACTTACACTTGACATGACTTGACATTACAATGCACATGTACCCATGTGAACACAACTAGCTTGAGCAAGTCAAACTAGACATCACTCTGACTTATACAACCATGGAGGTCCAACTCCTGAACATCTTCATGTTGATCGACAGTGACATATTGATGCCAAGATCTGTAGTCCTTGATGGTGTTTGTGTGTTCTGTGGTGACATCTGCCTAAAACATGGCTCTTTCTTCCATAACATCTGGATACATTCCTTGGGCTCCTCTGTCCAACTCATCTGAAAGCATGCACATCATTGTCTTCAATGTGGCTAGACCAGCAACATACTCGTGCATGACGTCTGGACTAATGGGAAAGTATGGGATGGTGGTAATGTGTATCAACTCATCGAATTATGAGTCAAGCTCGAGTTAGACCTGTTTCTTTGTCTTCGCCTCGGTGAGAGTCCCAAGTGATTGGATCACATGTGTGTGCACCACAACATCTATACTCTTGAATACTCTTGCATGGGAAGCCTGTATAGTAGGGATGAATTGTGGGAGTTCTTAATAATTCTGGATCTGAGTCCGAATACATGCTTTTAGCTCGACCACATTGATCCTCATCATCTTAGGCAAGTGAAGTGAGGCTCCCTTATACTTCATCATCCATTCTTGCATGTCATCAACAACAACATGCAATTTCATCAAGATACGTGCTCTTCTAGCACATCGCTGCTGCCATCCGTTTAGATGGATGACTGCCTTATGCATGGTACCAAACTTAGAGCAAAATTCTCACATAACTGTGTCAAGGGACAATATTTCATCTAGTATTGTCTTCTTCAATTCAGCTCAGGTAGACATTGTCAACAAGTCTCCTCCTTGCTTGGTTGTTTGTAGTTCCTTTTCCATACACTCATTCTCAGCTATTAGGAAGCAGAGAATTTGAGCTAGTGGCTTCGGCATACACTTTGGTTACATCTTCCAAGACAACTGGATGTTTTTGCACATCATTTATGAGCACTTGTTCCTCGACTTGCACAGGAGATGTATGATCCTCCGGATTTGAAATTCTGCGAGACTGCACAACTCTATGTTGGGATTAATCCAACGAGATGTTGTGCATCTCTTCTTCTGGCTGATCACCAAGGATCTCAGTGCCTCCTTGGTCATTCGAGACTTTCGCATCATCTGGATGCATTGAAGTAGGTGAGTGGACCTCTTCGTGGTGAGGCATGAGGTCGGTGTCCTATTCCAACTCCTCCCACTCCATGTTTGCATCTAGTTGTTCAAGTGCTTTTTCTATCACATGAATAAAGTCTTTCCCATGTGGTGGTTCACCCTGTTTGCCTGATGCCAGCTATGCAAATGAATCAACTACTTGTACGGGTGCTGCCTCATCTATTTGCACATGTTGCACCCCCTGTTATGTCAGCTGCTACTACACTTCCCTCTCTTATTTGTACATCTCTTGTTCCTTTTGGAGTTTCTCCATTAGCTCATGCAACTCCTTCTCTGCTTCTTCCATTCTCTTCTTATCCCTTCGACTTCATGTGATTCCCTTTTCACATTGCTACCTCTTTGCCTCTATAGCCATAGCTGCTCTCTCTACAAGTGGATCTGCTCGAAACTTGCAGCTTTGCTCCTCCTCCATGTGATTGACAATCTTCCTCTTACCCTTGTCGTGCATTGGTATGCTTGCCTCTTCTACCACTACTGCTACTACTGGTGCTCTCTGTAATGATGCTTTAGGTTTCTTTGCTAACCACTCCACAGAAAATCTTACTGGTTCATTGGGTCTGGAGAAACTGTAGCAATATCTCCATGGGTCCTCCTCGGCCCAATAACATGTCTCGTGGATCTAGTTGAACTGAAATCTCGTGAAGTGATATTTCACAGTGCAATGTGGGTCATACTGATTGTAGCTTCGGAGGTCGAATGGGTACTTCTTCATCAATTCTGCTTCGACATCTGCTTTCTTGATACTCCAAATGTCATATATCCCAATCCGCAATAGAAGAAAGTGCCAAGGTGCCTTCTTCTTTTGATGCAGTCTAGTCATCAATCTTGTCGAGATGTGATATGCCACTTCCTGCATGATAAGTACATCTAAGGAAAACTTTGGAAGGATATGCAGATGCTTCTCTACACTGAGCATTTGGATTAAAGTGTCAGACAATGAGGCATAAAAATCTACAATGCCTATTAATGCCTCCATTGCTTCCTTTGACATTTAGGGTGGAACTTGTTCAAATATCATCTTGTACACTGGGGTGACAAAATGATCGGGCAGTCATGTGATTACTCCTTTGAAGCCACATTCAGACAACAACTTGAAATACGTTTTCACAATAGTTTCGGCCATTGACCATGCCCACTCCAAACCTTAGAACTCCTGTTAGGCACAGACTACATCTAAGATGTAGGTGGACATGTAAATCTCTACATGCATACCTCCAGGTGAGTGTTGAGACTTCTTTACTTGTTCCTTCAGCTGATGAGCCAATATGCTTGACTAGTTACATGGTTTCCATTCTCTAGCCAATTGGTCCAATGCAACTACCCAGCTCTGTGGGAAGGTTTCCATGCTTGCTTGGCCATATAGTCGATAAGAAAATATGACTAAGTATTGGTACGCCTTCCTCAGTATCTTTGTCTTGTAGATCTAGTTAGGTGTCAACTTGAATTGAGCTAGATCCTTTACCTAATTCTTCGTAATGTCTATGGAGTTAGCAGTGCTGTTGGTAAGCTAAAGGGAGTCTTAATGACAATCAAGAGCTCTAACTTCTGATACATCTCATCATCATCTCATTCTGAGAAGGTCGCAAGCTTCATTCCACTGACATTGATCAAGGTCATCATCTCGGGATCAGTTTGAGAGAGAATCCAGTGTATCATGTCTGGGCATGGGAACATAGGATATCTGCATGCAATCCAGTACAAGTCGAACTTGTGAATGTTCACGTACACTTGATGGCCTTTGAGGTCTTACCTAAAAGTGCCTACAAATGTTTCATTGACATCTTGCCACTTCATTTTGATGTCCTTGTCTAGATACAACTTTGTATATTCATAGGTCGGCATACTAGAGAACACTCACTCAACTACTACTCAAGCTGCATTTCCATCAGTGTCCGGTGATCCTATTCTCTTATAAGCCATTGAGTCTAATGAAGAACTAAAAGATTTGGAGACAAGCAACATGCATGGAAAGAAATCTGTTAACAAAAAATAAAGCAAATTCGGGGAATGACACAACACATACCTAGGAAACTGATTGGAAATATTGCGCAATTTCTTCTTAGAGGCTGGCTGACTAGCTACCAGAACTAAAAAAAAGACAATGTGGGTTGTTTGGGATGCAAGACTAGTTTTGCTGGACTTGCACAATACGCAATCCAGACTAGCTGCTGGCTACTAGGATTGCGTAATGAGAAATTCCAGATGGGAGTGACTGCAAGCCTAGGGACTACATTGCGTAATTTTCTAGTCCAATAGTCACTACCCCTCAGAAATGTGCAAAATAGTCCTAGAGGGCTGTGCTGGGAAAAAATGCACATTTCTAGAGAGGAAGGCAGAGCCTTCCTTCCCCGGGTTGCGTAATGCAGTCTCAGTGAAGGTAAAGTCGGGGCCAAGGTTGGCCCGACTTGTCAACGGGCAACTAAAAGAAAATAACACAGTGAATGCATGGTGACATTAAGTGATAGTAGAAGTGATTGATAGTACATCAAAAACATGAATGAAAGATTCAACAAATAGATCAACATGCATGTGGGTGAAGAAATTCCCCAAATTAGTGAACATTTGTGCAAAACAATTTCATTCATGCGACAATAGTGATATAGCAAAGAAAACTGAAACAGAGCCAGGAAAAGCTAGTATAAATGTAAACACAGTAAGCATTCAAAGAAATCAAGAAAACTGCACTCACATAAGTGAATACACAAAAAGCGGCAGAAATGATGAAAAAGACAAGTTGAGGCCACTTACCTATGAATAGTTGAGTCGGTTGTGTTGAATAGTCCTAGATTTTATGTGGGATGTTAGAGCTCTAGAATTGATGTGAAATAATGACCTATGATAGGTCGAATAAATAATTTTCTGCTCATGACGCACATGCCACAAATTTAGGAAAAAACAACACTTGGAGGGAAGTTTCTAAAACAAATTTGCATGTAACCTTAGGCTACTAAAAATAGCTCCCAGATTCAAGGGATGCCTTTTTGATGTTGCCTTTTGCTATTCTAGGAAAAATCAAGTCATGCATGCATGCAAGTCAAGTTTCCTTGGTCCTGGGTGGAACGGGACAATCAGTCTACTCATGCATGAAGCTGCTAAATTGCATGAGAAAAATTCACATTTCTGGGTGGTAGCTAGGCTAGCTATGCAGGAGGTTTGCAAAATTTCTGGGAAAAGCAATTGACTATTGCCTAGATTTGTGAAAATTCTGGGGTGAGCAACCTTACTGGGAAAATTGCACAATCCCTACTGGGAGTGTGGACTGGAAGAATTGTGCAATTTTGGAGCCCAGTAGACTGCCTGATAGGATTGTGTACTTTCTGGAGGGAAGGCTGGTTTCCCTCTAGAAATGTGCAATTTTCTTGGGGAAGTTTCTCAACTTGCAGCTGGACCAAGTTTGTGTGAAAAACTTATGGGGGGAATGCATCAAGCTGTGATCGATCGACTGCCTTTGTGAAAGAAAAACACTGAAGCTTGTGAACTCAATGAAACAGGACAAGTTGTTGTGAAAAGTTGGTAGGGAGGCTCTAAAATGAAGCTAACGAAAAATTTTGGAGGGTGGTTGTAGCCGCTACAACATGGTTCGAGATGTCAATCCTAAATTTTAGGTCAGCCTACAAACCACTAGCTAGAACTCAGTGAGACTTACTAGAACCAATAATGACATGAAGACAAATCCATTCATACAAAACTTGATCAAATACTTGACCTATACAGGCCTAACCATGATAGTAATTTCATCAAACATGTTGAGGAAATGTAATCTACAAGTCATGAATGTATATTTAAACATAGGGGTCTGATACTTATCAGATAATTTCCACAAAAGTCTAATTCCCTCTCATAATAGCTACAATAACATTTATTATCTCATGCATTTATTAACCATTCATCATCAAGAAAAACATATCAAAAGACATTACTAGAACCTGTTACGAAACCATACTTATAACTAGAATATAACTAGAATAATAGCCATGATAGAACAACCATAAAAACATAATAACAAGTACAATTACTCATGAAAATACAAGAGGAAAAGAGTCATTAATAACATATTCAAAATCCAATAAAGTCAAGGATTTACTCATCCCCCCGACCATAGATTGGACTAAGCCAAATCTCTCTTTTAGCCAATCAACCCCACACCATATTCCAAGCTTGAATGTGGTATCTCATAGAATAAGACAAACAAAAACCAAACTAGTGATTTCAAAGACCAAACCACCTCAACCCTTAGCTAGTGATCCCACCTCATAGTCAAACATCACTAACACCAACTAGATCGGTCTTTACCCGAGTTGTCTAGGGCTCAAGAGAATTTTCTGTAACTGTGGCTCCAAGAACTAATAACTCAACCCACAACCTTCCAGTGCTTCAGAGTGTGTGTCTAACCCGATTCTAAGACTAGTGACTCAACCCACCAAGGGCTCTAGGTCATGTTGCCAACCTAAGATCTAAGACTAGTAACTCAAGCCAAGCTATTCCAGAGCTCCAGATCATTTCTTGAAACCAACAACTTAGGGAACTAGAAACTCAACCCAAAACCATAAGGAACTCGAGAAGAAATCAGAAACAAAAAATGTAAAACCCACAACACCATGGCTATCTATGAAGTGGTAAGGCTAGGAAAAACCATTGTCAATCCATGCAATCCTCCATGTCAATGATAGATCATAACCAAATAACCAAATGCCGATACCATGCATGCCAAAACTAGCTAGGAAATGATACATGCAACTCGATGCCTACCAAGAAATCCCATTGTAGCTGCTAATCCAATTTTTCCCTTGCACTTTCCCACTTTTCTTTGCATTATGTCTCCAATCGAATGAAACTAGAGTGCTCCAAGCATGCTCCAACAATTCCAAGGTTTCTCTAAGTGTGAAAGAGTTTGAGAGAGACAGAAAATGAGAGATAGCTCCAAAAATAGACTAACAAAAAATAACGAGAAAAAAGCTGTGAACTGATCCTGATAAGCCTTTCTATCATTGAGGCCTCTATTTTCTTTATTTTCATTCATTTTTCCTTAAATTTCCTCATGAAATTTGTGACCTTTCACCTTCCTTTGCTCCTATTTTCCATTATTTTCATAAATAAATGTCAATAAATGCCACTTTTCCTTTGCTAATTCCTTTTCCAATTTCCAGAGCCATAAATTAATCACCAGTGATCCCCATCACTATGTTTTTACCAACATTCAACTTTGAATATGTGTCCTATGACTTTGATCTTATTATTTCATTTATTTACATAGGAAATCAACAGCCCTCAGTGTTTAATGACACTTATAAACTAGAAAAACAAATGCTTCCTATGGAGTTTTATAACAAAACTAGAAAAAACATTTACATAATATGTTACTGTATATAACATAACCAACATATCATGAACACCATAACGCTTATTGGAGCTTGATAACACAGATTGGTGTGATATTTACATACATATACATATATAAACAAAACCAAAACACAACATCAAAACATATATCAAAGAACATGTGCTCAACCAATGAATAAAGATGGATACATTTTAACCAGTCATCTCCCATGTAGCTTTATTAGGCCCAAAGTGCTTCCACTACACTTTAACTTGCTCAACTCCTCAATTTTGGAACATGAGAATCTTTCACCACAAAATTCATTGAGGTTCTGAATGGAATTCTCCTTTGGGTTGCACTTGCAATATAGACTAGTCAATCACATGATAAACATATTTCACATATTTCTTAAGCAATGACATATGTAAAATATCGTGGACTTTCATTGTCAGAGGTAGTGCAAGTCGATAGGCTACTGGTCCAAACCTCTAAGGAATTTTGGAAAGCCTACAATATTGAGGTTCCAACTTGGGACAAGATCTAATCCTCAAGGAGCTCCTCTTGGGCTTTATGATCAATTACACATGTTCCCAAACCTGAAACTCCTTAAAAACCCTATGTTTATATGCATAAATCTTATGCCCATCACGTGCTTCCTTTAGATTCTTTTTCATAACTTACATTTCCTATTCCATCTCTACCAACATATTTGGTCCAATCAATACTCTGTTCACTGAAGCACTCCAACTGATGGGAGTATTACAACTTTGCCTATAAAGTACCTCAAAAAAACTCATCTTCAAAGATTCTTGATACCCATTTTTACATGAAAACTCCACCGGTTGAAGATACTCTTGCCACTTCCACTGCTCATGCATGACATACATTCTCAATATGTCCTCAAGAATCTTGTCGACCCTCTTTATCTCTCCACCTGCTAGCAAATGATAAGTTGTAATGAAATCCAACTCTATCCCCAAACCTGCAAATAACTCTTTCCAAAACATGGAAGTGAATTTGGCATCTTTGTCTGACACAATATTCCTAGGAATACCATGTAACTCCACTATCTCACCGATGAAGACTTAAGCTAACTCATTAGCTGAAGTCGTAGGCTTCACTAGAATGAAGCGAGCTACCTTGGTCAATATGTCAACCACAACCATAATAGAACCATTCTTTCCATATATCATCAGAAAACCTGTAACGAATTCCATGGAAATGACCTCCCATTTACATTATGGAATCGAAACTGGCTACAATAAACCACATGGATGCTTAAAATCCACTTCTACCAGTTGACAATCCAAACATATCACAACAAACTCTGCCACCTCTTTATTCAAATTTGACCAATGGTAGAACTTCTTAACTGTTTTTAATTTCTTCTAATATCCCAACTCACCTGGATATGACTTAACATGAAATTCCCTCAAGATAATCTTCTTAATCTAGTTGTTGTATGAAACATAGATCATGTATGTAAATCTCACCAAATCATTTGTCGTGAGATGATAATCCACATCCTCCTCACCTATACCTTGCCGTTGTAACCTATGCTTAAGCTATTGGTGCTTGTCATCCATTTGTCTTACCTACAAGATCCGATCCTGTAAATATGTTTCATATGAACTCATAGCTTCTATGTGATTTACCTATACTCTCTTGATAAGAGTATCTGCAACCATTTTCTCGTTTCCCTTAGTGTACATGATCTTGAAGTCAAACTCACTAATCGTAGCCAACCACCTATATTTCCTAGCATTTACATTTGGTTGGTCAAATAAGTATCTCAATCCATTGTGATCATTAATCAATATGAGCCTCCTACGAAGAAGATAATGTCTCCAAATATTCAATGGATGAATGATAATATCTAATTCAATATAATGTGTCACGTAGTTCTTATCATGCTCATTCAATTTTCTTGACATGTAGTATACTACCTATCCTTCCTACATCAAAACTCCACCAAGTCCTCTTTTCAAAGAATTTGTACTTACCACAAACCCCTTTTTTAGATATGTAATCTTTATAACTGGAGCATTTGTAAGAACCTGCTTCAACTGCTCAAAACTAGTTGCACATTCCTTTGTCCATTCAAATTTCTTCCCTTTTCGCTACAAGGATGTTATAAGATAGGCAATTTGTGAGAAGTTCTTGATGAACCACCTGTAGTAACCTTCTAACCCCGTGAATGATCTGACCTCATTCAAATTCCTAGGAGTTTCCCATTCCATGATAGCTCTCATCTTCTAGATCCACCCTTATGCCTTCCTTGGAAACAACATGTCCCAAGTAATGTATTTATGTCTGTAAGAAACTGAATTTACTAAGATTGGAATATAAATGATGCTCTCTTAGCAATCTCAATATTTTTTCTAGATGTTCTGCATGCTCTTCCTCATTCTTAAAATATATCAATATGTCATCAATGAATACAATTACCAACGTGTCCAGGTAAGGAAGGAACACACTATTCATTAAACATATGAAAGTAGCTGGAGAATTAGTCAAATGAAAAGGAACTACTACAAACTCATAATTCCCATACCTCATCCGAAAAGTAGTCTTGTAGATGTCCTCTTCCTTGATGCGTACCTAACGATATTATGATCTCTAGTCAATCTTCGAGAACACTGCTCCTCCCTTCAACTGATCAAACATGTCATCAATCTATGGCAAAGGGTACCTATCATTAATCATCACCTTGTTCAACTATCTATCATCAACGCAAAACCTGAGATTACCATCCTTATTCTTCACAAACAATATTAGTGCACACCAAGATAACACACTTGCCCTAATATATCCCTTATCAACCATTTCCATCAACTACAACTTCAGTTCCACCAATTTTGGAGTGATTATCCTTTAAGGTTCCTTTGATGTTGGTGTTACTACTGGTACCAACTCATTAGAAAACTACACTTCCCTGCGTGACAGTAACTCTAAGATCTCCACTGGGAATACATCCTGAAACTACTGCAAAACCAGGTACGTCTTCAATACCTCGGTGTCCTCAACATCCTTACCTTTATCACTGGAAATGTGAACAGTAAACAATATACATCCTTTCCTACCACTGCTCTTGGCCTACATAGTTGTAATCATTCTCACTGATGTAGGCTTCTTCTTACCTTTCTAGATTCTCCTCTCTCCATCATCATCCAAGCACTCAATAACCTTATCATAGAAATCCATCTTAGTCCTATCAATATACAACCAATCCATACCCAATAGAATAATGTATGATCCCAACAAAAGTACATTTGTATTCGTTGATGTAGACATATCGTTTAGCTCAAACATACACTCTCTTACCAATGATGAACTATTTTCTTAGTACATGTATCCAATTACACTAAACAAGACTCTGCACACACATATTTATTCAAACCACACTTATCCACTAGGTTAGGTATGATATAACTATAGTTGGATCGAGGGTCATCAAAATAGAAATAACTTGGTCACAAATATTACCCTCCATCTCGATAATAGATGGTTGATAATCATCCTTCCTATTATCCAATACTGCATAAATCGAAGGAATACTATTTCCATCATCCCCCACTCTCCGTGCCTCCTAAACACTACAAATCCATAGTCCGCCACCTTGATGTTGTGAACAATATCTCCTATGATTATCCTTTCCATACGTCCAACATTGTAAAGGCTTCCTGCCGGCACCCATGTTCTCACCCTCGAACTGAACTCCGTATCCTCTCTCAATTGCATTGAACTTCTTATGTGGTGCCACATTATCCTTGTTATCTATATCCTATGGTTTTCCTCTCTGCTTAACACACTTTCCTTTATTTTCATCATTACCTTTCCAATCATACTTAATCTTAGACATGTGCTTTGATTGCTCATAATAGTGCTTCGACTTTTTGATGGCTTCCTCCAATGATCAGGGCTCATCAAACTTAATCTTGTCTTTAATGACAACGACAACCCACTCATGAATCTATGAATATTTTCTTTATCCTACTTAAGGTAAGGCACATATCTCAAAAACTCTAATAATATGCTATTATACTCCTCATCATTCATACATCCCATCTTCAACTCATAGAACTCCTTTTCCCTATCATCGTAGTATCTCTCAGATAGATGCTTCTTCCTGAAAAGTCTCTCGAATTAACTCCAAGTCAAATCCTCTTCTCGAATGCTTCTGACATTATTCACATCTTCCCACCAAATATATGCTTTCCATTTAAGACTAAAAGTACCTATCATGGCTTTTATATTTTATAAATAATCATCCTATCTAAAGAACATATTCATCCCAAGTAACCAAGCTTCTTCATCCTATGACTTCATTTATACATCAAATGTAGAAAGGTTTTATTTCTTGGATTCCTCTGGAAAGTACGGCTTATTACTCCTCCTATATAGATGGTGATGGTGATTACAATTTTCTCTATCTAAACCAAAACTAGAATAGAACCCAAGTTCATTACCCCTCCTTTTAGGTGTATCCAAGAACCCACCATCTCTGACTATATCATCCCTGTCAAGCATGTATCATGAATAAGACCTGCTGTCATATGCCCCATTGGTCCTCTACTCCTATCCATAACTAATTCTAAGCATTCTCTGTCTTTATAAATCTGCTATAATTTGGAGAATCGCTACATTAACCTCTGCTTTCTTTTCGTGTGCCATACCAACTCTTTCCCATGACTGAATGATCCTATCATTGTCTACCTGACAACTTCTCATCTATGATTTCAAACTTCTCAATGTGTCTACTATGTTAGTGGAGTACTCATCACCATGTTGTTGCTCTAATCTGTAGGAAGAATCATGTGAACTGTAGTCCACCATTTTTCTTCTCATCTTGTTCCTGTACTTCCTGGAAACATACAACACCAAATAAACCAGGCATAAACATTATCAACATAACTCAATGAAGTTTAGGGGAGGCTATATCTTCTGCAATATCAATCTCTATAAGCACAACATCTCTCTCTCTCTCTCTCTCTCTCTCTCTCTCTCTCTCTCTCTCTACACACTCTCTCTCTCTCTCTCTATATATATATATATATATTGAGATCAACATATGAATCATCTAAACATCGGCATTATCAACCTCTACATGATGACAATACTACAATAGTGACCATAACAGTGCATCCATAATGAACACATAGACAACTAAAATGAATGCATGACCGACGCATTCCTCCCTTCTAGTCCAAGTGTTGAACGTGAGAGCTCTGATACTGTTTGATTGTCTCATATACCACACAAAGAGAATAGAACCCGGTCTGATACCATTTTGTAACCACCCTTCCCATAGATACCCAATTTCAACAACTTTCCAGGCTAAACATGAGAGGAGGAGCTACTATGACATGGCCTAGCGTCCTTGGTCCCATTAAATAAGTGGGGATCACTGCATAAGATAAATGACATCTCTTAACATCCTAGAGGGACTAATGGTCACACAAAGGTTGAGTAACCACCCCAAGTGGCCAAAACCTAAGTTTGACACTGTTTTTTTTGGTATGGGTCCCTAACCACTCCCACAACAAGCCCTCCATGCAGTTGGAAGTCTTCAGGCATATGCATAAGCTTGCATCTGTGTGAGATAAAATGTCTAGTTCAGAGCATGTGATCCTCGATTCTGAGCCTAAATTCTAGACCAGCCTCTAAACCACCACACAGAACTTAGTGAAACTTTCTAGAATCAATAATTACATCAATATAAATCCTTTCATACAAAAATTCATCAAATACTTAACTTATCCATGACTAACCATGACATTCATTTCTTCAAACATGTTGAGGACATGTAATTTACAGGATATGAATGTGTATTTAAACATAGGGCTCTGACATTTAACTTAGAATCATCAAGAAGGTCAAATACCATCTCATAATAGTTTCAATAACATTTATTATCTCATGCATTCATTAACCATTCATGAATAAATAAAACATATCAAAATCCATAGCTAGAACCTATTATGAAACCATACTTAAAACCAACATATAATCTAAATAATAGCCATGATAGAACAACCATCAAAACCACATAATAAAAAATACAATTACTCATAAGAATACAACAGGAAAAGAGCTCTTAAAAACATACGCAAAAACAAACCAAGTCAAGGACTTCCACGTACCACCCAATCATAGATTAGGGTGAACGAAATCTTTCTTTTAGCCAATCACCCCCGCACCATATTCCAATCATGAATGTGGGATCTCATGGAATAAAATAAACAAAACCAATCTAGTGCTTCCAAATGCCAAACAACCTGAACCCTTAACCAATGATTCGACCTCATGGTCGGACATCACTAACACCAACCAGATTGGTGTCTACCCAAGTTTTCTAGGTCTCCATAACATTTATCCCATCCATGGCTCTAGAAGCTAATAACCCAACCCACAACCTTCCAGGGCTCTGGAGCGTGTTTCCAACTTAACTCCATGGCCAGTAACTCAACCCATGAAGGGCTCCAAAGAGTTTTTCCAACCTAGGCTCTAGGAGTAATAACTTAACCCAAGATGTTCTAGATCTCTAGAGCATTTGTTCTAACCAATAATTCAAGGAACTAGTAAATCAACCCATAACCATAAGGAACTTAAGCATCGATCAGAAACGACAAGTGGAAAACCCATAACGCCATGGTTATCCAGGAAATGGCAAGGCTAGGAAAAACCATTGTCAATCTCGGAAATCCTTCATGCCAATGGTAGGTCATAACTAAATAACCATATGCATATACCATGCATGGAAAAACTTGCAAGGAAATCATACATGCAACTCGATACCTGCAAAGAAATCCCTTTGGTCCCTTCTGCTTTCCCACTTTCCTTTGCTTTATTTCTCCAAATCCAATGAAACTAGAGTGCTTCGAGCATGCTCCAAGATTTCTTTAAGTCTTCAAGATTACGAGAGAGAGAAAATTAGAGAGAGCTCCAAAACTAGACCAACAAACTCTAACCAGCCAAAAGTTGTGAACTTATCATCAGAAGCCTTTTTATCATTGAGGCCACTATTTTCTTCACTTTCTTTTATTTTTCCTTGAATTTCCTCCTCATGCAATTGTGTGACCTTGCACCTTCCTTTTCTCCTAGTTTCCATTATTGTCATAAATAAATGCCAATAAATTCCACTTTTCCTTTTCCAATTTCCATAGCCATAAGTTAATCACCAATGATCCCCATCACTATGTTTTTTCCCAATATTGAACTTGGAATACATGTCCCACGACCTTGGTCTTATAATTTTGTTTATCTACTTAGGGAATCAACCAAGGGTTGTTCCATTGTCACACCATTAATAATTGACAGGCTCACGCTTTTAATAATCCTACCTTAATTCGCATCTAGACTTTCCTTCTAAGCCTACTCCTTTGGGTTATTTGGAAAGATAAAAATCATCGCATATTCAATAATTTCTCCCTACCTCATGAATCTCTTTGGATCACAATTCAAAAGAGTGTAACGAAATTAATTTCAATGCAGTCCTAGTCATATCAAGAATAGTGGGCCTCAACCGAGGATTCCCTACTACTTTAAAGATGGCTCCCTAATTCAGTAGTCATTATTTCCCCCTCACTTTAATGTAGTGATTCGATGCATATTTCAGGCCTCTTGGATCCCTCCTCCCCCAATTCTCTAGAGCTCAATTTTGAATATGCTTAAAAAGGTAACCCAATCAAGGTAGGCTATGGAGGTATCTTTATGGATCATTTGGGACACCTTATATACCTTTAATCAAGTTTTATGTGATAATAATAGTAGCAAATCATCACAATGGAAATCCTTAGAAGATAGACTATTGATTTACCAAACTCAAAGAGACATCAAAATTGTGGTGGATGGAGATTCTCAACTTGTTATAAACATAATCCACAAGATTCTTCATCACACCCAGATTAGAAAAATATCTTTCAGTTGGATACTTGAAAGCTTACTCATACAAATAATATCATTCCTTCCTTCCAGTCTCGTGATCATCCCTACGCACATCAGAAGAACTAGAATTAAAATTACAAATAAGTTAGCCAATAAGGAATGTGTCTTTTTGGCTTCGTAGATCTCCTCCTCATGGAAATCCTCTAATGATTGTTCCCTTAAGAAAGAATGTTGGACCATAGCTAAGCATGATGAATCTCCTTGTCCAATCTCTTTCTATCTTATTCCTTCATGTTCTTTGTCTATATCTATCATTATGTAATTGGCCTATCTCGCCTAGATTTTAGTTTTTATATCAACAAGTAGAAACATTTACTCCGCTAAACTAGCCCAAAACTCCATGACATAATATGTACTTCATGTTTTCAAGCAATGAAAAATGTTTACCCCACAAAAAAGAAACTTATTCTATGGTGATGTTGTCATGTTAATGATATATAATTTTACATTAAAATATAATTAAAAAACAATTACATTACAAATTAAAAATATATAAGTCAATTTTAAAGTGCCAAAATACAAGTTGAATTTAAAGTAAATTTATGTTCATATTTTTAAATTAAAATTATAAAGAAAAATGATTGTAAGTTTTATCATATGTCAATAATTATGTTGAAAGAAGTTCCATAACCAAGTATGAGGGAGATGTCTTCTTATAACATTACATTAAAAAAAAATAGATGTCAGCTTAATTAAAATTTTAACTAACAAAAAAATAACAATTACACATTTATAAATAATAACAACAACTATATGTATGCTCAATTAAAGCCTTAATTGTTACACACACACACAACTCACACATGCACGCACATAGACATGCGCATACACACACACACATGGGCACTCACATGGTAATGCTCAGCCCAAAATTTTCAATGGTTCCATTAGGAACGTTTTCCCAAAGTAATGCATGCATGTTCCAAGGAACATGTATACCTTCTTGGGGATCAATCCTCGACGTGCCTCAAACTAAAGACCATGGCATGGACTAAAGCACCAGGTAGGGATGGCTCAGGAATGCACACACATTCTTAGGAACATGCACACTTTCTTAGGAATCCATAGGTTCTCCTAGGAATTTGTACACATTCTTATGAACACACAGATCCTTGGTGTGTTAAATTTTTACTATGCCCAATGCCATTTTTTCTCATTTTGGATAGTGTGGCTATTAAAAGTGTACATTTTCCATGCCTACTATAGCCTTATATCTTGCTTCAATGCTCTCTTCTATGGGTTGTTTCTTCCTTCACAACTTCCTTTTCTAACTTCAATGGTTTCCCATGTTTTAATGGATTGGTGTTACTTGGAGATGACAGTTATCTTCAAATAATGAATAAATACATAAATTTTCTTCTAGTTACAAAAATTGTCCTTTAGTTACATAAGAAGACAAATCTTGTCTAATAATGTTACAACAAACGGACAAAAAAATTCTTGCAATTACTAAACAAAGTAATAATTGTCTTCAAATTACTCAAACTACCTTCCGATTACAAAACAAATGTCTTCTAGTTACACAATAAGACAAAATCATGATTCCAAATAATAGAAGTGGAAAAAAATTATTCTTTCTAATTACAAAAAAATCCATACAAGTGTTTTTTGTTTCTTCTCTTCTATACCTTTATGCTAGACTTTATTTTGGATGTCAAGCAAGTGGAAAGTATCAGTGTTGGTTGGAAAATGATGTAAATAATTACACACATATTAATGACAAAAGTGTGCATGTGTTATTGAGACACATCCATAATCATTAATCCCTCACATACCTTCCTCCCTGATCCTTTCATGTTTGGTGGATGTTGATAAGATTCTACACATGTTCTAGAACATTTATGTGCCTTTGTGGAATTACTTCCCCTCCTCCACCCTCTCCCTCTCCAACTTCGTCTCTATTTCCCTCCCTCACTAAATACCATAGCCCTCTCTTCTACTTCTTCTCTTTATCCACCCCTCCCTTTCTCCTAAATCCCTTGTTCACAACAACCTCCTTTGAACTTTGTCTTCACTCACTATTATATTTTCTAATGTCTCTTCACTTCTCCGCACCACTACAATGGTTTGTCCTCAAATGTTAGATGATCCTAGAGACAAGAATTCTTATCCATAAGAAATTCTCTCATTAAAAATATATAATTAGAGAATGTAATATGAATTTATAAAATTTAATATCTTACCTTTTCGAATACGAAATATTCTTCCATTTTGTCATATAATTCCTATTTGGGCAAGTTATCTTTTCAAAATAGTGAGTCACCATTTTGTTACTAGGTATTTCTTCACTCACAGTCGTACTTTCTATCCTCTCTTTGTTTCTCTACATCACTCCCTTCATTTCTCTTTAAAATTTCCCTCCACTTCTATGTTGATCTCCCTACCTCTCTCCTCTCTATCTATCTTTCCCCATTGCTCCCTCTCTTTCATTCTCTGCCCCCTCTATTTCCCTCTCTCTGCCATCCATCTCTATCTCTACCTTTGTCCTTCTCTCTCACTCTCCCTTTATATAGTTCTCCCTCTCTCTCTCTTTCTCTCTCTCTTACTCTCTCTCTCCCCACTCTGTCTCCCCCCCCTCTCTCTCTATCCCCCACATTATCTCTCTATCTCTCACTCTTCCTCTCTCACTCTCTCCCCTACTCATTTCCCCTTTCTCTACTTCTCTATCCCTCTCAACCTTCCTTAGTGCCTCCTCCACAACAATGCCCTTTAACTCACACTCTCTCTACCCTGTCTCTCTCTTCATTAGACCTCTAATTCTATCTCTTTCTTTATCCTTATCTCTTTCCTTTCTCTCCCTTTCTCTCATTCTTTTCCACCCCACATCGTCTCTCCATTTCTCACTTTTCCTCAATGTTTTGAAACAAATAAAAATGAAAGACAAAAACAATGATTTTAAATTAACTTAAAGATGTTTTAAAAATGAAGGATGTTGAGATCCTACTCTTCATGTGGATTAGTTAAACAAATATAATACAGATAGAATAATCTTAAAAGAATGACCTCTCTTTCTCAAACAAATTATCAATTCATTATCTTGACTTTTCTATAAGTGTCTTTGAAAAAGAAGGTAATTTATTTATGAAAAAAACATTTTTTTATGGTAGCTAATTCCACTAAATCTAATAAAATTTCACAAAAAATATAAAAGAAAAATCAAGGATCTCTTATAAGATTTTACAAATCTCGAAACAGCTATATTTATAATGTATTTTGAAGTTCATGACTATTGAAACAGAGTTATGTTATACTTTCGACTATTAAAATTTATAATTTTAAACAATTAAATTAAAAACAATATCAAATTTAATTAAAAATCCAAAATAACATATTGCTCACAGATTCTAAGAAACAATCCATTAAAGTGAAGCTCAAGAGAGCTTTGCCTATATCACATGCAAGAGCATCGAAAGAAACGCTTTCGGGAATAGCATCGGCAAAAGGGAAGTCAATTCGTGCTCATCGAAAGCAATCCGTTAGTACATCTATTAAAGGAATAAGGTCAAAGGTTAAAAGTTTATATGGTTAATTTTTCTATGGGCAACACCAGTAAAGGAGGGTTAGAATTTCAAAACAGATTTATATAGGAGGGTTGGAATTTCAAAACAGATTTATATGTTAAATTGGATGCTCACTGTTAAATTGGATGATTTATATGGTTTTCATATTTTCTAATTAAAAGATTTGAGGGTTTTGTAAATTTTTTCACTGTATTTGATGGGAAAAAACACCTAGTAATAGACAATTTTCCCTGGGCAAGCCCATGTGAAAAGAAGGGGCCTGGGAAAAAACACCTAGTAATAGACAATTTTCCCTGGGCAAGCCCATGTGAAAAGAAGGGGCCTCACCCTTATGGATCCACTGTTGAGATTTGACGTTAATGAATTCAAGGAGAAATGAATCTCCCCCTCACGACATAGGGCCAATGACTTGGCTGGGGGCTTCAACCAAGGACTATGAAAGTTCATATATTATAATTAAGAGTGTTGAATTTATTTTTACAGCAAATTTTCGTAGTAGTAGTTTGTAATGGCATCCAGAACAATTCTCACATCTCATTATTGTCAATTTTAGAATATTTGCAAAATTTACCATTAAAATAAAATGTCCAATTGAAACAATCTAGATTTAAAGGTATTGTAATATTTGCAAAATTTACCATTAAAATAAAATGTCCAATTGAAAAAATGTACATTTAAAGGTTGAGTTGAATGAGGTCACTTTTTGGCTTAGAAAATAATGAAAATACTGGTAAGATTTCTACAAAATTTGGTGGAAATTTCTCAGAAATCCTGGTTACAACTATCACGCTTCATGATTTGGGATATTACTGAGGGCTTTGATAATACTGAACTCATTTCCACCATCACATAAATTATTCAAACACTTTCAAATCAAGATTAAAAAAAAAAAAAAAAAACTTAATAAATTCTGAAAAAAAAAATGTCCATGGGCCAAATTGTTCACTCCTGGACAACGTCAATTGAAAGTGGAATTATCAAAAACAACATAAACCCTCGTACTTATATGGAGTCAGGATTAATTGAGATTGTGCATCCCAAGCGAGTTGTTCATAGAGTCTAACGAGGTATGCTACTGTGATCAAAGAAAACATGTAAAATTAATCCCTCAAGATGCTTATTGAAAGCAATATGCTTAATTAAATAAATCATGGTTAAAATAGACATATGATACAACGATACAATGGCAGATGTCAAAGATATTAGAGAGAACAATACGAACATTCGAGATTGTTTAAAGCTGTACACTACTAACGGTTCTAATTACAATGTCGTTCATAGAGGGAGCGATATATTCCCATGGCGTTCTCGAGCTTTCTATATGGATCTGTAATCGGTGCGATCGACCGCCGCAAACAGTACTGGTCGTGAAGCTGAAGAAAGCTGACAAGATTTTCCAATTGCGCATCATTCCTCACAGTGACTTGATAAGGGTAGCAGAGCTTATTCGAATCTCAAATCTTCTTCTCCATCAGAAAAGACGTCATCGGTACTCGATTTAAATTCAGTAGTGTTTGGATTTAAATCAAGAGAGTGAGTACTCATTAATTGTATTTTTTCCCTACGTAGACACAGGATCATCCACTTCATATTTCTGACCATTCTGGTCTTTACTCTCCTCTTTATTCTCCTTCCCCTACACTTATTCCCATTATCATCACAACATCTAACGTCATTGTGTCACTATAAGTTTTGGAGTTTTTAATTAAAATATGATAGAACTTGGTTAGAATTTAGGAGAATAATATTTATAGCTAATTATAGTAACGTTGGAAAGCTAAGTGTTTTATTGGATTCTACAATTTAGATTTCAATTTTCATATATTTCTGTTCTATGTTAAATTATGAGTTTTTATATATGTTAGGTTGTGGCATATAGTTAGTGAAATTATTAAGTGCTCATAAAAATTTAGTTTAACAAAACAATAAAAGCAAATTTAATTAAATTTTATTAAATAAACAAATATATTCTAAACTCAATAACTAGCTTAATTAATTAAATTGAATCCTCATCGATAAAACATCACCAGTTCAATTCCCTTTATACCCAATATTAACACAATAATTAAGTTTCCAAAACATTCAATTCCCTCTTTGATATAAAAAATACACCAGTTTAATTCCCTCTCTACCCAATATTAACACAATGGTTAAGCTTACAAAACATTCAATTCCCTCTATACCAAGTGTTGGCACAGTAGTTGAGTTTCCAAAACATGATCGCCGATATGTAAGCAACATGGTGGGAATCTTACCTCTGGTTGCACCAGCTGGACCTAATTCAGAATGTTAGTATTTTGGTTGCCGCCTGCTCCCACAAAAAGCAGCACTTCTATGAGATTTTCTTGGTCGTATTAGGAACGGTAGCTTGCTTCAACATTAAAAATCTATATAACCGTTTTAAGCTACTTTCTTGGCGACCGGCTCTTATTTTCGATAACCCTTGAAGTGAGATTTTGAATTCGAATATGACACCGTTTTAAGCTAATTTCTTAGCAACCGGTTCTTATTTTGAATAACATTCTAAGCTAGAATTTGAATTTGAATATGGCTCTTTTGGAATATGGTAGTTATCTACACTAGATTTGTAAATTAATTTCTCGCAAAATTACTACGAAGTGTAAGAATTTATTTTGTATTTGATTTATACAGACATTTTTAATAGATTAAAAAAAAATATATCTCTAAAATTTAGTTCGTAAATAAATTAAATTGTTTATTACAGTTTAATAAGACATAATGTTGTGTATATTAAATAATATTCCTTATTCTCTCATTTCAATACTTTTGTTATGATTTTTATATATTGTTTTAATATTTATATTATGATTATTGAATATTTAATTCCCGTTAATTAATAGTTGTAATTATTCTTATAGTTTTGTCATTAATTAATATAAATTAATATATTAATTTATTATTATTATTTAATAAAATCATATTTAAATAGGTAAAAAGTCATTAGTAAAAACTAAATAATCATTTGGAAGATTTTATTGGATTCAAAAGATAAGATTGCTTGAAATTATTTCATATTTATTTTTTTATTACAATTTTTTTTTTTTATAATTTTTTATTTCTTTTATATATATATAGATATTTTATTTATGTTGTGTTTTTTATAATAATTAGTGCAAAAATTAGCATACGTCTAAATTCAAACTTATTCAATAAAATTATACTACATCCAAAATTTAGTTTTATTACATTTTGAATTAATTAATTCAAAAATTTAAAAATTTCTGAATTAAATTTATTCAAAATTTTTAAATACTATAAAAATATATATTTTTTTTCTTGGAAAAAAAACCATAATTTCATTGTAACTTAAAAAAGCAACAAAATTACATTTTGCAAATGTTAAAAGCATTCAATATGAGCAAGACTATAGTGTTGTGAGAGCATTAATGATCCCTTGGCTCATGGGCATAACACAATAAAATGAAAATAAAGAAATACAAAAGAGAAATTAAGTGTTATAATAATTTCTTAACTTCTCTTTATTTTTTTTCTTACTTCGGTCTTGTGTCATCCCCCTTAAAGAAAGCCACCTGGTACACTGCCAATTCATCTGTAGTCACCACTAAGGAGGGTTCTTATTAGAAATTCAACTTTCCAAAACATGGACCCTCTTTGAGCCTACCAACCCATCCTCTTTGCATGCCAAAAATCATGGATGTTTTGACTTAATTATTGGTTCTATTTCAAAAACATTCTCCATGTGTGGTACATTTCCATGAGGAATCTATGTGCTCATTTCTTCTTGTTTTGGAGGGTACTCCTTGATTTCGGCTTCTTCATCCTCCAGAAAAATGGGATCAAATGGCTGGCATCCTTTTTTCTTTATGGGTCTATCCCTTTTTCTCTTTTTTGGGCATTTTTTGATTAAGGACACAAATCCTGTAAGTGTCATATTTCAAAGCATGTGTGGTATCTTAATGTCATGTTTTCGTAGCCCAAGATTTGGATCAATTGAAATGACATTGGTTTCAACAATATGTTGTCTAGTAGACCTTTGCTTAGGTCTATTTTTATACAATATTGGAAAAGCTAAATAAACCACAATTTATTCTGTAAAGAACACAAAGTATTTCCAATATCCTCTAGTACCTTGTGATGTTAAGAAAGAAGAGGAAGGTTTGGAAACCTTACCCAAATTGACATCTTTGTTACCATCATTGATGAAGAATCAAACTCTAGAAACCAAAGGGTTATGAAGAGTCGTGCTCTTCCCCATAACCGAAGTCCTTCTTACAAGATTTTTTCTAAAACTTCTTGGAAATAAAACTATACAATGAAAAAACATTTTGAACAAAGATGTATATTAGATTTTTTTGTCTAATTCATATAAACTAACTCATGCAAATTGTTGGACCTTGTCCAGAATCCATTAAATCTATAAATCACAATGCTAGAACAAAGAACAATAAAGATTTGATTTACCTCTTTTTGATTTACTTGCACTGGTAGAATTTTTTCTTATTGTTTAACAATATATGGTCTTGGAATAAATAGAGGTTGATGCCTTGTAATGGGACTCTTTCACCGAGCCACATCCGTGTATGTAGTCAAAGAATCTGGATTCCTAGCGCCCGTTACACTCCAGGAAACCTCAAAAGCAAGACAATCGTCTAATTCGTAGAAATACTATAGACATACAGCTGTGAAAAATATTGAATATGTTTCCCTTCCTAATGTAGTCACTACATGGCTACAGGAATCCTAGCTACTTCTTTAAGATTCTCTTTAGGGCCACCACATAATCATATTTAGAGACCCATATTTGGATCGAGTTCCTGCTTAGGCACTTCTACATTGTTCATATTTTTGAAACTTTCCATCGACCCCTATGAAGAAGGAGAGGGGATATCATTCAGATCCACTTTGATCTAAGGCGTTCAAGGCAAGCTAGGGAGATAAAGAGAATCAAAGGCTCATTTATCTACACATGCAAGATATAAAGATCATTGAAATGGAACTGTAGAGTTCCCGTGCTAGACGATAGCTAAAGACAAATCTTTGAGTCAATAATATTCATCTTTTAGAGACTCGTGGTCAAAGTTGAGCTATTCATGTTACAGAGACCCGTGGTCAAAGCTGAGCTCATAACTTAGAAAATTCTACTAGAATGTCAAGAGGTTCGAGATGCAGTTGTCTTTTCCATCAGTTTGGAAGCTGTGAATGAAGTGTTTCCATTTGGACCATTGTAGTAGTTTCTGACATCACCAATGATCGATTTTGACTATTCTCTAGCCCATATAACATTGTTCCAACCCTTGCACCACCAATTATGAGAGTCCCCATCCACGAAATCTGCCCTGGGATTTAATCAAATGACTTTTTGAAGGCACGATAATTGAAGGGTTAAGTTTTCATTTATCAACCAAGAACAGAAGCAACATGAGGAAAGAAAGTAGACACGGGATATATATACCACCATTGAAAAGTCCAATATTCAAAAAGATTGGTGAAGTATTAATTTTAAAACATTATAAGATTTCTCTAAAAAAAATATATTAACCTAAAAAGAGTATTCCATCTTATTGAAAACTTGTTTTTAAATTTTTTAACCCCTTTAAAGTTTAATATGTTTTAAATTTATTGAAATTTTGATTATTGTTTTAGATATACCTAAATTTTTACTTTTATTTAAATGGTATATATTTAAATTTTTGTTTTTCAATAGGAAAATTTATAAATATGGTAATTTGTTGATTTTAGAGCATAATTATTAAATTTTATAATTAAATATTCAAAAATAAAAAAACTAGTATTATAAAATCACTTTCCTTAGAATTATATAATTAAACTTAAAAAAAAAAAATATATATATATATATAATAAAATAAAATTTCATATTAATTATTTAAAATTCATATTTCTTCTTTTATCAATAGCCAAAAAATATGATGAATAGATGCAATGCAACATAGTCTTTTTTTCCATCATTATTGCTAAATAGTTGATTAAAAATTTCGTGGAGCAGAGAGAAAACTCCCGACGATGAAAGAAAAATGGTTTTCACACAAAATTCTCTGCAAAATGAAACCTCTGTGCACAATAATATATGTAATTGTCATCATAAACTATTAATTCGTGAGTTCACATTACTTAATAGTTAGCAATTGTCTTGCTTACTAACATTATAATTGCAATTAAGGACTAATATGGGCCATTCAATAATAAGACTATAGGACTATAGTATCATTATAGTAACGAGACTATAGCATCAATATAATGTTATTAATGTTATAGTATATTGAATTAATTACCGTAATGCATAATAGCCTATAACTAATATTAATGATGCATCAATGGTTAGTTTTACTATTAAGCTAATGATTGTATTTCTATTAATATTACTACTCTCCATTAATATAAGAAATTATTAATTGAGTGTATTAACAACGATTTTGTAACACTCTAATTAAAATAGAGCATAATTGCAATTGAAAACATTATCAATAACTTTTTAATATTCAATCTTGATTGATTTCTTTCCTAGTGTGTTGCAAAGTGAATGCAGAGAAATTGATTGTGTCGGAGTGCAGAGAAATGTGTTTTCTTCACACTCGGCACAATCAACTTCCATACACAAAGGAAATGACAAGTCACTTGCAAATTATACATAAAGTTAAAAGAGAAAATTATACCTTAAATAAAACTTATAATAAAAGCCCGATGATTGGAGTTTATTATATATATATATATATATATATATATATATTATTACAATAATTTATAAGATATATATAATATATATTATAGTCCTAAACTTTTAATCTGTAAATCCACATTGCTTAATAGTTAATAATCTCTTTGATTAGTAACATTATAATAAAAATTAAAAACAAATGAAAATTAAAAACAAATGCAAACCATTCAATAATAAAAATATAATAACATTATAATAATGAGAATATAGCAACAATTTAATTTTATTAATGTTATAATATATTAAATGTAATGCATAACAAGAAATTGCAGTGCTATTAATATTAATGCATTCTTTTAATATTAAGAAATTATTAATTGAGTGTACTAATAATGATTTCACAACACCCTAATCATAATAAATCATAATTTCAATTTAAACATTAGGAAAAGTTTTATAATATTCAATTTCATGGTTTCTTTACTAGTGTGTTGCTCAAGTGTGGGAGCGCGAAGAAATGTGTTTTCTTTGTAGTCCCACACAATCAACTTTTGCGCACAAGGAAAAGGACAATTCACATACAAATTATAAATAAAGAATAAAAAAACGAAAATTATACATCAAATTTACGATCAAGGTCCTTTGAAACATCATAAACAAACCAAAATGAAAAAGATCCTTTGAAACATCATAAACAAACCAAAATGAAAAAGAGTTAGAGCTGATAATATATAGTTTTTAATTACAACGATATGATTTCATAGCACGTTAATGTATATTGTAATCAGCATAAACTATTAACTATTAATAGTGTAATGTCCCGAAATTATAAAATTCAACTAAACATATATGTAAACGAAATTATAAAATTCAAGTAAACATATATGTAAACGAAATTATAAAATTCAAGTAAACATATATGTAAATGATCTAGATGAGATGTGAAACATCGAAAATAACCCTTTTCCATTCAAATTATACAGAAAACTATTATAAAAAAGTGAAAGGAGAAAATTATAAATTAAATGAAATGAAACTATTAACTTCCTTTGAAACGTCATAAACACAAAAATGAGAGAAATAGTTGTTTATAATTATGTTAATAGGCATCTCTTTTATTGGAATTGGACACTTTAATTATTTTGTTAATTAATTTTTTTGATCTGAGGGTGTAAATTGAAAGATGCTAGTATATTTTCGTAATAACCACTTGATCAATGAATAAAGTTGAAAGTGATAACCTCCTTGCATATTATATCAAGTGTTTAAACCTTAAATTAATTTTTTACCAAATGATCATTAAAAAATTATTGTGCCTCTTATTTATCTCCACTTCTGTGGGATTAGAAAAAATTAAATTAAAAAAATAGTGTGCATTGAAATTGATGTCTGTTTGGATTATGAAACGTATGAATGTTGAAACTTGGATGACACATTTTCGTGCCCTATCATACTAGTTATGCTACTACCTGTTAATGTTTTACTTGTGCACCTTTGTCATAAATTTGATTATGTAATGGCCCCCTGTTCATATTTTCTTTGTGTCCCGTGATGAGAAGTTAGTTTCAATTCATAGGATGAAAAGGAGACAAATCACATGTGAGCGAGAATGTCATCTAGACATATGTGCAAGATTCAAGTAAAATGTAATTTATGTCATAAAAATAAAATTGAAATTTTATGATGATTAATTTAATTTAAAATGTAACCTCTTTCGTAGTTCATAATTTAGTTTATAATATAACATCTTGCATTCATTTCTTTTAATTTTGAGTCGTTTCGATTCTTTGTCAAGTAGGATGGGGTTGACGTTGTTTCTTTCCAACATGCAAGGTTAATTGGTATAACCAATATGTTGTGAGTTACGAAGCCCTAATTTTTCCCTCGTACACCTCTTCGGCTTGGAATTTGCGATATCAACATATACTTTCACCATGCTCTTCCATATTGGTTTTTTTATCCCAATATTGTTAGCCATGAGGGTTGAAATTATTGGGTTTTCAATCATCCATGATTTATCAATTCATTGTTTATTCAATTCGGAATGTTGTTAGTCACTTTTTAGTTGCATACCATCATAGGAGGAGCTGGAGATTTATTTTCTGATCGCAGTGTTGTTTTCTTGTAAACCATAGCAACAGTAATTAGAGATTGGTATTTCAATGAAAATAGATATTTATGTTTTCTTTTACTTGCAAACCATTGCTGAAGGAGCTAGAGATTGGTTTTCTGATCACACTATTTTGATGGATGTTGATTGCGTTGAAGGAGTTGGAGATAGGTTTTTTGATTGCACTGTTGTGGGAGATATTGATTATCCATATGCTTGTGATTCCACCGGTTTGTTTCATTTTTTCATAAATAAAAAAAGAAATATTAATGGTTTTTACATACACCTTTTTCTTGATTATTATTATTATTAGTTTAGTGAACATATTTTTTGTGGGTTTCTCTGACCTGGGAAGAACTGTTCCTTTATATCAAACACTAAAATTTTACTCGGAAAGAAGGAAATACTATGTATAAGTTTATATGAAATATATGACAGCTAAAACATTTCATTAATAAATTCTGTCTCCTCAACTGTTTTCAGGTCTGACCCCTTAGTTTAGAATATTTTTGTAATGTAGATGATCTGATCACTTTCTTTTGACCATGGAAGTGAATTGGCTTAGAGATATGCTTCCACTCCCAGCATGATTGTCTTTTAATTAGTCGACATCTAAAATGGCAGACATCTAAAGTGAGAGACCATGGTTTGAGTCCCCTTCGAAGTTTGATTACAAAGTTGAGATTGAATGTAGGCCTTTATCAAGAAACCCTATATTTATCCTTAAAAAAACATCTTGAATAACAAGTCCGTGATAAAACAGAAACAAGGAAACAGTCACCAGCTCTCAGCGCATTAGCGGTGAATGCAACGGAGAAATAAAAGACCACTACGTGAACTCAGTGAACCTGCCAGTTCATTGCTGCAATTTTATGGAGCAAAATTTGATTGTCTTCTTGACTACCCAGTTGAGATGACTAGCATGGACTCCGGAGAATGACCACCAGTTATGAAATACAGATTTCCAGGGTGGCGAGTGTTAGAAATTCTACAATTTTAACAATGATTCTGCATGCGGAATAAACTCAAAGAATCATTAAACCTTATTGCCCAGGGATACGAGTTACCTCCAGCCATTGGTGATGTTTGATGAAGGCCACAGTCCACTTGCCTGCTCCGTCTTTAGCACTCCAGCTTCAATCCAAGCAAAAGAACACAATTCTGAAGGCACTTCCGAGCTCTGCTATCTCAGCTAGATGGTGTAGAACTGAAGGGGATTGAGATAGGAGCTTGGGGACCAAACAGATGAACATATAGCTAAGCTTCCATCAAGCTTCTAAATGCTATGTGTTAGAAAAACCACAAATCAAGGTAGAGATGAGATCAAAGTAATGGACCACTTTAGTAGCTCCCAATTATTAATTTAGTAATTGCAGTTGATTTTCTTAACTTAAGGAAACTACTATAGTTGGATTCCATAAGTTAAGAAAAGCTGCAACTCCAAAAATCAAGGTAGCTTTTGTGTTAAATTAATGGAGCTTAACATTCTCCCACTTGGTCCATACTTCCAAACTTAATGTCTCAACTTAAAAACCATTGATAATCTGTATTAAGTAATAGATACATGAATCATGGCGATAAGTCCTCTAATAACGAGTATTACCTTCCATGTATTACTATGCATTTATTCTTATTATAATTTATGTGGCAACAATTTCTTAATGAATAAACCCTATGTTTATTCTTGGTCCTTCTTAAATGAATTTTCTCAAATCAACTTAAGGTGCACATAATATGAGAAAAAACATCACAATAATTAAGAATTTCATTAACATTGTCCATACAATGAAAAACTGCATAATGGAACCAAGTCCCATATTCAATACATGATCCTTGAAATTAACTGTGGCATGCCCTTAATCAAAGGATCATTGATCATTAACTCAGTGCTGACGTGCTCAATGACCACTTTATTTTCTTTAACACGTTCCCTTATAGCTAAATACTTAATGTCGATGTGTTTATTTCGACTCCCACTATTTTAGCCATAAAACCAGCAGCTGAATTATCACAATATATTCTCAATGGCTTAGATATAGAATCCATAATTCTAAGCCCAGAAATGAAATTCTTAAGCCATACACCATGTAAAGCAGCCTCAAAACAGGATATACATAAGCATGTAGTCTTTGGTTCCTTAAATCTACCTCATTACTTTCTTTGCAGCTCTCCAGTGGTCTAAACCTGGATCACTCTGACATCGTCCCAACATTCCCAATGGGAGCTACACTTGGTGAACAATCCTTCATCCGAAATCTCTCTAAAATTTTATTAATATAGGTTCCCTGTGACAGACCCAAGTTGCCTCGAAATCTGTCTCTATGGATCTTAATGCCAATGACATAAGATGCCTCACCCATATCCTTCATATCAAAACTTTTAGAGAGGAATTGTCTCACCTCATGTAGCAAACCCTTATCATTGGTTGCTAGCAAAAGGTCATCCACATATAAAACAAGAAAACAAATTTTACTCCCACTAACCTTCAGGTATATACATTGATCCATAATGTTTTCTACAAAACCAAAAGAAGAAATTACACTATGGAATTTCAAATACCATTGGTGGGATGCTTGTTTTAAAGCATACAATGACTTCTTGAGCTTGCAAACCAATTGCTCACCATGACTAGAGGGGAATCAATGAAGATTTGTTATTCATGAAGAAGTGTTATCAATCATTAATGAAGAAGTGTTATTAATCATCATCTTTTAGTACCAGTGTGAACATGCATTGAATCATATGTGACATTGTTTTGTAAATTAATGCAGTAAAGACCATTAGACAAAATACCATTCCCAACATAATCAGATTTATAGAATAGACTGAAAGATTTTTCTGAAAAGTTTAAGGAATATCCAAAAGGTACAAGCCTTGAAACTGAGATCAAGTTTCTAGAAAACTTGGAACATAAAAGGTCTTTTCTAACTCCAAAACAAACCAATACTTAAAGTTAAATAACATGTTCCTATAGCTTCTACATGCGAGCCCATCTTGTTTCCTGATAAGATGCTTTGCTCACTTCCCACTGGCTTCCTTAGGTTTTGCAAACCTTTGCAAGGAATTCGAAATGTGAATTGTTGATCCAGAATCAATCCACCATGTGTTAATATTAATATTAACCATATCAGATTCATAACAAACAAACGAGATTACTTCCTCAAGTTCGGGAATGTCAGAACGAATTTCAGAGAAATTTGCAGGTTGTACTACTGCATCAAAATAAAGAATCACATGCTTATGTTGAGGCTTAATAAACTTTCATGTTCTACCAATGTAAAACATGGTAAAAAGAATTGAATCAAATGCCATGAAAATTGCCTGTGGGCTAAATTTTCAATTCAAACAGACTCAATAAAACTTTTATGAACTTTTATGTTTTACCAATGTAAAACATGCTAAAAAGAATTGAATCAAATGACATGAAAATTGCCTGTGGGCTAAATTTTCAATTCAAACAGACTCAATAAAACTTTTATGAACTTTTATGTTTTACCAATGTAAAACATGCTAAAAAGAATTGAATCAAATGACATGAAAATTGCCTGTGGGCTAAATTTTCAATTCAAACAGACTCAATAAAACTTTTATGAACTTTTATGTTTTACCAATGTAAAACATGCTAAAAAAGAATTGAATCAAATGACATGAAAATTGCCTGTGGGCTAAATTTTCAATTCAAATAGATTCAATAAAACTTTATGATGATGCTAAAAATATTGAATCAAATGACATGAAAATTGCCTGTGGGCTAAATTTTCAATTCAAATAGATTCAATAAAATTTTATGATAAAACTTATTAATTCATAACTCCTGTGGGTAGGTTATGAAATTTTATCCTAATTAATCACATAAATATAATAAAAATTCCTGTGGGATAAAATTTATTATATTCAGTGTAATTAATTACAATTTAATGTCTAAATAATCTTTATGTGATCTTGCCAATCAATATATAATTTTATTTAATTAAAGATGCTGTGGCTACTCTCTAATTAATTGAAATCATATGGATCACTAGACATTATTTTGTCGCATAAACAAACCTTAACCAGAGAGAAAAATAATGTTTACTGAAAGGAGTAAGTCAAAATGACATATTATAAACTCCATAAAACTGTAATAATTCTCCAGCAAAATCAAAAGCAGTCAGCATTGCCGAAAATGACTACAAATTGATTGTTCAATTTATAAAAAAATAGACCAGTAAACAAGCTATTTTGCTCACAAGATAAAATTAAAATCAAATTTACATTCCTTAGTCTAACTGTCCCATAATTCATTTAAGACTAATTCTTAAATTAATTACAAAATGGGCTCTAAACAATTTGCCAACAAAACTGCAAATTTGAAATATTAGAGGAAATAAGTCCAGTAAGTCTAGCTATTAGTTGTCTATGATTCACAGATAGAACTCATAAGCCAGCAGACCTGCCATTTATTCCCAAATGTTCATCTAGCTACAAAGATTCCCACAAAAATTTATCCTTTTCACTGTACACACAGAAATTTGATAACCATAAAAGCATTACATTGCAAACCATGTTTCGAAATCGCCCGCTTAAAATTTATATGAACAAGAACATAATGGGAATGGATTCTGTTTTCCCTTATCTTGCAGGACGACTAATGCTACATACAAATGCCATTTATGTATGCCACCTATATGTGATTGTGATGGGGAGGTTTTGCATGTCTAATATGTCTTTATTAGAAAACGAGTATAGATTTAGAATTTCTTGAACTAAGAGCACGCCATATGTTTACCCAACTTGGCTCTTGTCCATCACATTTCCAAAATAAATCCTTATTCTTGGGTCTCAATAGCTAGAACCTAGAATTGATGAGAATCCTGAAACAGGTACTTCCATGGAGGTTTGAAATAAGAGCTTACCTGTGTCTTATCCTTGGGTTGCAGAGGAAACTGACAAGGGAGCCAGTTACCTCGCAATCGGGATGACGAAGTTGTGTTAATCATTTAGAAAATTATCAAATAAGAAATTACTATTGGACTCATTCCTATTGATATTTGGAATGGAAATACGCACACAGAAATTCCATTATAAGTAAATGCCTTGGAAAGGGTTGGCATACAAATTTCCAGATCTACAGAATGGCAATCGAACTGAAGATATCGACGGAGTTTCATTTCATAATATACGATGCTTCCCAAACAGGCTCTTTTTGAAGAGACCACTGGAGTTATATAAAGGACTCGATGCATTCAACATTATGTATGTGAACCCAAGTTATCTCCACAACAAAGGATTGTTTGCCACCGCTAACTTAACAATATTGTATTATTATCCAACCAACCCATTGTAATAAAATCATTACTGTTCGATGGACATAGTAACCAGTATGGTACACCAACCAAATCCAACATCAAGAACGTTATCTAATAATTTGTGATATGATAGAGTAGATGTTACGAAGATTAGCTCTGGCCGTATGATAGAATGCCTAACTCTAAATTCATGTTCAAATGAGTATTATGCTGTAATATTGCATTTAAAGACCACATCCCTATTCCCGAATAATTGCTTGTCTCATTTACATGCATGCGTGAACAATAATGTGAAAATATTTGAAGGGGTCCGTAGTAAAATGAAAATAAAATGTATGATCCTCGGAGACCACTTAACTATGGACAGGGATGCTGGAAAATTGTTTCGACGCAAATTTCATTTGCCGATTGGCCAAATCTTTTGCTTTTATATTTAGTCAAGTGGAGGGCATGCCAGGCAAACAAATGGAAATGTAAACCATAACGCATGCATGACATAGATTCTTGGCCAACACACAGCAAGGCAGAAGTAAAATGGCTCTGATACCAAATGTTAGAAATTCTACAATTTTAACAATGATTCTGCATGCGGAATAAACTCAAAGAATCATTAAACCTTATTGCCCAGGGATACGAGTTACCTCTAGCCATTGGTGATGTTTGATGAAGGCCACAGTCCACTTGCCTGCTCCGTCTTCAGCACTCCAGCTTCAATCCAAGCAAAAGAACACAATTCTGAAGGCACTTCCGAGCTCTGCTATCTCAGCTAGATGGTGTAGAACTGAAGGGGATTGGGATAGGAGCTTGGGGACCAAACAGATGAACATATAGCTAAGCTTCCATCAAGCTTCTAAATGCTATGTGTTAGAAAAACCACAAATCAAGGTAGAGATGAGATCAAAGTAATGGACCACTTTAGTAGCTCCCAATTATTAATTTAGTAATTGCAGTTGATTTTCTAAACTTAAGGAAACTACTGCAGTTGGTTTCCATAAGTTAAGAAAAGCTGCAACTCCATAAATCAAGGTAGCTTTTGTGTTAAATTAATGGAGCTTAACAGCGAGGGCATGAATCATGGGCTAAACATATGAACACAAATGAAGTCCTTTCTTGTATGCAAATTGCTCCAACTTGTCACGTTATGATTTTCAAAGCGGTTATATTTTCAAGCTTCCCAATGTTGCACGAGGAGTTGGCTATGTGGTATTGTGGGTTGTAACCCAATATTGCGTCACGAGTGGGATATTCGGTATTTTGTCATGTAACATGACATCAATTGATTTTGTACCTTTCTTTATCTAAGTTTGCAAATTTAGTAAAAATGTTAATATCCATTATCATGAAATTAAGTTTAAATCTATTAATATTTTATGTGTTAAGTTCTTGGGGGCATTAACTAAAGAATTATTCCTTCATCGAATACAAGTCAAATCACTCACATTTAATAAGTATGATGGAAATTTAGTTAGCTCGTGAGATGGTAGTCATCAATTTCAAAAACATAAACTAACCCAATTGGTTCCTTCAAATGTTAATCAATGTTCAATTTAATAAGTAAATCAAGGAAAACTTGGTTTTTTTTTATCATTTAGTAATTATTTATTCCTTGTATTTGTACACAAAAATTTAGAAACTGAAAGATAGATGAGAATTGGTATTTGTTAAAATTTTGTGGTCGCATCTATTGAGAATGCTTATTTTCTCGGTACTTGCAAACTTTCAGTAAGTAAATCAAAGAAAACTTGGTCTATTTTGATTGTTTAGTAATTATTTATTCCTTGTATTTGTACACAAAAATTTAGAAACGGAAAGATTCCGAGAATTGGTATTTGTTAAAATTTTGTGGTCGCGTCTATTGAGAATGCTTGTTTTCTTGGTACCTGCAAACTTTCAGTAAGTAAATCAAGGAAAACTTGGTTTATTTTGATCGTTTAGTAATTATTTATTCCTTGTATTTGTACACAAAAATTTAGAAACTGAAAGATAGCTGAGAATTGGTATCTATTAAAATTTTGTGGTCGCATCTATTGAGAATGCTTGTTTTCTCGGTACCTGCAAACTTTTTGTAAGTAAATCAAGGAAAACATGGTCTCTTTTGATCGTTTAATAATAATTTTATTATAATAATATTTATTAAAGTTTAATAATAATTAATATTAATTTAAATATTAAAGTTTAATAATAATAATAATAATAATAATAAATAATTTATTTAAGTTAATTTTAAAGCTTTTTGTTTAATAATAATTATAAATTTATTAAGATTAATAATAAAAATATTAAAAGTTAGAATGTTTTAACATGATTAACAAAGGACATTTATGATTGAATGTGATCAACCTTTGTCAAAATGCACAACCATACTTTATTATAGAAATATATGGTCAACCATTACAGAATGTGTGAAATAATGAGCATTAGCATTCAACCATGTGAAATGTAGGTCAACAATGATCAATGATATATTGGAAATGCTGGGGGGGGGGCAGGGGGAGAATCAATATTTCCTTTTCAATTATTATTTTACTAGTTACAAATTTTTATATTCAGAGCACAAGATGAAAAACAAGTATCAATGCTTTTATTAATATAATCATTGCAATAAAATAGATGCAATATATAAATGGTTGTAATTAGTTGCCAAGCACCAACATGGACTTTTGGGAGGCTCCAACCTCCAGAGCTCCAACTCTGTTTCGCCAAGGCAACAATCTTGGACTTAGGAGGACCAACTCCCAAGGACTTCAATCCTTCTAGTTCTTGAGACACCAGTCCCAAGGACACCAATCCTTCCTACTTCTGAGGCACCAATCCCAAGGACTCCAATCCTTCTTACTTCTGAGGTATCAACCACAAGGACTTGAATCTTTCTTACTTCTAAGGCACCAAACCCAAGGGTTCTGATACAATGTCATCAAACCATGCTTGATAGTAATGTTATTCTCTCAGAACTCTTCTTTAATGAGTTTTGTCTTTTTACATCTTCGCTATAGTCTTCATGCTACAACATCAACGACAACCAGTCTTCTTATGAAGGATTCTTTACAACTCTTCATAATTTCCACATAGAGTATCCAATAGCCTTCATGACCTCTGATAATGTCTCCACACAGCTTTAGTGAGTCTACTATTAGTTGCACTAAGCTTTGCATAAGAAACAACTTTCTGTTCAAGCATCTGTTCTCACTGTCATGGTAAATGCTTGAGCATGACTGCTTCTCTACTGGCTACTTCTCCCCTTTGAATGCCTCCTGTCCTATTGGTCCTTCAGCCCTATTCTATTCTGCTGGACCCTATAGCTGCCTCTGTTCCCTCCAGCTTATTCAACAACAACTTCACCTTCCTTGTTCTCTGTTTTTGTATCTTCTGGATGCCTCTAACCATCGGTTTCCTCTTTCCACTCGCTCTTTGGCTTCCTCCTCACTTTCTTCAGCCTCCTCTATACTTGCTTGCCTCTTCGTCTTCCCAATTCCTCATGTTGCTTTGGCTTCCGCTACGCTGGCTTGTCCTTCAGCTTCCCAACTTTCGGCTTCCTTTGTCTCTTCGAGTTCATCAACACTCTAGGGACACGTAAATGCATAAGAGAGGACTGAAATACACAGAGACAACATGTTGCATATTAAATCTGTAACAGAGCCCCTTTTTGAATGATAATAGGCATACACAGGAGTTTATTGTTTAACGGAGAGACTGTACCAATCAGGAAGGCCCCACATGCCATGTCACCATCGCAATCACAATCGCCATCGTTCAGGCCTCCTGAACTATCAGAACCGTTATTAATGCATTCTGGCCTTCAAAAACCCCGGGCAATGCAATTTTCGAAATACACATGAATATATGGAAAAATCGACCGAAGCGCTTAAGGCCAAACTTTCAATTTATTACACCCGCATCTATAACTGCATCGGGTCCGCTGTGTAATCACAATCGGTAGTCACAACTTCCCGATGGCTGATGGCCGATTCTCCTGCATATGCGATATGATATCAAATCAAACTGCAATGTTGCATTGGGTCAGCAACATACATCGCAATCAACGCTTGTAGGAGTGACACCCCTTTGTGTATTGTGATATGCGAGTACTGATAGGGTAGATGCGATATAACAATAAAGCCTTTCATAATGTTGCAGCGGGTCTGTAACATATCGCAGTTATATATATATATATATATATATATATATATATATATATATCACATTTCGCATGTTTTAATGTGGCAAGGCTTAGAGCCCAAATATAATGATACATATGAAATACACTTAGAACCTGCTTTGAAGCACTTAGCAGACTTCACTTGTTTATACACCTGGACATATATGTCGTTCGGTCCGCACATATATATCGCTATCAGGGGTTTCGGGTAGTGGCTCATTGTAGAACCAATTGATTACAATATCACCAATATATATATATATATATATATATATATATATATATATATATATATATTTACCGCCTCTATACTTTGATATATATATCTTTTCCACCTCCGATAGTGTATATGGATATACATGTAAACTCTGTCTCCAATAGTGTATATTGCATATACATGTAAACTCCGCCCCTTTAACTCTTCCGCATATATATACATTCCTCTCTTCTTTGGCTCTCTCGCATATATATATATATATATATATATATATATATATATATATATATATATGGCTCCTCTTATAGCTCCGATAGCTCTGTTTTTCTCCTTTGATATGTTAACTTTGGCATATATATGAGACATATATATATGGCTCCTCTTATAGCTCCCATAGCTCTGTTTTTCTCCTTTGATATGTTAACTTTGGCATATATATGAGACATATATATGGCTCCTCCTATAGCTCTGATAGCTCTGTTTTTCTCCTTTGATATGTTAACTCTTTTGATGGCTTCTTCCTCTTGGCTCTTCTTGGCCATGTATTAGATGCGATGCTCCTCCAATGTGGCTCCTCTTGCTCGAATGTCTTCCGTTGGCTTTGCAATGTCTTTCAATGACCTCCTCTTGATACCTTCATACCTTGATGGCTTCTTCCTTTTCCAATATGCCAGTCTTGCTCTGATATTCTGCAATACTCTTAAGCATAAGCGATAGCTTTGATATGCCTCCTTTGTTAACTCCTCCATTAACAGACTCTTTCTTATGTCTTGGCTATCTTGATGAGCTTGCTCCTGTCTCTTCAGGGATCTACTCTGCTTCCCCTTCATGGATCATCTAGTATCTAGAATATTTCCATATTGACATCAATGAAAACCTAGGTCAACAATCTCCCCCTTTGTTACTAATGGCAATATTCTTCTTCTCTCCCCCTTTGACATCAATGGCAAGGGAGTGATCTAGGACTCCCCCTATCAAACTACTTATATTCTTCATGAATGACAGATCTTCATGGGTCTGTGACTCCCCTTGTCATAGTACTCTTCTTTTTACTCAAGATAGAAGGATTGATGCTTTATCATCAATTAGCACATTATTCCCTCTTCATGTCTCACAACTACTTTATTATGGCTTCAATAATTCTTAAAGATGCTCTACTTCAATGCTTTCAATCAGATTGCAAATAGCCATAGTCACTACCATCCAGTGTTCAACATCATTTCATTTGGATGAAATGGTGAGAGGTTGTGTGCATCCAAAATTTTTCCCTTTAATTCTATTATAACCCTCGTATAATGGAAATATACCCAAACACACAGGAACTTTCATTTTCCTCTTTTCCATAGCCTTGGCGCGTTTATCAATGCTTACCTTTTTCCGGATCAATCCTCCACCGTAGATCCTACCATCCCATCTGACGGTTGATATTACACCTGACCAATAATGCTGCTTAGTGATCCTGCACCATAGATCAAAACCGTATTTGATCCAATTCTCGACAATGATATTGGGTGAGCTATATGCACGAGGATTACTCACCCGATAAGGCACTTTCCTCTCTCCTGCTCCTGCCATGTGTCGGTTGATGAATGGCATGGGGTGATCAGCCCTAAATATCACTTACAGCCTTGAGTCTGCCCAAAAACCGCCGCCACTGTTACAAACCCTCCAATTAGCTGTTGAACACAGATACGATGTCATATTAAGGATTGTTGCTATATTTTCTAAGTGAACAGTATTAGCATAAGTTATATTTGACTGCACAACATTCTCCTTTCTATGAGCCATCTTTTCCTTGTGTTCTTGTACATGTTTCTGCAAGTTATTTCCGCTAATAGATTTAGATATCCACTCAGTGACTATCTTTTAAATACATTTGCTGATTTGCATCTTCACGAAATGCTTCAGTTTTGTTATATGCTGCCAGCTGCTCTTACTTCAAACTCCATTCCAAATGTATTTGTTTGTTTGAAGGTTGCCTCTATTTGTGTCCATAATTTACCTGTTCTCACATTAAATCCCTGAGTTAAGACATTTAACATCTGTAATATCAGCACCATAGTTATTTTCCCTATTTATCTAGTATTAGATGACCTTCTCTGTTTCTCCAGATACTACTTAGTGATTAAGTGGAAAGAATCTTCAACAATAGTCCAAAGAATGGTTACAGGATCATGTTCTTCAATGGTGTATTCCAGAGAAATGATCTTTATCAAAGAATGATTGTTAATATAGCTCAGCAAGGATTTTATAAGGACCCTTTCACTAATAGCTTCTGCAATAATGATCAAGAATCACAGGCTCCCCTGAACTATATGCATCATCTCTTTTGGCAGAGTCTTCCCATCAAATGCTTATATTGTCAAAATTAAAGCTAATGACATGTGTTGTTGGTTAGAGAGTTCAAGGGACTTTTGGATTGTATTTGCTTCCTTCTCCATACTTGTGCAACTTTCTTCTTTTGCATGGTTCTAGCTTGTGTAAGAGCCCAAGTTAATTTACAATCACGTGCCATATGACAATTGTTATGACACTTGAAGCATTCTGCATTGTTCATGAATAAGAATTCATGATTTCTTCCTACAAAATTATTTCTTGGAGATTGTTGGGGACCATAATATCTATCTTTATGAGATGGTTTACAATCTTTTGCCATGTGACCAAAGTTTTTACAAGAATAACAATAACCAAAAAATGAAATTTGGTACCTGGGAGATGGAGATTTCCTTGATGTACTTCTAAATCCTTTCTGCCTTGGGATCCTTTGATGATAACCATTGCCTCTCACATCTTTAACATCATCTACATTTCTTCTTGGAGTAGGATTTCTTCCATTGTAGCCTTGATGTTTCTCCTTGCCTTTGCTGGAATTGGGAGCATCACCATTTCTTTCTAGCTTCTTCACATCCCTTTTGTTCGAAGCATTGTCATTCTTGTTTGAGGATTCACCTGCATACCCGAGACCTGATTTATCAGATGGACATCTGTGATAGCTGAGCATGTCATCCAAGGCCTGACAGCTCTTCAAGATTTTGTTCATCCCTTCAACCTTTTTTCTGAGGAGGACAATCTCTTCTTCTAATCTTTCACACTCATTATTCTTCTTAGCAAGTTGTTTCTCAGTTTCTTCCTTGATACGAGTAGCTTCATCTGCTTCTATTTTAAGGGAGATGATATCTAACTTCATTTTGAAGATTTCTTCATCCTTTGCTTTTAGTTGACATGTCATGGTGTTTCTTTCCTTTCTTGCTTCATTAATCTATCCTTCTATGACTTCCAATGCTTCCATTGTCTTCTCAACTCCTAGTTCTTGTTTCATTACTTATTGTAGTTGAGATTTGAGAGAGGAGACCTCTACCTTGTATTGACCAATCTCTTCTTCAAGTTTGTTCAAGCTCTTATGCCTCTATTCAAGTTGACTTGACAAGGTATCTTCCCGTTTCTTTGCTTTATCCAATTGATTTGTCATGGATATGAATTCTTCATGATGCTTTCTTTTGCTTTGATGAAATTCCTTCTTAAGCTTGGCAAGCTCTTCATCCCTTTCTTGTAATTGAAGCTTGACAAGGTCAACTTTCTCCCTTGTTTGATCTTGGTCACCAGCTACTCCTATCTTCTTAAGTTCCTCATTTTCCTTTTTCAAATTGTTAATCTCTTCCATGGTAGCCATAAGTTGAGTGAGGAGATCTTCTACAAAATCTTTTTCATTCTCTTCATCTTCTAGGTCTACTTTAGCCTTGATGTCATCATTCTCACTTTCAGCTTCTGTAGGATTCTGGATTTCCTTCCTGATTTCCATCATCTTCTTGACTGATGGTCATGGTCAATGCTCCTTTTGAGTAAAGGTCATGAAGTTTGTCCCATATACCCTTTGTTGATGAATATTTTACTAAATTATTATTTATAGAATCAAGTAGCCCATTCAAGATTGCCTTCGTTGCTTTTGCATTGTACTCCTTGGATTCTCCATCCATCTTGCTATCATCAATCACTAATTTCTAGATTTCAATGCCTCGAGTCTGTAATAAATTACTCATTCTTGCTTCCCATATATTTAAGTTCCCATTGAATAATGGAGCCCCCTCAAATTGATTGTCTTCTATTTTAGTGGTAGAGGGAGACACATCCTTAAGAGGATTGGAGACTTTCTTCCTTGACTTCACCATTTCTGTTCTAAAGTTCAACCTTCAAGCTGTTAGGCTTTGAATGAAGGTACTGGCTCTGATATCAATTGTTGGAAATACTTGGGGGGGGGTGAATCAACATTTCTTTCTCAACTATTATTTTACCAGTTAAAAACTTTTATATTCAGAGAACAAGATGAACAACAAGTATCAATTCTTTTATTAATATAATCTTTTCAATAAAATAGATACAATATATAAATGGTTGCAATAAGCTGCCAAGCACCAACTTGGACTTTTGTGAGGCTCCAACCTCTAGAGCTCCAACTCTATTTTTCCAAGGCAACAACCTTGGACTTAGGAGCACCAACTCGCAAGGACTTCAATCCTTCCAGTTCTTGAGACACCAGTCCCAAGGACACCAATCCTTCCTACTTCTGAGGCACCAATCCCAAGGACTCCCATCCTTCTTACTTCTGAGGCATCAACCCCAAGGACTCTAATCCTTCTAACTTATGAGGCACCAACCCCAAGTTCCAACCCAATCTTCTCAAAGCATGTTTGATATAATTTTCTACTCACAGAAATCTTCTATACTCAGTTCTGTCTGTTTACAGCTTCACTGTAGTCTTCATGCTACAACATCAATGAAAACTAGTCTTCTTATGGAGGAGTCTTTACAACTCTTCATACTGTCCACACAGAGTCTCCAATAGCCTTCATGACCTCTGATAATGTCTCCACACAGCTTTAGTGAGTCTACTATTAGTTGCACTAAGCTCTGCATAAGAAACAACTTTCTATTCAAGCATTTGTTCTCACTGTCACATTAAATGCTTCAGCATTACTGCTTCTCTGCTGGCTACTTCTCCCCTTCGAATGTCTCCTGTCCTGTTGGTCCTTCGGCCCTTTTCTGTTTTGCTGGACCTTACAGCTACCTTTGTTTCCTCCAGCTTATTCAACAACAACTTCACTTTCCTTGTTCTTTGTTTTCGTATCTTCCTAATGCCTCTGACCATCATTTTCCTCTTTCCACTCGCTCTTTAGCTTCCTCCTCGCTCACTTCAGCCTCCTTTGCACTTGCTTGCCTCTTCGGCTTCCCGATTCTTCATGTTGCTTTGGCTTCTGCTGTGCTAGCTTGTCCTTCGGCTTCCTCTATCTCTTCAAGTTTATCAACACTCCAGGGACACGTAAATACATAAGAGAGGACCGAAATACACAGAGACAACATGCTTCATATTAAAACTAATAGAGCCCCTTTTTCAATGATAATAGGCATACACAGGACTTTATTTTTTAACGAAGAGACTGTACCAATCATGTAGGCCCCACATGCCATGTCACCATCGCAATCGCAATTGCCATCATTTAGGCCTCCTGAACTATTGGAACCATTATTTAAGCATTCTCGCCTTCAAAAACCCTGGGCAATACAATTTTCGAAATACACAGCAATACATGGAAAAACCGACCAAAGCGCTTAAGGCCGGACTTCAAATTTATTACACCCACATCTATAACTGCATTGGGTCCACTGTGTAATCGCAATCGACTGTCGCATCTTCTCGATGGTCGATGTTCGATTCTCCTGCGGATAAGATATGATATTAATCAAACTGCAACGTTGCTTCGGATCTGCAACATACATCACAATCGGCGCTTGTAGGAGTGACACCCCTTTGTGTATTACGATATGTGAGTACTGATAGGTCAGATGCGATATAACAATAAAGCCTTTCGTAATGGTGCAGCGTGTCCGCAACATATCCCAGTTATGTGATATATATATATATATATATATATATATATATATATATATATATATATATATATATAGATATATATATATCACATTTCGCATGTTTTAATGCGGCAAGGCTTAGAGCCCAAATATAACGATACATATTAAATACACTTAGAAATTGCTTTGAAGCACTTAGCGGACTTCACCTCTTTATACACCTAGACATATATGTCGTCGGGTCTGCACATATATATCATTGTTAAGGGTTTCAGGTAGTGGCTCATTGTAGAACCCGTCGATTACAATATCGCCGATATATCTATATCTATATATCTATATATCTATATATATGTATATTTTCCACCTCTATACTCCGATATCTATATATTTTCCACCTCCGATAGTGTATATCGATATACATGTAAATTCCACCTCCGATAGTGTATATTGCATATACATGTAAACTCCGCCTCCGATAGTGTATATTTCATATACATGTAAACTCCGCTCCTTTAACTCTTCCGCATATATATGTATTCCGCTCTTCTTTCGCTCTTTGACATATATATATGGCTCCTCCTGTTGCTCCGATATCTCTGTTTTGCTCCTCTGATATGTTAACTTTGGCATATATATACGACATATATATATATGGCTCATCCTGTAGCTCTGATAGCTCTGTTTTGCTCCTCTAATATGTTAACTCCTATTTTGATGGCTTCTTCCTCTCGGTTCTTCTTGGCCATGTATTACATGCTATGCTCCTCCAATGTGGCTCCTCTTGCTCCATTGTCTTCCTTTGGCTTTGTAATGTCTTTCATTTACCTCCTCTTCATACCTTCATACCTTGATGGCTTCTGCCTTTTCCAATATGCCTCTCTTGCTTTGATATTTTGCAATACTCTTAAGTATAAGCGATAGCTTTGATATGCCTCCTTTGTTAACTCCTCCATTATGAGACTCTTTCTTATGGCTTAGCCATCCTGCTGGCTTGCTCCTATCTCTTCATGGATCTGCTCTGCTTCCCCTTCATGGATCATCTAGTATCTAGAATATTTCCATATTGACATCAATGACAACCTAGGTCAACATGATCAACCATAGTCAAACAACGGTTAACCATAAGTATTCAATTACTAATAATAATGAAGACATAGTTAGCAACTTTTAAATGAAGTGAACATGGAAAACTATAGTCAACTATGGTCAACCGTGGTGAAACAATTATAAGACATAATCATTCATAGTCATATATTAATAATACTTATTAGTCTTAATAATAATAAAAATAATAATGTTAATAATATTCGAATTCTCTATCTCTCATAGGTTTTAAAATCATTATTTGTTGAAAGTGCAAGATCAGAAAGCTCTTCAACCCTAATGGTCAGGCAACCATCAGTTAGGCGGGGCGAGGAAAAACCATAGACTGCAGCAAGCGACAGACACAGAAACCAAGAACTAGAAGAAATGACAGAGGAGGAGAGGAGGGGAGAGATCCCCTCCTATCTAGACATGACGGTAGGAGAAGGCCAGAACACCAACAACTAGGCAGAAGAAACAAGAAAACTGAGACCTGTCCTTGAAGCATGATGGCAGGCAGGAAGCAGAGGAAAGTGTTTACCATGTGCGATGGAGAAATGAAGATTTATAATCCCAATGGACAAAATGGAGCGATATAGAAGCTACATGAAAGACCATGTGCTCATTTGCAAGTTCATCTGAGTATGGTTGACGGAAAAGGACCTCACCAGATGGATCCAACAAAAATGGCAACCCCGACACCACATTGAGCTAAAGTTGGGAGCAAGAGGCTTCTTTACAGTAATATTCTCGAACCTGCAAGATAAAGAGAAAGTGTTTGAAAATGGTCCTTACTTTCATTATAATGTTGGATTTTTCATGACATATTAGGAAGAATGTTATAACCCCGATAAGGAAAAATTCTTGGCAGCCCCGGTATGGGTTAGGTTATTTGGGCTACCAATTGACTTCTGGGATCCGGAGATCCTAGAGGGAATAGGAAACACAATAGGCAGTTTTGTTAAAATAATAGAAACTACAAAAAAAAGGAAGATACACCTCATATGCTAGAATTTGTGTTTACATGAATATAGTTGACCCTATTCCAGACAAAGTTGACCTAGAGTATCAAGAGGAGGTATGGCACACAACCCTCAACTACGAACATATTCCATTTAGATGTAGAAGATGTCATGAGTATGGACATCTGTTTAAGGAATGCCCACTCAATACAGAAGAAGAGGAGCCCAGGAACAAACAGCAGAGAAAAAACCAAGAAGACAAGGAAGGGTTTCAAGAAGTAAAAAGCAAAAGAAGACAAACAAGAGAGAACCCCAGCGAAGGAAAGAAAGAACAACAAGCCCAACTAGGTAATACAAACAACTTTTAAATCCTACACAAAGAAGAAGATAACAACGAGACCCAAACAATGGACTATTAGGGAGAAAAAGGAAAAGAAAGTAGCACAAGCCAAGGCAAATCAGAAACCAAGAGGAAGACATAAGGTGAACCAGCAGAAAAGGAATATAAGGAAGCAAGGGAGAATATGGACAACAAAATAATGGAAATTGACACAAGAAGAGGAGAAGAGCTAAGCTCAGAAGAAGAAGTATTGCAGAAACTACTAAATGAATGGAGACACCTAGATGAAATATTCATTCCAGAAGAGTAAAAAGGATTATACAGAGAAACATTTCAACAGTACTAAGCGAAACAGGGACAGGGACAAATGGAAATGCTAGAAAAACTAGGCCTTCAACATGATAATACTCAATACCATCAAAGCAAAGAAAAAAGCGAGAAGAAAAGAGGTCAAAACAATCTACAAGAATCGATATTGATCATGGGAGAAATGTTAGTGAACATTGAGAGAGTGGTACCATTATCGGTGGCATTCCACTAGACAAGCCAAGCATCATAATGATAATTACATCCTGGAATATAAGAGGCCTTAGTAGTAAAGGTAAATAGAGACACTTAGCAGAAAGTCTAAGGAAAGAAAAACCCCAACTAATGTTGTTATAGGAAAAAAAATTCTCAGGAAGGAAAATGGAGGAAATCCTAAATAAAATAAAACCAAAATATGAATGCATGACCATAGATGTGAAAGGCAGTGCGGGAGACATAAAAATACTATGGAACCCTACAGAAATCACAACAGATTACTGGGTAGGAATGAAAAGAATACTCATGGGGAAGTTCTGGTTAATTGGAAACAGAGAACAGTTTCTAGTTTCGGTAGTATACGGCCGTCCTACACCAGTGAAAAGAGGAAGCTTTCTCCTCCACCTTCAAAATCTTAGCAACCTTCATGAGGAGAAACTATGGATGATAGCACGAGACTTTAACATGACAACATCAAAAGATGAGAATAAATACAGACTGCAAAGAGAAGAGCCAGAGATGGAGAGGTTCGAGGATCTTCAAGCAAAACTGAAAAGGTAGGTATCCCAACCATAAATGGAAAATATTCATGGAACAATCGAAGAGGAGGGAGTAGACAAATAAAATCCAGGTTAGATAGATTCCTACCAATAGAATGCTTCATTAGAAAAGATATATTCTATGAAGCAACAATCCTCCCGTGTTTATGGTCAGATCACTGGCCCATTAAATTAGAAATAGCTATGAATCAGCAGAACCACAATAGACCCTTTAGGTTTGAGGCATTCTGGTCAAGAGAACCCACCTTCATAGATAAAATGAAGAATTTGTGGAAGGAGACTGAGACTAGGATGGACGGAAGAAACAAAATGCACACCCTCCAACTCACATTAAAAGACTTAAAAGGAAAGATAAAGAAGTGGAATGGAGAAGAATTTGGAAACACTCAAAAGGAACAAGAAGCACTATAGATAAATATGAAACAAATACAACAAAAAATTATAGACGAAGGAAGAAATGAAGAGCTGGCAGAAGAAGAAAGACTGGTCCTAAATAAATGGAAGAAAGAAGAAAACAAGAGGAAATCTTATGGAAACAAAAATCGAGAATCCAATGGCTAAAGGAAGGAGAAAGAAACAAGAAATTCTTCCATAAGCCAATGGTACAACATCAACAACAAAACATAATATTCTCCCTAGAGACCACCAAGGCAACAGGCTGACGCAGAAAGTTGAAATAGAGAATCTACTGGTACAACATTTTAAAGAGCTCTTGATAGAACCCGATATCAGAAGGGAGGACAAAATTAGTAAAATTAGTCAACATATCCCTAAAATAGTGACTAGAGATTAGAACTTGGCTCTCCTAAGGGTCATAATGAAAGTGGAGGTGGAGGAGGTAATAAAAAAGATGGCAAAGAATAAAGCATCTGGGCCTCATGGATTCACTACATAATTTTATCAAGCTACATGGAACTTCATAAGCCAAGACATAGTGAATGTAGTAGAAGAATATAGATGCACCAAAATAATGCATATGGCCTTGAACACTACATTCCTATCCCTGATACCAAAGACGAAGAACTTAGAAGAACCATAAGGATTCCAACCTATAGTGCTCTGCAACGTTATATACCAAAATATTAGCTACAATTATGGTGAATCGACTAAAACGAATACTACTAGAGTTGATATCCTAGGAGCGGATGGGGTTTGTCAAAGGCAGACAAATAATAGATGGCATGGTGGTAGCACAAGAAGCAATTCACTCATTGAAAAATTCAAAAACAAAAGGGATGTTGATAAAATTAGACTTAGCCAAAGCTTATGACAGACTTAATTGTGGATGCCTCCAAAAAATCTTAAAGGCATATGACTTTGACGACAGGTGGATAAACTGGGTAATGTCAATGATAACTATGCCAGTTATGTCTGTACTACTAAACGGGTCACCTACACAAGCCTTCAATCCATCCAGAGGGCTCAAGCAGGGCAACCCGATATCCTTGTTCCTGTTTATCCTCGCAGTGGATGGACTAGGAAGACTGATAAAAGCTAAAGTTAATAGCGAACAACTGAAGGGATTAAGACTTTGGTGAAATGACCTACCTCTAACCCACCATCAATTTGTCAATGATGTTATGCTATATGGACAGGCAAAATTCAAAGAAGCAAAAAAAATAATGGAAATTCTCACAGATTTCACAGGGGCCTCTCGGATAGAGATAAGCAAAGAGAAATTGGAAATTTATTTCTTCAATACCCAAGCTTCCTCCCAAGCCTTCTTGGCAAGAACCATGGGATTTAGAATTGGGAATTTCCCTACTAAGTACTTAGGCATCCTGTTAAATGACAAGAAAAATAGAGTGGCCAATTAGAGTACCCTGATGAGAAAGATTCAACAGAAAATGCAAAACTAGACATTTAGGGCACTGAATATCCCAGGCCGCATCATTCTACTAAAATCAGTGCTCCAATCCATCCTAATCTATCAAGTTACCAGCCAAGCCACACCTAAAACAATCTGCCAGAAAATGGTAGATATGTTTAAAAAATTCCTATGACAAGCATCTAGTAAGAAAAAAAATGGGCACTTCTATCCTGGAGTTAACTAAGTAAATACCTAAAAGAAGGAGGATTAGGTCTGAGAGACCCATATATCCTGAACCAGGTAATGGGGGAAAATTTATGGTGGCGATGGACAAAGGGAGGGGAAGACCTCTGGAAAAAAATATGGGAGAGAAAATATGAGATGCTCAGGTCTCCAGAAGGAAAGCTAAGAAGTCAAACTGACAAGAAATGCTCTGTAATCTTGAATTTGGGAAGTGCCAACAGGGATTTGATCAGGGAGCACAACTTCTAGGAAGTTGAAGGAGGGGATAAAGCAAACTTCTAGGAAGAAGCATGGCAACAGAGAGAAAAACTCAACAATCAACCTCAGCTCCAAGAGATCCACCAATTCACTATCCTAAATGAGGAAGACACAGTACAAACCTACTGGTGCCTAGAATCTGATGGATATTGGAGAAAGTGGAAACAAAAGGAAAACTAGCCAGAAGCACCTGCAACAGCCCAATGGGAAATATATGAAAAGGAAATGGAGACAAGGAAAGTAGCGATCAAAGACAGGACAAACACTCTAAGATGGGGGCATAGAATCAAAGGTATGTTCACAATAGCAGAAGGGTACCATCTAAAAGCAGGATACAACAAACATCTAGAAAAAAATGGGAAAGCATATGGAAAACAAAAACATGGCCAAAGGTAGCATTCTTTACCTGGATCCTAACCCATGGGAGAGCACTAACATGAGACCAACTGAGGAAAAAAGGAATGCAAGGCCCATCGATATGTGCCCTCTATAGAGAAAAGGAATAGACCATGGATAATTTAACCAACAATTGAAAAGTTAGCATAAACCCGTGGAAACAACATAAGAAAATATTTGAAATCAGTGATAGAGATATAAACATCATGAAAACAACGATAGAGAACTAGAGAAAAAAACCTTACCAAAATACTAGCCTTAACAGGGCATGGAGAGTCTCGATAGGATTTGTTATGTGGAATATCTGGAAAGAGCAAAACTGTCTGATTTTCAAGGAGATTGGTGGAGCAAAAACAAAGATATGGAACTAAATCATATAGAATATCAGAGAGACCATTCTTATAGAGAGGTGGTATGAGGAGGATTGGAAAACTGACCCAATAGAAGCAAGAATAATGATATGCCTGAAACTAAATTCAAGTATGATGCACAAGACAATAAGGATACATCAAAAAAATGAGGTGGAGGTGGCCAATCTCTACAGAAATCCTCAATAAGGGTTTATTAAATTGATGGGGTTGCGAAAGGAAACCCAGGTGAGGCAGGGACTGGCAGAGTATTCAGAGACTACCAGGGAAGGACTCTCAAAATCTACGTGATGGACTACGGTAATGCTACAAACAATGAAGCAGAGCTCCATGCACTGAAAAAGGGCTCGAAATTGCCATAAGAGAGGAATACCAAAATCTACAGGTTGAACGAGACTCAAAAATGGTAGTTGATATAGTCAAACAGCTACAGCAAGGAACCAAAGCGAAGAAAATCAGTCGTAGCTAGAGAATTGCTTGGCTAGTGCAGGAGATTAGAAAACACATAAGACAGGTAGCTTACATCCTTCCCACCCATGTGAGAAGGAAATGCAATAAGCCAACAGACAACCTAGCAAAATGGGAGTGCAGGCATGGTGGAAGAACTCTGGATTCAAGCGAGGCAGAGCTAGTCCAGATGGAGGAGATGGAAAACTTAGTGCAACTCCTTGGACAAGAGGAAGAAAGAGAGAGGAACCGCAGAGCAGGGAACATCATAGGAAATCTAGAGAGGTCGGGGAGACCCGATTGAGAAGGGGGAGGAAGAGGACAGGTGGGAGAAAGGACAGATGCAGAGAATGAAGTAAGTAGACAAGTAATCTGGCAGGTGATGGAGCAGGGCAGAGAAGGTACAACTCTTGAGAGTATGAGGGTGATGATGGAAGAGAGTGGGAGAGAGGAGGGCAGGGCAGTGAGCAGAAGGGTGGGCAGAAGAATGATAACAAGTGGTAGGACAAGGATAACAGGTACATGACAAGAGCGGTCGAGAGATAGTGCAGATTAATGAGAGGAGATGGCAGTAAGGACAAAGGGGCAGCATCCCAAGAGGAGGGTGTAGGGATCTGTGCAGGTAATAATGCCATAAAGGTGGCAATAAAGGCAAGGGACTAAAGGGAGAGAGGAATAAAACTTAACGGAAATTAGAATATATCAAAACACATGTAGACGAAGGTGAGAAGAGCTGGTGAGAGGGAAGGTGGCCGAAGAGCGAAGATTCAGACGGCGGATGAAAGAGGCAACATACCGAAAAGTTGGTATGTAGTTCCTATGCTCCCTATCCCTGCTAGGCTCAGGATTATTTACAGTAGGAAAATAGAATATCTGAAATGGAACATGCATAAGTCTGTAAAAAAGGAAAATAGAACCTCCCGCGACACTGTTAAAACCAATTTCGCAGTGCATTTGAATTTCTGGGGTAGGGAGATCGGGAGGGAGGGTCTCGTACCCAGGAAGGGAGAGGGCCATCCAGTGATAGAAGCTCATAGTATTCCCCGACAAAGCATGAATCTAGCTAGCCATGTAGGAATTGATGGGAGAGAGCGAGTAGGAAAAATGGAAGCAACCAGGGGGAAAAAAACCTAGGGATTATAGTGAACCAGGAAATCAAGCAACCTTGGGGGAGTGATGTAGAGCTCGCTCCAGGAGAAAACTTGTTGACAAGCCAGGGAGATCCTGGGAAAGGTGGAACAAAAAACCGACCTCATCTGGGGAGGAACCCATGATGATGACCAAAATGGAAAGGTCGTGCGCAGACTGTTGCCACGAAGGGAAAATGGTAAGAAACCCAAGTAAAGACCAAACCCTTATCAAAAAAGGCACTGGCTCTAAACCCATTCTGAAAAAAAAAAACCCGAAGGTGACAAACCTTGGAAAGGGAAAGAAAATGGGCAAATGGGAAATAGTTTTGATTCAATATTATAACTCTGATAAATGAAATGACTTTGTGATAGGCATCTTAACATACTAGGGATAGTACAATGAGGAGAACAGGGAACACCAGGAAGAAGAAAGTTGTAGACAGGTAGGGAGTAATATGGCCCCTAGGAGAGGCAAGAGACAAAATAAGAAGGAAGAAGGAACAAGCAGGCCAACCAGGAAAAGAGGAAGGAAGCCAGGCAGTGAACATATGAAGACAATTATTGATGCTTACATAGCAGGGAATTTTCCAGACATTAGAGCCGAAATTGCGATCTGGGAGAGGGAACTGAATCATAGTATCAAGCACCAGGACATCCCCATGGAGGAGGAGGAAAGCATGGTGCTTGATCTAGGGAATTCTCGTGGAAGGCATTCCCTATTTAGGCAAACCATACAATAGTATTGGGCAATGAAGAACGTGGTGGCATGGGGCATGACCATGCATCGAGACCAAGCGGCAGGTGATGGAGCAGAGGCACAGGAGAAAAACAAGGAAAAGGACCCAGTTAGTGCGGAATTACTCAAGGAGATATCGACAATTTAGATACAGACATACAGAAATAACTTGGCCCTAGGAAGAATTGAACAGACTCTAAAAGAGCTGAAGTGGAGAATCGAGCAGAGGAGCGAGATGCCAGGCTCCAGTTCCAAGGCGCCAACCCCAGTGATATCCTCGAATGAGGATTGACATAGTGGTCCAGTTTGAATTCAATTTTATTTTATTTTTATGAAATGCACTTACTTGTTTAATTTTCTTTCTAGAAAGAGTAGTATAGGCAGTCAAAATAGTGATGCTAGATGGATAGCAATAAACCTCTTTAAATTTTGGACAGGGTTTAATGTAGACAGGTGGTTATCTTGTTTCCTTCAGGCAGGTAAGCCACTTGGAGCAAATGGAAGTTAAAGATTTTGAAAAAGTAACATAAATAGATGAAATACTATCAAATTTACAAAATAATAATAATAATTTATGAAGATTAATAATAAATTTTAACATTGTTATTAAAGTTAATATTAATAACTATCAATAATAATAATAATAATAATAATAATAATAAAAATAAAAATAAATACTTATGTGAAATATTAGTATACTCATAGTATTAATATGTTAAGTTAGATATTATTGTACTTTGTTATATAAATATTTCTATTCTAATACTTAATATTAGCATTTAGTATTTAATATATATTAGTATGTAAATATTAAAGAATATTTAATATATTATTATAATACATAGTAATATTAGTATATTGTATTAATATTAAATATTAAAAATATATTAATATTAATATTATAATTAATAATAATTATAGTTTTTTATGGCCCTTTAATAATATTTATTATTATTATTATTATTATTATTAAAGATTTATTAATGTTTATAATAAAGTTTAACAATTAAAATTTATATTAATCATTATTAAAATTAATAATAATAAAGTTATTAAGATTAATGATAATAATATTAAAGATTAAAATTACTAAACATGATAAACCAATATATTTTATGATTGAATGTGGTAAATTATTGTCAAAATGAACAATCATAATTTATAATAGAAAAGTATGGTGTGAAATAATGTGTAATCGTCTATGATTAACCATGGTGAAATAATTGTAAGACATAATCATTCATAGCCATATAATAATAATAATAATAATAATAATAAAATAATTATTAAAGTTAATAATAATAATATTGAAGATTTATTAAGATTAATAATAAATTTTAACTTTGTTATTAAAGTTAATATTACTGAGTATTTATATTAAATATTAGTATACTCCTAGTATTAATATGTTAAGTATTATTATATTTTGTTATGTAAATATTCCTATTAACAAATATTTAATATATTATTATATTAAATAGTAATATTGGTATATTGTATTAATATTAAATATTAAAAATATATTAATATTAATATTATAATTAATAATAATTATAGTGTTTTACAATCATATAATGATATTTTTTTATTAAAGTTAATATTATTACTATGGTTATTATTAAAGGTTTATTGATGTTTATAATAAAGTTTAACAATTAAAATTTATTTTAATTAGTATTAAATTAATAATAATAATAAAGTTATTAAAGTTAATGATAATAATATTAAAGATTAGAATGACCGAATATGATCAACCTATGTATTTTATGATTGAATGTGGTAAATCATTGTTAAAATTCATAATCACAATTTATGATAGTAAAATATGGTGTGAAACAATGGGTAATCATGTTTAGCCATGGAAAATGTATGTCAACCATGGTCAATCAAGATCAACAATAGTCCACAATTTTCAACCATAGACATATAATTGTCAACCATGCTTAAAACACAGTTTGTAATGTTTAGACATGGTGAATATTGACAAATATAATAAACTATGGTTAGCCATAGTGAAACAACAGGCTCATTATCCTTTTGGTTTATAATACTAATCCCTTAGGTTTATTAATCACTTGAATATATAATATTATTAGTCCCCTATGTTTACTAATATGTTATGTTTAATATTCTCATGTTGGAATGGTACGAAAATTTATCCAATGTCATAGTCTCACAAACATCATCACAATAAGTCAAGTATAGTGACATGCACCATTGCAATAAGACGAGCACTCTCACAATTATTGCCACAATTATACATTAAATTGTAATTTATTAAATGTTCCATTGCGATGTTGAATAAATTAGGGTTTAATATTCTCATTTATAATATTGCATTTAGGGTTTATAATCTTAAGGTTTATAATATTATTCCTAGGGTTTTTAATCCATTGAATTTATAATATTTATCCTAGGAATTATAATCCTTTGGGTTTATAATGTAAATCATAGGGTTTTATATTATTCTCAAGGCTTCATTATTCCTTGGGTTTATAATATTAATTTCTTGATTTTATTAATCCCTTGGGTTTAAAATATAAATAATCCCTTAGGCTTAATAATCAATAATCGTTTAGGTTTAATATTGTGATGTTGGAATGGTACGGAAATCTATCCAATGTCACAATGTGATAAGCATTGTCACAATGTGGCAATCATTGTTAGCAATTTATTCAATGTCGCATTGCAACATTGAATAAATTACGGTTTAATATTCTCATTTATTATATTGGATTAAGGGATTAGGGTTTATTATGTTTTATAATATTGGTTTTAGGGTCTATAATCTTAAGGTTTATAATGGTATGGTTTATAATATTATTTTTAGGGTTTCTAATCCCTTGGGTTTATAATATTAATCCTAGGGTTTATAATCCCTTAGGTTTATGATATAAATATTATGGTTTAATAGTATTCCCATGGTTTCATTATGCTTTGGGTTCATAATATTAATCCATTGGGTTTAAAGTTTATAATCTTAATGTTTATTATCATAAGGTTTATAATATTAATCCTAGGGTTTTTAATCCCTTGGGTTTATAATATTAACCCTGTGGTTTACAATCCCTTGGGTTTATAATATAAATCCTTGGTTTAATATTATTCCCATGGGTTTATTAATATTCACATACTAATATATATTAAATATTAAATCCTAATATTAAGTATTATTATAGAAATATTTATATAACAAAGTATAATAATATTTAACATATTAATACGATGAGTATACTAATATTTAAGATAAATATTTCTTAATATTAACTTTAAAGTTAATAGTAATCATTATTATATTTTAATATTAATCATAAGATTTAATTAGTATTAATATTAATGCATTTAATTAATATTAATATTAATATTAAGATTAATTAAATGTTATTAATATCAATACTAGTTAAATCTTATTATTATTATTAATAATAATATTTTTTAAAGTTAATATTAATAAATATTTATATTAAATATTAGTATATTGATAGTATTAATATGTTAAGTATTATTATAGTTTGATATATAAATATTTCTATACTAATACTTCATATTAGCATTTAATATTTAATATATTAGCATTTAATATTTAATATATATTAGTATGTGAATATTAATAAATATTTAACATATTATTATATTAAATAGTAATATTAGTATATTGTATTGATATTAAATATTAAAAATATATCAATACTAGATTTTGTTGTGCTGCGCTACGCAGCCCATGACCTAGGCAGCGCCGCCACATAGACCTCTTCACAAGTTTGCAGCTTCAATGGAGGCCGGCAGGGGTGCCAATCCCTCCCCTCCCCCGCCGAATCTACTTGCATTCAAGAAGCTCATCGCCGAATCTCTCAAGAGACCACTATCAGAGACTCAACGGAAATTCGTCAAAAAGCTGGACTGCATCCCCATCGTCGAATTGCCAATGCAGAAACATGCAGATCAATAATCAATCTTGTAGACAGATGGCTCATAGGACAGTTTATCAGGCTTTGGCCTTCTCCCAAATCTATTGAAGCTTGGGTGCAGAAGAATTGGACGCTGCTCATATCAGAAGGAATCAAGAGCCACTTTGTACGAAAAGGATTCTATGTATTCGTGTTCAAAAGCTCTGAGGATAAAAATCTCATCTTCAGAAACGACCCATACTTCATGGGGCCTTAGGGTTTATACCTGAACAAATGGACCCCTAATTTCAACCCACCCCAGGATGTGCCATCTACCGTTCTAGTTTGGGTCTGCCTACCTCATCTTTCTTTACATTGCTGGAATGAGAAATCACTGCAAGTTATTGGCAATTCACTTGGAAGGTATATTGATCAAGCAGTGTGAAAATATCAATACTCATGTGCATGGATCTGCGTGGAGGTTGAGCTGGAAGTAGGGCTGCCATAGGCAATTAAACTTACTACGGCAGAGTGGATGCACATCCAGGAGCTAGACTATGAGAAATTACCCTTCAAATGCTGGCACTATCACGGCTATGGCCATTTCACAAGACATTGCAAAGAAAAGGAATCAGAAGAGAGTGAGAAAGTAGAACAATGGACCATAGTGCAAAAAGCATAGACAACAAAACCTAGAAGCAAAGGAATAACAAAGGAAAACAACCTTGGGCCAACGGGGCAGGAAAGAAAGGATAGGAACTCCAACTACATCTCGAAATCAGGATCTCAATATGCAGAGCCCAGTAAGGTCGCAGAAGAGCCGGAAGTAAATAAGGACTGCAGTGAACAACCCAAATCCCCTCCTAACAGGAAAGGAATAGAGGAGCAAGGGAAAAATGTGGGAACCCTTGAAGTAGTCCCCTCCCCCTCTTATGCCGACATAGCAAGAAAGAAAGTACATGAATCAGCAAGCTCATCGAAGGATGAGATCTTAGAAAGGCCTGCCAAAAGAGTAGGAAGAAAGTCCAACAGAGAAGCAAGGGAGGAAGAAGCTGAAAGGAAAAGGACTCAAGGAAGTCAACCCACTATAGAAATGTCAATCGGCAAAAGTACAAGGACAAGGCTGGCAAAAGGAGGAGGCCCAACCACCCCTAACAGTAAGTAATTAAAATCGTCTCTTGGAACTGTAGAGGGCTAGGGAACCCAATGAAAATTGAAGCAATCAAAGATCTACTAAAAGCGGAACCAGCAAACATCCTAATGCTCCAAAAGACAAAGATAGAAGGGGAGGTCCTTCTAGAGATCAACAAAAAGAAATGGTAGTAGAACGCAGGAAAAGAAATAAGCACAAGAGGCTCTTCTAGTGGAATAACAACCCTGTGGAAGGGAGACCAGTTCAGGCTTGTCAACTCCCACAACACACAACATTGGAGCTTCACAAAGATGAAGCACATAGCAAGTAAGTTAACCATTACATTATTCAATTTATATGTACCGGTATTATATTCAGAAGAGAAAGACTCTTGGAAAACATTAAATGAGTTTTTGGAACTAAATACCCCAAACAACATAATCATAGCTGGAGATCTAAATCTGGTGATGAATGAAAAAGAAAAGAGAGGGGACGGGACCAGCAAGGATCAAATGATCTATGTAGTAGAAGACATGATACAACAATGGGACCTACTTGATTTTAAACCAAGAAAAGGGCTCTACACCTAGACCAATAACAGGACAGGGGAAGACCACATATCCGCCAGATTGGACAGGTTCTTGGATCAAAGCACAATGTTGATGGAAAGGAGGCTAATCCATTAGCCATTCTTCCCAAGCTTACCTCAGATCACAAACCCATCTAGATAATGTGAAAGAAGGAAGAAAATCTAGGCCCAATCCCGTATAGATTCAGCCCATTGTGGAATGGAAAGAGTGGCTTTGCAGAAACGGTCTGACTAGCATGGTCCACCTTAGTCAATGGCTTCCCCAATTATGTATGGGAAAAAATTTTATAAATAAAAAAAAATTCCCTCAAGGAATGGAGTAAACTCCCATAAAATACTCCCAAAGATCAAAGAATGGAGTCAGTGTAGCACCTAGAAAAGATGCAAAGTGAAATGGATACAATAGATATAGCTAAAATAGAGTTAGAAAAGGAGCAAGAAGCCCAATGCAAAACATTTTTATCCTTCAGAAATTAAGAATAATAATGGAGATTAAAGTCCTGGAGCCTTTGGCTGGAAGCTGGAGATAGAAGCACAGCATATTTCCATCGACAATGTAGAGCCCGTCTCTCCAGGAATCACATCACAGAGATCACCACCTCTGATGGGAGGTCATGCAAAGGAATAGATCAAATAAAATCTACTGCTACATTACATTTCCACCATCTTTATAATAAAGAGAATGATGACTCTGAAGAAGACAACAAAGAATTCCTAAAGAACATTCTGGTGCTGGTCACTAAAGAGGACAATGCAGCATTGTTGAAGCAAACCAATGAAGAAGAAATCAGCAAAATTATCTGGTCCATGAATCCAGATAAAGCCCCTGGGCCAGATGGGTTCACCATTCACTTCTATAGGATATGTTGGGACATAATCAAAATAGATCTTATTTGAATGATAAAAGGATTCCTTCAGAAAGCAAAATTGGGTGGCAACACCAACTCAACATTCCTTGCCCTAATACTGAAAGAGTCAAACCCTGCTTCATTTGACAGGTTTAGGCCAATCTCTTTATGTAATGCTTCATACAAAATAATTGCAAAACTCCTTGCAAATAGAATAAAGCCATTGTTAAACAAACTCATATCAGATTCACAAGGAGGCTTCGTCAATGGGAGACACATTCTGGATAACATAATTCAAGTTCAAGAAGCCATGGACTCCTGCAACCTTGGAAATGAGAAAGGCATGCTAATCAAGTTAGACATGGCCAATGCATTTGATAGAGTAAAGTTGTCCTTCCTCTATCAAGTTCTACTTTCCTTCGAATTCGACCAAGAATTTGTCAAACTGATCCAATCTTGTACCATAAGTCCTTGGATTGCACCTTTGGTAAATTGGAGGCCAGTTGATTTCTTCCAAGCCTCGAGGGGGCTGAGGCAAGGATGCCCTCTTTCTCCATTTCTTTACATTTTAATGGCGGATATATTGAGAATAAAGTTGGAGCAGCACATGATAGTAGGAGCTTCCCCAGGTTTGAAAACAACTAAGGATCTCAAAGCAATAAATCATGCCTTGTTTGCGAATGATTCCCTCATGCTAGGTGGAGCTTCAGAGATAATAGACTCTGCATTCAAAAATTCTCTCCAATACTACTAAAAAGCAACTGAAGCACTAATCAGTGAAAGAAAAAGCGTAGTCTATAGTTGGAATGCAGAAGAGGAAGAAACTCAAAAAATAGCTCACAATTTGGGGTTCAATGGATACTCAAAATGGGACAAAATCGATTATCTTGGACTGCCATTAACATTGAGCACAAATAGAGTCAATTTGTGGGAAGGAGTAATAACAAAAATCAAAGGCAAAATCGCTGCATGGGAAGGTCAATGGCTAACTCATGGTGGCAAATTAACTCTGATAAATTCTGTTCTTTCAACTCTGCCAATATATCAAGTGTCCTACCTCATGGCACCAAAGTCGATTTAAGGGAAAATTAATAAAATCATGAGAGATTTTCTGTGGCATGGAGGCAAAGGAAATCAGAACAAATTCCATTTGGTTAAATGGGAGACAACAAAGAGAACCATGAGAGAAGGAGGCCCTCAAATTCGTGATCCGAACCTTGCCAATATAGCTTTGGGATGGAAGATACTATGGAAGCTCCACAACAACCCCAATCACCCTATCAACAAAACATTGAGGCATAAATATATACCAAATGCAAAACTTAGAAACCTACAAAACATAAACAACAAAAGGTGCACACTGCTATGGCAACTATGTATCAAAGAATTGTGATTCTTAGCCCAAAATCTGTATCGTATCACTGGGAATGGTAAGAATGTCACGTTGAGAACAGATCGCATAATGGGGTAGCTGCCCTTAGCATCAAATGATAGCCTACAAGAAATCTGGGAGCTTCTTAAAAGCAGAGAAGATAAGACAATATATGATATCTCAGAATGGGACGAATCCGGGTTCTCGATTGATTGGAACTTTAGTAAAATACCAGATCATTTATCACAGCAAATAGAAACGATAAAAGAAGAACTTCGTGAAGCAGCTCTGATGCACAAGACAGAAAAAGATAAATGGGTTTGGGGACCTACATGAGCATACTCCTCAGCCAAAGGTTATGAGTTGTTGCAATCACACAGAGATAGATCTCTCCCTTCAAGGTTTTGGATGGAGGTATGGGATCCATTGGAACTGCCCAAGGTTAACTTCTTGTTTTGGATATTAATGCACAAAAATATTTTGACTAGTGAAAACTTATTGGAAAGGAAAATAGCAGGTCTGCATAGATGCTCACTATGCAAAGAGGCCATGGAAACCATGGATCACCTGTTTGTAGACTTCTCATTTGCAAACAAAGTTTGGACACTCATACTCCAAGGACTCAAGGCGGCAATCCCCACTAAAATTTTAGTAGTGGACTTGTTTTATCATGGAAAGATCACTATCCTTTTTCCTCCCTCAACTCCTCATGGGCCAAAATCTGGATCACCATTCCCAAATTTGTGTGTTCTAGAAATGAGCATATATTCAACAATGTAGTCAGGACACCCAACATGGTGGCAACAAAATAAAAATGCCTTCTCCTGGAAACTTTGAACTCCCAAAAACTCAAAGATGACTCTTCGGTGCAACAGGAGGAAAAGAGTTGAGTTTGAACCCTTGCATTAACCCAACGGATCCACAATATTGGAAAACCCAAACTCAATGTTGAGTGGAGGCTACGAGATAACGATGAAATATTCCAGAGTTGGTGGAGGCAGCAAGGAATAACTACAGTCTTCTTTGATGGTGCCTCAAAAGGGAACCCTGGGATAGTGGGAGTTGGAGGACTCATATACTCTTCTGACGGAAGCACTGAAGAAGCCTTTTGTTGGGGACTAGGATAGCGATCCAACAACCAAGCAGAAATCCTGAGCTTGAAAAAAGCATGTTAAATAGCTAAAGAAAGAGGACACGGGGAGCTACAAGCATTCGATGATTCAGAAATCCTGATCAAAATGATACATTTGAAAGGTCATTTTGATGATGCTAGCTTAAATAAGAATCTGCAAAGGCTGAGATATATCCTACAAGACTTCACTTCCTTTAATTGCTACAATATTCTCAAAGAATCAAATAAATAAGTGGACTATTATGCCAATAAAGGATGTCTTTTGAGCCAAGGATACATCAGCATAAACGAGGGAGAACCAGAAAAAATTGCATCCCATGAAAAAGACGTAAGCTTGTAACAGGAAAATGTAAAAGTTCTGCACTGAAGATTGTAAGGCTTCGGCCATTTGGAGCTCTTTATTAATAAAAATCCATACCCATTTTAGTTATCTATATATATATATATATATATATTAATATTATAACTAATAATAATTATAGTCATATAATAATATTTGTTATTAAAGTTAATATTATTATTATTATTATTAAAGGTTTATTGATGTTTATAACAAAGTTTAACAGTGAAAATTTATATTAATTATTATTAAAATTAACAATAATAATAAAGTTATTAAGGTTAGTGATAATAATATTAAAGATTAGAATGACCGAACATGATCAACCAATGTATTTTATGATTGAATGTGGTAAACCATTGTCAAAATGCATAATCATAATCTATGATAGAAAAGTATGGTGGGAAACAATGGGTAATCGTGTTTAGCTATGGAAAATGTATGTCACCCATGGTCAATCAAGATCAACAATAGTCACACAATTGTAAACCATAGACATATAATTGTCAACAATGCTTAAAACATAGTTTGTGGTGTTTACACATGGTGAACGTTGACAAATATAGTCAACTATGGTTAGCCATAGTGAAACAATGGGTTCATTATCCTTTCGTTTTATAATACTAATCCCTTAGGTTTATTCATCCCTTGAATTTATAATATTATTAGTCCTTTGTGTTTATCCTAGGAATTATAATCCCTTGGGTTTATAATGTAAATCATAGGTTTTTATATTATTCTCATGGCTTCATTATCCCTTGGGTTTATAATATTAATTTCTTGGTTTTATTAATCCCTCGGTTTTAAAATATAAATAATCCCTTAGGTTTAGTAATCAATAATTGTTTAGGTTTAATATTGTGATGTTGGAATAGTATGAAAATCTATCCAATGTCGCAGTGTGATAAGCATTGTCACAATGTGGCAATCATTGTTAGCAATTTATTCAATGTCGCATTGCAACATTGAATAAATTACGGTTTAATATTGTCATTTATTATATTGGATTAAGGGATTAGGGTTTGTTAAGTTGTATAATATTGGTTTTAGGGTCTATAATCACAAGGTTTATAATGGTATTGTTTATAATATTATTTTTAAGGTTTCTACTCCCTTGGGTTTATAATATTAATCCTAGGGTTTATAATCCCTTAGGTTTATGATATAAATCATATGGTTTAATAGTATTCCCATGGTTTCATTATTCTTTGGGTTCATAATATTAATCCATTGGGTTTAAAGTTTATAATCTTACTTTTTATTATGGTAAGATTTATAATATTAATCCTAGGGTTTTTAACCTCTTGGGTTTATAATATCAATCCTTTGTGTTTATTAATCCCCTAAGTTTATAATATTATTAGTCCCATGGGTTTATTAATATGTTGGCTTTAAAATATCAATAATATCTTAGGTTTAAGAATTTATAATCCCTTTGGTTTAATATTGTGACATTGGAATGGTACAAAAATCTATTGAACATCACAGTGTGACAAGCATCATAACAATGTGACAAACATTGTAGGAATCATTGTCATAATGACACACTACACTACAAGTTATTCATTGTCGCCTTGTGACGTTGTTCATAATATTATTAGTCCCTTGGGTTTATTAGTCCCATTGGCTTTAAAATATCAATAATCCCTGGGGTTTAATAATCAATAATCCCTTAGGTTTAATATTGTGATGCTGGAATGGTACACAAATCTATCCAACAACGTATTGGGACAAGCATCATTGCAATGTGACAAACAATGTGACAATCATTGTCAACAATTTATTCATTGGGTTTATATCATTAACACTTATCAATATTTTTCAACCATATTTACTATTGTGGTTGGGTTTATAATATTAACAATCCTTAGGATTTATTAATCCCTTGGGGTTTATATATCTTGGGTTTAACATTATTCCCTTGTGTTGTATTCTTTTTGGTTTCTAGTATTAAACCTTTTGGTTTATTATTCCCTTAGGTTTATAATATCAATCCCTTGGGTTTATTAATCTGAGGGTTATTATTCCTAAGTGTAATCTTATTAATACGATTTATAATATTAATTCTTGGTTCTAATATAAATCCCCTTGGTTTATAATCATGGTCATCAGTGGTCAAACATCACAGTGTGAAAACATTTTTCTCAATATGAAAACCAAACATGGTCCAATGTCGTATTGTGGCAAATATTGTCTCCATATTAAAATCATTCATGGTCAATCATGGTGCAATGTCACATCACTACTACACCAAGGGAACTTTTAAGACATTTTTTTAAGACAAAAGAAATCTTTTGTCTTAAAAATAGCTTTTTATTTTAGTTATTTTACATTAAAATTTAATATTAATTGAATTGTCTTAAATATAAACTTTAAAACAAAAGAGTTTGGGACAAAAATATTTTAGGACAAAACTTTATATTTAAGACAAAAATAGAAAAAAATAGTTTAAGACAAAAGCAGTTTGAGACAAAAATATTTTAATACAAAACTTTATATTTAAGACAAAAATCATTTAAGATGAAAATATTTTGAAACAAAACTTTATATTTAATACAAAAGTAGTTTGAGACAAACATTTAAAGACAACTTTATATTTAAGACAAAAACAATTTAAGACAAAATTATTTTAAGACAAAACTTTATATTTAAGTCAAAAACAGTTGAGACAAAAATATTTTAAGACAAAACTTTATATTTAAGGTAATGACCACTTTAGATGAAACCTATTTAATAAAATTAACAATTAAGACACAAACATATTAATTTAAGGCAATATTATCTAACAACTACAAAATTGACTCTGACAGTGCACCCTAAGTCTGCCAACTTGCAAGAAACTACTGTCTTGCACCTATACCAAGTTTGTTATTGTACTTACCATTCATGTTATCTTATATAAAGACATCGATTTGTTGGGCTCTTTTTTTTGGGGGTAGTCGACTAAGAAGAACACGACAACTTTTACTGACAAGATTTCTTGGACATCAATTCTTCTTTTGTCCCTTTCATATCTACTAATATGATTAGAGACAACTTGTCTATCATTGCTTTTGGCATTTCTACATGGAGGGGGATTTTAAGACAATTTTTTAAGAGAAAAGAAATATTTTGTCTTCAAATTTTCAATACGAGGTGCTAGTAAGAAAAGGTAAAGGTAAAGGATTAGGGGTTCGTCTACTAGCATTCACCAAGTGGTTGGTTTACCATGGTTGTGAAGTGATATTCAACAAAGGAAAAGAATTCTTGAGACACATAGCCACGGGATAGGTGAAGCAGATCGGGGTTCATGTGAAGAACCTGTATAAGCTAGATGTGGAAGACTGTGCTGCATTTAGCACTAAGGCGGAGAAAGTGCATGTCATGATGTCAATGAACTTTTTCACAAAATACTTGGTCATTTGCATCATGGTACCTCGAATATTATACAAGAAATAACCATTGACCTCCCTAAAGGAGCACTTAAGCAGTGGGATGTACGCAAAGGATGTACGTTGCGGAAGTACATAAAATCCGCATTCCATGATCGGGAAAAAAAAGCACATGCAGTCCTAGAAAGGATCCACTATGATGTTTATGGACCTTTCTCGAAAACCTACACTATCAGACACAAATATTTTGTCATTTCTATTGATGAATTCTCACGGAAGTGTTGGAGCTTCTTCATGTGGAAAGATGAGACATTCTCCAAGTCCTTAGAATTCAAGACACTAGTTGAAAAAGAAGCTAGCAAGAAGGTGAAGGCTTTGTTGTAGTGGCTGCAATACCCTCCAAACTTTTGGCCTACACTTAAATTTCAGATCCTATTATGGATATTGTGATCAATTGTTCCTTAGTCACTTATTGGTAAGTTGATTTTCTCAAGCTCCCCTTTTTGATCTTAAGAGTCGTTCATTCTTTTATCTTTACATAGAATGTGTCATCTTTGGGCATGGGGGTTATCGCTTGTCATGCAAAGGGAGGTTTGTTTTGCTTCAAGGGGAAATCTTTATGAGAATGGGTTGTCCTCACCACATAGATATGTTTCTCATTCATTTCACACACTCTTACACAGGTGTTGACTTTATCCTCCCAAAAGTTTATCATTGAAGTCGCACTTGTCGTAAGTTGCCACAAAGGTTGTTGCATTAGGCAAAGTATGTTATATGTTCTGGATGGTCTATGTTGTATCACTAAGTTTCCAAGTGTGTGATCGTAGTCATGTTTTATCATTTTTCACATTAGTTCCCTTGATCCCACACTTAGCCAAATTTCAGAGCTTCCTTATCAACCTAGTCTCATCCAACTTTCTTGAACTACGCGCTTCACATATGTAACCCTCAAGCTTTTCCCTTGCCTATTGGAAATGTGCAATGAGAAGAAATCCAATCCTCCCTTAGAAATCAAAACTGCAGAGTGGTTTCCTCCAGTGTCCTTCCCTCAGTCGGAACCTAATGTCTCCAGAAACTGTGCAGTTTTGTCCCTTGACTACCCAGTTTGCCTCACATCCTGAAATTGTGTAGTTGTGTCCTCCCAGGGCCTCATCCCATAGCAGTGCTTTCATCTACCTAAAACTGGGTAAATGTGTCCTCCTATGGCCGCATCCCAGAATAGTTACTGCTCATTGAAACTACAAAATTATGTCTCTCAGGGGCCATCAAGAAAGATGACATGATAGATGACGCTAAAGGAAATGAGGAGAAAAATAAGCAAACAAAGGAACCCAAGTTATGATAGAATATAGGGACCACATGAAGACTCCATCTGATGCATAACCCTTTGGACGCTAGGTATGGAAAACAAAGCACATCTTTTGAAATACACCTCTTACTGTAGCTTAAAAGTTTTCTTATCATTGTCATATCATTATGTCTTCAATGACATGCATGGTTGCAAGAATTGAAAGTCATTCCATGTGTTTCCTCTACATGTCTTTCTCCCTTTTACATTTTTATTACATAGCTTAGAAGATGAAGAGCAATACCACTTGTTTATTTAAGCTATGGAGGTTGTGACCAACATTATCTTATGACTAACAAGGCACGATGTAAGGCATCCTAAGTGGGATGAAAGATGTTTGATAATATGTATATACTCAGTACACACCTTCACATTACTCCTTTGCATTAATCCTTTCTTTGTATCGTTCATGTACCTTCATTGCTTGTCAGATTTGGCTACTTGCTCTCAGTAGTATCTTAGCTCTTTCCTGACAAAGCAGGGGAAGGAATTTCCTTCAACCTGTTTTCTTCAAATCTCTTCATAGAAAGTATAGAGCTAAGAGAAGCGGATGTGGAATATCACTATCAAACTCTTGAAAATACTTTGCATGTTTGAATCTATCCAAACGATTAAGCTTCCACTCAACAACATCGTCAATCGTGGAAGACTCCAGAAAGATCACATCTCTAGATATTATAAAATTCTTTTTCACTTCATCCTAGAGATGGTATGCTTTGGAGGTATGAGTACCCAAAGAAGATACATGTGTGACTCCTTGCATTGAGTTTTTTTATCTATTCCTTAGGTATGAAGGCGTAATAGGAGGAATCAAAAACCCTGAGATGCCTCACCAAAGGAATGTGGCCATACCACATTTCATAGGGAGTCCTGTTTCGAAAAGCAAGAGATGGACAGGTAAACCAAGAATGCAAATCTTTAACTAAGTATAGACACAAAAAAATGCAAGCACATAGAAAACCAATCAAAATGTAAATTTCAACAAATGACACACACACACGCACATACAAATATATGCGTTCAACTATTAAAGGAAAGTGAAAATTCAAGGTACACGAAGATGCACATTTGAAAAAAAAAGGGAATTATATGACAAAGTCATAAGTGAATTTTTGTAGTGAAAAAAGAGAGAGATTACCCATAAGGAGTGTGCAGTGCAATCACAAATGGAAGCCTTGCTACATACTTAGAAAGTGTGTGAACCTCCAAGCAACAAAACAAACTATAAAATGAATTGTTGGGGAGGGCTTATATTTATAACTAGCTCACATGTGTGAGCTCCTCCAGCTTTTGAAGTGCGCCCAACACATATTCTTGTGACAATGGGGGTCGACTAATGTTTATAGATGTGCTTGCACTGATCATGATTGGCGTTTGTTTTTAGAAGTGAACTAGATTTCCAAACAAATGTGCACTACAAAGGTATAGAGCACGAAGCTTGTGAGGGAAAAGTGTGTTTACACTTAGCGATTTTCAAAGAAGACTCGAATGAATTCAAACACTGAGGGTATTTCAAACAAGTTCAAAGTGACCTTGACCACTTAGGCATATCAAGAATATTATCAATAAGGGCTCCAAAAATTATATGAATTCAAAATTTTGGAGGGTGGTTGTAGCAGCTAAAACATATGCATAAAAGCATTCAGTGAAGCATCAAAGGAATACTCGATGAGTGAAAGAATCCCTTTGAGTTATGCATTCCTAGAATGTCCATATTTTTAGAAATATTATTGAAACCACACATGAGAAGTGTAGAAAGGAAGCATTTAGAATGCCTCTCTTTATGTTGTGTGGGTCCATTGTGACCACACTTTCGATGAGAACCATGCTTGGATCAATGGTATGAAAGATATGATATTAAACTGTATGTGGATGAAGGATATTGGTCTTCATACCTACACCGTTGATATCCTATAATATATTTTCCCTTTTCCAATTGCTTGTTATGTATTATAGTTGAGACATCACCCATAATGATTGGGCATACTCTAGGTTTAATGAGAATTTAATGGAACTAATGAGTTAACTTCATGAAGGGGAATTACCTTCCTGACCCCACCCTATAATGTTGAGTGAAGAATTCGCTCATGGCTTCATGGTTTAGCTTGGGGGTGGCCAAATGCAAGAATGAATTCAATGTAGATAAGACTATGGTGAGGTAGAACATGGCTCACCCTTCATGAGTTGTAGACAACACATAATATTCATTACATAAGTAGCCTTGTGGAATTCAACTTTGAAATCTAAACCACATTAATAAAAGACAAATGATGATTGATGAAATGAGTATATGTATGCACTAATATGCTAAATGGATATTATGGCATATGTGATGTCTATTTATAATGTGAATAATAAAGTCAGATGCAATAGTTGTATAATATTCATATGCATTTAAATCAATTTTTAATGTGAATTTATGATGTTCTTTTCATGACTATGGATAGGGATGTAAATGTTCACTTAAGCATGTGATTAATGGACTACTAGTGACAATTATTAATAGTGTTCATAGTCAATTCATAAAGGGGCCAAAAATTCTCTAAGTTTACTGAAATGATCAAAGAGTCTTGTGGATGATATGGACCTTGAGACAAAAATATAAGCCTTGATCTCAAAAAATGATACTTAAGGGAAGCAGTATTCTCAGAACATCTAGTGGAAAGTATTAAAGACTTCACTAAAGAACTCTCGAGTTGGTAAAGTATACTAAAGAAACTAAAGGAAAGGCAAAGAATATGTTAGTGAGATGAAGGAGTATGGATAAATTCAAGGATAAAAAGGAGCTTTGTAGTTTTAGAAGTCTTTTCGGTAGACCCATGCCCTCTAAAAATATATTCCATATTTGGAGACAAATTGAGGAAATCCATTCTATATGGCTATTTTCCTTGGAGAAATTTAGAGATTGGTTCCCCTTTAGATTTTTAGACCATTTGGAAATTTGGTATTTGGGGATCCTAGCCTCAATGCTTCATAATATGTCCAATAAGGGGGCTATGACCAAGAGCTATCCAAAATGGATATTAAGAACCAAAGTACATAATATAATTTGTCAGGTATTGGGCTAACGACATAATGAATACCTCTATTACAAGCGAACTCCAACATAGTGTATCAATTTGCTAACATATAGTTTACCAAATTATCTAGTATCAAAGATTAGGACATGGTATAACAAATACCAATGAGAATAACTTGATATTGATAGGTCCCAATGATAACCATCGAATGTTACGGGCATTTCCATTATCTTTCTACGACATCATATCTCGACAACAAGTCATCATACTGATAGGAAAGGTATGGTATTGGGTGATCATGTATCGTCTTTGGGGAAATGAAGGGTCACTTATCACCCTTTTGACTCTCCATTTATTAGGATTTCATTTGAAAAAAAATGCAAGATTCGAAGGAAACCTCAATATATAGAACCTAATATCTTATTAGATGGGAGTGGTTTATTATAGATGATAGAGTGTTTGCTATTGGGAGACCATGACCCAACCATTGGGATTTTTTCTCAACATTGATGAAGCTAAATAAAGTGCATACATGGGCTAGAGGACATGGCATGCTAGAATATTAGACCTGGTAATATGGCACGCTAGGTAGTAGCTGATGCGCTAAGGTAACTAATCATGATGATGTGGCACAAGGTTAGATTTTTAATGGTGTGGTAGCCAATGTGGTGGGACATTGTTGATCATAGTGCAAAATGGTGTTAAGATGGTGACTAGGTGGCACCCAAGGTATTAGTGACATGGATGTTAGGATGTCAGACTATCAGGTATCGGTAGTTGGGGATTTCCTTACATTTCTCAGGGCCATGGTATCCTAATGGAAAACTATCGATCTATCGACATGTCAAGCTATTGGCCTATTGACATCTTGAGATATCGACCTATCAACATGTCAGGTATCAGTTATCAATAGATTCCCATAATTGAAAGAATGAGTTATGTCGAGTGGTTGGTGGCATAGGGGCCCAATATAAAAAATGATGAATGGTGAGAAGTGGAGTCTCCATCTAGTGATAATCCAATATCAGATCAGGTTATCAAGTGTTGGGAGGAACAAAAAATGGAATTGTAGTGTGTCCCAGAGGCTTGGGGACTTGGTTGATAGAGTGGAAGGTGATGAAAGGATGAGTTTTTTCAACGCCCTGACATTCGAATTGGTCAATTGGAAATGGATTAGGAAAATTTGGTGAATATTGCTTAGGGGGCTAATCGCTAACAAAACACCGAGCTTTCTAGGTATACCATTATTGTAGTTGATATGGCATGGACCAATGTGATGGTGACACATGAATGGGTTTTTCCACATGGATCTATAAGTATATTGATGTGGCCTTTGAGGATAGTATTCAAGTGGGAAAAACTTTTCGTGAAGCAATGTTGTTGTAAAGGGTGTTAGAAGGCTTGCATTGTAGGCAAGACCCTCACACCATACTAGATTGTGTTAACCAAAGCATGTTAACCATATCCAGTGATCTCAAATTTCATGAGCATGTTCAATGAGTGACCATAAATGAGGGGTGTTAGAGTGGCTAATAGTCATAGTTTATAGTGGATGATTGTCGTCGTACATAACATCCATGGTCCAAGTCATTTGTTTGGTGCCTATAGTTGGTGAATCATTGTATTGCATCATGGTAGCATGTCTTGCCTTTTTTAAAGAAAAAATATATTGAAAATAAATTAAGTTATGTCTCATGCAAATGTTCAATATTGTCGTATTGTGAGTGGTTTGCATACTATATGTATCATATATCTATAATCACTTATTTCAAGCCTACTTTAAGAAACAAAGGAAGAGGTGCAAGGCCTTGCCATAAGAAGGACTCCCACCAACTCCTCTCCTCATAGAAATATTTCAAACAGTAGCCCATAAATCAAACACATGCCCTTGTTTCTCTAGTTTGGAAACCCTTGGATGGACCTGACAATGAACTCCTCCCAACCACTACTTTAACTATCTATTGCAAGCCTTTGATTGGTATGTGTAAATGATTTTGATTGATTCCCGGAGAGGTGTGAAACCTAATTTTGCATTGACATAATACAAACACCAAATTTAACCCATGGTAGCCAAAATTTCAGCCTTACAACTCTCTCATCCAATATTAAATACTTCAGTAATTAGTCGAAGGGTAATCTCCTTAACAATATATTAAATATTAGAAGCACTCATATTAATAGGAAAAACAAGAATATTATTTAATATTAAGTTATAATGTAGGTAGCTGCCAGGTTGCCATATGAGACCCCCTTGTTTGTGAGACAAGGGATGCCCTCCATTCAATGCTTTAGCTACTTAATCTATGCAGGTGTACATACCTTTATTTCCTTTGGATCCAACCCCGTGACCTTTAAAGTGGAAACACTTTAACACAAATCAAAGAAGTAAATACAAAATTAATTTGTATATGTATCAAAGTTACTTTGATAGTTGCATGGCATGCTTAATTTTGTATAGAAGCAAGGGAAAACTTGAAGGGTTGATCACAACAAACATGTATGGTGAATTATGATTATCATAGGTATATGAGTTTGATTCTCTCAATCCAAAACTTGCACACTTTATTACTATTGTTAAAGGCATGTCATGATGGTTTACTGGTTTAACATCATGTACATTTAGTTGTGTCTATTAAAGGCATGTCAGTTCAATGACAAAACCAATGGTTTGTCAACTTGGCCAGCTTAGTGAGATATGTGTTAATCATCTTAGTGAACAACATATCAGGTCAATTAGCTTAGTCATTGACATGCACATTCCATTGTCACTATTAGTGACATGTTAGGTTGGATATTAACATGTATTTTTGATTAACATTATCTAGGAGATTAACCAAATCAACATCCATGTTTGACTACAATTATGGGAGATATGTTAGATAGGTCAACACCATCAACAACATTTATGTTCAATTGAACATGTTAGAGGCATGCCACAATGGTCACTTGATTAGTAACATTTACATTTTCGTTATCACTATTAAAGGTGTGTTAGGTTGGTTAAATTGATCATTGACTTGTATGTTTGGTTACAATTATTAAAGCCTCAGTTGATTACTTAATGCAGTAAATGGAGTGTAAGTCTAGTTAGCATTGTCAAAGGCATGTTTTGTTGGTTAAATTAGCTAACATCATATACATTCAACTATGATTGTTATAGCCATACAAGGCTACTAAACCCATTTAAAGTAGTGCATAACATTGATGGGGGCTTTCTTATTGCATTGTGTGTGAGTATAATGTGCTATTTTTTTTTGTAATTCAAAGATTTTTCATTAATCTAATAGTATGTACAATGGTGTCAAAATCTTTGTTGGGGATTAACCTCATTACCCACCATAAATAATTTACTCTAACATTACGTACACATGCATATATCTAAAAATCATGCCAAACTTAAACATTTTCATTACCTACAAAAGAATTTAAAAACATTGTTACATTTGCACCATAAAATATAAATATTTGTAATCAAGATTTTCTAAAGTAATATGCAGTACTTTTTATTATAATCTACTACTACTTTGACTACCCATACCCTACCCCTCAACCCCATGGAGATCCTTGTATTGATGTCATGACCCTCTCCATTCTGTAAATATTCTCTTAAATTGATCTTATAACACCCTCCATTAAAATCATTACATGCACTTACATGAAAACCCTTTTCTTACCAAATTGGACCAACAAGGACTCAAGCAGCTCTACTCAGCCCAACCCAAGTGTGAGGAAGTCCTAGCAACAAAAGGTGGGTACTTGCAAACGTGGGCGGGAACCATTCCCACTCTCTCAAATTCCGCCAGAAAGTGAAAAAAACTTGCAATAGGAAGGAAAAATTCCCAATCCACGGTGAGAAGGCTAGAAAAATTAAAAGAAATTTAATGTCACCACACTGCTCAAAACATAGGTCGCTACATAGAGTTTCTTTTAACCCAAGTTAAAACTGGGATATTTGAGTAGGAGATCACGCAGTAGGAAAAACAAGGACTCCAGAGTGCACATCGTGCTGAGATTGAAGAAAGAGGTGCAAGTTCTATCACAACTTTCACGCAGCAGATTTGAACTCTGAGCATCTCAACAATTCCCCAAGCTGATCATTTACCTTTTCGAATTCAGTGTAACATCCCCTTCTGAGTTTTGTGGGAGAGCTAGAAACTCAGGTGAGTACATATGCGATTGTCGAAAACTTATCTTTCCTTCTGTGTATTGCAGTTAATTAGTGAAAATTCATTTTGCCCTTTTTCCATGTTGTATGAATATGCACCCTTGGGTCCTTGTCATTTGCTACTATATTTGAGAAATCAGTGATGGGTTTATCTCTTAACTCCCTTATATGTTGGTTTAATCCTGCATTTCATGTTTTATAGTTTCAACATCCATTTATGAGAAGGTTTGTGGGGAAAAAGTCTGTTGGGTTTGTGCGATTGATGTCAAGGGTTTTATTTGGCTATCCTATTAATTTCTTGCTTAAATGCGTACCATGCCCTTTGGATCTCTTGAGTTGTTCTTCATCCTCTGTATATAATGAGTTGATTGGGCTCTGGCTATCGAGTATTTTTTATCTATATATGGATTCTAATACCCTCAAAAACCTCTGAATCATTTCACATTTGATTGTGAACAGTTCACCTATCAAACTTGTGATGTCAAACTTGTGATTTCAATGAATGTCAATCAAAACAAACTAGATAAAAAAAATAAGCTAGAAAATTTTCCAAAAATTGTAGGGGTTTTAGATAGGTTCTTTCTCTGGCAATATCTGAAGAATGACTTTCTCCTTTGATATCTCTGGTATTTGTTTTTTTATAAGATGAACAACCTTTCAAACTTATTTGAGGCAAAACGGTAAGGGATCGCAAAACTATACCTGACATTCTTTCAGCTTCATCTTGCTATGATCATGGAAAGCAGTGGATAGAGATGGGATGTGTAGCTTATCCTTAGCATTGCTCACCATCTACATATTTTCACCGGAGACTACTATAAATTAAAATGTACACCATTTTTGTTGAGGATTGCTACATCCAAAAAATCTAAATATCAACAAATGACCAATTGGTTCTGCCAAAGAAAAATGAGCAAGGTGATTGGAAGAAATGATAATGGAGAGAATATGAAGGACAATATGTATATGCATACCTTGGATCCCTTGGCAGTCAGAACTAAATCACATAGATGAAATTAGAGTTTGTTCTCTTAAGAGAATTCAATGAGGAAGGTCACCTTGACTAGGACCTAGACTTTTTGTTCTTGTACAAATTTATTTCAAAGAAAGTCATCACAAGCCATAGATTTCTCTAAATGATGCACCCATCCATTATTTCTACCTGCTACTTTGTTTTCACATGTTCTCCTTGAAATCATCAGGTTCAGGGAACATTTCATTCACATCAGATTGTAAATGTTACATCCATGACAAATCACACCTGCTACTTTGTTTTCACATGTTCTGTTTGAAATCATCAGGTTTAGGGAACATTTCATTCACATCAGATTGTAAATGTTACATCCATGACAAATCAATTGAGAAGAGCTTTTGTGTTGAGGTATTGGAGGCTGATTCTGGTGAGTTTGTGGCTCCATAAGCCATAATATATAAAATACAATGACAATCAATGAAATATTGAACAACGTATCTGAAACCTAGATGCAACAGTGAAAAAAGATGACGATGAAAAACCTAGTTGAAAGAGATAGGTTAGGGTTGTAGAAAACAAGTACCTGAGGAGTTGCAATATAAGTTCTAGATCATGATCATTTTGCAAAATTTATTCCTCCTGTGCTTGTCAAAATAACACATCAAATTCTTAATGTAATGTGACTACAAGGAAGAAAATAAATAAGAGACATATTGTTAGTAAGGTTGCATCATTTCAGTAGTTTGTCCCACATGATTATGTTGCCAGTGACCATGGAACATCTAGTTTCCAAGCAACCGTTGTACATAGGAATGGAATACCAGATACTAGGATACTTAATACTGAGAGACACGCAGGCATTCTTCTTGTGAAGAATATTGAAAATGTAGATATCCCCAAGTTGGAGAAGAATCCATTGATATTACACCTATAGATCACGGTCTTTAATTCTCAAAAAATCTAGAGGATCCTTACTTTGAGTGGCTCCATTGGCCTTAGGCTTCTTTTTCTCAGAGGATGAACTAGAATATATTTATAATTTTTATCTTATCAAGGATGCATGAATACTCAGACAGGAGTTATCCATGATAAGAGAGGCTTGTTTAAGGGTTTTGATGGTGTGCACTATATTCCTAAGAAAAACGCTGATGTTGGAAGTTGGAGAAGAATCCCTTGATATTACACGTATAAATCATGGTCTTTGCTTCTCAGAAAATCTAGAGGATCCTTACCTTGAGTGGCTCCATTGGCGTCAGGGTTCTTTTTCTCAATGGACGAACTGGAATATACTTATAAGTTTGATGCTATCAAGGATGTATAAATACTGAGACGGGATTTACCCATGATAGGAGAGGATTGTTTAAGGGTTTTGATGTTGTGCACTATATTCCTAAAAAACTAATGAAACTGGTCTTCGTCTTGCAGAAATTAGTGCAATGATGAGTTGTGAGTTTCATGGAGTCGAGGAATCTAGTAGCTTCAAGTGATTTACTTGATTGATGTTAGTCAAGTGATGTGTAAGTCGTAAGTTGATAAATAAATGTCTTTCATTAAATCTCATGGAGAGGATAATCATTCAGAACCTTTTTCACAAGAGGAACATTTTCCTGAACAATTTCAATTTGATATGGATTATGAAGATGATGAGGATTTCAGTTACAAGAACTCTATTAATAGTGGTTGAATTTTAGTTACAAGAACTCTATGATTAGTGGCAGAGGTGTGTGGTGGACATGGGGTGTGGAATTTTCAATTTAGATTGGAATTAGTCTATCATGATTTCAATATTTTTTTAGTTTCTTGCATTGAAACTAGAGTTTATTTTTCCGATGTTTGCACAGGTTGATTTTCAAGTAGCGGACGCATTAGACCAGCCTTTTCCATATGGGCACTTTGATCTGGTTTGGGCAATGGAGGTGGGGAGCACATGCTGGATAAAGAAAAGGTGGGTTTAAGATTTGTTTGTTGCATTTATTCCTTCTGTAAATTGACATGAGTCTGATTTTAAACATAGTATTTCAAGAACATTTTATAGTACATATTATGCTATTTCAGACATAGGAAGTGATGTCTATGTTTAGATTTGTTTAACAATTTATGAAAGAGCTGGTCTGAGTAGCTGCTCCTGGTGGTTTGATAATAATGACGGCCTGCTGCCACAGAGACCTCTTGACAGGGGAGACCTCTCTGCAGCCTAGTGAGCAGGTACATGAATAAGCAACTGTGAGTTGCACTAGGACTAAAAGGCATTATGTCAATTCTTTAGCATAACTAAATCACTCAAAATATTAGAAGGCCACTTGGGTGGAGGGGTCCTTTAGTTTAGTGACAATATACATGGTTCCAGCTAAGCCATATAGGAGACATTAAGCAAATTCCTTATAGGAGACATTAAGAAAAGTAATTGGTGTCCTATTGTACTTTGTTTCCAAGGTCCCTTGGCACATGCTTAAGAGTTCCTCGTTAAGAAAAAACCAAGGGATCAAGTAGAATTCACAAGGTAATGCATCCAAATGTGACTAATCATCTTTTATTCATTCTTCTTAGAGCTTCCAATAGTTCATGCTCCTTGGCTTCATTTCTATTAGCATCAATCCTAAGTAAAGATTCTCTGTATTAGCACTTAAAAATGTCCTTTATTTTATTCCTATATTTTGTCATCACCCTACTATCCTCCTAAGATCTTTAGTTGTGATGATGATGATCCATGATCTCCTTACCGATGATTATTAGTGATAATAACACACACAAGGAAAGATAGAGACACAGAATGGAAAGAAATCACTCTATTCATTACTTCGCACTCTCAAAGAGGGCTAACATAATATATAAAAAAAACAGTGATTTCCATATTGGCTTCAGTTGGGTTTTCATTGGTCAATTAAAATATATTAAAATAATATCTAAATTAACTTCTCTAATTAAGGGTAGGATCTAGCTGCCTTGAATTAGTGAAGACATAGGTAACTATCTATGAATAGGCTTCAACGGTCATCATACATGGTTCTCTCAAAAACTTGTTTTTATCTTAAACGTTTAAAACATTTTTTTGTAGTGTCATTGTCCTTGGTAGCAACTTTCCTTTATTTTAGTCCCTTTGACATTATAACTCTTAAAACTAAAAGTGAAACTTGAGCTGTCAATACACTTGGGATTTCAAATAACCATTGTGGTAAAAATAACTGGCTGGACACTAACAAAATCCTACAGTAAGAAAGATTGTCTAGATCTACTGGTGAAGATAACATAAGGCCTATCCATCTGCACTTATAGTCTAGCTATTGTTCTTTGTTGACTGGACCATCCATGGCAACCCACTGTTTCCAATAATTTTTTTCTTGAGATTGATTTCTAAAATGTCCGATGTCTAAAATCTCCAACATAGAATTCAAATGTTTCCTATTTTTCCCTTTCATGGCCTTGAGAGTTTTGGCTCTATCCCCAGTTCAGTGATCAGTCTAGTGAACAAATATTTAAATCATCACCAACGATTCACTGAGCTATTGGTAAGGACTGGTACATCCAATCCCATAAATGTGTTATGTGAACAAGTCATTTGAAGTGTACACAACAAAAACCACATACTTTTCTAGCAATCAAAGTTGTCATTTAACAACATATGCAAGTGGGCCTTACCCACTATCTAGAATGAAAGATGTCAATGAAGGGGATACTACACATGTTGTCCATCCTTGTCATTCTGAATTGAGAATCCCATCACTTAGATTTCTTGCAAAAGACAAATATTTGACCCAACGTTTATTGAGAGCTTCAATTCAATTTTTTGGTGTGCCTTCAACATTACAACACATAATATGAATTACGACATAAGATGGGAAGTTATCACCTCATCGAGTTTAAAATTTTCACTTCTCTTGATCTCATCTCCCATGGAAACACCTAGTTAGGGAAATGGGGAAGACATGCCTGCCATACACATGAGCAATGTCTTGGAAATTGGTAATCTGAGGATATTGGTTTTTCTTGTATACGTGGGAAAAATTCATGGATTCTGGGAAGATTTGCATGAGATTCTCATTTTTCCTTTATTTGTTTCCATAGAAGAAATTTACTTGAATAAATTATTTGGTGAAAGGCAAGTGGAGAAAGCATCAGCAAGTTTATATAGATTACTTTAGAATATGGATTTGTCCCAAGAGTTGCTAGCAAATTTTAGAAAGATTCCATATCAGATTAACTTCAACACAAAAGTGAGAATTTGGCCTTGCGATATTACTTATGTTTTGTCCCCACTAACACTCGACCAATGGTTTAATGATTTTGTTAATACACACTTGATGTTCCAAAATTCTTGGATACTTGATTCAAAGTAGATATCAGTGCTGAGACATGTAATCTGGTGAGAAGTCATTATGCCATGATAGAACATAAGTTGTAGCCCTTGCAATCATCCAAGTTCCAAATAGTAACAGAACCCAAATTGTTGTCTCTTCACAGTAAAAAAACTAGACAAATATATCCTTTTCGAGCCTTAAGAGGACTCAACCAGATGAGGCACTTTATTTGTATTGACAAATCTTGAAGTATCACAGTAGGCTGCTCTTTGTGGCAACATGAAGCTCTCGAAGGATAATTTTTTTCCGTGAAAACTATACTCTTCTTTTGGTGGCATTTAAAACATGTGGAGTATGCAATAAGTGGGAAAACTCGTGCAATGTAGCATTGGTGATCACTGGGTTAACCATTGGAATTTCTAATTGGTTTCTCAGTTCTGATGTTTATGTAGTTTTTGGGTTGAATAACCTTATAGCCACAAATCATTATCTTCCAACTGTTGCTGAAATACACTCTCCTTTTATTTTACGAGGAAATCCTTGCAGGGAAACTTCTGAGAACTTCCTTGTATTTTGCAGATGGCACCCAGTGTAAACCTGTTGGTGTTGATTACAGTTCCCAACCCAGTAGGGACATTGTGTGAGGCACACAACAGAGACAACTAGTGCACGAGATCAACCCAGAGACACCTACATGAAGCTCACGGCACTCCACTCAAACTAGCCTACTAGTCTAACTGAAATATTCATGGTAAAATGGAATTTCTTTAGGAGAGACGCCTAAATGGGCATTTTTAATGTTTATCTTGAAATATATTATTTTTGGCACCTCCTTCATAAAACTAAACTATTTGAAGTCACCATTACATTGCAGTGGATTCTATAGTGTTTATATTTATAAGATAATTAATACCACTCATAGGAATTTGATGGTTTCAGGTTTCATGCCCTTGTAGATATCTAACTATAAGAAATGTTATCATAATTAAAATTCTAGCTCATCTAAAGCCTAAGTTGTTGAAAATATATCACCTCAACCACCTGTTTGTTTTTTGTACAAGAGAAATCTTTATCTTGAAACATTATGTAATAAAATGAAAGCTTTTGCTAAAATGTTTTGTCGCAGTCAATAACAATTCCATTTCTCTGGCTTGTGGCATGTGGTATATCTTGAATTTTCTGATTATAAATTGGATGATTTTACCAAAAATAACCTTGAAGGAGACATCAATGTATTCTGACCTCTACAACAAGGAAGCATTGTTAACATGAAGTATACAAGATTAATCCTCTCAATTGATTAAGGTACATTGTATACTTCTCACAACATTGAGGAAGATTGTATTTACATCCATATGATATAATTGCCAACCAAAAACTGATGCCAAAGACATGATAGTCCCAAGAGAAGACTGCCCGATAAGTGAGGTGTTTTATGGTACTGCAATCTTTTATAGCTAGAGAATTGCTTTCACGACAAAGTTGGAGAGTCGAGACTCTATAGAGCTTGCATGGCAAAGTAGAGCACATATTGAGGTTCCTTGGAGGTAGAGAGTTTGATGATGGATGACATGCCAGGTGGTGCTATTTTAGTAACATTTATTTTATAGTAAGTGTTGCCATAGGAGATATTTTGGAATTTTGAGGTTCCTATATTTTTGGAGGCTCAACTCGACTTTTTGAGACTTTGTTTTTTAGAAGGGGTCATTACTATTTTTAGTACACCTATTTTTAGGCAATTACATGGTCTTAACTAAATATCCCTTCATATAGGGAATAGTGTCAGGCTGCTTTATGAAAATCAAGACTAGATCTTCGTGATGGTATTGATGACCAGTTCATCAATAGGAGCCTCATTTCTCCACTCAGCAGTATATAGATGTATGTATGAAGGCACACAACTTAGCAGAGATCTTAGCAGCAATCCTTAGACTTCTGCATATTTAGGATTCCAAATCTTGATAAAGAAAATACTTAACTGATCTTACTCCCTCTTTACTCAGGGAGACCACAATCCTAAGCTTGAATTTCCAGAGATGGTTCTTCAATATTTCATATGATTAGACTTCCCTCAAAGTATCCATATGGAAATTTTCTCAGCATGAGATCCATTAAGTCTAAAGATAATTTATTATTGAAATTAAGCATTCCATGATTCTGGCAATGCATTTCCATAAACAACAATGTCTTTTGCGACAATTGTGGGGAGGGTTCAATAGAAAACTCCCTCTGAGACTGAAGAGATGTTAGAGGTGAGCTTCTCATAAAATGTAATAGACTTAATTAGTAACCAAAAATGCATGAGACGATCCTATCATGGACCAGGGAATCTTCAAATCTTACTCCTCTATTCTGTATTCTCTATGTTATCTTTAACACAATGATTCAATAAATTATCTAGGCTATGCTATAGTTGTACCAACATCTGAGTATTGTAATGAATATAAGGATTTGGTATAATATTTGCATGCTATAAATTATCTATAGAAAAACATCCTTGAACTTGTCACCGTCAGACAAGTTTTAATATGAAGACTCTTAGCAAGACATATTTTTAATGAGGAATGTCATACTCATTATAACTATAGTATATATTATATACTTCATCTAGTGAAGGGTCTCGGTGATCTGATTCATACATACCCTTATTTTGGTTATCACTCTTTGTTCAAAATTTAGCCATCACATCATTTAATTTATAACCATAACTTCATCATGTTGTATTCCTTTTTGATTCAGTCAAATTATGAACAATCTCAGCAGAATAGATTCCGATCTCTTATAGAATTTAGATAAAATAACTTCAGATGTCATGTTGTAATTTAGTATGACACATATTACTCTAATTCAATCACGTGTAAATTGAGTAATATGTAGATTAACTCTTGGACTTCTTGGATCAAGATCATCAACAATTTGATGTAGTCTTTGGATCTTTTAAACCTCATCATCTGACAACCAGTGTAGACCCACCTTACCTAACCTATTTATTGCAATCTAGATTAGAAAGCCTTAGAATGGTGTCATAACATGTCTCCTTAGATCCCACAGAGATATTATTTGGATATGAGTCTCTATTCTGCTTGTATAGGTGACGCACCACTCCTTAACAAAGATCTAGATATGAATGTCATAAACAATATTCTTCAACAAAGAAATGTACTCAATAATAGAGGAGGGTCTGGAAAATTTCTAATAATCTTTTCAAGGACATCTTTACTGAGGCACAAAATCCCTTTTTTTGTCGAGGCTTGATCAAACCAAGGCGGCAGCTCCCTCTTGGTCAGATGATCCTTCTTACTGCATAAGATATGGAAATGTAAAGAGGATCTTGCTCTCTATATCTTAGGTCATGATCCTTATTACAACATAAGATATGTAATTGTGAAGAGGATCTTGGTCTCTATATCTCAGATATGCATTGTATCAACAAAAATTATAAGTTTAGACCAACTAAGCTCCATGTGCAATAGGTTGTAATAGGATTGTTCTCATTGTATGATTTCATACAGGGATGGATCATCTGAGGATTTTTCAATGCATGCTCTTGGCCTTATTACCTAATCAACACATTTAGGACCTTTTCTTCAAGGAGAAACAAGAATATCGGCCTATTCAACCACCCTTGATAGGTCGACTTCTTTAGAAGATAGGGATGGGATATATATATGAGACCAGGTCATAGCTGCTCGACTTTTCTACCAGTGGCTTCTGCTTCTAACTGTTCTTCATGAATGATCACTTCAAGAGTGTTATAACCCTTATCCAAGATGCCAAATTAAAAAGGAGTTGTATTTTCTTTTACTGGCAGATCAAAAACTGTCAAAAGAGAACAATTCTGCTATTTTCTTTAGACTGTTCCTCGAGATAGGACTTTGATTTTCTCATAAAAGTTTCACTAATCAGGGCCTTCAATTATTTCAGAAGTAGCTTTGTATACTCTCAAGGAATCACCCTCGTTAAACACTTCATAGAGGTTGATCTGTTGTCCTTGGTATCGATTTCATTTTTGAGACTTGTCATTCCAATTATTGCAAATACCTAAGAGAGTTTTAAAATTCGGCTCTAGATGAGCCTATGGTGGAATATAGCCCCCATGTTAGAGAAGAGTGTGAATAAGTTTTAGTGGATTGTATGGAGGTGGATGAGGTTCAATCCACGCTATAGCCTAAAAGAAAAGCCTACAAGGTTCTTTTTGAAGTTGCGGTTGTTTTCAATCCCAACGAGGAAAAGGAACCTAACCTTGAATTAAGTGAGGAAGGTGAGTCATTAGCCTTTCTGGCTCAGTTTCCTGATCCTGGCGACGAGAGCACAATCCTTCCACCCCATAATCCTAAGACTAATTATCTGTCTCCCCAACCTCAATTTCTCTGTTATCGTCTAGAAAGAGACCTAGAGTTGGAAGTTAGGGGACTAGCTTGTGGGGAGCATGGGGTTTTGGAATCTGAACCGGAAAGTGGACTTACCGAAGTCACAAAGATTAAGGAAATATAGTCCCTCGGAGACCAAATGGCTTTTGTAGGTTTATCCACTGATTGTATAGAAATCGATGAGGTTGAAGAAAAAGAAATAGCATCAATTGATAAATTTGAAGAAACGCCCTGCAACACTAGTGGTGCTGCCTTTAAACCCAAGTTGAACATTTTTTAAAAAGAGCAGGCAATGCATGATGATGAAGATGAAGAGGATGAAGAGAAGCCCTCTAGATGGTTGAGAATGTGATTGTTGTTTGTGTTTTTTTGGTTGTGTGCTTTAGTTGCTTTGTTTGGATCCAGAAGCCCTGGTCTTCTGCCACCATCTTTGCAGAATAATGCATTGGCTACTAGTGAGTTTTATGCCTCGACAGTGAATGTTGTTAAAGATGTAGAAGTTTTTTGAAGACATGATTCTGTCAAAGATATGAATCCTTATCCTTTACAATATTCAAGGACAAAATTTGATGTTATAGTAGAGAATGTTAAGTTCTGGTTTGATTCATCCTTGACCAAGCTAAAGGTGCTAACAAATTCTATGATGGAAAGAATCATGGAGAACTCCTTTGAGAAAACCCATAGCAGTGGTATTGAAGGAATGGGTAATCATCTTGGCTTGGAAAATATTGTAAAAAGGGACATCAAGGACCATAACCTTTCCTCTAATGAGAGCTTACTGGAGAAGGGGAGTAGCATAGAGGGCACTCTGAAGGGATTTGATCAATTTGTTGCCTCTTCAGTTCATAATGAACTATCCACCCAAACAGTCAGTGCAAGGGAGGGAGAGCATGTTTCAGAGGGGAACACTAAGCTTGAATTTGATCTTCACAATGCATCTAAAAACCCATCATCCTTTGGAATGCAAGAAAAAGAGAATAAAGTTGGAGCACATGAACATGGAGACTTCATGCCATTATATTCTCCAGAAACCCTTCCTCATTTACACATACCTTTATCCACCTACTCTGACATAGATGATGAAAATGATAGATATGGTAGAGAAAGGGGTTTTGAGGAATCCACATTCTCTTCTTCTTCATATAGAATAGACATTTATGCTACTTCCAAGGAATCTCTGCCTATGATTCATTCTTAAGAAGCAGATAATATCAATGAACATGCTTCTGAAGCAACAGACATTGATGAGATTCCTGAAACTATCGTCCTTCCTAACAATGACCAGAATTTTGTATCAGTTGTCAGTGAAGATTCAGAAGTCAGTGAACCTTTCGTTCCTTTGGTTTCATAGAGAAACTCAGAAGTAAAGAAAGAATCTGAGGCATTAGACATGGACAACCAAACACTTGAGAATGTGATTGTTGAATATATTGCAGAAAATATATGTGAATTTATTTCTGAATCTTTTCCATAGATTGAAATATCATGGATTCCTAGCTTTACATTCACTGAGATATGAATTGGTCAAATACAATAAATTTGTGGATATATGTATTATTAATTGAAGAGTTGAAGTTATGATTGTGGATAACGTGGTAATTTTTTATTTTTTTCTTAGAAAGTGTTTTTAAAGGTTATACATGGCTTATTCTTTTCATACTAGAACACAAGGGCCTTTAAAGAGGCTACAATTATTCGCTATCCACATGTAGGGGAATATGCCTCTGGTTTTATTACATCATCACTTGTCCTTGCGGTTGTTTCTTATGCTTTAGATATCCTTGAATTTGAGTTAATACTGAAGCATTCCACATGAATGTTGAAATTGAGTGGCAGATGGAAATGTTTCTTGCATATCTGTAAATTAATATCTATTTGCAAATTATCATTATTTTCATAAATAAAAATCCATGTTTATTGGTAAACATGCAACATATTTTGACATGCTATAGTTTAAATAAATATTATTTCAATTTGTATGGGAGGTAGTTCTTACTTTTCTCCCATTTTCATATGCGGGTTGAGAGTGGAGATGAAGAACTCTGCAGTGTCTTTGTTCCCATGAATCATGTATATATTGGTGGGATTTTCCTTGTTAACTCTAAATATATTATTCGACCAAACTTATTTGTTTGTGAAAGCATAGGTTGGTAGTCATACATTTTTCTTTCATTACTGTTATTATTTATGGTGTATATGTTTCCATGATATATTTCATTCTTTTTGGGATTTTGTTTCATAGATCTAGGGATGATACTTTACCCTCTTCTTTTCACTTTCCATCCTATCCATCCTTACTTCCTTGGAGGCAGGTGTTGTGACTTCATATCCCAACTTCATTGGAGACCTACATTGTGACTTCATATATTGTACATTTGTAGTAGTGGAAAGTAATCATAGGAGGAAGGAGAAAGTTATTAATGTGGAATGGACTCCCAACATATGGATATTGCTTTGTAGCAGTAATACCTACAATTCTTATGAGCATCACATAGATAACAACCAAAAAACAAAGAGGGCCCACAAGGCATGACACCAAAACCATTAGTGATATTAATGGCAGAGTGAAGGAGGATGCTATAACATTGGGGACCTGCACTCCAAAGGAATGGAATCCCAACATGGGAATGTGCCACTTTGGTAATGAGACTTGAAACTATTACAAACCCCATATATATAGTCATTATTATTATTTTTTCGAAGGAAAATCTCATGGGAAATTCAAGGGATGCTTCCCCACATTTGTGGATGATATCCCTTGTAAACCTGTTGACATAGGCTTGTTTGTTTAACCTAGGGGGATTTGGTTTGGAGCTTCAGAAGAAAATGAGCAACTGTTGGAATGACCCATTTTAGGAATTTTGAGCATGTTCAAGGGAGTAGAGGCATAATGCTTTCTCTTTCTTTGTCTTTGCAGAATCATGTGATTGTTTGCAGTTTGGATTCATTAGGGATGTGTGTTTGGGACATGTTCTTGATTTAGGACCACGTGATACATTTTTCTGTTTTGTATGCCCCTATCCTTAGCTTTAAGCAAGAATAGTTGTGGAATTGGATGGCCTCTTCTTTGTTGACAACTTAACGAATCTTTAGGGGGCACTTGACCATGTTTGAGTGTGAAGGAGACAAGTGTGGAGGTGGGATTTTATATGGACTTTATATATTGTACATAAATAGTAGTGGTATCAATTTGTCTATATTTTCTCTTTTTGCTTTGAAAAGTAGTGTGGGTGTTGCCCAAGATGCTTATTGCATGATAATCCTTTGCAAGGTCATTATTGGGGACAATGATATGTTGATTCATTTTATTATGAGATATGACTTGTGTGCTTCATTTAATTCTATGCAAAATGGAAAGTCCTCAAGATTGGATGGTTTGCCTTATGAAGTCTCTAAGTTCACGTGGGACTTTATTGGGGATCATATTTTTTGTTTAGATATAGATTTTTCTTTTCTAGGTTCCTCTTTGAGTCCCTCAAGTCTCAATTATGGCTTGATGAAGCCTATTCCTAAGAATGCAAGGAGAGGCTATATAGGTGTTTGGTAGCTTATTACTTTTCTTACCATTGCTTACAAATTTGTGGCAAAGTCTTTTTCTTTGAGGATCTAGTGAGTTTCCAAGTATGAGGTGTGATCGAAGTGGACTGGGTTTGTCGATGGGTTTGGTCAACTTGGGAGGCAATGGAGTGGGCCAGAGAGATAGGGAAACAATGCCTTAATTTGAAGATTGACTTTGAAAATCCTATGATCGTGTTGGTTGTTATTTCACCTTTAAGATACATTGATGTGCTTAGGTTATGATTCACAGTGTGTGGGTATAGTAAGTGATCTTTTCACCAATTCCTTGGCCTTTGTTTTGTCATAAAGCCTTATCCCTATGGATAGTGTTACATTAGTTGATTCAATAGGGCCATCCCTTGGTACCTTACGAATGAGGTAAAATTATTCCCCGCATAAAACTTCAATGTGTTAACAAGAAAAAATATGGAAGTATATATATACCAACATAGGAGCCCAAATGACACATATCAAAACTAGGAACAGACATATCCCACTGCAAAATTTCCTTACTTTGATTTTTACCTAGTTGATGCTCTGCTCTGGAAAGAGTTATATCACACTTGACCAGATACAGACTTGCATAAATATCTTCCAACAGAATATCACACACAAATTCATTGTGTCATGTTTACAGAGTAATACATCAAACTTTTGCATGATCTGTCATGAATCAATGAGATGACAAATGTATAACATATAGACATTTTCATGACTAATATCAAAGTATTTAAGGAAAATCTTTGCATCTTTTAGAAATAGGAAAAGCTTGTCTCTGCAGGAAAAGGTTGTCACCATCCCATTTTTACTAAAAATTACATCCGTGACCAGATGAAAAACCCAGTGACCTTGATGGCCCATGTAGCGAATTAAATATAAGTAGCCCAATTTTGCTTCTAAAATAGGAAAACTATCATTTATTTCAATGGATGTTTTTTCTGCTTTCCCATAGATAATGCAAACCGTGGAAACCAGAACTTCCTCCTCTTAGACACAAGTGGCTTATCTAAAGGCCTTTCATCAAACTTATTTTCCATGGAAGCTTTCATGCTCAACACCTCACCCAATGATGTTATTGGCATGACAGGAATATTTTCTTGCTCATTGCTATTGTCCAGATCATTTGGATCAAAATATGCATGGTTTTTCCAATTACTGACTCAGTTGTGTGGCGCACCATATCTCTTCGTCGTGGTAGCTAAATCACCAACTTTTCTATGTTGTCCATTTTGTGCTCTCCATTTTCTGAGCTAATCCTCAACTATCAATTTCACTACATTTGCCCTCTTTTCCTTCTATGAGGAAACTTGAAGAGCCTCCCTCCTTGCTATTATCTCTTTATTTTCTTCTTCCAATCTCTTCAATATTTCCCATTCACTATCCTTAGTTGCATCTATTTGGGCTACAGCAGCTGCCACCCACTTGTCAGCAAGTTCCTCAGCTTCACATGCCTGATTGGTCAGTGCAAAGTACTCATTAAGTGAAAGTGTAACTGATAGAGTCCTGGCCTCAGAATATCCAACAATTGACTCACTCTGATTCATATCCTCAATCCTTGCAAGAGAATACTTCTGATGCCCAAGCTGCTTCTGCCATTTTTATAGCTTCTTGTAGCCTACTCTCTGTAGTTCTAGTACCAACATTTGATTGTGCAACTTCTTCCTTCGCTTTGCGCATATTCTCTCTAGCTGCTTCAGCTTCAATCTTGTCTTTATCTGCCTCAGTAGCTGCTTGCTGTAAAGCTCTGTCATAACTTCCTTAGATTGCCTCTCTCCATCTTGCCGATTTAATTGCTTGTCTTGTTTGATTCAATTCAGCCTCTAGAGAAGCAACTACTGCATAAGACTTTGCTACCCTTTCCCGTGTTTCTTCTAGCATTGCACTTTCCCTCTCCAACTCTTCTCTGAGTGGCTCAATGGAAGTTGCTAAATAAGTTACCTCCTGTGTGGCTTTGTTTATATTTTCTCTCATCTTCCCTAGTTCTACTAGAGTTATATATTCAACTTTAGTTTTTTTAACCTCTCGACTCTTTGCAAGATCTAGGTCATCTAATGCTTTAGAGAGGGAATTTTCAACTGCATGCATATCTACTCCTAGTTTAAGTTCTGACTCTTTAACAACTACTAATTCTAATTACAAGCTCTGTAATAAATAGGATTAGGCATCGAGCTTTAACATCAAATCCTTAACAAGAACTACTTCATGATTTAGCCTAATCAGTTCTTGGTTGACATGCTCTATTTCTTTCCCCTTCTCCTCAAACTCTCGGTCTTTGGCCATAGCTACAGCATCTTTCTCTTCTTTTTTTTGCATATATAAGCTCTGACCTTATCCAATAAATTCTTTGTGGTTATAAATTCTATGGCTAGTGCATGTGCCTGTTTTTTCACCTCTTCAGAAGTTGCCAATGTGTCGATTGCATTTTCAAGAGAAATGTCCCTCAATTTAACTGAACATAGGTATTCTGAAATATCATGCTTAAGCTCCTGTTTGGAATCTTGTAGTTCTAAGATTACTGATGCATGTATTTCCATTTTGACCTCTAGTTGTGTCTTCATAATGATATTTTCTTCATCCAAATCAGCATTGTCCTTCTCCACAACAACTAGCCTTGCAAATTCAGAGTCAACTGTCACTTGCCTTTCCAAAGTGTTAGCACTCTCCAAATTTAATGTTAATTCTTTTATGAGACACATCATTTTGTCCATCTCCAATATAGCATGTGATTTTTTATATTCTCTTGCAATTAGAATTCCTTTCAGTTTTGTAAGCTCTTCCCCCATCTTTTGAAGCTCTGCTACTACATACTGGCGTCTCTGTACATACAGTTTTTGTGTTATTTTGTACCACCTAATATAAAGTCTAGAATCTCATCTTGTAAGTCAATTAGAATAGTTGCAAGAAATAATGTTGAAGAAAACAAATCTTTCTTGAAGTTCTTCTTTAGAGTCATAATTTTATTCACTCATAACTACCATATTACAGGTTACATGAATAGTATGAAGTGATTTCTTATCTATAAGATACAAGCTCCATTCCAGTAAAAGTGTTAATAACAGTAATACCAACCACAATCAATAGTGTCACGTTATATCGGCTTAATAGAAAGGCTTATACTAATATATAATGTTATCGCCTAATATAGCCTATCCATATTGTCAACATTACAACTATGTTAACTGTGTACAAACTTGTGAATACGGGTTGTGGGTTGTAAAGATCATTGATTATGGAAACTAGTGTACTCAATGCTTATAATGGTAAAGAAATAGGGCATGATTGAGCTAAGTGTATTGAGCTTGAACTATACTATCATTCATAAGGGTACTAATCCCATGACTATGACTACTCTAATATGCTACCATAATTGTGTCACAACCTTACTGTTATTGACCAATGATAGATACCCATATAGAATAATGGAAAGCATAGGATGGCTTGTACACAATGTAATAAGTATTAGGACTATTAAACAAGGTCATGATTATTCCATAAGATTAAGTGCATAGATTGGTATCATTACAATTGTTAACACATAGTCTAGTATGCATAAGCCACCAGCTTGATCATATACAAATATCCTTTAGGTATTGATGATCAAAGTGTATTCTATTCTGCTTATATTTTCATATGCCTTCTTGTCACATGCATTCTTATATTCATGGCAGGCTAGTGGAGAAATTGGAATCAGAGTAGCATACAAAAATGAAAAAAAAATGTAAAATTCAGAAGTACCCCCTATCCTCAATGGTTGACAGATGGTGTTGGGCATGTTATAGATGCACCAGTGAAGCATGCATTTTGCTTGATTGTTAGCCCCTTTCCCAATGAAAGTTTTTAAAGAAATAATTTTTTTTTCATTCAAGAATGGGATGTCCCCTGCTTCACACATACGTGGGGATCCTTGACACCATCAAAAGATCCCCATGCCATACACAAATCTATTTAGGTAATTTTCAGAGTTCTAGGAAGCTTTATGTTAACAGGTTTCTAGATTCCTCCATAGGCAAATCTAACTTGATGACACACTTGGATTGAAAGAATTTCATTGCTTTGAAAGGCCATTTCATTAGACTTCTCCCTAAGTTTATGGTATCAATGGGAATAGATGTTTTTCAATCTATGTATGTCTTATTTTTCTTTACTACTAGTCATTGTCACTAGTGGTAGCTCTTGATAGTTCTTTGGGTTGACATAATCTCTTATTGGTATGCCAAGCATGGAATTTAAAGTAGACAATGTAGTCCATATAAGCTGGGTGTATGCGTGATCAGCATGGGGAAGGGAACTATTTGTGAATGTTTAAATATGGGTGTCTAGGCTAGAACTCAAGACTACTTGCAATGAGACAATCCACAAAATGGAATCTTTGGAGCAAATGAGTCTATATTCTGGAAATATTATTATAGACATGTAGTGTAAAGGAGAAAATATATAGGAGAGCAAGAGGATGTGGTTGTTTATGACCTATTATTTTGTTTGGCTATGTTTTGAATGCTTCATGAACATGGTTGGAAGGGTAGAGAATCAATATGCTTTGGGAATTTCTTTGTTATTAATGTAGATTTTAATAAGATCGTTTGAAAATATTAATTGAAATACATCTCAAAATCTAGTTATTTGTTTTGCAAGCGATTCCTCCTGTAATCAGAAATGTTGTTGGGTGTGACAGAAGCTTAAGGATCACTAGTACCACATAGGTTATAACAATAGGACTGGATCGTTGTAGTTCAACAACATAGTTCTTGAATCTGTTATTCCCCATTGAATGCAATCAAATTTTTAGATGTGTTGTGATTGAACTAGCTTATTTACTTTCATATATAGGTAGCTGAAGTGGAATTTCAAATTATCACAGCCCATGGGTGAGTTTTTAGGCCTCAAATATTTTTGTGCCTGTATGGATTTTATTTTTCTATGATCTGAGGCTTCCCTTCTTGTGTAGAGAGGAGAACATAGCATACAAGTAGCTTGATCCTAGTTCCTGGGCATTGATTTTGAAAGCACTATGTGAGATTCGGGTTGAGGTATAAAACATATTTGCATTTCTATTTTGGTGGTATCATCAAAATGAAATGATTCCATTCGTCATATGTTGTGACCAAGTTTAAAGAAAGGCATGAATTTGCTGATATTTTACCTTTAGTGTTCTTTTGGTGATAATATATATTTTTAAATAAAATTGCATTTTTCCTAGGTAAAATTGTTCTTGGTTGCCTCATGATCAACATCGCAGTTCTATTGTAGTGCTTCCAAAATAGTTCATAGATAACAAGATCTCTATTTTTGCAGTCAAAAAAATCATTAGGTGCTTGTTTGGTGGTGCCAATACTTGCAAACCATTACATCTATATCCATGTTTTTTCAGATTCTCTTTAGTTGCATATTTTTCTTACATTTAATCTTTATGAGAACAACTAATTAATGTGACCATTATCTTTTGGCCTTTCATAGATGACAACAAGAGGATATTCAACTCCATATCTATAGTTATCTTAAGCATGGAGTTCAAATCTCAGCATTTTGTAATGAGCAGATCGAGGGGGATTCACATGGAACTTCCTACTGGTAAAGCTGTAGATATTATGGAGTCTTTGATGTTGCATTCTTGTTTATAGATTGTTGTGATTCTCATGATTTTAAGGCCATCTTAGCCTTATTATGAGTTCATTTGTTACAAATTTAGAACTTATACCCTAAGCCTTCATTATTATAAGGTGGAGATTCCGGAAATAGATTACACAAAAGAAACAAAATTTTAAGTATGTGGGTGCTTGCTTTGTTGAGTGGAACCATAGGTAGGATAATAACAAGTTGTATTAAAGAGTCATAGCTCTAGAGCTTGTTGTGCCAAACCTGTCTTTTTTCTTCTTTTTGGTTCATTCCAAGTCTTTTTATTCGAGTATTTACTATTGTTATAATTGATGTGTTCATCATGTTGTATTATTTATTTGATTTGTTTAGGAAGTTGTGAGAAATTGATTCTAATACTTATATGTTGGATTGATTTTAAGGTATGAGGATGATTCCATTATTGGTCACCATTTATATAAGGAGATTTGGAAGATTGAGGTAAGAAATAAGACTAGGGTAAATGTTGTTTGTCCTTGCGAGTGGGAAACCATAGCAACCAATTTTGATGAATTTCAAGTTGTAGCGGTAAGTAATTTAGTATATCCTATTCACAGGTTTTATGGTATCCATTGCAATCAGAAGTTTAAAGTGATTGCGAATAATTGTTGTGTTATATAATATATTTCATTGCATGAAGAATAACAAACTTAAAATGATAAATAAGTAAGTTGCTTCATAATGTTGAAGTCATTTTTTGGGATGCCATATGTAACCTCAAATATTAATGCTTTGTTGCAACTATTTTTAATACACTTGGTAACGAATACTTCTAACAACTAGGATAGCGAATCTCTTCTTAGGTTGAGTTTAGTAGTGAATGCATTTATTCAAGCCATCTCCCTCATCCTTTATGTCCCACAACCCTCACTGCCCTGAGTTGACCCTAACTAGCCTGCCTACACTATCATAAGGTGTTAGATAGAGGACATTTAGTTTCTAGCTCCTACAAAAGCTTGAATAAAAGGTTTGAAATCAGGCCTAGACTTCATCATTAAGGGCATCTTACGCCTTATGATAGTGTTGGCAGGCTAGTTAGGGTCAGCTAAGGGCAGTGAGGGTCGTGGGACATAAAGGACGAGGGAGATGGCTTGAATAAATGCATTCACTACTAAACTCAACCTAAGTAGAGATCCACTATCCTATTTGTTAGAAGTATTCATTACCAAGTGTATTAAAAATAGTTGCAACAAAGCATTAACATATGAGGTTACATATGGCATGCCAAAAAGTGGCTTCAACCACAAGGTTGAGCAAATCCTAGGTAAATCTTTTAAGAGATTTTGGACGTGACTCTTGGTGCCATTTTAGCCAAATCACATGCATAGAATTGTCTTCTATTGAAAAGTGCACCTTCAAGAAGAAACTATAGTTTTTGTCTTATGTCTGTGTCATGTGGATTCTAATCCACAAATTTAACCCCTAGAAGAACCAGTCCAAGGAATGAAAAAAACTTTGCAAAACCTTAAACTATGAGTAGAGAAGCATGTTGCTTCAGTTGATGATTCTATTTATTTACAGAAAAATCCATGAATGACCTTGTTGAAGCATCCATGCAAAATTCACAATGTTACATACTGCAAGCCTTCTTTTACATTAATCTTTTTGCTTGGAAAGATTTCAATTAGAAATTAGTTCCATTATATGATTCAAGGTACATGAAATCTCTTTGCTTCTCACTATGGTTTTAATTCTGCATAAATATAAATTAGTTCCATTATATGATTCAAGGTACATGCAATCTCTTTGCTTCTCACTGTGGTTTTAATTCTGCATAAATATTCCAGGATGTTTTAGTATGGCTAGTCCAAGAATTTGTCTTTGTCCACCAGAAAGAGCTCCTAAAAGCTGACCACTTTTACTATGTACAAAACATGCATTGATATATAGACCATTTCAGTGGCTAGAATGAGTGATGAATGCCAGTTTAAATGTAACATGCAATCTCCACCTCATTATTTCAGTATTAGATATTCTTTGGAAAAAATATCGAAGTATTTTTACCTCTAATACAGGTGTTGGAGAATTGACATTCAGCCATGGAAACTTCACTTGTAAAATATTTTCATTATTTCTCTTATACAAGTTATTCATATGATATCAAATTTCAGGATATGTATTGTAATATACCCAAATTTCCACTTTGCAGATGCCTCGAATTTAACACATTCGTTGATTCAACAATTTGTTGAGGGTACTAATTTTTGCTCTGACACTTTTGCAAAAGGAGAAAGAGTAGTTGTTAGAGAGGAAAAACATGGTTTCGTTTTGGCCAAGATGAATCCCCTACTTGGTTGAATCATAAATGAAAGCTTATGAATCTCGGGGAGATTACTTCTTATTTGGGTAGGTCCCTCGGTAAATAGCTTTTCAGCAGTTGATTATTGGAGATGGATAATAGCAAAGTTTTAAAAAAGAAAAATTCAATCTTGGAGTAATATTGACCTACTGCCTTCCAAGAAGATTGCAATTGTTGATAAATTTCTAGTAGTGGGTCAGATTGGTTTCTATCTTTTCTATTTAGAGAATATTTTATTTTTACTCTAAGAGGGAGGAAAATTAGAGTTTGGAATATATTTGAATATTTATTAAAAATATTTATGTATAATAAATAAATTTTATAATTCAATAAAAGACAAGTATTGAAAGGTTTCATTTTTTCAATTTTTTTTTTTATAGATAATTATGATATTTCCATTGAGCCTATAGCTTGATCTATCTTGTTTAACCATTTTAAGGGCTCCTATTTAACCAAGTTAAGGGATCCATTGAGGGTGTATTAAACCCTCAATTGAACTATTTGAAATTTTATTTCAAATACTTGATCTAGTGTTTGTGGGCTAAAAACCAAAGTTTTAGCTCACCTTCTACAAATTTGTTTTCAACACCATTTTGTAGCCTAGCAGACTCCAAACAAAATTTGTCCTTAAGTGGTTGATCATGTTGGATTATGGAATCCTCTATCCAATGATATAAGGGTTTGACATTTTCGAATGCATATGATATTTTTTATCTATTTTATTTAAAACATAATAGTTGAATTTTTTTTTGGACAGTTTCAAAGGTGATAAATAAAAAATCAAGGACATAAAATATACAAAATTAAAAAATTTCAAAGAATAAAAATATCTTCATTTACTAGTCCTCTTCAAAAGGTTACCCTTGGTTTCCGAATTTATATAAATAGTTTAAAAAAAAGTTACATGAACAAATTGTATGAAAATGGCAATTGAAATCATATAGCATTAATAACATATATTTCACCCTCTTTGAGCCGACCAACCCATCCTCTTTGAATGCCACAAATCCTTGATGTTTTGACTGAATTATTGGTTCTATTTCAAAAACATTCTCCATGTGTGGTACATTTCCACGAGGAATCTATGTACTCATGTCTTCTTGTTTTGGATGATACTCCTTGATTTAGGCTTCTTCATCCTCTAGAAAAATGGGATCAAATGGGTGCCATCCTTTTTTTCTATGGTCCTATCCCTTATTCTCTCTTTTGGGCATTTTCTAGTTAAGGACATGAATATTGTAAGTGTCATATTTCAAAGCATGTGTGGTATCTTAATTTCATGTTTTCATAGTCCAAGATTTGGATCAATTGAAATGACACGTGTTTCAACAATATGTGGTCTAGTAGACCCTTTCTTAGGTCTATATATATATATATATATGGGAAAAGGTAAATAAACCACAATTTATTTTGTAAAGAACATAAATTATTTCTGATATCCTCTAGTACCTTGTGATGCTAAGAAAGAAGAGGAAGGTTTGGAAACCTTACCCAAATTGACATCTTTGTTACAATCATTGATGAAGAATCAAACTCTAGAAACCAAGGGGTTATGAAGAGTCATGCTCTTCCCCATAACCAATGTCCTTCCTATAAGATTTTTTTAAGACTTCTTGGGAATTAAACTATACAATGAATTTTTTTTTTGACCAAAGAGGTATATTAGAATTTTTGGTCTAATTCATATAAACTCATTGATGTAAAGTGTTGGACCTTGTCAAAAATCCATTAAGTCTATAAATCACAACAATAGAATGAAGAACAATGTGAGAACAATAATGATTTGATTTACCTCTTTTAGATTTACTTATTGTGGTAGAATTTGTTCTTATTGTTTAACAATATATGGTATTGGAATGAATAGAGGTTGATCCCTTGTAATGGGACTCTTTCATCGAGCAACATCCGTATATGTAGTTAAAGAATATGGGTTCCTAGAGCCTATTACACCCCAGGAAACCTCAAAAGCAAAACGATGGTCTAATTCCTAGAAATAGTATAGCCATGAAACTCTTAAAAATATTGAATATGTTTCCCTTCATAATGTAGTCACTGCATGGGTACAGGAATCCATAGCTACTTCTTTAAGATTCTCTTTACATCCACCACATAATCATATTTAGAGAACCATTTTTGGATCCACTTCCCACTTAGGTTCTTAAAAAATAATGGAAGCCCTTCTACAATTTTCATATTTTTGAAACCTTCCATCGACCCCTATGAAGAAGGAGAGGGGCTATCATTCAGATCCACTTTGATTTAAGGGGATCAAGGAAAGCTAGGGAGATAGAGAGAATCAAAGGCTCATTGATCTACACATGCAAGAATAAAGATCAGTGGAAGGGAATTGTAGATTTCCCGTGCTGGACCACAGCTAAAGACAAACCTTTTGAGTCAATAATATTCATCTTTCAAAGACCCGTGGTCAAAGTTGAGCTCATAACTTAGAGGATTGCATTAGAATCTCAAGGGATTCGAGATGCAAATGGTGTTTCCATCGGTCTTGAAGATGTGAATGAAGTGCTTCCATTTGGGCCCATTGCAGTAGTTTATGACATCACCAATGATGGATTTCCACCATTCTTTGGCCCATCTAACATTGTTCCAACCCTTGCACCACAAATTTTGAAGGTCCTGATCCATGAAATTTTCCCTGGGGTCTAGTCACATAAACTTTTGAAAGCACGAGAGTCGAATGATTAAGTTTTCCTTTATCCACCGACAACCAAAAAAAAAAAATGAGGAAAGCATGTAGACAAGGGATATAGATACCACCATTGGAAAGGCCAATATTCAAAAATATTGGTGAAGTATTAATTTTAAAACATTATACTATTTCTCTAATATATCTATATATATATATATATATATATATATATATATATAAACCTAAAATGAGTATTCGATGTTATTGAAAACTTGTTTTTAAAATTTTTAACCCCTTTAAAGTTTAATATGTTTTAAATCTATTGAAATTTTGATTAAATTTTTAAATATACTTAAAATTTTACTTTTATTTTAATGTTATATATTTAAATTTTTGCTTTTCAATAGGAAAAGTTATAAATATTGCAATTTGTTAATTTTACAGCATAATTATTAAATTTTATAATTTAAAAGTTCAAAAAAATATTTAAAAATAAAAAACCAATATTATGAAATCACTTTCTTTATAAATATATAATTAAACACACACATATATATATATACACATTAAAATAAAATTTCATATTAATTATTTAAAATTCATATTTCTTCTTTTATCAATGGCAAAAAAGAATGATGAATAGTTGCAATACAACATAGCCTTTCTTTCCATCACTATTTCTAAATAATTGATTAAAGGTTGTGTAGAGTGCAGAGAAAAATCCCCATGATCAAATGAAAATGATCTTCAAAAACCTCTCTGCAAAATGAAAGTTGTGTGCACAATAATGTATATAATTGTCATCATAAACCATTAATTCGTGAATCCACATTACTTAACATTTAGTAATTGTCTTGCTTACTAGCATTATAATTCCAATTAAGGACTATTGTGGACAATTGAATAATATGACTATAGTATCATTATAGTAATGAGACTATAGAATCAATATAATGCTATTAACGTTATAGTATATTGAATTAATTACCCTAACGCATAATAACCTACAACTAATATTAACGTTAAATCAATTGTCAGTTTTAATATTAAGTTAATAATTGCATTTCTATTAATATTACTGCACTCGATTAATATTAGGAAATTATTAAGTGTATTAACAGTGATTTTGCTACACACTAATTACAATAGAGCATAATTGCAATTCAAAACATTATGAATAATTTTCTAATATTCAATCTTGAATGGTTTCATTCCTAGTGTGTTGGATAGTGAATGCAGAGAAATTGATTGTGTGGGAGTGGAGATTTCAATTATAAATTCTATGTATATTGAAAATCTAATTCAATATACATAGAATATTTTTTTCTTTTTTATTATAGCCCAAATTTATTTTTTATTTAGAGAATATTTTATTTTTATTTCAAGAAGGACAGACACACTTATACCTTGCTCTCACACTGGATTTTAGAAAGAGCCTCTCTTTCATATGGACAACTAATTAAATATGTATAGCATAATTTTTTTTCTTTTTTATTGTAGCTGACATTGCTTTTCTATTTAGGGAATATTTTATTTTAATTTTAAGAGGGACGAACATACTTACAATTCCCTTTCACACTAGGTTGTAGGTCAATAAAATATTTTTGAAAAGTATAAGGTCTAAACATCTTTTCCACATATTTTTTTATACTTCTAATTACTTTACAGGAAATTATATTAAGTCATAAGGAAAACTAAATAAATATGCATAACATTTTATTTTATTATTATAGCCTACATTTCTTTTCTATTTAGAGAATATTTTATTTTTATTTTAAGTGGGAAGAAAATTAGAGTCTGGAATATACTTGAATATTTATAAAAAATATTTTTGTGGAATAAATAAATTTTGTAATTCGATAAAATACAAGTATTGAGAGGTTTGGTTTTTCCATTTTTTCTATAGATAATAATGATATTTCCATTGAGCCTATAGCTCGATCTAGCTAAGGGCTCCTGTTTAATGAAGTTAAGGGATCCATTGAGGGTTTCTTAAACCCTCAATTGAACTATTTGAAATTTTATTTCAATAACTTGATCTAGTGTTTGTGGGCTAAAAACGAGAGTTTTAGCTCATCTTAAGCAAATTTCTTTGCAACATCATTTTGTACCCTAGCACACTCCAAACAAAATTTTTCCTTAAGTGGTTGATCATATTGGATTCTCGAATCCTCTATCCAATGACATATGTGTTTGACATTTTCAAATTCATAAGTCCTCTTCAAAATGGTACTTTTGGTTTTTGAATTTATATAAATAGTAGAAAAAACGTTACATGAACAAACTTTATGCAAAATGCAATTGAAATATTAGATGCAATTGGAATATTACTTTGGAAGCTTTAACAAATAATAAAAAATATAATTTTGTATTAAAAAAATTAATATGAAAAACTTAGTCTTCTCATTATACATCATTCACATATATATATTTTTTAAAAGTTACACATTTTAAACTACATTATGCTATGTGAAAATACACATACCTCTTAAGATTGCCAAAATTTGCAAGGGCAAGCATTTAATTTAATGAAAATTTTACATATGGCACACTAATTTTTTTGCAAAAAATATCATTAAAACATTAACATAATTCTCCACGAATTTTTTTTGCTCCAAATCAAAATTCACAATGCTTATATAAATTTTGAAAGTTTCAATTCAATAAAAAATTATAATTTTAAAATTTCATACTTACTATTTTTCCCAAAAATATAACTTAATTTTAATTTTAGTGAAAATAATTGTTATATTTGAATAGATTGTTATCATTCCGATCTTCAATAGTTGCTAGAACATTCTAATTGTTGGAAATGGAAGGTAAATCAAATAAAACTATGATATCGTTGTTGTTCACATAATTCTACGTTTACCCATGACTTTAAGCTCTTGTTATTTTTGTCGGAAACAAGTGATGTTTTGAACGATCTTGTTGTTGTTCATCATGTAATATATATTTTAGGTTAATACGAGAACCTTTGTTACGGTCGGAATATATATTCGTTTTCGTACACTTCGCACTATTTTAAGTTTTAGTTATTTTATTTTCGGTGTTTGGATAGAAATTGCGTAATCTCTGTCTTGGTGGTTTTTCTGAACAAATATAAAAATGATATATGTGTTTGGATAGAAATTGCGTAATCTATGTCTTGGTGGTTTTTTTAAACAAATATAAAAATGATATATATTCTAAATTTTTTATTAAAAAAAAAACAATATAACACTACTACACCGAGGGCATTTTTAAGACATTTTTTTAAGATAAAAGAAATCTTTTGTCTTAAAATGTCACTTTTTATTTTAATTATTTTACATTAAAATTTAATATGAATTGAATTGTCTTAAATATAAAATTTAAGCCAAAAACAATTTGAGACAAAAATATTTTAAAACAACTTTATTTTTAAGACAAAAACAACTTAAGACAATATATTGTAAGAAAAAATTTTAAATTTAAGACAAAAATAGTTTAAGACAAAAAGTATTTTAAGACAAAACTTTATATTTAAGACAAAAACAGTTTAAGACAAAAATATTTTAAAACAAAATTAGTTTGAGACAAAAATATTTTAAGACAAAACTTTATTTTAAGACAAAAATTATTTAAGAAAAAATTATTTTAAGACAAAACTTTATATTTAAGACAAAAACAGATTGAGACAAAAATATTTTAAGACAACTTTATATTGATGAGAATGGTCACTTAAGACGAAACCCATTTGAGACAATTAACAATTAAGAAAAAAACATAACAATTTAAGAAAATATTATCTAACAACTACAAAATTGACTCTCATAGTGCAGCCTAAGTCGCCACATTGCGGGCTACCACTATATCGCGCCTATACCAATGTTGCTATTTCACTTTCCATTTATGTTATCTTATATAAAGACAACGACTTGTTGGGCTCTTCGTTTTGTCGAGGTAGCCAACTCTGAAGAACGTGAAAACTTTCCCTGGCAAGATTTCCCAAACATTAATTACTCTTTTGTCCCTTTGATCTTTGTTGATACGATTAGAGACAACTTGTATGTTTTTGAATTCGACACTACTACATGGAGGGGAATTTTAAGACAATTTTTTAAGACAAAATAATTTTTTTGTCTTAAAATTTTCAATATGACGCGCTAGTAAAAAAGGTAAAGGATTAGGGGTTCATCTTTACGCTATTGATGGTTTCTTCGGGAAGTAGAGTGATGGAGGTTGACAACAACTAATGATATTTAGGGCAATGGAGGCCGAAAACAAAGGTGTGTGTCATGAGAGGAGTGATGGAGGCACTTTTGAAGAACGTTAATAGATGGTAACATAGTTGGAGTACTTTTCGGGGTCTCCATCGATTGTGTTTTAATATGTGTTTTTTGACTATTTTATTTATTTTGAACGCTACTTATATCAGTTGGTTGTTGTTATTAGCACATTGTTGTGCTAGATTGGCAACATGGATTAGATTCACCTAAAGGATTGTTAAAAAATGCAGCAAGAAATTCTCAATTTGATTTTGCCTTGATTAAATTGAGAAAATTTGAATTTCAACATTAGTAGACAACTTGGATGCAATTAGCTGCAAATCTACACCATAATTTCTACATCATATCATAGCAAGATTCACATTAGAGAAGGAATTTCTAATTTGTTTCTCAGGAGGTTCGAATTTGTAGTTCAATGTAGCAAGATCTCTTAAGAACTGAAAATATGACCTTCAATGGGCTAAGGCTAGAGTATGCCTTGGAAGGCAACTATAATTTCATTGACTGGAAGGATCACATGGAGGAGGTATTCGATGAAAGTGGATTGCTAGAATACATCAAGAGAGATGTTACAAAACCAACAGAATCTTATGCCCAAAACCTTGCTCAATGGAAGAAAGTTGTAACCAAGGTGTGGATAATAATATTGGAGGGAGTACGAGACCACATTATCAGCAATCTCCATGGGAAAGAAAATCCTTATGGAATGTGGTGGGCACTCACAAATCTATTCTAGAATGGTAGTGACCACAAAAAGTTGGTGCTCAAGGATAAACTTTGAAATATCAAGATGTAGAAGAATGGCTTTATCCTGCAATATCTGAGGAGGTTCACACAAGTTCATGATGAGCTTGCAGGAGTTGGTGTTACTCTTTCAAAGGATGACTTGGTAAGAATATCCCTCCTGGGCCTTCCCAAGATTTGGCATAGATATCAAGATTAAGTGAACGGGAGGGAGAAAATACCGAATTGGGAACACTTATGGTATGATTTGGTACAAGAGGAAATAAGGCAAAATACCAGAGATGGGACCTCATCCAAGGGCAAGGATGAAGAAAGCTTTGCATTGGTTGAAAAGGGAAAGAAGGGAAAAGGGGAATAAATCTCAAACCAAACCAAAATCCAACCAAGGGAGAAAGAAGAAAGATTTGTCAAAAATCAAATGCTTCCATTGTCATGAATATGGGCATTATGCCATGAAGTTCCCACAGAAAAAGGCAATCAAGAAGACCTTAGGAGGAGCAGTGGGTGAAACCTTGGATTTACAGTTTGACCTTGACTTTACCCTTATTGCATGCATGTCCAAAATAGTGATGGGGAGCATGTGGTACTAGGACTTAGGTGCATTGTTCCACATGACAGGCTGTAGAGACATTTTCAGTGACTTAGAGGAGAAAGATCTCAAGATGCACATCAAGCTAGGGGATGACGGAAGGTACAACATGACCAGTATTGGTATAGTCACCTTTCAAAGGGAGTCAGGCTCCCCTCTCAGGCTCAAGGATGTCATGTTTGTTCTAGGCCTAAAGAAAAATCTTCTCTATTGCAGTTTTGGAAGACCGTGGTTATAACGTGATCTTCAACAAAAGAAAAACATTCCTAATACACATAGCCATGAGACAGGTGAAGAAGATCAAGGTTTGTGTGAAGAATCTATAAAAGTTAGATGTGGAAGATTGTGTTGCATTAAAAACTAAGGAAGAGAAAGTGCAGGGTCATGATGTAGGTGAACTTTAGCACATAAGCCTTGGCCATTTGCATCATGGCACCTCCAATATTATACAACAAATATCCACTAGCCTCCCTAAAGGAGCACTTGAGCAGTAGGATGTATGCAAAGCATGTACCTTGGGGAAGTACATAAAATCCTCATTTCATGATCGGGACAACAAAGCACATGCATTCCAAGAAAGGATCCACTTTGATGTTTGTGGACCTTTCTTGAGAGCCTCCATTTCTTGACACAAATATTTTGTCCTTTTTATTGATGACTTCTCACATAAGTGTTGCATCTCTTCATGAGGAAGAAAGATGAGACATTCTCCAAGTTCGTAGAATTCAAGGCACTGGTTGAGAAAGAAACCAGAAAGAATGTGAAGGCTCTCAGGAGCAATAATGGAGGTCAGTATGCGTTGAATGAATTTAAAAATTTATTTGCAAAAGAAGGCATTCGATGATAGTTGACAACACCCCACAACCCACATTAGAATGGGGTGGTTGAAAGAAATATCCATAGCATTTTGGAGCATCGAGAGTGATGTTGCATAACCAAGGCCTACCTTTGCATTTATGGGTTGAGGCATGCAATACAATAGTCTGTTTGTAGAACTGAAGTTCTCATCAGATTCTTGGCATGATTACACTGGAGGAGGATTTCTAAGGAAGAAATCTAGATGTGTTGCACTTCAAGATTTTTGGAGCCTCTATTTACTGGGATGTCTCCAAAGACTCAAGGAATAAGATTTAGTTGACCGCATAATCTGGGGTATTTGTGGGTTACACAGAAACTCCCCACAACTAACATGTGTACTTTCCATCACTCATAATGGTAGTTGTGTGAACGGATATAAATTTTGATGAGGAGAAATCTATGTGGTGCTCTCTTGAGAGGGAGATTTAGATGCCACCAAAAGATGAGATTTTAGCTCAAAAAGAGGAACCTCAGGAAGTTGTAGAGCAACCATAAATTGTGGATTAGAGAGTGGAGACATTCACTATATCAAAACCTCTAGAGAGGGAAAAAAAATAACTAAGGAAGTTGATAGACTTGTGCAGGATGTGAGGGAGAATGTGGGATATCCTTCAAATTTGGGTAAGCAAAGGAGGTCTCCTGAGAGGTACACTGGCGACATGGCTCTTATGACTGAGCTTATAGAGATTGAGCAATCCTATTTTGAGGAAGAAATAGAGCAACCTGTATGGGTTGATGAAATGTTGGAGGAATATGAATCCATTGCAAAGAACCATGTTTGGGAAAAGGTCCCAAGAACAACATATAAATCAATAGTGGGTTTGAGATGGATCTTCAAGGTGAAGCAGGCAACAAACAGAAGCATAGGGAAGTATAAGGCCAGATTTGTGGCCAAGGGGTACTCTCAAGTTGAGGGAATTGACTATCAGGAGACATTTTCTCTTGTAGTAAGGTACTCATCCATTAAATCAATTCTTGGTCTGGCTACGTAGATGGGGTGGAATATCCACCATATGGGTGTAAAAACAACATTTCTGAATGGGGTTATTAAGGAGGAGGTGTACATAGAGTAACAAAAAGGTTTTGAGACATTTGATCAAGAGTCTCATGTGTGCAGACTCAAGTGAGCGTTGTACGATCTTAAACAAGCACCTTGTGCTTGGTACACAAAGATCGATAGTTATCTCACCGGTTTGGGCTTCACCATAAGTGAAGCAGACGTGAACCTCATCACATATGGATAGAAGGAAAATTTCTTATTATTGTCTTATATGTTGATAATTTTATTTTAACTAGTGATGAGCCATTGACCATATCTTACAAGGAGGACCTTGCAAGGGAATTTGAAATGAAGGACACGGGTCTCATGCACTAATTTATCGGGTTGGAAGTATGACAAGCTGATGGGGAATTATTTGTTTCTCAAGGAAAGTATGAAAATGAGATACTGCAGAGATTCTACATCGAGAGTTGTAAACCCATGGAAACACCTCTAATGAACAACTAGAGGAAGGAGGATGCCACTTCAGGTAAAGTGGATGCTACCATTTATCGATAGCTAGTGGGTCCACTCATGTATCTTGTGAACACATGACCCAATATGTGATGTGCAGTCAACGAGCTAAGCCAAGCTATGGTTAGGTCAACCAAACTATTTTGGAAGGGAACTAAGCATGTTTTACGGTACCTCACATGCACTACCTAGTTTGGACTATGGTACAGATGAGCAAACGGAGTGAAGTTGTGCGGCTTCATCGATGCAGATTGGACACAAAGTCCATTAGAAAGAAAGAGTACATCAAGTGTAATTTTTAGTGTTGGGTCCGTGGTTGTTTCTTGGTACGATAGGAAGCAAATATCTTTGGTGCTTAGCTAGACAGAAGCATAATACATGGCTGCAAGTCAAGAAACATGTGAGGTGATATGGATGAGAAAGATACTTGTTGGACTATTTGATCAGATGATGGATCCAATTGTGATAATCAGAGTTGCATCAATCTCTCTGAGAATCCTATATTTCACTATCGATCCAAGAATATAGATATCCAATATCACCATTTACGAGACTGTGTGTAGAGGCAGATGATGTTGCTACACTCCATTCTAATAAAGGAGTAATATGTTGACATTTTGACAAAATATTTGTCAAGAGGGAAGTTAAAATTTCGTAGGTGTAGGATAGGGGTGGTTGATAATCCCTTTCTTGCAAAGAGGGAGTCTTGAAAGGTGTTGCAAAAAATTCTCAATTTGATTTTTCCTTGATTAAATTGAGAAAATTTGAATTTCCACATCAACAGACAGCTTGGATGCAATTAACTTGTGTGACATGGCTTGTGTCACCTGGTTTACTCAGTAAATTCGAGTTGGAGGAGTTAGAGTTCAGTTAAGCATGTATGATTTCTAATTTGTAGCAATCAAAGCTAGATATCTCAAGTTGTTTTTAGTTAAACTAGTTCCAATTGCTTGAGGAACTAGTGGAAGGCCAATTGTGCAGCGGGACTTCAGTCAAACTCGGTGATCATCCAGTTAACTGATCAATAAACCTAAAATATCTAATGCATGGAGAATTCTAGTTCCCTAGCTGTGGTGGAGATTCCAAGGCAGTGTATCATCAACTGTAGACTAGCCTTGAGTGTACAAGTGTTGCATGCAGTTAGATGATCAGCCTTTGGAATTTCACAATCCATTTTGTAAAAATTCCTAAATAATAGGGGCCTAATTTCTCATGGAATTGCACAAGGAAATATGGGCTCAAGCAAAGGTACAAATTTACTATGTCTGGGTTAGAGCTTCTCAGTGAGCAGAGAGACAAGTTATTCACTTGTAGGTTGTGCTCAGTTGACCAAATAAATTGCAATACATTTTTATTGATCATATTAATGCAATCATACATTGGGGTTTTTAGCATATTGTTTTCCCTAGGAAAAATTTTGTGTGCATGTTTGTTATTTCTTATTGCATGTATGAAATTTTTGTTCTAAATTGTGAATTACCTTCCAGAGAGCATTAGAGTATGTTTGTGTCCTATGATTTTGATTAAAACTTCATGAGTAGTTGCAACTCTACATCATAATTTCTACAAGGATGGTGGAGGGAAATTATCTATGACAACTTTTGCGAGAAGAAGACATTGAGAATAAAAGATTGGATTTTGGAAGAATTAGTCACAAAATTCACAAGGGCGGTAATTTTGGTTGCAGGTGTGGAGGTAGATGGATTAAATGTAATTTTGGTTGCGAGTGTGTAGGTAGACAAGTCACAGTTACTCCTTTGATTTTTTTCTATGATGCGTTACTATTTGGTAGATTGACCTCTTTTGATCGGTCTCTAGACTCCTTATGAATAATATTAAATCTCATATGATTTTTTCTTACCCAGATGGTGCATTGGTACTGGAGATTTATCATATTTTTGGTGTTATCTCCACTGCACTGGATGCAGATTTTAAATATCTTAGATTTATACTCCAACCTAATTGTTATGTAATTAAGGATTGGAGCTGACTTATAGAGAAAATGCAATGTATACTTTAATCATTGGTACACAGGTGGATCTCCCTAGGAGGCAAGTTGACTCTAGTTCGAGCAGTCCTTCAGAGCATCTCTGTATATTGGCTTCATATTTTTTCTCTGCCTAAGAATATCAGTAAATGTATCTTTCTGGCTTCATCTTGGCATGGGAAAATTTGTGTCATAAAGGACAGAGTGGGTTTGGTTGTTGTTTACTCTGTATGGAGGCAATGGATGACATACTCATCTATTTCTTTGATTCTCCTTAGTAAAATCAATTTGGAATGGTGTATTTAATATGCTGCATTTACAGGAAAATTAGAACTACTCTTTTGCGGTTTATTGTATTAATGACTGGATTATTGAATATAAAACATTTTGACGGGGTTTCGACCCAAAGAATGAATTACTATCCCAAGCTCCTTTGTTGTGATACATCCACCTCCATCCTTGTAAAAATATCTAAAAGCCTCCTTGAACTTAGACATAACCTCCATCCCATATTCCTTTAGTAGATAAAACCCTTATCTCATTTTCTGACCATGCCAATCTACCCTCCATCCCATATTCTCTCACGAGCCCTGTGTAAACCACCATTTCGTTCAAGGATGGGGTTTTTGATGCCTACTCTAACCATAGTTGTTAGATAGCATCCCCCTTTTCTTGTTTATGGTTTCTTGAGTTGGCCTCCTCTAAATATTCCCTGCTCTCCTTAAATTATTTGGAAGGTAGTCTTTGGTTGCTAACCCCATTTTACCGGAGATCCTTGACATGTCCCTTGAAATTTTGATTTGGCCCCATGATCTATTTTATGCCAGTGAGTCGAAAGCTTTAGATTTATTTTCCGCATATTCATTCATGACTAAGCACTATACCACTAGTTCTAAGAATCTTGTGGTTACTATCACCACAATAAATGTATATTGTATTTTAGAGGAGATAAGAATTGTATATTTCCCTTTGGGACACTCAAAAAATATTCTGATGCACCCTATTTCTCTAACACTCTAGTCTACTTTATGACCTTAATTCCCATTCCATGTTCATCCATGTGGATGCACTTTATGATGTTATAGGACAACCTAATGTCCTTTTCAACTCCGTCTCATCTTCCTTGCCATGTTTTCTAGGACTTGTGTAGCCAACAAGAAATTTGGGAGATGAATGACATCAAGGTAGAAAATCAAGGGGTTTTCAAGTCATTTATTTAGGGTTCCCACTCGAATAGTCCCACCATATGGTCCACCCAATCCCTAAATTGGGGTTTAGTTCTATTTCAATTAATTATTAGATGATCATGGTGGGCCATGATTCCAAGTTAAATGTTATGAATATTCATAGGATATTATTGGAGATACTTTAGGAGAAACCTCTTTGGCTAAAGGGTTAAGGAAGGATTTTGACTTTAATATCAAGACATCTACCATATCCTCAACATATTGAACCAACAATCAAGAAGATAACTGAGGTGAAGCATGGGCATCCTCTCTCGCCCATGTTGTTCAGGATATATATCAATCTATGAATGCCTCTACACTCCACCAACTATGCATCAATAAAAATTTTGGTTTCCCCACTGTCCACCAAGATGGATACACGTTGTCCCTGCATTGTGCCTCTGATTGCCAAAATTTCAAAATTGGGATTTTCCATGTCAAAATTTTAATTCAAGACTGACCATGCATTGGAAGGCCATTAACACAATATTAAGACATAAAAAATGAATAATTGACACAATACCAAATACAATACATACATTGAGTTTTATCTCACAAGGTATCTAGATGCTAATTGAGCAAGTTCACACGAAGAGAGAAAGGCAATGTCATGATACATTGTTCAATTTGTAATCAAGAGCATTATCTTGGATAAGGGAGAAGTAACATTTAGTTTCTTTCTCATATACAAAGGAAAAATTATGAATCAATGTCAAATGCCTTTCGTGAAGCAATGTTGTTGTAAAAGGTGTTAGAAAGCTTGCATTGTAGGCAAGACCCTCACACCATAGTAGATTGTGTTAACCATGTCTAGTGATCTCAAATTTCATGAGCATGCTCAGTGAGTGACCATAAATGAGAGGTGTCAGAGTGGCCAATAATCATAGCTTATAGTGGATGGTTGTCATCGTACATAACATCGGTGGTCCAAGTCATTTGTTTGGTACCCAATGTTGGGGAATCATTGCATTGCATCATGGCAGAATATCTTGCATTTTTTAAAGCAAAAATATATTGAAAATAAATTAAGTTATGTCTCATGCAAATGTTCAATATTGTTGTGTTGTGATTGATTTGCATATTATATGTATCATATATCTATAATCACTTATTTCAAGCATATTTTAAGAAATAAAGGAAGAGGTGTAGGGCCTTGCCATAAGAAGGACTCCCACCAACTCCTCTCCTCGTAGCAATTTTTCAAATGTTAGCCCATAAATCAAACACATGCCCTTGTTTCTCTAGTTTGGAAACCCTTGTATGGATATGACAATGAACTCCTCCCAGCCAATGCTTTAAACATCTATTGAATGCCTTTGATTGGTATGTATAAATGATTTTGATTGATTCCTGTAGAGGTGTGAAATCTAATTTTGCATTGACATAATACACATACCAAATTTAACCCGTGGTAGCCAAAATTTCAGCCTTACAACTCTCTCATCCAATATTAAATACTTCACTAATTAGTCAAGGGGTAATATCCTTAACAATATATTAAATATTATAAGCATTCATATATTCGGCCAATAGAAATACTTCTACAGTATTGCCACTGTTTTCTCGACCCCGAAATTCCCAGTAGCCCGACTGTAGTACGCTTCCCAAATCATCTTTGCATGCTCACTTGAAGGAACACAAAGGTGTCCCATATGGCATAACAATGCATCCTAGAGGTGAAAACCTGGAACTTGCTAACCCCATAAGAGCATATGGTATGTGTGTCTGAATTCTAGGTTGCTTTTGTAGAGAAGTGGCCAATTAGAAGTCTCATTCCCAAAAGAGTTGAGCATGGTAGTTAACACCATGATCGGTGGTCGGCTGAGGAAGTCTACAACATTATTTATTCTTCCCTTCTTGTACTTGATATTCAAATGGACCTGTTACAGGTATGTGGACCACTTCTGATGGCAATTATTCTGCAACATCCCTTGCGTCTGTATGAATTGCAGGGATCAGTGGTCGGTGTGGATGATTGTTTCCTTCCCCAAAATGTAATGCTTCAAATGCCTACAAACATGCACAATGGAATACACCTCTTTATCATAAGTGGGATACTTCTGTACCGTGTCTGAAAGTGTCTCACTGTGATATGCCATTGGATGCCCCTGTTGAGTAAGGACTACTCCAATAGCATAATCAGAGGCATCTATCTCAATCTCAAATGGTTGTTGCAAGTCTGGTAATGTGAGAACTCGTGTAGAGTAGAGGTGATGTTTCAACACTTTGAATGCCTTCTATTGAGATTCAGACCAAAAGAATTTTTCTTTCACTCCTCCTTTGGTGACTTGACTCAAGGTCCAAGTGATGTGAGAGAACCCCAACACGAACCTGCGGTAGAAATTAGCAAGACCTAGAAGGCTACAGAGCTTTGTCAGAGTGGTTGGGGTTGGCCAATCTTGAATGACTTGAATCTTGGCTGGATCCACCTACACCCTTCGTTCATCAATAATGTATCCCAAATACTGAAACTAGGTCATGCCGAAAGTACATCTCTCCAAATTTGCACATAGCTTGTGTTGCCACACTATTTATAGAACCCGTTGGATGTGGTGAAGGTGCTCTTACTAACTCTAACTGAAGATTAGGATGTCATTGATGAGCCTCATCATTGGGTAATTATATGGGCCTTAATTCACCTCCTAGTTTAGTCAAACCAACTATTCTCACAACTTATTGCATACTTTTGATTATATTTTGTTTATGAGATGGGTTAGAGTTTGATATTTTTCTTTGTGGTCTAATGTGCATTTAACGTAGGATTAAAGGATAAAACCAAGGAATTTTGGCAAAAACCTTGGTCAAAAATTGAATGGGACAAGGGAGAGGAATTATAGTAGGTAAATCCTCCTCATTTACTACCCTCCATTCAAATATTCCTCCATCATCTCGAAGTGCAAACAGCCAAATAATGAGGACTAGAAGGCAGCTGAGCAAGTGAAAGTCAAAACACCTGTTTATCTCGAGTTTGGGAACCGAGCCTCCCTAATTTTAAGGAAGTCGTTGGAGACTTCAGAAATATAAGTAGAGAGGCCTAGGACCTTAATAGGATTCATAATTTTGATAGTAAAACTTTACTCTATTTTCGAGCTACAAGACTTGTGACAGTTTTTGATGTAATCCATTGTTTTGATAATAAGAATGAGCTTTGTTTTGAGCCAGCACTGAGTTAACTTAGAGGGCTGAAGCTCTTGGTTTAGGGCCCAACCCTAGCAGCTAAGGCTCCTCTTTATTGTACATGTATGCTAGCGTAGATTCATGGTTTAATCATTCATTTTCTTAAGTAGCTGCATTTCCATTGCAGCAGTGTAGCGTAGATTGGTTGTGTTTTAGTTTGCTTCCATTTGTGCCTTCTTTCAATTTGCAGGTTAGAAAGGAGAAAAAGATCCCCATAACATTGTCAACAGGTGTCTCGGCCTCACCTCCTTCCTCTGGGACCATGACTTGAGGAAGAGACCCTTCAGAAACCCCAAAAACACAAATTTCTAGTTATTGCATGAGCTTTGGAGTCTGTTTTCTTGATTCAGTACTTGGTTCATTTCATCGTCATCACTTTCCATCACTCTCTTTCTATAATAGGATCTCACGCATATTCCCATTTCCTTCAACACGAAATTCTTAAGCAGAAGCTAATAAATCACATCTTAATCAGATTATACCCGTAGATTTCCTTACCGTCTGATCCACAACAAACCTGACCAATCACCGTTAAACTGCGTGTCACATAGCCGACGTATTCATTTCAATGTTTGAATTTATGAGCTCCAAATCTCCACCACCGATCTGCCTAGCTTGATCCAACAGCTATTGCGTCACCCACTCACCAACTAGCTTGCTTGATCTCCACCATCGATCTGGCTCGCTTGATCCAACGAATATCGTGTCACCTAATTGCCAACTAGCTTGGACGATCTCCACCGTTGATCAATCCCGCATGATCCAACGGCTATTGCACAATCTCGCGTGAATTCTTGCACAGCTGATATCTGATCGAAAGCACAAGAGAAAAGTGGTTGTCTCTTGCTACGTGTCACTCACTTAGGCTAATCGCGTAACATTTAGGAATTCCACTTACACCTTTGAGGGCACGCGAGAAACTGCTTACCACCTACGAAGACAACTCCATCATTCTGCACATTTTCCACCCTCCTGCTAACACGTGACTTGACGTGATCCATCCATCTATTCACTTAATCTCCGCGATAAGATCTCAGCCACTCATCTTTTGTTAATCCTATTCATTGATTAATCCATCCGTCTATTCACTTAGTCTCCATGATAAGATCTCCACCGCTTATCTTTCGTTAATACTGTTTGTTGATTGATCCATCCATCTATGCACTTAATCCCCTACGATAAGATCTCCGCCATTCATCTCACGTTAATCATGTTCGTCCATCTATTCACTTAATGCCCTGTGATATGATCTTCGCCGCTCATCTCCCGTTAATCCTATTCGTCCATATATTCACATAATCCCCCGCGATAAGATCTTCACCGCTCATATTTAGTTAATATTGTTCATCCATCTATTCACATAATCTCCTGCAATAAGATCTCCACCGCTCATCTCCTGTTAATTTTGTTCCCGACTGATCCAACGGTTCCTGTGCACTGCTACTTCGTTACGTCTTCCTTTTATTGATTTCAATCTTTGATTGCTCTTCCACTTGACTCCTTCCCAAACATTTCTCTGTGTATCATTTAAATGCTACCACTCCTCAACTTTGATTTGGTTATTCAATCAGACTCCGACACTGTCCGATCATCGCAAACACCAAAAAAACCAAAAAAAGTGAAAACAAATTTAGTTTAGCTTCCTTGCTTACACATTAGTATGATTTGATGCTCTTTACTTTTGTAACGTAGATAGCAGCATTAGTTTAATGTTGATTTCGAAATTTTGCTTAGCATAGCTATTTAAATGGTTAATTAGGATATGGTGTGATTTAGCATTACATGTTGTTTTCTTCATTTCTGTAGTAGAGTAGCTCTCTTAGAATATATTTTCTCTTCTTCCATCAAAGAGTTAATCTTCTTCTGATGCTATAGAAGTCTGGCTTGGAACCCCTGGGGTCTCTCACCAGGTGAACAGTGACAATAGGTAGGATCTTCACTTTTACATGTGCATATAGCACTGTCACCTCCAAGTTTCTTTGAACCTGGGTTGATAAGTAAAGCTAGTAGCCCAAGAGTTGTAGCATCCTTGCTGCAATACTAACGCTCATCAGTCATCCAAGTATACCACTACAAATGAGTTGGTGAATGGTTGTAAGATGTCATCCATGAGACTCATGAAGGTTGCAGGAGAATTCGTCAATCTGAAAGGCATAACCAACCATTCAAAAAGGTCCTCCTTGGCTTTGAAGCTAGTCTTCCACACATCGGAGGGTTCGATTGGTACCTAATGATATCCGGACTTCAAGTCAATCTTGCTCGAATATTTTTCTCCTATGAGTTGGTCCAGAAGGTCATCAACCCATTGGATCGGGTACCTATTCCGGACAGTGATCTTGTTCAGTGCCCGATAGTCAATACAGAGTCTCCAAGTCCCATCCTTCTTCTGTACCAACATGATTGGGCTCCCACAGGGCGATGAACTTGGCCGAATGTGACCTTTCTATAGCAGCTCCTAAGTTTTCCTCTTGATTTCATTGTTCTCCAGAACGTAGCATCTATAGAATGGTACATTGGTTAATGACGCACTTGGGGTCAGATCGATGGAGTGCTTGACTTGACAGTGTAGAGACACCGATATGGGGGGAAGTGAAGATGTCCTTGTACTCCTCCATGACCTTGTCCATCTGTTGTTGTCATGTGGAGGGTCCTTGTCTTGAGGTCATGGCCACTGTCTTCTTCTTTCCTTGAGGGCATATCATTAGGAAAAAAATTCTTGGTTTTTGAAATTAGTTTAATGCATTGTTTTGCAGTAACCAGAGAGATGGCAGTAGGCGGGTGTAGTGAATTAAAATTCTAAGTGCAGACACAAACAATTCCTCTAGCCCAATAATGGGTCTAGCCACTAATAAGACATTCTATGGAAGATTTCCTTAGGTTAGAACCAATTAAGAGGGCCTACCTCTTAGTATTCTTATCCCATTTGGTGATGACCTTACTTTCTCGCTCCAGCTATCTCCCATTTCCTTCTTCAAACACCTGAAGCAGGTAAACAATAGCAAACAACAATCGTGAAATAGACAAATTGTAATTCAACCTACTTAACAAGTCAAGAAGCATTAATTCATAAACATGTGAGATGACACATTCTATAGGAAATCAATCGATAGTTTCATATATATTAAATCAAAGAGATGACAACCATTGTCTTCACATTGTTGTTCTCCTCCGACAAATCCGGGTTCCCAAACACTTCTATTAACATTCCATGATGGCCTCAACAATCATAGTTTTAAGGTTCTTCCCTTTATTCTTCATACTAAACCAAATTCACACTTCTCCCTCCCACACAACTAGAGAGATATAACTATGAATAACTTGTTGATTACTCCAGACTTAATTAGCACTAGCACACCCACATTAGCCCTTCCACACCAACTTGTGCTTGGGAGAAAGGGAGGTTTATATAGCATGAATGGATGGGAGATGGTTCCTCTTCTCATGGGACAAGGTCTTATCTCTTGAGGTAGTTCCATCCTAATAGGGAAAAGGAGCCCAAACTGACATCCTTGACTCCATCTGTCCCAACCATTTACCAGACTTCCGTTATGAAGCTTCTAGAGCTGGAAGGTTCGGCTCCTTAATTAAAAGACATTCCAAAAGAGGATCGGTGTGACCAGAGTTAACGTTGGGTTAATCCGAGACCAGAGTTAAGAGGGTATTGTTAATATGCGCAGAGGTGAAAAATAACCAAATTCTAAACTTGGCATAGTTAGATGAAATATTTTCACTTCAGGACTTAACCTTGGATAAAGTGAGTTTTCATTAAATGTTATATTTCCGCTGCATAAAACCTTGATCTAAGAGAAATTTTCCCTAAGTATGGAATACGTGTAATTCCTGGGACATGTACATGATAGGTACATAGTAGACATGCAATTTTTGTTTGCATAATGTGGGTATTAGCGGCTAAGGCTGCATCATATATGTTCCTTTTCTTTATAATATCATCTATGATACCACTTGGCATACATGTATACAAGAGCACTCCCCACAAACATGTCACAGTGTAACCAAATTTTCATTATGTCTGCATGAACCTGTCTGCCATTTCCTTTCCATTATAAAGGTAAATTTAGTTGGTTGGATAACTATTTGTTGCATCTAGTGAAATAGGTTCAAGCCTCCTAGAAAATCCCCTATCTCACATAAATTGCAATCATTGTATTCCATGAGACAACATCTTCTTGAGGCATTTTGTAAAACACATGGCATGAATCCTTAAATCTTCCACCTTAACATAAATGCATATGAGGCTAAACCCTAAGAATATGTTGGATTCAAACCCACTTTGGATCATTTTTTAATGAACTTTCTTGCCATGTTTGAAAGTAGCCAAGCAAACACATGCTTGGGGAACACTAGAAAAAGTGAATTGATTTAGGGAAATGTTTGATTCTCACATCTCATGATACAGAGTCAAGGTCTTGTCACTGTGTCCATGATAGCTTAGGCCACTATCAAACTTGATCATGGAACCATATTTCTATTGGAAACATCCTTCAATAGCAGGAGGGCATCAACTAAACTGTTGCACTTAGCATGCATGATAACTAGTTTCATATCTAAGGAAGTGTTTTCCTTGGAACCAGTCTAAACAATATGAGCATGGACTAGCTTGGCCTCTAGCATATATATTTGTGATGAAAGAGTTGACAACAATCATAGGATGGAGGTTTTTTTTCGACCTTTAGTTCTGGATAGTTTTTAGCATTGGCAGGTCTTTCATTATGATACTCAAATTGTGAGGTTCCTTAATATTTTGCAAGAGTTTTCTAACTATGAGATGAATTGGATAGGGGAAGATACAAATGAAACTGAGGTTAGGTAGTTTTAGGAGAAAAAGTATCCCAATGGCCTTGTCCCATTAGAGAATATTTTTCATTAGTGTTATATTGTATAAGAAAGAAAAAGATGTTAGCAATATTGAAGAGGTGATTGAAATCAATTTCGGATCCGAAGTAACCCCCACAATAATCAAGCTTGGAAAGGGTTGTTTGCATGAGGAGAGAAATCCAATTGAAAACCTTATCGACAAGTATAAAGATTCTTTGCGTATATTTACGATTATTTAAATGCATGCAATGATGATATTATTCAACATAATATCCCATTGAAGGAGGATGACAACCCATTTAGACAAAAACTAAGGCATATGAATTTAAAATTGACACCTATAATTTAGAAGGAGTTGTAGAAAATGCTCGAGGCAAAAATCATTTCTCCTACAAGATATTCAAACTGGGTGGAAAACTCGGTCTCTGTAAGGAAGACGATTAGTGACATTAGAATATGTGTGAAATTCAATAATTTGAATGAACTATCATTGAAGGACAATGATCCTTTACCCAACAAGGGGTATTTATTGCAAAGGATAACCGGGCCTTGAATGATTTCAATGTTGGATGTTTTCTCAAAATATAATCAAATTAAAGAAGTTATTTCTTCAGCTCCTGTATTTATAAATATTCAAAGGAGTTTCAAATTTTCTAAATTTCTTTAGAATAAGCAATCGCAGGGGTATTTTTACAAAATAATGTGCAGGGATTTGAGTAGCCCACAACACATATTAATAAAGGCCTAATAGTAAGCATATATTTTCATCCTTTGAATCGGTCAAATTTATTAGGTAATCTTCACTTTCAATTATGAGAAGTCTATACTCTATTGGGGTCCTCAACTGAATTTCTATATCTACAGTTTCTCTTAAATGCTTTGTAACTATGAAATAACTTCTGAACATAGTCACTTGCATGAATATTTTTCACTTGGAATAGATTTTGGTGATATTCCAATTTCGGAAGTGGTATCAAGTGAAAAATTAGTTCAGAAATCATTCAGAATTTGCGATTTATCAAAGCTCGAAATGTCTATGTAGGTATAAATATATTTTTAAAGAGAAAGTAATTTGGGTGAAGTTTTTTGTAAGCTGAATCTCAACAAAATATAGTTTAAAACTTTAAGGTAGCAAGTAATTTGGGTGAAGTTTCCTATAACTTTCTCAAGAACATATAGTTTTGGATCATTTATAGACATTTTCTATTATATTTGTTTAGGCATTCCTTTCAAAAGAATCCAATGCATGGGTATGGGTTGGTATGTAAATTTGGCTACTTGATCTTGTAGTTAGGTGTCTCAATATTTATCCATCATTTTATTTTTATGAAAGTTAATATTAATTAACCTGACATGAGTTACAGGAGTGACATTTTCTAAGAACATAGTCCACATTTATCATTCTAGCGAGGTTGACAAATTGCAACAACACCTTGAGGTTGATATTCAAGTTTGGAAAGATGTTTTATTAATGGAGTTTAAACACTTCACAATTTTAATGTTGGTAGTAGGGACATATACGTCGTTAAGATCTTCTTGTAACTATCTTATATGTTCTTAGCTAGGTTATGGAATATTTAGGATTTATCAATTTAATTTTTTTATATAAGTATTCTAAACAATTTCTTTTTTAGTCAATATTTAGAGCCAACTAGTGTGGCTTATCATGCAAACATTCTGATAAGAAGTCACATTAGTTGGATAGAAACCTCAACTCAAAAACAAAATATGATAAATTTGGAATTCTTAATCAAAAGTATTCATCTCAAAACCATCTATACTCTGATTTTTTTGTCTTTATTTATATTCTTCATTAAATTTCTTTTAATGACACATATTCATGTAGCTTTGCATATTGATGCACATATAGGAAGTTTGAATGATATTGCTTTAGTCATCCATAATGAGCAACTTAAATTTATCACATGTGGATGATGATAAGGTCTTCAAGATATTTATAACATTGGATTTTTCAAATTCAATTCTTTTTATAAATCATGGTTTATAAATGATGGATATTACTTTAAAAGTTAAATTTTTAATTTAATGAATATATACAAATTATTTATTGCTTATTTTTTCTTTTTAATTAAAAAATTGAGTTAAAACGCACATTTTGAAAATAATTTTTTACTCAGTATTGTTCTTAGATAAACAAAATGTTAAGTAGTGTTCCATTGAATGAGAAATGTTGAAGAAATATTCAACTAAACATATCATTTTTGGCTTGGTAGTTAATAATAGAGATAATGAATTTTTTTTTCCAAATTAATTAAATGATAATTTCAGAATTGATGATTTTCTCAATAAAAATCAAAATAAAATAAAATAAGTCAAATTGATATTTTTTCAAATTGATATATTTTTTTTTCAAATTATTTCAAAACTAAATAAAAATTGCTAGATTAAATTAATTTAATTATTTAATCAAATCATTTTTATAAATTTTATTAAAATCATGTTAAACTTAAGACAAATATATTTAATTAAACTTCTCTATTTATTCTTATAAATGGACTTACTTTAAGTGGTTGGTTTCTTTTTGTAATTTAGACAGACCCATCATATAAAAAAAAAAAAAATAATGATCACTTAAGTTGACCAATAAATGGCTTGTAAAAGTACATGGTAAATTGAATTCTTTGAGGTTCCTTTTTCCAAAGAATCATTTTGCATGCTTTCTTACGAAGGGTATTATTCTATACACATTCATCACTTAGTTTTTCGATGAATATTGTTTCCATAGTTTGATGATACCCACTCATGACTAGGTTCCGAAGTATATAGTTCCCATATTTTTTCTTTACACACCTCATATATGTATAGCTCTTAAAGGGTGACGTTATGTTAATATTTAATAATTACGTACACAACTTGGACATACATTATGGTTAGATATTTTTTCAATGCACTAATGTCGTAACCGTGTCCTGGGCCTTAACCAATTTCAACCATAGTTCAACCATAGGTTGCAATCTTGAGCTTTGATTAAAAAAATAAGAGGCTTCCCGCTCACCTAGCCAAAATTTCTTCAGGGAGCTGATCTATCGCCAGGTGGTAGCTCTTATCTCGAGACTCCTTAATAGATGAACGCTTATAGAATTTTGGGCACAGATCGATGGTGGATAGAGATGGACAATTAGGCTAACCACACAATCATTATGAGCTGGGAAATTATGTCTCATTTCACTGGTTCCATTGAGATGTGAGAGCTCTGTAATTTCTAGTGAGGGTTTAAGCCCAAAAATGACACAGGTTCCCTTTCCTATTTGATTTAGGAGAGGAGTACACTTCGTTTAATTATTCCACTAAGAATGGCAGACTTCACCGAGGGTTTGATTAATTATTCCACTGAGAATAGAAGACTTCGCTAAGGGTTTGAATACAACATCGCAGTTATGGGTTTCCTCCATTTGGTAAACAACCAACGTGGCTCCAGGTATCTCATAAACTTGCTCGATACCTTCTGCTTCTATGAGCCAGTAATCATCAAGGTTACTAATTATGTTACTGCTACCATGAATAGGGGTTTCAGTTACAGGAATGGTCTCAACACTCAAGTAATTGAACCCATCTTAAATTTTCTTTTGTTATCTTTGATTAATAGCATATTTGTGAATTTTAAAGTGTGACTAGCCCTTGACTTGTAATTCTTTTGTAGGTATGAAATGGGGTTTCAGTTTCAATTCCTTTTAATCTTGTTTCTTCCCAACAATCGTTATCATCTTCTCATAGTTGTCGTTGCTTCATTTATCAGGTTCTTACTCAGTCCCTTCTAAGAGGCCTCCTCATGCTTGATAGCTCATCTTTGTTGTTGGATCTTGATTCTTAGAAATTACTATGGTTCAAAATTCACATTGACCGATTCCCATTGTTAATTTGGGTCTATGGTTTGAATTGTCTTGCAACTATTTTCTTTGTTCTCTTTAAAGGATTACTAAGGCTTATGAGTTAAGAATTGTTGACCAACCAGAGTTTAGGGTTGAACATTGAGCAGAAGAAAGTATAATTGTCATTGGTGTTTTCCAAATTAAATTAGCACTGGAAAGACTCGACCTTGTGGTCGACAGTGTAGGTTTTGTTTTGAACTATCCGCAAGTCAGAGGAATCATTGACAACACCTGTTGACATGAGTATAAACCCAACCAGGACACGAGTCTCATCCTAGGGGGTCAACGCTTTCAATGAGTGTGGAGATGGAGCACTCTTTATCTTAATTAGGCATAAACTCTCTATATTTGATATTGTCTGGTTCTTACCTTAATAATTCTTGATTAAGTTGTTCATTTTCGAATGGGGTTTCTTTATAAATTCAATACTACACCTCTGGTTCCTCCCCTGCGTAGTGTTCATGAATATTAGATATTTTTTTCTCGTAATAAAGAAGCAATAATTCTTGAATGGTTCAGTTAATGTTTATATAATTTCTTCCCTCGTTTATTGTTAAGAATTTCTCATTACCCTGAGATAGTTCTTACGCTATTTGCATAGATTCTTTATGAAATTAATTAAGAGTTGAAACATTTTCTGCAAAAGAAAGTTTAAATACTTATTTTTGGTAGTTTTAAGATTGTCTCTTCATTTATTCATTAAACATAATGTTTTCATTTAATCGATTTTTGTTTGTTTAACGGAAGATTCTTTATGAAACTAATCAGGAGTTGAAACATTTTCTGCAAAAGAAAGTTTAAATACTTATTTTGGGTAGCTTCAAATTGTCTGTTCATTTATTGATTAAACATAATGTTTTCATTTAATCATTTTTTTTGTTCAACCGACTTGTTACCAAGTACTATTTTCCAAAGTCTCAGTTAAATAAACAAAAGAGATGACAGCAATAATTATTTACATTACTGGGGATTTTACACCCTTTTATTTTCCTTTAAGTATGTAATTTGAGATCGAGTGAGATGAAATTTTTCTTAAACTGGTTTGACAGATCCTCTAATATGATATTCATGTAATCCGATTAGCTGAGCTCTATGAAAAATGGGAAAAAGAAAATGGTGCAGAGTTGATTATCATCAAGGTAAAACTCTCTACTCTTTTGGATTGCAATGTTTTATTGCCAAATTTTTAATAGTGTACCACTTTCAAACATTCGTTGACATCTTTGTATATCCTTCAGGGGGTTGGGCAAGCATTTTGTGTTGGGGGAGACTTGCGGGCATTATATTATGTAAAGGCAGGTTAGTGTCCAATATTTTTGAAAATGATAGCTTTACTTCTTGGGTATAGTTTCAGAAGAGTTGATTGTTAGATTGCAAGCTTATGTAGTAGCAGATGTTCATTTATGTCTCATTTTAATCTTGTTGTTAGCTATTTTCCAATTCATTTTTCTATTTTAAAGTTTACGAGTGTTAAAGATATATATGAAAGGCAGTTAGTACAACCACATTGGTAAATGTGGTAGATGTAGGTAGATCAACGTTATATGCTATTTAATAATGTATTATTTGGTTAACCTCATGAGATAATTCACATAATAATTTTATAATTGTATAAGGTAAATGCGAAAAAGTAAATACGGATTTAGAAATATAAAATAGTTAATATTTAAAATTTTATTCATTGATGTGAAAATGACCACCAAAATATGTCATCATTTCTTATATATAACCAAAAGATAACTCTTTGGATTAAAAGAATACTTATAAAAGTAAATATCAATACTATTTCTTCAAAACAAATATTCAACTGCACATTGACATAACTAATTTATCTGATTTTTTTTATGAGTGCTTTTATGTTATCAATCATGATCCATAAACATTTTTGCAGACAAACATATTATTGAGCTTATGTACAAAATCTGTTGGCTTTACTATCACATCCATACATAAAAGAAAAATCTGGTGAGGACTACCACTTTTTTATTTATACCATTTTTAATTTCTCATATTTAAAATTGACTACAATTTGTCATTCAAGACTCGTGCTAGTACGTTGGGAAGAATAATGTCTCTTAGATTTTATATGGATCTTTTTAATATAATTGAATTTTATTAGATTATGTATATGCTTTCTTTGCCATCTAAAACTATAATAGATAGTATACATACCAGAGTTCTCCATAATTCTCATTGGGAAGAATAATGTCTCTTAAATTTTATATGGATATTTTCAATATAATTGAAGTTTATTAGATTATATATATTATGCTTTCTTTTCCATCTAAAACTATAATAGATAGTATACATACCAGAGTTCTCCATAATTCTCATTTAAAACATACTTAAGATTTCATCGCTAACTTGTTATTTTCCCTCTCACACTTTTTATAAAAATAGAAGAGGAGGATTTCTCCTCCAATTATTATGTTCCTATTTAATTAATTGTAAAGAAAAAATTTCATGTTTGATTCACGTAGCTTTTGTTAATGGACTTGCAATGGGAGAAGGTGCAAATCTAGCAATATTATCTACATTTAGAATAGTCACGGAGAAAATTGAGATTCTTTTTAATTTTAATCAAAGATTTTCTATTTTCATATAGAGGATTAGCATATCCTCTTCAATTATCTGTCCTCGTCATAAACAAAATATTTAGGCATTTTATTTAGAAATCTATGTTACTGAAATTTTGTTTAGGCATTTTATTTAGAAATCTATATTACTGAAATTAGTAAAGGATTAATTAGCAACCATTTAATATTTAATATTTATAGAATGTCGTGAAAATTATTTCCTTTAAAGTATACAGTAAAATAAATTATTTTAAGATTTCCAATTTATTAATATTTTTCCTTCAATGATCACAGTTCACTTTCTCTCTACTTTTGTTGACGGATCAACAGATTAAAACTTGATGTATCCCCCCAAGTAAAGGAAACAACTTGTTTCATGGTCATTGTGAAAAATCATTTGAGAGATGTTCCTTCTGATAGTTTTCTCTAAAGTTACTTCTTGACATTCTAAATTTTTTCTTGGCTCTAAAAGCTCTGGGCCTTTTTGCAGCAGTAACAACAGGTAGACATGAAGCTGTTGAAGCAAGTGTCTTTGGATATTCCACAAAATATCTTCTGGACTACTATTTTTGAGTCTGTGCCAGACACTGTTGGGGAAAGGCAAATCAAGTGATAATGAATAAATACTATATCATGTTGCGAGCACGTGTGTCAATTTTCCATCTTTTGTAAAACAAACTTTCATGAAGACAACTTTCATGAACGCGGGATTGCCAATCAATTGTAAATTCGAACGAATATACATTTTACAATTTTTATAAATTCAGATGAATATACATTTTATAATTTAAATCTTTTTCCTTATCAAGGAAGCCAATTCCAATTATACACGGGTATTGAAATTGTGGAGCTAACCACTGCATATAAATTTAATTTTCCACCATTTAATGTGATTTAAGCTTTTGGTTTTATATGTGAGAAAGTAAACTCTCTTGTAGGATGGAGAAATGTTGAACACTTTTATTTTTCCTCATAATATATCATGAAATGAAATTCCAACGGAGGATCTTGCATGTTCAAATTCAATGACATGAATATATTTTCAGCAAATATAAGTCATTCAGCAAATCTAAGTGTGTTGCCTTATTATTTTCAAGGTTGCTTTCGAGAATTGTTAAGTTTTGGAAATTGTTTTTCTTTTAGATTTAAAATGACTTTGTTGTTAACTTCAAAAAAATTGTATATTTTCTTTACCATAAAGAACAGAGATTTAAGCTAATTAGAATCATTATTTGGGAACTTTAAATGTTGAAACCACCTTAAAAAAACATTTAAAATGATTTTGTTTATTTTTATTTTTAAATATTTTTTCATATTCTCTTTAAAGAGATAATAGTTGAAATTATGGGCCTATAGTCTCTATAGACAATATGTTTTTAATCTCAGCTAATGTCTCCGAAGAGACAAAAATGTAATTGTAGAACATTTAAAAAGATTTTATTTAATTTTTTTAATATATTTTTTCATATTGTCTCTAGAGAGACAATAGTTGAATCTATGGACCTATAATGTAATTGTAGAACATTTAAAAAGATTTTATTTAATTTTTTTTAATATATTTTTTCATATTGTCTCTAGAGAGACAATAGTTGAAATTATGGACCTATAATCTCTATAGACTATGTTTTCAATCTCAATTATTGTCTCTAAAGAGACAAAAGTGTAATTGTCTCTGAAAATACAAAAGAAATTGTCTCTAGAAAGACAAAATAAATTGTCTCTTAAGAGACAATAATTCATGTGTCTTTATATAGACAATAATAATATGTGTTCGATATTGTCTTTATAGAGACAAATTTTTAAGACAATAAAATTTTGAGACACTCAATTTTACCACACCCGCTTAGAGACAATATTTAAGACAATACACAAGTTTATTTTTGTCTCAAGTTAAAACAATTGACTTGAAAAATGTCTTAAATATTGTCTTAAAAACCCCCTACGTGTAGTAGTGTAATTTCAGTATACAATAATTTAAAATACTAATAGAATTGAGTTTTTAATGTGTTGAGAAAGTTTTTTCGACACGCGCTGTGTGGACTACATATAACATTCCATACTTAGTTTATTTTTCAATTTCTAAGTATTAACATTCATATACACAACGGAAACATTCAATTAATCTTCTTTCATTATCATTATCATTTTACACATATGCACAATGGATACAATTTAATGAGAGGGGCAACTCAATATGAGTCTGCCCACAATGATAACAATAATATTTCATAAAATACAATTACAGTCTTTGAAGAGGAACCCCAACTTCCTTCTCACAATATCTGTCAAAACAGGCAACTCGGTCTGCACCGTGCAGCCTTGCCCAAACCTCCGTTCAGGAACTCGTTCACCCGGTTGTTTAGGAACTCGTTCGGCCTGTTCACCTGGTCATTCAAAAATTTGTTCACCCAGTTGTTCAGGAACTCGTTCGGCCCACTCACCTCGTCATTCAGGAATTCGTTCACATGATCATCAGGAACTCGTTCGGCCTGTTCACCTGGTAGTTTAGGATTTCGTTCACCTTGTTGTTCACGAACTCGTTCAGCTCGTTCACCCCGTCGTTCAGGAATTCATTCACCCGGTCATTCAGGAACTCGTTCAGACCATTCACCTAGTCGTTCAAGAATTCGTTCACCCGACCCGTTCACACGGTCGTTCAGGAATTCGTTCACTTGGTCGTTTAGGAACTCGTTCGGCCCGTCCTGCAGCGACGCCTTGGGTGGTGCGCCCACTGCAGCTCACCTAGGTAGGGTCACCTGCCGAACCCAAATTTCTGTGTTTTGCTTCTTCATCCTGCTGCTTCGGTCAAGAGCCGCCTGCACCTCCCATTTACCTTATTTGTCCACCTTATTCTAGCTCACCCTTCTCCTTGAGCTCGCACTCACTTGTAAACTTGTAACTTGATTATTTCTCATCTTCAAAATATCCTTTACCTATATGCCCATCCAAGGATATAACATGCGTCGGCCAGCTAAGGCCAACCCCTCCACTCAGCCAATTCGCCCATGATTAACGTCGTCTCACCCATGTCGCCACCCTGCTAGGTCCACATGCCCAACTTCACACTGTATAAGCTTAGCGTCGCAATTTTACACACTTAGCCAAATTTTGGTTTTCCGACTCTCTGTTGGCTCGTCATGCTTGTGCCCTAGGCACCCTTAACCAACCACCCTAGCTCGCCACATTTCTCCAACTCATCCTATCGTCACAATGAAACATCGCAACTGGCTCTCACACTCACCGACTCATCGCACGCCCAACTCGTCGCGTTTAACCGAGAGCACACTCACCCAACTCTTCGCACGCCAACCACCGACTCATGGGCCATACACGGTGGGCCACTTTCACACGATTTGTTCATCCATGCTCTCATGGGCTTACCCCTTTTTCCTCCTTGCCTACTTAAAGGATCATGCAATTGCATTAGTCTTGACATCATTGGGCAAAGCAGAGGCATAATAATGATAAAGTTATTAATTGGAGATTTGTTCAACCCTGTTTGCCCCTAGGTTACCTAAAGGACCTTCAACCATGTATGTCCCGACATCATTAGTTAGAGAAGTAGTATAATACTTACTTACCAATAAAACAACCACTCACAAATAACCAATGACCTACAACCATGTATGTCGTGACAACAACATAATAGTTTTTAACCCATGAAATAACCACTCACAAAAGAGCAATAACATAATAGTGTCAGTGTCAAAACACTTACCAATAAAATAACCATTAACAAAATTATTTTTTTTTAACAAATTATTAAAAACTTATAAATACAAAAAGTAAAACACTCCACCCTACTAAGTAAATAATATATTTAAGCACTAATAATAACAATTATATTTATAACGTTATTGTTATTTTAAATACTCTTGGTTAGTTTATGAGAACTAAGTAACTAATAATAACAATTATATTTATAACGTTATTGTTATTTTAAATACTCTTGGTGAGTTTATGAGAACTAAGTATAGAACTTGAAAGATGCTTAACAAACTATAGAGCGATGATGCTCTCACTCTATATTTTTTTTGAATTAAAATCTTAAACTTGATTGTTTAGTATTTAATTTTCAAATAGAGTTTTCTAGGATAATTAATATTTTACAGATTATTTAAAGCTTATGTACTCAACACGAGAAAGGAGAAATACTCCTACATCATGCTTATTACTTATTATTACCAAGTGAAGTGTAATTCTTCTAAATATTATTGGGAATAAATTGATTGCATCGAGAGAATGTATATATATATATACACTCCGATGAAAGAAGATTTATTCACTCGCACTCTTGTATAATTTTTATTAATAACTAAAACGTAACGTGATTTATTTAAATATTATTGAAGGTAATTAAGTGTATTAAAAATATATTTAAATGAAAATTATAATATTTAATTTTATTGGGAATAAGTTGATTATATAGATATATATGAAAAAGATTTATTCGTTTACACTTTTGTGGAGTTATTATTGATAACTAAAATGTAATGTGATTTATTTAAATATTATTGAAAATGTTTAATTATATTAAAAGTAAAATTAAATGAAAAACTATAATATTTAATTATATATATATATATATATATATATATATATATATATATATATATATATATATATTTATGATTTAAGAGCGTTTCAAAATCACTTAAAAATTCCATAGTCAAGACCTTACTAATCCCACATTGATTTCTTTTTGGTATCCATTTGATTTTGAATCTACAACTTTCACTCATGAGTTCTTTAATAAAGCAACTTATTGCATATTGTTATAAGTCTCATGGTAATATTTAACCTTATGTTAGTTTATAAATATATATTTTTAAGATATTTTTATTACAAATTATATTAAGAATATAATGAGTATTTATACAAATATAAATTTTAATATTTTTATTATTGTATTATCTGTATATTTGACCTATTTCACCTTGTTTTGAAATTGAACTTATTAAAAATATTCCTCACAAAAATATTTTCTAATTGAAAAAATTTAAATGAACTTATATTTTGGATGATGAGAACATAGCGTGGTGTGCCATCTAACATTTTCCAATATGTTATATATGGTTTTTTTCCGATATTATGTATATGGTTTTTGTCTTATGCATGAGTTTATACTAGAAGGAAATGAGAAACCCATAAAATTGGGAGAAGGATAATCCCTTATTATCATTGTCCACATATATTGCTTTGGAATCCCCTCACGTTGTGGAGGGTTGGAAGCCAAAGACATTGAAATTTTCTTCTTGAGAATGAAATATGTACATTTTATCTCATTATGAAACAAGGAGTGTGGTAAGCAGTAATAGTCTCTCCCGAGTTTGAAATAAAAGGGTACTATGCAAAAGATGTCTTGTTTCTCGTGGGAGTAGTAGAATAACGTCACCTGAAAATTGAAGAATGAAAAATATTTTTGGCATTAATTTATTATGAAGAATGAAAAATAATTTTCGTTCTTGGACTCTCGTAGATTAAGAAGTCAAATCTACCAATTAGTTTGATCTACTACTTCAAATAGCAAAGCTCAATATCTCAACAACAAAATACATAAAAAAAGCTCAATATCTCTTCAATAGCACCAACAGTAAATTATTTTGACACTCCTAATCCTAAGGATTGGATAAGCTAATGGAAGCATTGAAGGCTGGTATTGGGATCCCATGTGAAATAAGATACATGTACAATGTTGCTCATAGGCTCCATGCCTGGTAGCATTCCTATTTTCTGTCATTGTTATGTACATAATTCTTCCATGGCAGATCTCCACTCTGCATATAAAAGAAGATGGAATGTGCCAAACTGAAAACCCAACAGAATTCCAATATAAATTAAAGATTTTATTAAATTTTATTTAATAAAGAGAGACATATATTAAACATTTTATTAAATTTTATTTAATCAAGTGAGATGTAATGTGCCACTTTCTTAATTTAGATAATGGAATGTGCCAAATGGAAAACCCAGGCGCGGAAACCCCATGCGCATTACACGTGCATGAAACAAACAGAACCCCTCCGCATGGATTACACTTGCATACCCACTAAAGGCAACTAAAGATAAGAATATGAATCAACTGGTTCCAAGTGAATAGTTGTTGCTTGATCTACTTGATAGAAGAAGGCATGAGGAGACATCAAGTTAGTTGCATAATGGATAACTCACTACCAAGTTAGTTACATAATGGATACCTCACTACAGGTGAGATATTGTTAGAGAGTTTGTTTGCTTTCCCTGCTATATGTTTCTTCTATATGCTTATATGTTTTTTCTATATGTTTTTTGTCGAGCACTCGAAAGGTATGCTTTTGACAAACAATTTAGTGGCTTTTCAGTAACATTTGCAACCTTTTCTGCATCATGAACTCAAAGAAATAAAGAATTCTAATAAAACATGTGAGAATCAACATGGAAAGCTTAATCGCTGATAATTGTCATGTTTCTATGCAGGGAAAGGTGGAAACGAAGAGCTGCCGTTCAAAAGGGAAAGACAAAGGAGGAATAAATGCTGTCCCTCTAGAAGGGAACCGGATGCAAACGAGATCGAGCAGATCGAAGCAGAACGACCCAGGAAAGGAAGAAGGGATACCAATTCGGCAGAAAAGGGAAAGAAAAGTAAAAGATTAACAGCTTGGCGAATCCCGAGGGATCGCTGTTTTACTTATTTTGTTACTTAGATATCTCCGTCGTTACTTTTATAAAAAGGAACAGCATCGTTAAGCAAGGGGACTTTTATGTAACTTTCAGTTTCAGACTAAACTTTGATCATCGAGTCTCACTGAGACCTGGTTTACTATACGTTTGTTGATGCGTTAATATAAAAGACTTGGTGTTTATTTCATCTTTGCGTCTGGAGTAATCTAAGGCGGTGTACCATTGGAAGCTAAGGGCTCGGCTCCGAAGGACACTTGCTTTTGTATCATTATAACTTGATTTATGTGTGGTATTCTTATCTTTATTGCTCGGTAATCTGATATGCTTTTCATGTGTTATTCCATGCTCTGTTACGATTAATTCATTAATGGTTCTTTCAGGAAATCCATGTAGTGACTCTGCATTGCATGATTGAATCTTTTCAGAGTTGATTGCATGTTATTAGTTTAAACCAGCTATTTCTATTACAGAGCGTTTGTACTGAATATTACTGTTATTGGATTCATTCGAAATCCCAATTATTTGAATCCGAAAGTAATGTTATTCTATTTGGAAACATAGTCGTATTCTCCTTAATCATCAGATTACTATACTAACGTGTTGCGTGTATGTATGATTGATTCCTGCTGTTCCATAATTCATCAATGAGTGTTGTTCCATAAAGTACATTCCATCCAATTTGCCTTAAGAGAGAAGATTGTTATCGCAGAGTGTGAGTTTGGTTCAATAGAGCAAGTTTGGTTCTGACTTGCGAGACTTAGCTCATTTGATTGCTGTTCCATTTTAGACCTGCTATTCCATTTCCTATTTGCTGTTCCATTTTACTTTTTGTCGTTCCATTTACTTACATTTGCTGCTTTGGTGAGAGAGAAGGTCTAAGGCTGTAGTGAGCCTCAGCAGTCGCTGCCTAGCTCCCAGACCTATGGTCCATGCTCTAATTTCCTTTCCATCAGTTTCTAGAGGGATGGGTTATCGATTCCGCACCCTTGACTGATAAGCTGTCTTGTGTGATTTTATCCTTTTGAAGTAATTTAGTCATAGTCTAGCATCCGTTTACTCTTGTATTTTCTGAACGCTGTACTACTAAGCATTACTCTGACGAATAGCCTCGGATTGAGATACTCTTTGCAATAACAAAACGTTCCCGGATTGACTTGTTAATGTGGGATAACTAGAGGTGAAAGAGACCCTTGTTACAGCTCCACATTTTGGCGCCATTGCCGGGGAAAGAGTATAGCCATTTGTCTTTTACAGAGTAGTGTACGAATCTGGTAGGGGAGAGTTGGATTTTAAAAACAAAAGGCAAGAACCTGCGTACAGAGCATGTAAAAGCCCTGCTCCACCATCCGCTTTCCTAGCAGAATTGTTGGTTGAATAGGATTTAGTAGTTTATTAGAGTGCATGACTAAGCAGAAAAAGCCAGAAAAGAATATCAAACCTCCATTCAAACCCGAAAAAGCCAAAGGGCCGGTGACCCTTGGCCGAACAACCTTCATAGATGAAATGTATAAGAAAACTAAATCTCAGCCATCAGTAGACCCCAGGAAAATCAATTCTAAACAGCCTACTAGCTCCCTTCCGGACACATGATCACCATCTGTAGCCTTCGCTGAAGTGCATAGTCAAACTGAGGAGCAGGACTTTCAAAAAATTGAAAATTCTTCTCCTGAGCTGTTGCAGGAAGGGAATTGCAGTAACCTTTGTGAAGGAGAAGGAGAAACAGGGGAAACGAGGGAACCCAAATCTCCTATTGAAACAGACCAGCCATTAAATAGCCCAGATAAAGGGAGCGCTGCAAAAATCATTATTGGAAGAATTCAATCTCCTCAAACAACAGGGACTTTCATTATTCCAGACAAAGGAAGTGTTATTAAAACAATCCCTGTCAAGGTCGTTCCTTCTCAGCCTAGGAATACCCTCCTAGAAATCCCAGAAGTTTATTGGCATATATTCGATCCCATGGCGCAGAATCAGCCAAATATTCAAACTTCTACATTGCAATATCCTATAGTGGATTCCGCAGCAAATGCGCCCATGAAATCTATCCCTCTCCAACATATCCCCACATTTCACGGTCTCACATCAGAAGATCCAGATGCATTTTTATTCGAATTCGATGTGTTATGCAGGGGGTATGATTACACCACCGATCCCCAGAAATTGAAATTGTTCCCCTCTACCTTGAAGGGGGCTACTTTAAGATGGTTTATGGGCCTAGGTGGTGGGGTCATTAATAATTGAGATCAAATGAAAGAGTCCTTCTTAAAAAAATATCAGGATTATTGTAGGTCTAGAGAATTAAAAGATGAAATATTCCAAATGACAGCTAGACCAAATGAAACATTAGAGGAGTATGTAGAACGTTTTCAGTATAATTTACAAAGATCTCCCTATGCATCACTACCTCTGCCTGATAATGTGTTAAAAACTGCATTGATTAGAGGCATGAAGGAACAGTGGATCGAAACATTAAATATCATGGGAAAAGGGGATATTTATCAAGAGAATTTTGCTGACATCATTGATTTATGTATCAGGAGTTCGAGAGGCAGCACAAGGATACAAAAGATCACCTTACTGAAAGTTGCCCCTCACTTCCGGGATTGAAGGCAGTATATAAGGAAGCGGAAGAAGAGCTAGAATCAGCATACTCCATTAACCAGTGTCGCAAATGGAAACCAAGGCAATCTGGTATGTTTATAGACCCAACTTCTTCTTTCCAGCCTCCACAGTATAATGCTCAGCAATATAGTATGTGGCAAAACCAATCTCAACCCCCATTTTCGAACTGGTCACCACAGTCGTTTCCTTCTCCAAATCCGGGGATGAATCAGACAAGCCAATTTGGTTGGCCGAATTTTCCTTACGCCCCACCATATTGGCAGAATAACCCATATCCTCCACAATGGACTCCCCCTATTTCACAAGGTTCACCCTGGCAGACAAACTGGCCAAAATCGACATATCAGCCAGCATGAACTATTCCGCTCCCTCAACCGACTCTGCCAGCTTTACAACAAAACCCCCAGTCTAATCTGAGACCGCAACTCCCAACCCAACCCAATCCCAATCCAAATAATAGACCAGTCCAATCCCTCCAAATCATGGAATCATCAGAAATCAGACCTGACCTGAGGGAGTGCAATGATCTTCAGTTAAGATCTGGATGTATAATAGAAACGGAGGGAGATAAAACAGTTCACATTGAAGATCAGTTACCAACAGAATAGTCGTTACAACAAGAGGGTGTAAATAAGGAGCAGACCCATCCTCAAGCAAGTACATCCTCTCCTCCATTCCCAGAACGATTAGTTATACCACGACCTATACAATATCCAGACTTTGACATTCTGGGAGAGTTACAAAATCTGTACATAAGAATTCCATTCCTCCAAGCCATTCAAGACATCCCTATATACGCAAAAACTATAAAAGAATTGTGCATAAAAAAATCAAGGAGGAATGCAACCACTAACCCAAGAGTCCAAGTAGTCGGTACTTTATCTGACCTGTTATCAGGAAAAGAGACACCCATTAAATATGAAGATCCGGGAAATCCAATCGTAACTGTTCAAATCTATGGTCAGACCCTGACTAATGCTTTAGTTGATCTAGGAGCTGCAATTAATATTTTGACAACCTCTACTTGCCAAAAGCTCGACATTACATCGGTAGAACCTACTTCTACTTTGTTAGAATTGGCCGACCGATCTGTAGTTCGACCGGAAGGTACTCTATACGATGTCATGGTCTCTGTAGATTCATTGGAATAGCCAACCGATTTCTTGATAATTAATCCAAAAACCCGACTGGATGGACACCCGCTAATTTTAGGTAGACCTTGGCTTGCTACTGCCGATGCTTACATTGGTTGCCGACAGGGAAATATGACTATAACTAGAGGACCATATATTAAAAATCTAGTTCTATACCCTCCAGCACAACCAAGTCTTACAATGATAAAAACTAACCAGCGCCCTGTGTCATACCTTACTGACAATATCAGATCCCCATTGACTGTACAGAAGGCTCTAGACTTTAAAGACCAAACAGAAGACGATGCCATCAATAATTTCATTAGTCAAATTGAATCTAGATCTCACACACAGTGTTTCATGATAGAAGCAGCATTCGATAGGGAACTAGAAGAAGATCCTTTGAAAGATGTGCATGATCAAACAATACCTGTGACTTCTGTTGCCAACAGTAAAGTAGTCGAAATTGAACCGGAAAAGACTCTAAATATCAATGCCAACCTTACACCGGACCAAGAAATAAAGCTCATCCATCTGTTACGGAAGTATCAAGAAGCATTTGCGTGGGATTACCCTGATATGAAAGGGATTGATCCCCAATTGTGCACCCACCATATTTATATAGAAAAAGATGCAAGACCTGTTCGTCAACCGCAAAGAAGACTCCACCCTCATCTAAAAGATGTTGTAAAAGCTGAACTTCAGAAACTTTTAGATGTTAATTTTATCTATCCTATTTCTGATAGTAATTGGGTCTCTCCGCTTGTGGTGGTACCCAAGAAGAATGGGAAATGGAGGATTTGTGTGGATTACAGGGAGTTAAACAAAGCCACACAAAAAGATCACTTCCCTCTCCCATTCATAGATCAATTATTGGACACTTTAGCAGGAAAGAAATTCTTTTCTTTCCTGGATGGCTTCAGTCGATATAATCAGATTCAGATTGCCCCTGAAGACCAGGATAAAACTACTTTTACTTGTCCTTGGGGAACGTTTACCTATCGAGTTCTACCCTTTGGCCTATGTAATGCTCCTGCCACATTCCAAAGGGCTGTCCTTAGCATCTTTACAGATTTAATAAATGATGGACTGGAAGTGTACATGGATGACTTTACACCATATGGAGATGATTTTGATCCAGCTTTAGACACTCTAGAAAAAGTCCTACAACGTTGCAGTGCTACCAGGCTTTGCTTAAGCCATGAAAAATGTTATATGATGATGACTGAAGGGCTCATTCTAGGACACTATGTTTTAGCAGCTGGCATTCAGGTAGATCCGGCCAAAATTCAAATACTTTTGCTTATCCCCACCCCCACTACTCAAACAGAGGTACGCAACTTTCTTGGATTTTCTGGGTATTATAGACGATTTATAGCACATTATTCACACATTGCTGCACCTCTATATGCACTAACTGGTAATGTTGATTTCTTGTGAACAGAAAAATGCGACCGTGCTCTCAAGGAATTAAAGAAGCTTGTATCAACAGCTCTAGTCCTTCGAGGACCAAACTGGAATTTACCATTCCAAATCTCATCTGATGCCTCAGATACAACAATCGGTGCAGTCCTTGGGCAGGAAGAGGATAAAAAACCATATGCTATCTATTATATCAGCAAAAATTTATCCCCTGCTGAATTAAATTACACTGTCACTGAAAAAGAATTCTTGGCTGTAATACATGCTGTCAATAAGTTTAGACATTATATCACAGGCTATCCCATTATTTTATATACAGATCATTCTGCTATCAAATATTTAGCAAATAAGCCTGTCACAAATGCTAGAATAACTAGATGGTTGATTTTATTGCAGGAGTTCGATATCACAATCAAGGATCGACCTGGCAAGGAAAACCCTGTAGCTGATTTTCTCTCACGAATACCAAAATCAATTGAAGCAGCAGCAGTGGAAGATCAATTTCCTGATGAGCACCTGTTTGCTGTTGCTGTTCAAACACCCTGGTATGATGATGTTGCCAATTATCTTGCAGTAGGTAAGCTACCAAAACACTTAACCCCTAATGAACGTAAGTAGATTGTTCAGAAGAGTACTCGATTTTCGTGGATTGGGGGCTATTTGTTCCACACAGGGGCAGACATGCAAATTAGGAGATGTATTCGAGAAGATGAAATTTTCGACATCTTAAAAGCCTGTCATGACGGACCATGTGGGGGACACTTTGCTGAACGAAGAACAACATATAAAGTATTGCAGACAGGATACTACTGGCCTACAATTTTCAAAGATGCGAAGAAATTTGTCCAAGCCTGTGACAGCTGCCAGCGAGCAGGACGACCTGGTCAAGCCGACGAAATGCCTCTGAGGCCACAATTAGTCATTGAACCATTTGAACGATGGGCTCTTGATTTCGTTGGACCCATCAACCCATCATCAAATCAGAGAACATATATCTTGGTGGCGACAGAATATGTCACCAAATGGGTTGAGGCCGAAGCATTGCCTAGAGCTACAGAAGATTCTGTAATACAGTTCCTGTTCCATTTGTTTGTACATTATGGCCTTCCGAGAGAAATAATTACAGATGGAGGACCACAATTTTCCGGAAGCAAATGAGCTGCAACACTTAACAATTATCACGTCCAGCATAAAATTACTACCCCATATCATCCGCAGGCGAATGGCCAAGTAGAAAGTAGCAATAAGGTAATAGAATCAATTTTAACAAAAACCATTGCTTCACATAGGCATGATTGGGCCGCCCGATTACCCGAAGCACTGTGGGCTTATAGAACCACATGGAGAAGTACCACCGATTATTCACCTTATCAATTAGTGTTTGGAAAACAACCTATTTTCCCCATAGAATTCAAAATCCAAATGTTACGAACCGCACAGGAAGTTGGCCTAGATCTAAGTGAGGCACAAATTAATCGATTACAGCAGATTAATGAATTGGATGAAATCAGGCTCTCTGCATTACAGAATACAACACTTATTCAACAACAGCGAGCTAAATGGCATGATGCACTTATCAAGAACAAAGTCTTTCACGAAGGAGATTGGGCTCTGTCATATGACTCTCAGTTTCAGGACATCCCGGGGAAACTTCAGACTCGTTGGTTGGGACCATACGAAATCCAGAAAGTACATGATAATGGGACCCTCACTCTGATCACAATCGACGGTTCTGGATATGCATTCAAGGTAAATGGCCACCGAGTTCGTCTCTATCGCAAGCCACTCACTCGGGAATCCTTCTGTCAACAGCTATGTCAAGACACTGATATGAAAATTTTAGGAGAGGAAGCAAAATCTTCCTCACCTATAATTCAGTAAGGAATTCATTTTTTTCTATAACTTGTACATAAGTTTTTTGTATATATGTTTTCTTAACATTTTCATTGATCTTTCTCTTTTTTTCAAAATTTTGATTTTTGCATTCTGCGTGTCTTTGCTGTTCCTTTTCCAAAAGGAACAGCATTTGCGTGTTTCTGCTGTTCCTTTTCAAAAGGAACAACATTTGTGATTTTCTGCTGTTCCTTTTCAAAAGGAACAACATTTGTGATTTTCTGTTGTTCCTTTTCAAAAGGAACAACATTTGTGATTTTCTGCTGTTCCTTTTCAAAAGGAACAACATTTGTGATTTTCTGCTGTTCCTTTTCAAAAGGAACAACATTCGTGATTTCCTGCTGTTCCTTTTCAAAAGGAACAACATTCGTGAATTCCTGCTATTCCCTTTCAAAAAGGAACAACATTTTTGCTCTTCTACTGTTCCTTTTCCAAAGGAACATCATTCTTTTTGTTGATTATTTTTGCTGTTCCTTTTTCAAAAGGAACACCATCGGCATGTTTTTGCTCTCTTTGATGATTTATATTGAGGATGCTTTTCGCCCATGTTCTCTCCAGTCTTTAAGATACAGCTATGCACTTATGCAATGAACATAAATCATGACATACCGAAGTCAGTGGATCATAAATCGCTATCTTTATAAGGCCTAGTATTGATAAGAGGACAAGAGGAGGGACACACTTACTTCTCATCTTTGTTGTCATTGTCTTATCACCTTTGCTCTGGTTGGTTATCCTTATCATGACGATCTCCCTAAAAATTCTTTGAATATTACTTAGGAATAAGAGCAGAGAATTTATATCTTCCTATTGGGATGATAAGACTTCTTCCACCATTCCCACTCTTAAGGAGTGCTGAACCACCCTTATGTGTAAATAAATAAGAAAAAGTGCTTTGAAAAAAAAAAAAAAAAAAAAAGGTAAATATGGATTATCAATTGTCAAATGCAGGATAGGGGGTCTCATCAAGAGCCAGCCTACCATGATCATAAGGATGGAAGCGAAGTGGCATTCCCATTATGGCCACCACACCACGGATATGGTCCAAAAGGTACACTAAATAAACAGACCTTGGAACAGGGGGTCTCATCACGAGCCGGCCTGCCCACATTTCGCACCTTCCTTGTGAATGGCATTATGGCTACCTAGTTACCAAGCCAGCATAATGGCCTACATTTTGACAAAATACTTTTCAAAATACACACAAAGGATCATGGTTCTGGGGGTGAAATAAACAACTCTGCCAAGGTTATGAACACCTGCCGGCAGCAGAGCTCTGTTAATGGTATTGAAGTCGTAATGGTTACACCAATAGGTATGATATCAATACTTCTTTGTCTCTTATATCCTATGAATAAATCATATTTTATGTCCCGATGTATACATCGCATGAACACTCATTACCACCAATCATGGCAAAGGAACTGACAACGACCGCTGGAGATTTCGTACGATTGATAGACGTCCCATCCCCCGCCCTCGCATCATATCACGCAGGCTCTTATGTAAAACGCGATCCACCTTTTTGCCTCGATTTCGGTATTTCGTTGTCTATCTAAAACATGGCATAATTTCATATGTTGGTCCTTTATGACTTGGTTACAGAATGGCTGCTGCTCCTCTTCTTGACGGCTGGGACAGCCTATCATATTGCGGGGGGGAAGGTAACCTCATTACTCCACGAATTACGTGTCAACACACCATTCGGGGAAGATAGTGTACGAAGGTATGGCATGGTTTAACGGCATGATAATTCTATTTTTACGAAAGTTGCCGTCCACAATCCATTTTTTGCATACTCTGTGTTTTTTTTTTTTTTTCCCAAAACCTTGCAACGATCACCCTTTCTGCGCCTCAAACAGCATAGGCAGTTGCTGTTCCATTGGGAATTCTTAGTGGAACGATGGGGGGAAAGGCAATCCGAAGCGAACCTCAGAAGTTGACAGTCTCCGATGCTGCCCGGGAGATCCTGGAAAAGGCAGGGTGGCTGAATTATTTCAGTCGCCTACAAGAATCGAATGAAACAGTGGCGTTGGAGTTTCTACAAAACCTGCAGGAGAAATACTCCATAGTAAGAGGGAGGTGGATAGCGGTCACTGACGATATAATTGCAGAAGTCTCGGGACTACCAGCCGCCGGACTTGTATAGACGCTGAGGAAAGAAAGATTACAAAAGATTATGGAGATTTTCCAGGACGAAGGCCAAAGCTTGACAGTTAGGGGAAGGGAGTTCTGCCAGCAACGTTAGGAGAACCCTGGACCGAATTAGCAAAGATAGTGCAGAGCTACATCACTTGTGAAGGAAGGAAAGATGTGGTAAGACCACATCATCTTAAACTCTTAGCTGTTTTGAAAGAGAAATGTTCTGTAAATCTGCCTACACTTCTAAATTCATTATTGCATGATGCGGCCCGAAGCCTGAAAAAGGCACAACACGTAGAATCAATTGTTAGCCACCATGCATTGACTCGATCGATAGTGAGCCATAGTCTCACTCAACAGTAGAGCAGCTGGGAGGTGCTCATTGCAATGATCGAGGGGGGATTGGCAGCACCATCCCCAAAACCTAAACATTCCTCTAGCACACCAGAACGACCAGAAAAACGTAGAGAATTGGCAGCAGAAAAACATGTTGCTCCAAAACATAAACATTCTTCAAGCACACCGGAACGATTAGAAAAATACAGAGAGTTGGTAGCAGAAAAACATGTTGCTAGTACACCCGAACAACCTGAGAGACCAAGGAAATCAGCCCGGCTAGCCCGGATACGAGGGAGGCTGGAAATGATCCAGGAGAGCACCAACCAGCCAATCGAGATTACGGACGAACCTCCAGAACCAGAAGGAGGACCTTCCGAAGAAAATGCTGAAAAATCTGGGGGCGAGGCTGAGCAGCATGGAGAAGGAGTCGAGGAGGGAGATGAGCATTCCGAAACAGAAACAGAAGCTGAACACTCCAAGGCAGTCACTGAGCAGTCCAATCAAGAGGAGGAAGTAGGACAGCCGAAGGGCAGCCCGCCGCGAAACCCTGTGGGTGAAGACGAATTGGCTGTAATCCTGGCCAATATGGGGGAGTATGGCCAACCCTCCAGCCCAGCAGGCCTCCCTGACGGACCTCTGGAGGAAGACACACCTGAGAAATCACATGCAGAAAAGGTAGGAGAAGAAAACCTGCCCATTCATGATGAGAAAATAAGGGACACCAATCGAGAACAATCTGTTCCCAAGACACTAGAAGGAATTCTAGACGGAGTAGGAGTAGATTCAAGGGCCAGTCATGAGCCCTCTGCTGAGGCAATAGAAATCAAGGAATTAAGGAGGAAATAGCATAGGTTGTTGAACACTATAGCCCAGCTCTGACAGCAAATTTGGATTCTGAAAGCCAACCTGAGGATACGAAGAACCACAAGGAAAAGAAAAAGGGCCACTGCAGAAAAATCCCGTAGGACAAGAAGACGAAGGAATTATAGCCGCCCTGTTGGTAAAAACCCCGCTGGAAGACCTACTGCCATTCCAAATGACATTGAAGAATAGACCGTTGTTCCAAATGACATTGAAGAATAGACTGTTGTTCCAAATGACGTTGAAGAACAGACTGTTGTTCCAAATGATACTGAAGAACAGACTGCCGTTCCAATTGAGGCAGAGGAACAAGATGATGTTCCATTAACAGGGGGACCACAGCAACCTTTCATTCGTGTTAAGAAAGAAAAGGAGAATAAGGAGATCCAAACAGAGGCACCACCCTCAGGGGTAATTCGGGTTCTGAACTCCAAACAGCATAACAAAAAGGTTCAGGTAAAACTCCCGGCCTCTACGGCTCTATGGAAAAAGGATCCGAAAACAAGAACCTTGCACAAGATGATGAAGCAAGCTCAGCAAGAAGCTGAACAGCTGAGAGAACAAACAGTCCCCCGGGAGAAATATGAAGAGTTACAACAGCAACTTCGGGATATTAGTCAGTCCGAGAGCCAGGCCTTCGAAGGATGGCAAAAGGAGCAAGAAAAGGTTGCCAAGGTAACTCATCGATTAGATATTGTTATTAGGCAGATGGACACTGTGTGTTCTTTGTATAATGACGTTCTAACCTGTAGGGCCCCTGCTAAAAACTATGCTTTATTTTTGCTTGAACGATATTTATGATTAAAGATAAAAGCTGTTAGGGCAGGTGCCCCTATACAAATCGATACTGTTAATGATTTCATAGATTGTTGCAAGCATTATGGAGTTAAGGTTCAAAGATTATTATGTGAATTTTACTTGCACAACCTCGTGCTAGACCAGGAAACTGACTTAAATCCTGGCCCTTTTGTTGGGGACATACAATTGCAAGCCTTCGTTTCATTCGGGGTTAATCAGCTGAAATGGCTCAGAGCTTATAACACTTTTCAGAGACAGGAAAACAGCCTAGACTTGTGGGTGAGAGCCGAGCCTAGAGACCCAATGCTGTTATGGAGAGTGCATAGGAACCTTATGAGAACCCCGGGTGTCATGGAGACATTAGGACCCATGCACGAGGACCTAATCCGACACAGTCTGGAATATTTTCTGACTATTAAAGACCTCGCCATCGATGCTGAAAAATTCCGATACCGGATTTCTAGCCCAAACATCCAGCTCAGGGAACCATTCAAATACGAAAATTTTGAGCTGGCTGCCAGCCAATTGAACCTTTATGGCGAGCGTATTTTGCAAGCAGTGCCATCCTGGTTAGGGTATCGATTTCGTAGTCCAATCATTTGGCACCCTGCACCCGGATATCAGGCCTTGTATGAAATGCCTGAAGGTCAAACAAATCAGTTCTTTGATGATCTAGTTGTTCATCACGGTTGTAGGCCTCCACACGAGGTTCCCTCTCCGGCCTATTCTCTTACTGTCTTGCATGTTAACTATAATGTTTTCATGAGGGCATGAAACAGGGTAAGCAGGGGGGTGTGTGCAGCACTCGAAAGGTATGCTTTTGACAAACAATTTAGTGGCTTTTCAGTAACATTTGTAACCTTTTCTGCATCATGAACTCAAAGAAATAAAGAATTCTAATAAAACGTGTGAGAATCAACATGGAAAGCTTAATCGCTGATAATTGTCATTTTTCTATGCAGGGAAAGGTGGAAACGAAGAGCTGCCATTCAAAAGGGAAAGACAAAGGAGGAATAACTGCTGTCCCTCTAGAAGGGAACCAGATGCAAACGAGATCGAGCAGATCGAAGCAGAACGACCCAGGAAAGGAAGAAGGGATACCAATTCAGCGGAAAAGGGAAAGAAAAGTAAAAGATTAACAGCTTGGCGAATCCCTCAGGATCTTTGATCCTGAGGGATCTCTGTTTTACTTATTTTGCTACCTAGATATCTCCACCGTTACTTTTATAAAAAGGAACAACATCGTTAAGCAAGGGGACTTTTATGTAACTTTCAGTTTCAAACTAAACTTTGATCATCGAGTCTCACTGAGACCTGGTTTACTGTACATTTGTTGATGCGTTAATATAAAAGACTTGGTGTTTATTTCATCTTTGCGTCTAGAGTAATCTAAGGTGGTGTACCATTGGAAGCTAAGGACCCAGCTCCGAAGGACACTTGCTTTTGTATCATTATAACTTGATTTCTGTGTGGTTTGCTTATCTTTATTGCTCGGTAATCTGATATGCTTTTCATGTGTTGTTCCATGCTCTGCTACGATTAATTCATTAATGGTTCTTTCAGGAAATCCATGTAGTGACTCTGCATTGCATGATTGAATCTTTTCAGTGTTGATTGCATGTTATTAGTTTAAACCAGCTATTTCTGTTACAGAGCATTTGTACTGAATATTACTGTTATTGGATTCATTCGAAATCCCGATTGTTTGAATCCGAAAGTAATGTTATTCTATTTGGAAACATAGTCGTATTCTCCTTAATCATCAGATTACTATACTAACGTGTTGTGTGTATGTATGATTGATTCCTGCTGTTCCATAATTCATCAATGAGTGTCGTTCCATAAAGTACATTCCATCCAATTTGCCTTAAGAGAGAAGATTGTTATCGCAGAGTGTGAGTTTGGTTCAATAGAGCAAGTTTGGTTCTGACTCGCGAGACTTAGTTCATTTGATTACTGTTTCATTTACTATTGTTCCATTTTAGACCTGTTGTTCCATTTCCTATTTGATGTTCCATTTTACTTTCTGTCGTTCCATTTACTTGCATTTGCTGCTTTGGTGAGAGAGAAGGTCTAAGGCTGTAGTGAGCATCAGCAGTCGCTGCCTAGCTCCCAGACCTATGGTCCATGCTCTAATTTCCTTTCCATCAGTTTCTAGAGGGATGGGTTATTGCTTCCGCACCCTTGACTGATAAGCTGTCTTGTGTGATTTTATCCTTTTGAAGTAATTTAGTCATAGTCTAGCATCCATTTACTCTTGTATTTTCTGAACGCTGTACTACTAAGCATTACTCTGACGAATAGCCTCTGATTGAGATACTCTTTGCAATAACAAAATGTTCCGGGATTGACTTGTTAATGTGGGATAATTAGAGGTGAAAGAGACCCTTGTTACAGCTCCACATTTTTATGCTACCAAAGGAACCACACAGGAGAGAGGATGAATAACAATGATTTGGGTGAAAGAAGTTAGACAATTATAGTAGTGTGAGACTCTCGGATCTTTGTTAAACCATCGTATTTGAGGAGTTAAGAATTCATTAGAAATTATCAGTCAGAAGAGGAGTTAAGAATTCATTGAGAACTCTCGGTCAAAGATGGAGCAGATCTAAATATGGTGTGAAAAGTCCCATGCTCTAATATTTCCTTCGGTTGTTGTTCTTTCCTTCGGTTCCCATTTTAGTCACAGGGGCCTAGTCTTGCCTTTAGAGAATTAGTGGATTTAGAGGACTAAAAGAATCTTGGGTTGCAGGTTCATTTCTCTAGTTGTTGCAGTTCAGTTTTCTGGTTACAGGTTACAAATTCAGGGGACAAATTTTGAGACAAGTAATAACTTATACGTTTCCTTTCTCATTTATTTTAAGCTTGTTTCTTATCTATTTTAAGCTTGCTTGATATATTTTAAGCTTTAAGTTTTTCTATTTGTTTAGAATTTTGTTTCAATTGTGCTTTTCTTTCTTAATCCTTTCTTAATCCCGTAAGACCACCCATGCCTATCCTATTCAGAAGCACATGAAAATTAACACACAATCAATCACTACCAGAGCGTAAGCCCACATTGTTTACAATAAATTTATAAGATATAAATTAAATTTAAAATGAAAACAATTATCCAAACTTTACAATATTACTTGTACTTACTACTTACTGTTTACAATCATCCAAACTTTATAATCTTACTAGTACTTACTACTTATTGTTTACAATCTTACTGTTACTTGCTAGTTATGAATATTATTGTTAATGGCCATGAAACATATAGTATTCTCACTTAGTAAATAATTAATGGTAAAGATGTATAAAAGAATAATTAATGGCAAAGATGTATAAAAGAAGAAGAAGAGATACAATTCACATATAGTAAGTTATTGATAGTCAGTTATTACCTTGGCATCTCAATATCAATATTTGTACCAAGTTTACTCATATTACTTGGATTTACAAAATTTCTTTTGAAAATCTTGTACATAAATAAAATGAACTAACTTATATTTCTTCACACTTTTGAATTTATAATAAATAGCCATATTCTATATTGAATTGAATCTGTTCGCTGCACTGAAAATACGCATTGATATTGCCAATGAACATCAAATTTACAATGATTTTGTTGTTTGAATGTTTGGCTATGACATGGATTACCACAAGAAGAAATCAATGAGTTTCTAACTTGCTTAAAGTTCAAGTTAATAAACAAGACCAACTGTAGGACAACCGAGAAAGATCAGCTACAAGAAAACCAAGAAAGACCAGCAAGCAAGAAGGGAGACAAGACCTAAAAGGAAATGAGAAAGCTTGATTTTATGCAGAAACTTGATGCAAACCATTGTATCTCTCCTTTACTGGATCTCAAAGCCAAAGTGCAAGCAACAATGTTTGTTGGAGAGGATTTTAATCATCAGGCGACCATTCAAACAAACAACATACATTCCAGCTGGTTCATTCACTTATTGTTCGCTTGTTGTTTCGTTCATGTAATTGGTGTAGCTTTCCATCCTCATAGAAACTACACTAAGGATGAAACATTAGCTCAATCTAGAAGGAAGAATCTAGTCATACTTCTTTTCTTCTACAGTTCAAGTATGGAAGCTTTCATTTGGTTTAGGGAATAGAAGCTTATGAACCAGCCAAGATAGCATTTCTGACTTTAGAACAAGGGAGAAAGAGCGGGAAGGAAGGCTACCTCAAAGCCAGAGGCCAACCATTGTATCTATCCTTTGTTGGCTCTCAAAGCCAAAGTGCGGGCAATAATTTTTACTAGCCCTCAATGCCAAAGTGCAGGCAATAATTTTTGTGGCCCTCAACGTCAAAGTGTGAGCAACAAAGTCCTAGGAGGTGGTGAAGAAATGGTGAATGAGAGAACCCAATTTCCTAGATGACTCAGCATAGCTTGCTGCGCTATGGAAGGATGGCTCCAAAACTTCCTACGCTCCTTCCTACGCTCTCAAGTAGGTTTGGAAATTTCTAGGAGCGTAGATTTGGATATTCACTTGAGTAATGAGCATTTCATAAGGTTTTTCTTACAATGCCACAGAAGTAAGGCGCCAGAGTTGTATGCAAATAGATAGCCATGTGGAAAGGGCTAGATAGCCATGTGGAAGGGCCTTGGAAGGACATCCTTTACTACATTAACCTTAGATATAATGAAATTGGCTGCCTTACTAAAAACGTTTTGGATAAAAAATATTTGCACAATAGAGGTTTGGATATTGGAAAAATTCTGTATTAGAAAAATTTTCCACGATCAGACTTACGATAAAATAAGGTTTCCCCCAACATAAAAGTTAAAAAAAAGTTACATGAGTTTTCAAAACTTTGGATAAAATTTGGTTCGATATGTAAGGTTTCCTTGGGATAAGTGAAGGGTCCAATAAGATGTCTAAATCAAAAATTTTGATGAAATTTTGGTGAGTGGAAATTAGAACTTGAAAGTTTGGGTAAATTTTAGTAGAGCTGAGGAGTTTTTGGTCAAAAAACTGATTAATGGCTGGTCGACACTCTAGTGATCGCTAGAGTCCCTGGATGCCGAAGGCATGGACTAATAACATAGTCTCATGAAATTAAGACGTTTGATTCCAATAAGGAGTCGGTCCTTAGGATTGGAAGCCAAAGGTATTGGGATTTCATCTTGAGAATGGAAGGTGGACATTTCAACTCATTTAAAGAATTAAAGAATTAATCAAACTGACACCTCTTACTTCAAAATGAATTTCATACACTAACGAGTTAAAAGCAAGATCCTTCAAGAACATAAAAATAGATAGGCATGATAGGCATGAAGCAACATGTACATTAACTACATAATTTTATTCTAATAATATTTGTAATGTGATTTTCACTTTAAATTAATTTCCTTTTACTTTCTTATATATATATATAATACACATTAATGTAAATTCATTTAATTTTGAGATTTTTAAAATATCAATATGTTTGGATTCCTATTAATTTTTAGATTTTATTCTATGCTTAATTTACCTATAATTAAATCTAAATCTATGGTAGTATTTAAAACCTAGCTCTATTTTACTAATGTAAAAATCACAATCACTACAATTTAGTTTAGTTAGGAATATGTCAAATTTGAGTGATTTTTATTTAATTTCTAATATTAAATATTGAAAATATTACGAAATATTTGTAGATATGGTACCATTGACTAGTTTATGATATGAAGAAAGATTCGATGGGGCAGTAAACTTTAGTTCCTGGAAGGAGCGAATTACCATGATTCTGAAGATGAATGGTTTGCAGGATATTATAAGCTGAGAAATTCAAGTTCCTTCAAATACAAACCTTGTAGTGGAACATAAGGTCAAAGATATGAAAGCAAGTTACATAATTTTTATTATTGTGAGGGCCCACATAATTCCTCACAAATTAGGGAAGGACACTAAACAAGAAATATGGGTAGCTCTAACTAGTCTTTATCATATTTCAAATGAAAACAGAAAAATGGTGTTTCAAGAGAGAATAAACAACATCAAAATGAACATATATGGGAGCATGACATCTTACCTCACAATGATCCAATAGACTTGTAATGAGCTTGTAGTTGTTGGGGAGACTGTGAATGATTGGAGTCGGTGAAAGTTCCTGTGAAGGCAAGCATTAAGCACTAGACCACATTTGTCGATGGGATCCTTGCTAGGAAACAACTTCTTGATTAGAGACCATTGTGGGATGACTTCATCTAGAAGGAAACCTAGGAGAAATCATTGACCAGAGGAAGAAAAATGGTGTTGAGGAAAAAGATGAACTTTCTCTTTCTACACAAGAAAAAAGGGAAAATTGAAGGCAAAGCAGAACTATAGTGGAGGGGAATATTCACAGAACAAAAAGGAAAATGACATGATCAAATCTGAATGATTTTCTTCTCACAAGTTTGATCATTTTTCCAATCAGTGTACAAACAAGAAGAAGGGAATGGGAAACACTACTAAAATAGCTAATGCACAAATGGAGGAGATGGATGAGAAGTTTGAGAAAACACTCACCTTAGTGTCTTTTCCTTTTGGAATCATCATGGGAAGTGTTCGGTTTGTGGATAGTGGAGAATCTCACTATATGATAGGACCTCAAAATGTCTTAACGAACATGAATAGGGGAGCCAAGGATGTACATGTAGAATTGGTAATAAGGTCGTGTATGCAATACAAGGCACTAAGAGTATTTAATTTTAGATGAAATAAGGTGGCATCATGGAGGTGAATGGAGTATTACATGTACTAGAGGTGAAGAAAAATATCCTTTCAGTTTTGACCATAGAAGGTAGAGGATTAGAGGTTAGCTTTACATCAAGTGAACTGATTTGGACAAAAGGGATTGATCTCATAAATAAGTGGTTGAATGGGATAAGGGATAGGGCTCCCTCTCTATTGGGATGACATATGTTGAAGGCTCTCATACATGTGAGTGACAGCTAGAGTGAGATTTTTCATAAGAGGATGGGACACCTACATTACAGGGATCTCCCTATGTTGTAGAGCAAGGTTATTGGTTTTCCAAAGATTATGGTGGGGTAGGATGTAGTGTGCAAAGGTTTCACACCATGGAAAGTTGCAGGGGATAAGATTCACAATTGGGATAATTTTAAATTATTTTTCTAAAAAAAAAAAATTAAATTTCCATTTTTTCTAATAATTATTCACCGAAATTTTATAGTGTCAAATTATTTTACCTTTCAAATTGCCAAAATTTTATAGAGACTATTTTTTTTGCAATTTGTCTGATTTCTCCATAGATTACATTCTGCTTGACCTGTGGCTTGATAAATTATGACCCAGGGGCATGTAAGTCGTCAAAATCACCAGAGGATCGCACTCGATCTAAGCCACACCAACTGTTAACATGGATAGTTTTTTTCCCACAAAGTTTGGAATCAATGACCTTCACATCACAGAGTGACTTAACAATACACCCCATCACCATCTATTTTATGCCCCGTGGGCATAATTTTATAGAGATGATTAGAAAACATTAGAAATTTTAATAATTCCACAAAAATAACTCCAAACAAATTATAGTTTGGATATTAGGGACTAACAATATATGCCACAGTTTCTAAAATTTAAGATAAATTTTCATCCTTAAAATTTTCCCAGTGGACACTTGGAAAGTAGAAAGAATTTTTGTATCCCCACAGCAAGAGAAGGTCTAAGGGAGTGCTACACTTGGTGCACTCTAATAGTTTTGGTCCTATGTCAAAGACATCAATCACAACGTCATTATATTTTGTGACATTCATACATGATTATTCTAGAACAGTTGGATCTACTTCCTGAAGACCAATGATAAGGTCTTTGATTGATTTCAATAGTTCAAAGATCTTATGTTGAACTAGACTAGGAAGAATATTAAGGTGTTGAGAATGGATAATGGGGGAAGGTATCCCTCCAATGAGTTTTGATATTTTTCAGGTTAGTATGAATTAAGAAGGAGGTCACAGTACCATACAACCCTCCATAGAATGGGGTTTTCGAGAGGCAGAACATGACCATCATAGAGGCAGCAAGGGAAATGATCTATGATAAGGAATTGTCTATGTTTTTTAGGAAGTGGCATGAAATACAATTATGTATGTGTAGAACAAGAGTCCTCATAGGATATTCGAGGAGGTGACACTTGAGGAGTTATTTATAGGAGTGAAAGCATATGTGATCCATTTATGCATATTTTTTAGTCTAGTTGATGTCCACATTCCCAGAAATAAAAGGACTACGCTAGAGCCTTTATTAGAAAGGGGTGTATTTATGGGCTAGAATTAGGTCCCAAAGGCATACTAAGTCTATATTTGAGGATAGACAAAAGTGATATTGAGTCAGGATGTTAGATTTGATGAGGGAAATACCCTTAGGAGATCTCATGAGAAAGATACAATAAAGATAGAGAATCAAGAGTGAGAAGCTTCTAAGGCTAAATAATGAACAACAACACTATCGACAAGCACATAATACACATATCTAGAGGATGCATCAAGTATTCATTAGAGAACTACCAGGAGGAGGTTGAGATGGGCTAAGAAGACCTTCAAAGATGTTAAGGAGCATGTGGAGGCTCCTGACAACATTTTTTAGGTACAGTAGATCACCTACCATATTTTCTAATTATTTGTTGTTGTTGAGTACTATTAGTGAGTTTGAGCCTTCCACTCTTGAGTAGGCCATAAATGAGGATGTCTAAAACGATGCCGTGGCTGAAGAGTATGGCTCCATCATGGGAAATGATGTATGGGACATAGTTCCAAGACTAGAGGGATAATCTATGTTCGTTTCTCTATGTATCTATAAGATTAAGCCTGTAGCTGGAACCTTTATCAATAAGTATAAAGAAGGGTCCATTAGATAAGTTATGGCCATTGCTTCAGTGATAGGTTAGAGGATACATTAGATGGATGTGAATATGCCTTTCCTCAATGGAATGACTGAGGAGGAGTTGTATATTAAGTAGTCTCAAGGATTTGAGATGTATGGGAGAGACTCCATGTTTCTAGGTTGAAGAAGACCCTTTATGGGTTAAACCAAGCTTTGTGCACATGGGATTCTAGGATTGGTAGATATCTTGGTTTGGGCTTTGCCAAGAGTGAGGCATATCTCAACTTGTTCTATGTACTTATTGAAGGCAAGATTCTCATCTTGGTAATTTATGTGAACGATATCTTCTTGACAAGATTGAGTGAGATCATAGGGATGTACAAGGATGACCTTGATTCCAAGTTTCATATGAAGGAGATCATCTTGATGCACTTCCTTTTTGGATTTGAGGTGTGGAAATATCTAGATATTCCTTAGGAAGGTATGTAGTTGAGATCTTGAGGAGGTTGACGATGAAGGAATGCAAGCCTATGTCTTCACCTGTGATCACTAACTTGATGAAGATAAGTTATTCTGAAGGTGAATTATAAAATCCTAGATTGTACAGGAAGGTGATAGGTTCTTTGATGTATCTGGTAAACACTAAGCTAGATATATGTTTTGGTGTGAACATACTAAGCTAGTTTATGGTGTAGCTGAGATAGATTAAATAGGTGGTAGTGAAGCATGTGCCCAGATACTTGGGAGCTAGGATAGACCTTGGACTAAGATTTGTCCGAGCTAGATGAGTGGATCTATATGGGTATATACATTTTTATTGGGAATGAAGTATAGTGGGGAAAAATCCACGTTTGGATGTTTGTTTAAGTTCGGGATCAACTATGATCTCATGGTTCTATAGGAAGAAAAAATGAAGCACAATTAGTTTACCAAAGGCAGAGTGCATGGCAATGTGTATGGAAAGTTGGGAGGTAGTTTGACTTCACAAGATACTTGTACAACTATTTGATCTATAGATGGGTGTTGTAGTGTTTTATTCTCAAAGATGTACAAAAAGAACCCACTTAATATTGTGGATAAAAAACAATATCAACAATATAAATGGCTACTAAACATTTTAGATCTGCAACAACTAATAGAAACAAAACCTACCAAAGTCCAGATCTATGCCACACACATAGTTAAATAACAAAAAGAAAGAGTAATAACTCCAATCATCCAATGGAAACTAGATATACAAAGAATAGTTTTGTTATAACACCTGTGAAGGGAACAAATAAATGTTGCTAGTCCCCCTCTATGGGATGGGTTCTTGGCTATCCTTAAACATCTTCAGCTTGGGTAGAGTCTCTCTCCTATATAATGTGTAAACCCAACAAAAATATGGTGGGCGACAATGAAAATAATCAGAGTTTCAATAGTGAATGCAACAATGAAAATAATCAGAAGTGAATAATGAAATCAAAACACTTTTATTTATAACAAAATATTGAGTTATCCTCGAATAATGAGAAATAATAAAATATTATTGATCCCATTCATGGAATAAGCACTTGGAATATTTTATTATATTTGGTTAGGAAGGAAAAAGTATTTCAACTTTTACTTAGAAATAATAAATAAATAAATGATCTATTTATCATCTCAAGAAATTAGAGAAGAAAAAATAAATAAATAAGGATTTATTTAATTATTCCTTGGGGATTTAGTCAAATTTAACAAAGAATAATAATTAGTTAGTGATTAATTAGTTATTCTTAGAGAAAAATAAGATAATTAATGATTTATCTGTTTATTTTTCATGATTGGGTCAAATATGACAAGGAATAATAATTGAACAATGGTTTAATTAATTATTCCTAGAGGAAAATCAAATAAATAGTGATTTATTTAATTATTCTTTAGGGGTTTAACTATAAATTACTTAACAAATGTGGTTTATTAATTAATTTCTCACAGTGAAGGTAATTTTACCATGGTAAAATTGACTTTACATGGCGTACATCGATCCATCTAGTGAACTAGGCTATATGATCAATTTTTTGGTGATATCAAATTCACCCTAATGTAGGAGTGTTAGGAGCAAAATGTATGGCTGAAGTACGTTGTTAAGACACAATCGCTAGACAACACAGAGGAGTTAAAGAGAGAGAGAGGGGGACTAGTAAAGCTGAGTTGAAAGAGGATAGGGACAAAGGGGGTGAGACTGATGCAAGTCTCCTTTTATGTTGTCGTACCAGACCTCACTGAGGCAGGGGAGGCATACGCATACCCTCCGAGATAACTTAGTACAAAAATAATGGTTCGCCTGGAAATATAAAACTGAGCAATGAATTACATGTTGAATGATACATGACATGTTGGCGTAGCAAAGCCACAAAATAATACAATGTTTCCCATATACATAATGAAGCTAGAAAAACATGAGCCAGGAATGAATACAGTAATATCTGAGTACATGACATACAAATGCCATTCCCTAAAAATGGGTGGGATGGAGGGTAGAACAACTAAAGAAGCCCTGCTGAACAGGGAAGAGCTCTGACGTGCATGTTATGAAAGCTACGATCGGTAGGAATTGACCCCATCAAATCTGCAGAACGACATCTGAGGCTATAGCATAATAGGAATGCATCCAGGCATGCAGGTGGCTACTAGGAGGGCCACCCCCTCATGAGGTCTGAAACATCTCACACACACCTGAGAATCACTAGGACAATCTATTGCATCACTGGACCATCAAGTATCTGAATCACGAACATGAAACAACCAAGTTAAAGGGAGATAATGAGTCCCTTTTCTCGTTCTGAGGCACCGAAAAAAACTGGAAGTTGGAAGAGAGATACATCACTGTCTAGGTCATTCTTTTGGAATAAATGAGCTGATGTTGACAGAATAGGGCCTGTGATAGATGAGATAATGAGGATCCTCAACTAAGGCACGAGGGAAAATAGTAATATGACTGATGGACTAACACAAGGGACAATGGAAAAAGTGGTACTAAGGGAAAAACAAATGACTTCCCTTGCTAGAGCATGAAGTGAATGGTGACCTGGCAGGGACTGACTCAACTTCGGAGGGAATGGGGACAGTATGACTGGAAGCCAAAATTAGCACCACAAGATGAACCGTATGCAAATATGGATGGAATATTGTGACATCATATAATGGGACATAAAATAGACTCCATGAATGCAAGGATGAATCATCATGGATTCTCTAAACAAAGGTGACTTGATGATGCTTCCACGCAGAATAGGCCCGATGGGGACCATGGAAACATGACTAAAAGATCGTTACTCATGACAAAATTTGACACGTGGTATGAAAAGTATTTAAATGAGGTGGAACTCAAGGTACAAGTGTTGCATTATGAAGAAATTCTATTTTGAGAGGCGACAAAGTGACCTTTTTGGAAAAATGACTTCCTGGTGAAGTTTCAAATCATAAAAAAACTAAGGAAGACCCATTATACAGCTCGATGAGGGATTTCCAATGGTTCTGATAGTTCATCAAATTGAGCTATGGTATGGTCACAATGGGTGATAGAAAAATTGGGAATTTTACTATGAAAGGGCGTTTTCCCTCCAATTTGAGAGGAGGAGAAGGCCCTAAATATTATGGAGATTGTAGCAGAAAGGCCTACCATCCAAATCAGGATCTACGAATTTCGAGCAAGTGGCCTTGTCTAATGAGGGCCTTAATTCTTCTTGGAACGATGGTTCCTGGTGAAGAATTAGGGGAAGAGGGAAACAAGAATGAACTACTAGAGGAGGTCTAGAATCATCCTCATCCATGAAGTCAAACATGGCTATGATATGCGATGTGCATATGGTTTGTCGGAGAGGCCGGTAGGATAAACTATCCAAGGAATTAAAGGATAATTGACCATAACTAGATCCAATGTGATCTAGGCCAAGACTTATGTTAATCAATTGCGAAGGTGGTGAGGGGAAAACTAGCATGCCCCCAAGCATGGGATATTGATCTAGTATGCAAAGGTGGGAATGATGCCCCCTAGTAGGAGGCATTTGTGGAGTGCCATTGTGTTCCGAGTTCTCTAGAAAGGGATTAAAGCATCTCCACCGAACTTGGCATGAGATCCTCCAAAGGATGATAAGGAGATGTAGGAGTCTATGTGCCCCCCCAGTATGTTATGGGTGTACTAGATGTATTTAGAGTGGTGGACTCCAAACATTTATATGATACATAATATGATTATGCATTTTATATGATGATGATGGCTTGCCATTTGTTTTGTTTATGGTTATATTCTAGGGTATACATGTGATACATGCCAATTTAGAATGTTATTTGAAATGGCATCCACATAGTTATTTTGGGCTCCAGGAACATGACTGAACGTAATGTTTTCAAATTCACATACCAACATCTTAACTTGTAGATATTTTATAAATAGGACTCGGTTACACATGTGATACACATCATTCAATTCCATGACAAGTAGCAAGGAATCTAAACGAACATGAAGATGAAGGATGCGATGTGTGAGGGCATCGACTAACAAACCTATCACTGCATCCTATTCATCCTGGTTATTGGTGGTAGATCCAATGCACATATCATTCCAAAGGACTAACATATGCCAACGGATGAAAATGGCCCAGGATGCTGAGGCTAGATTCCGGGAGAGGCGACTCGCACCATCGATGTGATAGATATGCAGCGTGGATGATGGATCCATCTGAAAGGTGCAAAAGACAATGGATGAGATGTTGAAATATACCTAACTTATGGCAGAAATAAAGACACGCAAATCAAAGGGACATTCTATGAGAAACATTTCTTGAGGTAAAGTGCACTGGGAGAATTAGGAAGGAAATGGCCTTCAAAATCCTTCGAAAAATATGCCCCCTTGCCTATGTGGAAGGGTGATTAGGGGTAGACATATCTTCCATGGTGTCCTCATCAAAATGGAGGATTCACGGACGAGAGGTAAATTGACTACATGATGCGGTGACACTACCTAGTGCATCAGCCTAAGAAATAAGGTTCATATGCGCATCATCTTCAATGGTAGATGACCAACTGGTAGATGGAGGATCTACAGATGTCAAGACCTAAGATTCTGTCGAAATAGGTTCAATAGAAGCACGTGCAAAAACCTCAGAAAGGTTTTCCTGTGAGGAACTCAAGGATGATGACAGGTAAAGGATATGGCCTGTGGTGTTCTTCATCATGACATCCAGGGGAGGGATCACAATGGTGGGACTAGAGTCCCCCTATTTTGGTTGACTCGAGGTACAAAAATCCATTGGTAGAAGATTAGGGGTTCCACTTCGAGTGCCCTTTTATTCGCAAAGCACTTCAAGGAAATCGAAAAAATTTATCAAGACGAGGGAAACAATGGGAAAAGTGACCATGACGATCACATAGGGCATAAGGATGGTTTGTGCATAATGTTTTGAGTTTATTAGGTGGTCCCAATAATTTAACATGGACTTCAAGGAAATTTGACTAAGAGAACGTTTCATGAACTAAAGGTTTGAGTTTAGTAACCTCAGGAAAATTATTGGTACCATGCCCAACAACTTTACACAGAGCACATGAAGGTGACAAATTTTGGCCCTTAGGGGATGGAGTAGCTTGTGGAGCCTTGTCCTTAGGTTCCTTCCTCTTATCTTTGCCCCCCTATCCAGATGCTTTCGCAATAGGAGTGGGTTCCTATTGAGGTTGTGATGAAACTAAAGCAATGGCAGGGGTTGTAGGCAAAGGTTGAACCAGGGTTAAAACATGATACGGTCTTAGCTGACCAGGCAAAATGTTTATGGGGGGATCCATGTACCATACTAGGAACCCCATAGTTATGTTAGGAATGACCAACGAAGCCATGACAAGGACATAAAATACTCCCGAAGGGAAGAATAAGAGAGGTATCTGGCCTACAGGATAATTTCCCAATGGAATAGCTCGTAGATGGTTAAGACCTAGAGGAACAGTTCATGGAGGAAACATAGGAGAGGCACCCACAAATGGAGGAGGTACTTGGGGGTGGATCTAGAGGGCTCAGTTGGGACGACAACAACAAGGTGCTGAGGAGATAGTTGTTGATTGTATGTACCAGACTATTTGAGAGCAACCTGTGACACTTGTAACATGCAAACACTCGTAGAGTTAGGCTCTAATATTGGAGGGGGAGGACCAGGGAAAGCACCCAACAATGAGGAGTCTTTATCGACTCCAGGTGAAACATTAATAAGGGGAGGTGAAGGCTTCTTATCATACATTGACGAGATAATGGATTTAGGTGAGGTCACGGATGTCAGCTCGTAGTAAGTCAATTGATCGATGGTAACAATCATCCATTCATGGGGGAAGCACATCTTGCGGAACACCGCACATGCGACGAGTGACATGGCATATGTGTAACTATGACCAAGGAGAATGTTGTAATCTAAAGGGGCACCAATGACTTCAATGTTGACATGGACAATCTTGCCTACAAGGGTCACTGGATAGTTGCAGTACATGCCAAGGGGATAGGAGGAGTGTCTGTCCCAAGCACGCAAACTGATGGTTGAGGGGGACAAGCCAAGTGACTTATGTTGTTTCCAAACAATAGAAGATCAATAATGCACCTTCATCATAAATGCATTGAGGGATGATGGAATTATAGACCGTAACTGGTATCTCAAAAGCAACAGATGAAGGCAATGGGCGATGTTCTGATGTATCAACTGGGAAGACAATCAAATGATCATCAAAAGATCTACTGCACCCATGGCGGTTAGTAGGGCGTTCTTTTGAGATGGACATGATTGGAGGACTTCCAGTGTCGACATGGCAGCAGGTGATTGTCCCAAGTTGTCTACTATATTGTATGTATGGGGAACTCGGTTAGAATCCGCATCACAAAGTAATGGTCCCTTTGGGATCTTGGGAATGGCCTTAAATTTGGGTTTAGGGATTTGTAATGGGCCATTTGGTGTCGTAAGTGGCTGAATAGATGCTTTGGTTTTGGACTTAGTGGTGGACGAAGTCGATATCTTGTCATATTGACGCAACCAAATTTAGAGGTTGATATCGAAGGGATTAGCCTCATTAGAATTCATCATAAGGATCTAGTAGTCACCATAACTAGAAGGTTGGGGAGGTGGGCTGCTTGACCTAGCTAAAGTTAAGTAGCAACAAATCCTTGCTGAGGGAAAGGATTTGTAAGCACTGTCGGTTGTTATGGCACATGATTCCAAGGTCATTGTTGACCTCTAGAAGTTGCTTGAGCTTCGCACATTTGGTGCATCTAGGGTAAGAGATGACACTCATGTGTGTAACGGCCATATACACCACAACATGCACAAGGCTTCTTCGTACGAATAGCCTTTTTCTACTTGGGATGGATGCCTTGTTGCTGGTTGTTGGTGTAAGGCTAGTTCCACGAGGGTTTACTAGGTTGATTACCTTGATTACCCTGACTACCCTTATTACCTTTCCCCTTACTCTTTTTCTTCAAATTTTGGGGCTTGGTCACACTCTATTGTGCAAACACTTGACCCTTAGGAGGTGGTGGCTATTGGGGCTGAGGATGCATGGGAGGCTGCGGTGCTAATCCTTGAGGGGCTGGAGCACTCGACTATGCATAAGGAGTAGAAACACTTTGGTAGACACGTTGGGGTCCTGAAAACATGTTACTAGTAGGAGGGGCATAAGTGTTGGAGGAACTAGTGCCCCCCTACGAATAACCATAACTTTTCTGAGTATATGACGAAGGGTGTGAAAGGGTTCCAACAATATTGTCGGTAGTGTGAGATGCCCCCAGTGCATTATCACTTCGAGGATGAGGGAGGTCTGGAATGATGGTATAAACATAACCAGATTATGCATAAACTACGTCATATCTTAGAGCGTTTTGGAGAGCTTCTTCCTCGATCTGAGGAAAATGGGACGTGACATCTTTTCTAATGGTCGCTAAAATGCTCCTAACAAACCATTCTAGAATGACATGGTCTTCGAAGGGTAGGGCACGACATGCACTCCTCCTTTGACGCGACTCTTGAACATGGTCGGAAAGGTGCATGATGGAGGACTGACGAAATGAGGTCAATAGCTCCGTCACATTTTTGTACCAGAGAGGTAACTAGAAATATGAGAGGAACACTTCAGCAAGTGTCACGAAAATGGAATGAGATGAAAAAGTTTGGTATACATACCATTTTGCAATGTCTCCAATGATTGTGCATTGGAATAGCCGAAGATGAATGGTTTCATCAGTAATGGAGTTGGACAAACACCACATGTCGAAGGATCGGACATGGTTGGTAGGATCCTCTCCAACATTACCCTCAAATTTTGGGATGTCTGAGGGAAGCATAGTCGGCATAAAAGGCCAACCAACATCGTCGTGTATGGGGTCGTTTATCAGCTGGTTAAAATTTGGTAGGCTTAACCCTACCATTAAGGGGAGCATTAGGTCTACCAAAATGGTTCTTGAGACTCTTCCGCTTGATATGATCACTGGGATAGAACCAGAGCCAACACCAAGTTGGGTCCTTGCACCCATTGTGGGTCTAGACATGGTGACGATATGCGGTGAAGGAGGTTTAGAATCAGATAAGGAAGCAGAAGGACTATAAGAAAAGTCTGTGTGGGGACTTGGAGGGCTATGAACTTGAACCTGATGGGGAGGGTAATATACCCGAGTGGAAACTAGGGGTGAAAGCCTAATATACTTCGTGACAAATGCCTTTGTGGTGCAATGGTGGTATGAAACACGTGACACAGAAATGGTGAAGGGAGATCAACAATATCCCTTTGTCTCGATGAGGGGAGATAAATTTATTATGTTAAGTCTTGGCTTTGAGGTGTAAACCAAGTTCCCTTTGCTTAAGGTGTGCTTGTGTGTGCAAGTTTATTTATTGATTAAGTCGAGATCATGTTTGTAAAGAAAGAAAAAATCTTGCTGAAAATACATTGAAATTAACAACATAAAAAGAACAGAAAAATAATTAACTAAACCCCACCCAAACTGGATTTGCAAAAGTTGTGCTCGCAGGTGGCTAAATCGACAGAAAATACACTAAAATGATCAAGAGATCTAAATGTCAGTGTGATTGGGATCAAGTGACACTAGGCTATTGGAAAGTGGTGTAGCAACAACAAAAAACCAGAGAGGAAGATCATTCCAGAAAGAGAGGGAGATGGGTGAAACACCTAGGGAGACTGATGGTAACCTAAAGCCAATGACCAAACAAATTTAAATGTGAAACTATGGATGGAAACAATCTATCTTTACAACTCTGAAATAGAAGGGTATAGATCTAGAAAATGTGGCTAAAAGTGCTGCAGAAACTCAGACTACTCACTCAGCTAAACTCCTCCTATAAAGGTGGAAGCATAGTAGAAGCCTTAGGGGAGACTAAATTCAACTTCGACGATTAAATCCGAGTGCATCAAGGCATAAATGGATGAGATAGAGTTTAGACAACCCAACATACATCTATCTGCAAAACCCAGAAACATATATGAGAAAAACCGTAAAACCCAGAAAGCACAGGTACTGACCTGTTTTCCAGTAGGGATCGCACTTTTTGGGCTAATAAGTGTGCCTTGCCCTCCAGATCACACTTTTTGGGCCAAAAAGTGTGATTTCTACTGCGTGGATCCTGATTGGAAAATCTCAGAAAAAATTGTCTCCTTTGTCATGGCTGGTTCCTGTGACTTGCGGAAAAATCCAATTGCGGAAGTCAGAAATTTAATAGATGTAGGGTTAAAAAGCTAGGAAACATTAAGAGAATTGAAAAAGGAAGAAACCCTGAGCTGAAATCCGAAGGTCACCCAACTTTCTAGATCTAAAGTGTAAAACCCAGTGGAGTCGCCAATTTTATGATCGGCAACAATAAAAAAATCCCCAACGGAGTCGCAAATTTTGTTGTAGTGTTTTCTTCTCAAAGATGTATGAAAAGAACCCACTTAAGATTTTGGATGACAAGCAATCCCAACAATATAAATTGCTACTAAACATTGTAGATATACAACAACTGATAGAAACAAAACCTACGAAAGTCTGGATCTATGCCATAATCATAGTTAAACAACAAAAAGAAAGAGTAATAACTCCAATCATCCAATGGAAACTAGATATACAAAGAATAATTCTATTATAACACTCGTTAAGGGAACAAATAAATGTTACTAGTCCCCCTCTATGGGATGTGTTCTTGGCTATCCTCAAATGTCTTCAGCTTGGGTAGAGTCTCTCTCCTCTATAATGTGTAAACCCAGCAAAATATGGTGTGCGACAATGAAAATAATCAGAGTTACATCAGTGACTGCAACAATGAAAATAATGAAAAGTGAAAAATGAACAGAAAACCCTTCTATTTTTAACAAAATATTGAGTTATCCTTTAATAATGAGCAATAATAAACTATTATTGATCACATCCTTGGAATCGGCACTTGGAATATTTTATTATATTTGGTTAGGAGGGAAAAAGTATTTAAATTTTTATTTAGAAATAATAAATAAATAAATGATTTATTTATCATCTCAAGGAATTAGTTAAGGAATAATAAATAAATAAGGATTTATTTAATTATTCCTAAGGGATTTAGTCAAATTTAACAAAGAATAATAATTAATTAGTTATTCTTAGAGAAAAACAAGATAATTAATGATTTATCTATTCATTTTTCATGATTGGGTCAAATATGATAAAGAATAATAATTGAACAATGGTTTAATTAATTATTCCTAGAAGAAAATCATATAAATAGTGATTTATTTAATTATTCTTCATTGGTTTAACTATAAATTACTTAACAAAGGTGGTTTATTAAGTAATTTCTCATAGTGAAAGCAATTTTACTATGGTAAAATTGGATTTACATGGTGTACTTTGATCCATCTAGTAAATTAGGCTAGATTATCAATTTTTTGGTGATAACAATGCGGGCAATGGTGATTCGCTATCATAATCATAGTTCTATTAAGCTCTATAAAAGTCCCATGTTTCATGATCAATCCAAGCACATCAAGATCATATATCACTTTATCAAAGATAGGGTGCACAAAAGTATTATGAGATTGTGGTATATTTCTATGAAGGAGCAAGTGGCAGATGTTGTCACTAAGACTCTAGTGAAAGGGAGTTTTTTGAAGTAATGAGATAAGTTGGAGGTCATGGATAATCCCTTACTTTCTAGGATGGAGTGTTGAAGCAAGTGGTAGCTTCAAAATGTCTTTAGCATAGGCTTGGTGTATAAGCATGCTAAACATGATATTTTTCCTCCTTTAGGTGCTTACTTGGTCAAGTAAGAGATTATTTCTTCTTTCCTAATAATAACTTAGGAAAAGTACAATAATTAAAGCCAATTAGTTATTATGGATTATTAAGTTGCTTGACACCTAATCCTCCAGGACTGAGAAACTTTTTGTAAATATGTAAATAGAAATTATAATATGACGAGCCCATGGATTGTGAATCCCAATCGCCAGGATATTGGTCGTATATAATTTCATTTATCTGAATGAAATCAATCAATTTTAGAGTTATCATACTATCCTAACATGGTATTAGAGAATAAGTCCAAAACTTAGGAATAATGCCTCTACTATTTTTCTTCCCCCAGTTAAAACGACCCCTATGACTGGAGAGAGATAACACATAGTAAGATATTTGCATGAAGTTTATCTCTTCTATAAAATAGAATTAGAGTTCTTCCTCACTCAACTCATCTACAAATTAACAAGGTAACACACTATGGTATAAGTTACAGTGGTGGTGGAGTAGGAGCCATGATAGATATGAACCTCACAAATATCATAAGAGAGAGAGAGACAAAGACTATCACTATCAAAATTGAAGACTCAAATGTCTCGTGAAATGGTAAATTCCTTGCATTTCTTTCTCATTCTCCAATAAATATTTAACTATTATGAAAAGTATAATGTCGTTATATTAATATTATTCTCATAGTGAATCTCTTGCTGCTAACTTGGATTATTAGTGTGTAAAATAATGGGAATATTTGTATATATCTCATTTTACTGTGGCGATTCGGGTCATGTGGGAAAAAATCTTACCAAGCACACACGATACAATCCAAAATTAAAGGTGTAAGATTTCGGAAATTATTTCATGAGTTTCTATGAGATATATCGGTAGTGTGTTTACGAGAGCTATAGTTGACACAGAGAACCAGAATTGAAATTCCATGTCACCTTTTGCTGAGATAAAACATTGAATTTCCTATATGTGTGTGGGGTCGAAAATCATGCCATTGTATGCTCATCACTCATTTGTAGTGTAACTTCCAATTGCACTTTGGGTTGGGGAGACTTTGTGCTAATAAATCTATGCAAAGAGTGTCAGTGTTTTACATGGAGTTTGTGCCTCATGGATTAAACTATGCACTGAGAATGTGAGGGTATGCATTTTGTATAAATTTTGAAATACAATTTAGCACTAAATATTTGATACACAATGCAATAATTTTGCGACATGGGTGAAGTCGGATCATATTGGTGGCATTTGTTCCTAATACACTTTTCACAAGTACATTTACTTCTAGCTATTAAATTTTTTGTTGTTCAAAACTATTCGTAAAGATTCACTCTCTCATATCCATCAAGCTCAAATTCCATAGACTCCTTGACTTTCTTTTGCAGAATGTTCTCTACCTCCTAGAATTGTGCATAAACTAGTTTTCGCTTGCTCAAATTCACTAGCAAGGACACTCCATTCACATGGCTTATGGAAAAGTTGAGGTGACAAAAGCATCATATAACACACTTGTCATGACTGGAATAGAGGAAGAAAAACCCACAAGCTACAAGGGACATATACTCTTGCACAAAGTTATGCATACAAATATTACAATAATGAAGGTACATTACCATCTAGTCTTTTATGGCATGCAAAATTTGGACATTTCAATTATGATAGTCTTCTTTTATTGAAAGTAAATGGCATTTTTAGTTTTCTAACCATTTCAAGGAAACTGAAGAAATGTGATGTTTGTATCCTAGGAAAATATAAGAAACAACCATTTCATGATTTTCTTTCTAGAGCAAGTGGAAATAAATATATGCTGAATTTTATTGATGAATACACCAAAATATGTTGGGTATACTTGTGGAAAAATAAACCTAAGGATTTTGAAACTTTCGAAAACTTTGATGCATGCATTGAAAATGATGCACAATCTCACATTGGCTCCATTAATACTAATAATCGAAAATAATACACCTCAAATCGATTTGAAACTTCAAAAACATGGCATTAAACATCGAACAAGTATGCCATATAATTCTCAACGTAATGGTGTAGCTAAGATAATGAACATGACTATCCTAAATATGGTTCATTTAACGATGTTATTCAAAAATGTAAAGGTGATGTTTAGGGTTGACGTAGTTCTATGTGAAATACATATTAAAAAAAAATATCCATATCATGCTCTCATAAAAAAGACTCTTCACTAAATGTGGTATGGACACATTCGTTTGGTAAGGCATCTCAGGAACTTTGGTTCCACTTGTTATAACTTGATTCCTAAGGAACAAAGAAACAAACTTGGTTCAAGGATTCAAAATTGTAACTTCATGGGGTAGTCTAATACCTCCAAAGTGTATTATATCTACAACGAGGTAAATAAGAATTTTATACTATCTAGAGTTACTATTTTTATTGAATCTTCCAAGTCTCACAATGATGCTGAGCAACGACTTGATTGTTTGAATAGATTCATTCCTGCAATTTTTTTTCAGGAATTTCATAATGAGGTTCTACAAATTGAATAGGGGATCCCTTTACTACATAAATATATCGAATCTCATTTTGAATCAATCTTGCCCCCTCTTGAAGTTCTAGCTACTTATTTAGATCAATAAGATGCTTTGAGTTCTCTAGAATGGCTCACTAAAAAACTTGAAAGGTTTATCCTGATGAGGTTGGAAAGACAGGAACTAGAAGTTCCAACTAGACAAAATGGAGGTGATGTAGATGATTCTAATTCAACTACTGATATGTATGTTTCTTATTATTGTGAATTAAAATTTTCTACTAATTTTGAACCAACTTCCTTTCAAGAAGCTTCTACTCATGATGAATGGAAAGGAGCAATGTAGACAAAGTATGATGCTCTCATAAAGAATGGAACATGGAAGTTAGTAGGCCCTCCATTTGGAGCCAAACCTATTGGTTATAATTGGGTCTTCAAGAACAAGTATAAATTAGATAGATCGCTTAACAAGAATAAAGCAAGGTTTGTGGAAAAAGGATTTGCACAGAAGGAAGTGGTCAATTTTGGGAAGAATTCCCCCACCACAACAAAATTGGCTACCACCTGGACTCTATTTTCCTTGGTAGCTTAGAATGGATAGTTTGACCATCAAATCGATGTAAAAACTTATTTCCCTAATAGAGACCCAAAAGAAAATATTTTTTAGTCTCAACTAAAAGGTATTTTTGTGAAGGTAAAAGAGCATAAAGTATTTAAACATGTCAAATCCTTGTATGGCCTAAAACAAGTACTGTGAGCCTGTTATGAAAAATTGATTGAGCATATTCTAAAATTTAATTTCATAAAATTTAATCTTGATGCTGCAATGTTATTCTTCAAGAAAGTTGGAAAATTTATTTTTTATCTTGTGGCATATGTATATGAACTATTTATGGCAAGGAACATTAAAAATTATATTGCATTCATAAAGAAAGAAAGAATTGAATAAAGGATTTGAGATGAAAAATTTTGCACATCTTCGTTACTGTTTGGGAATTCAATTAACCCAACATTAAAAATATATATTCCTCTCTCAAAATAAGTACAATGGATAATTATTGAAGGAATTTGGCATGACTGAATGCAATTCTTTTTCGACTACATTGGAACAAAATTTAAATCTCACATCTAAAGAAGGAAATGAATTTGAGGAGGCAACTAAGTACATATAGCTTGTAGAAAGTCTTATCTACCTCACAAATACCATCATAGATATTTCAATTTTTGTTGGAATCCTTTCTAGGTTTATGAAACATCATTATGAGGCACACTGAATTTCTACAAAATGAGTTCTAAAGTACTTGAAAGGACATCAATACTTTGGACTCAAATATAGATAGGTGGATGACTTAACCTTGATTTGATATTTTATTTAGACTTTGATGGAGATAAAGAAAATGGACTATTTTCATTAGATTCTGTTATGAGTTTTGGATCAGTAGTTGTCTCCTAGAGGTCATGCAAATGGCTAGTTCTCGTAGATTCCACAATTGAGGTAGAATATGTTGCAATTGCAGAAGCAACCAAGAAGATTTTGTGGCTCAAGAAAATTCTTGAAGATTTGTAGGAGAAACAAGTGTACTCTACTCCTATTCTAATTGACAACACTTCTAAAAATAAATTGTCCAAGAACCCAAAATTCCATGATCGAACCAAAAATATTAATACAAATTATCATTTATTTGACATCATGTTGAAGACAAAACTTTTCACCTATGACATTGTTCCACAAATGAATAAATTGTAGATATATTTACCAAAGAAATCAGAGCATAAAAGTTTGAAATATTGATAATGATTCTTGGACTTACAAACAACCCTTCAGATTAAGTGGGGAGATATTTGACACTTAACCCTCCAGGATTGGGAATTTTTTTGTGAATATGTAAATAGAAATTAGAATATGGAGAGACATGGAATGTGAATCCCATGGGTCACCATCCTAATTGCATATAATTACATTTATTTTAATGAAATCAATAAATTCATGAGTTATCATCCTAGCCTAACATAAGTCATTTTCTAAGGATAAATAATTTAATTATTTAAGTGGCTTAGAAATCATCTCAACCATTGATCTCCGAGATGATTATATAAGCAATATTAGGGTTAGAGATTTCGGCTTAGTGAATATTATAAAGGAAGCCTAGGAAAGAGGTGAAGATGCACAACATATAACTCAAGTGAGTGAGAACTATGTAGTTATATTATTATTATTGTAGCTAGAGTTAATTTATACAATAGTATTTGTATCTTACTTCCTATAATAAATTATTAGTTGTTGTAGCTTAAATTTCCAAGAATAGTGAGATGTTAATTTGAACTGTTGTAACAACCTTTTGTGATAGTACAAAAATTACTTGAATTTAACTTTTGTGTTGGAGATTATGTTTATATTGAGATGGGGCATGAAGATTTATAAATAAATTCTAAAAATATAAATAATTATAAAACAAAAGCATACATAATCAAGATGCACACATTATGAACATAGGATGTATGTGGAAACCCATTTGGGAGAAAACCACAAAACTTATTTTTATTAGATGAATTTGAAAGCAACAAATTCAAATTACATATTTCTTTGTATGCAAAAATGTACAAGAGATACCAATTCCATAATATCTATAGGATCCAACTTGAAGGAGACAACAAGCCCGTTTTCATTGCAGGCAACAACTTCCTGCATATGCCAATCTACCTAATGTTTACGGGTACCAACCTAGAGGAGACACCGACGCCATATTTTGTATAGGCACCAACCTGAAGGAGAGACCATTGTCCATAATATTTAAAGAAACAGACTAGAAGGAGACACCAATCCCCTATTCTTTATAGGAACCAACCTGAAGGATGCACCAAACCCATTTTCTTTGTAGTCATGAACTTGTTGGAGACACCAATATCCTTAATATTTATAATAATAATCATAATGGAGAAACTTATCCCCTAATATTTATAGGAACTAGCTTGCACATCCACTCAAATCTCTTTCTCATACATTTTCAAACATAGATCTAATTTCTTTTGTAACACCCTCCTGCCACATCTACCCAAGCAACCGACCAGTCAAGTTAGACCTGTGATGAAAGACCACTATGATATGACTTTACCTCGTAATTCATGTTAGGGAAGTGAAACCAATGGAAACACACCATACAGACAGCTAGCCTCAGCATTAGGACCCTCAAGAACTAATCCAACCTTTCTTCCAACCAACCCCTAGCTCCCACTAAGAATTTGGACCACTTGACCTCTATATGGTTGCATGCTATGGGCATGCCAACATCCAGGGACCTCCGGATGGTCTAACAGGCTTGCAAGCGAGTAAGCAGGCACTATTTTTCTCAGTTATTTGCTAGCGTCCCTGGGATTTAAGCGATATTTTCAGACCTAGATCCTAGGTCACTCCCCAAAATTTAATGATGCCTTCAAAATAGTAAGATAACATGGAAATAATAGTACTAATGAAATTACTTAAATATGACCTTAACTGGACCCTTACTAGCCATGATAGGAATTTCATCAAACACATCATGAACATGTAATCTATGGGTGTGAATAACATATATGAGCATAGGGGTCTCATACTTATCTAAGGTTTGCTATGAGGCATTGTTTCCTTATCACTTTAGTTACGGTTTCATCAATTATTCCATAGATACATTGTTCATTCATATAAAAGTGAAAACATCATGAGATCCATACATAGCTAGTCTCATAAAATACATATATAACCAACATAATAGAAGCATAAATACCAATGAAATCACAACCATATTATCCACATAGAAACCAATATAGTAATCATAGCAATACAAGGTGAAGTAACCAAACATTGATGATGCAAAATCCAAACCTAAGAGGGGACTTCCATGTTCCACTCGACTGTAAATTGGCCGAGCCAAATCTCTCTTTAGTCATTCACCTTAATGCCATGTTCCAAGCATGAATGTGGGATTTAATAGAACAAATCAATCCAAAATCATCCAAGGATTCAATAGGCCATACACCTCAACCCAATAAACAGTGATTCCAGCACACGACCGAACATCAGAAAACCATCATCATATCAATCTCTATCCAAGACTTCCAGAGCTCTAGAGAATTTGTCCCAACCAAGGCTCTAGGACTAGTAACTCAAACCAAGCTAAGGAAACATGACAACCAACCAAAACAAAACAATGAAATGAACCCACAATCTCCATGGCTATCTAGGAAATGGAAAGACTAGGCAATCCACTGTCAATCTCGGCCATCCTCCATGCCAATGACATATCACAACCAACAAACCACATTCATATGCTATGCATGCCAAAATTAGTGAGGAAGACATACATGCAACTCAGCACCTGCAAGAAAATCCCATCATAACTACTGATTCCGATGTCCTCTTGGGATTTCCTACTCTTCCTTTGGCTTCTTGCTCTAAAAATCCAAGTATTCCACAAGCACATGGACTACAATCATAAGAAACACATATGCAACTGACATGAATGCATGACAAACACATTGCACATTCAGTCCGAGGGGTGAACCATGCTCTGATACAACTTAGTAACACCCTCCTCACACATCTATCCAAGCAATAGACCAACTAGAGTAAACATGCAAAGAGAGGCCACTATGATATGATTCGACCTCCTAAGTCACATTAAGGAAGTGGAACTGATAGAAACACACCATTCAAACATTCAACGTCAACAATAGGACCCTCAGAAACTAATCCAACCTTTCTACCAACCAGCGTGTGGGTCAGATTGAGATTTTGGACCACTTGACCTATGGATGCTCTCATGCTATGGGCATGCCAACATCTAGGGACCTCTACACACTATCATAGTCCTACAAGCTAGCATCCAAGGACTATTTTTCTCAGTTCTATGCCAACATCCTTGGGATTTAAGCCAATTTTTTAGGCCGAGAGCCCATTTCAATTCCCATAATTGAATGACACCTTGAGAATAGTAAGATAACATGCTATTAATATTAATAGTTCAATTACTTGAATAACACCTTGATTGGACCGCTACTAGCCATGACATACATTTCGTCAAATGTATCACAAATATGTAATCTATAGGTGTAAATATCATATCTGAGCATAAGGCTCTCATACTTATTTGAGATTACCTATGAGGCATTTTTTCCTTGTCACTTTAGCTACAGTTTCATCCATTAGGCCATAGATACATTATTCATTCATATACAGGTAAAACCATAACGGTATCCACACATAGCTATTGTCATGAAACACATACATAACTAGCATAATAGCAGCAAAAATACCAATGAAATCACATCCATATGATCCACATATAAACCAACATAATACTCATAGAAATACAAGGAGAAGTATCCTCATATTGATGATGCAAAATCCAAACCTGGGATGGGACTCCATGTTCCACCTGAACATAGAATGGCTGAGCTAAATCTCTCTTTCGAAATTCACCCCCATGCCATATTACAAGCATGAATGTGGGATCTCATAGAAAACATAAATCCAAAACCATCCATCACTTCTAGAGGCCATCCACGCCAAACAATCAAACAATGATTCCACCTCACAGTTAAAGATCACAAAACCATCATCAGATCAGTCTCTATCCAAGCCTTCCAGGGCTCAAGAGAATTTGTTCCAACCAAGGCTCTAGGACTAGTAAATCAACCTCAGCTAAGGAAAAATGCAAACCGACCAAAACAAAACAATGAAATGAACCCACAATATCCATGGCTATCCAATAAATGGAAAGGCTAGGAAATCCATTGTCAATATCAACCATCCTCCATGTCAATGGCATATCACAACCAAAAAGCCACATGCATATGCCATGTATGCTAAAACTAGTGAGGAAAAGATACATCCAACTCAATACTTACAAGCAAATCCTGATGTAGTTGTTGATCCCAATGTCTTATTGCGTTTACTGCTCTTCATTTTCCTTCTTGCTCCAAAAATCCAGGTATGCCACACCCTCCAAGAGTGCTCCAAGAAAATTGTAAGTATCCAAGAGTATGAGAGAGAGAAAATAATGAGAGAGCTCTGAAACTGAGCTGACCAAGCTTACTCTGACCAAGCCTACCCACTGATCCTCAAAATCCTTTTTATAAATGAGGCCTCTATTTTCTTCATTTTCCATTGTTTTCCTTCATTTTCTTCTTCACTTGCAACATGTGACCCTTCACCTCCCTTTTCTCCCAATTTCCATCATTTACATAAATAAAATGTCAATTAATGCCTCATGCCTTTCCAACACTTTTTCCATTTACTTTGATAATTTCCATAAACATAATAAATTAAATGAACACCCACTAGGATGTTTTTCCCACCTTTGAGCTTGGAATACGTGTCCCATGATTGTGGCCTTATATATTTGTACATGATTTTTTAACCAGGGATGTTACAGAAATCTCCCCCTTGGGGGAACACTGTCATCGGTGTTCAATGAAACCAATAACCAAAAATAGTACTAAAAACAAAACATACTTCCAATGGATCTTTATAACATAGCTCATTGCAGTATTTAAAATGTCGACTGCTGACACATGACAACCATACCATTTAATAGAGCTTTATAACATAGCTCATTACAATATTTACAATAACCACATATAAACATACACATTTTCTTCAACCAACAAAAAACCATACTGTCTATGGAGCTTTATAAATCCACATTGATATAGTATTTAGAATAATATACACATATATACATTTTCTCGACCAACAAATAAAAGGATATGATGCCCGTACCAATTAACAAGGGAATCTAGGGGCTCACACATCCAACCTCAAAGGTAGTACCGAGATTCAACTCCTTCCTAGGAATTCCAAATTCCATTGTCAAAATCAAATCTACATCTAATGTACAATGCTACAATCTAGCGCCACTTTTCCTCTCAGTGTTACTGTCTCATTTTTTCAAGGCACACTCCTAATGTGCATTCGATTCCATCTGGTGATGTTAATGACCAAAAAGCATATATCCCTGACCTTCCCTTCTCTGCTACATAGTCCTTTGAGAAATCTGGTTGCCCACTTCGATGTAGTCACACACCGTCCAAATTCCGCTCTCACCCCCATCCTGGGTAGTCCATCCCTTGGCAAGGCTTCCTCGCATTAGAAGATACAAAAACCAAGGCATATACCTACCTCAAAACCATCATACCAGTCATAGAATGCTCATGGAAATCAATGGACAATTTTGGGTACCAGTGTCCCATAATGACCCTACTCCTGAATGCTTTACCATCACTCTCCTACCTATTCCAATTCCTTTTGTCCTTGTTTCTAATGATTTTCATACACTTCGGCCACCCAACCAGGCATGTCATGCTTTCCTATACCAAGAACATAATTTCCATTAAATTCAAAATAAATTGAAATAACTTCAAATCATAACTCATTGGTGGCCCATCAACAAGGTACGATTGCAATCCTATTTAGTTCCAGTCACAACAAGTCAAACTAGAATCTTTGACCGAATCATCATGTATAAACATATCACATGAGGTTATCTCAAAACAAAACAATCATAGATCAAAATCATAACTGACATTTAACAATCATAAGCCAAAATTCATAGACCACGTGTAATCATTATAGACAAGAATCACAAATCACATGCATAATAAAATTGAAATAAAATACCAATACTTATCCTTTACTCAATTCTCCACTTCTACATTTATTCTTTCCATACACAAACCAGATCGGTTCCCACACCTGACAAACACCCAATTCCCTCTCCTCAACCATGTGCACATACACATAGTGTGCATTACACACATACAACCACACACGACATACAACACCATGGATTACATGCACTTACACCTAACATACAACACATACTCCTACACCTATTTTACAACACAACACATACATACACCCACACCGAGTGTATGAAACAACACAATACATACATACACCTACTCCCAATGTACGACACAACACATATAGGTACCTAGAGTACAACATAATGAATACATATGTCACAATACCATGACTACACAATGCACATAAATAGTACTGCATGCCCACAACACAACATGTACGACATGCAAACAATACCACATGTACACCAGTACCATATGTACAACATGTACACAATACCACTTATACAAAGCACCACCTGCACAATGTGTGAACAACATCACATATACACAACACCAACTACACAACGTCACATGTACATCATACCACATGTACAATGTGTACACAACGCCAGACGCACACAACACCACATGCACAACATGTACACGACACCACATTTACACAACACCATATGCATGGCATGTACAAAACATGACCTGCACATAGCACAATATGTACAACACCACATGTACAATCATGCACACAACACCATATGTACAACATGCACAAAACACCATATGTACATAGCATTACGTATACAACATTTACATAACACCCTATGTACACATCACTGCATTTCCAACATGCACACAACACCATAGGTACACGACACCGCATATCCATCATGCGCAAAGTACCATAGGTACACAGTGCCACATATCCAACATGTACATAACACCATCTATAACCATGACTGCATAAGCAACCTTCACACAACACTATTTGTACAACCATGTACATGAAATTACATAAACAACATGTACACACACTATATACACACAATGCTACATGCACATAACATCACAAATGCAACATGTACACATATACAACATATGCACAACAATAGTACAACACATCCAAAACCACACTATCTCTACTAAGCAACCTTACTTCCAGTGCCTTATCCATGCTTGTCCTAGCATGCCGCAGATCACGCTGTTTTGATTTCGTTGATGTATCTCTCAACATTAGCTTGTACATAAGATAGACATAATATAATCACATGATATCAACTCATAAGCGCATTTTAGGTTTTAACCCCATACAGAAATTACCTACATACGAATTCTAAAAAATTAAATTAATAATGGCGAGAGCATCACATAAAATAAACATACATAGAGATTTTCCTTTAGATCCCAAAACCGGGACTACCAGATAGATTTTTCATTATGTTCCTCTCAATGTTTCAATACATATATATACATGCCAAAGCATGTAATACCATGGACCGAAAACCATCGCACCTAAAACCATGTGCAAAAAACATGCACAAAACCATAGGTAGGTTCACCCACCTAATATAGGGTCCAAAAAAAAAATTTCGAGGGCGCTACGCCGGACCCCATTGAGGGGGGCTATCACCCCCCTCAAACCCCCCTATGACCCCCCCACTATGCATCACCATAACAAAGGGGGGGACTCTGCCCCCCCCGCCCAACCCCTCGTTTTGACTACTAGGGCTACGCATCCAAAGAATATAACAAAATCCAACAATCTCCCACTTCTTGTTTTCTTTCCCCAATGGGCCACAGGAGAGCTTAGTTATTCATCCAAGCCTACAAGGCCCATTGTTTCTCTACATCAAGAGAACTTCTCAAAGATCACAAATTTTGTCAATGCATTTGCAATATTCTTGAAAGTGTCCACCTTTACCAGCAACATCTTTTTGTCTTCTATCATATCCCTCACAAAGTGATACTAAACATCAACATGCTTTGTCTTTGAATGGTAAGCAAGGTTCTTTGCCAAGAAAATTTCACTTTGGCTATCATAGTCTATCCTTATAGTTCTTTGTACAAACCCCATATTTGAACACAATCTCTGAACCAAACTAATTCCTTGCTTGCATGAGTGGCTGTCATGTATTCTGCCCGTAGTTGATAGTGCCACTACAAATTGTTTCTTACTCATCCAACTGATTGCACCTCCAAATAGATTAAACACATACCCACTTTTAGATCTTCTCCAATCCAAATCTCTAGCCCAGGTTACATCAACAAAGCCACGGATATCTAAAACTCTATCCAATCCTGGTCTCCCTTTGTAGCACAAAACATAATCACTAGTGACATGAAATACCTGAAAACCCGCTTCATTGTTGTCCAATGCTCCTTTCCTAGTTTTGATATAAACTTGCTCAATACTCCCAGTGCTTGTGCAATATCTAGTCTAGTACAAACCATCACATACATCAGGCTACCAACTCCACTTGCATATGGAACACGGGGCATGTCCTCTTCCTCTTCTCATGTTTTGGGACACTGTTCAGCAGATAACTTTACACCTACAGGAATAGGAACCTTCACTGGTTTACTATCATGCATATTAAACATGTGCAATATTGTCTCAACATACCTCCTATGGTTTATGTAGAGCTTCCTATTTGCCCGATATCTTTTAATTTCCATGCCCAAAATATAGTTTGCAACACCAAGATATTTCATTTCAAATATGGAGGACAATTGGGTCTTTAAATATTCGATAATTTCTTTGTCATTTCCACCAGCGACATATTATCCACATGCAAGACCAGATAAATAACACGGTCACCAATTAATTTGAAATACACACAGTGATCTCCTTTGATTATTTTGAAGCCAAGTCCCCATATAAATGTATCAAATTTCTAATACCACATCCTTGGCGAACTTCTTAACCCATACAATGACTTTTTTAACTTGCATACCAATTCTTTCTTACCCTTCACCGCAAAGCCTTCAGGTTGCTTCACGTATATCTCCTCTTCCAGATCCCCATGAAGAAATGTTGTCTTCACATCCATCTGTTCTACCTCAAAATCAAAAGTTGTAGCAATGGATAAAAGTAATCTAATAGAAGCTACTTTGGCAACAAGGGAAAAAATATCAACCAAATCAATTACCGGCACCTGGGAATAAACTTTTGCTACTAAACAAGATTTGTATTTCTCCACCTTTCCTTCTACATTCGTATTCTTCTTGAGCACCCGTTTGCTGCCAATGGGTTTCCTCCTAGATGGCAACTCCACCAGATCCCAAGCCTCATTTTTGTGCAAAGATACCATTTCATAAACCATGGCCTCTTTCTAGAGTTTTCCATCCTCTCAATCTACTGCTTCCTTCATAGTTCTGAGATCATCATGAGTAATAGATAAAGAAAAATTTGAATAGAAATAAAATGGACTATACCTTTCTAGCTGCATTATTTCTCGAACTGATCTTCACAACTCGAGTTTGTGGCTCTTCATATTCTGATTCCTCTTCTATTGTAGAGTCTAATTCTTCCTCCTCTAGCTCAAAATCTATCTTCTTTGGTTCCTTTGGTAGGACTTCACGTTTAATAACATTTTTCACCTCTTTAAACACCACATCTTAGTTATACACAACCTTCCTTGTCACTGGGTTCCAAAGGTTATAACCTTTGAAACCATCCTTATACCAAATAAAGATGCACTTTTCATATTTACTATCCAACTTTGTTCTTTTCTCCTTTCGAACATGTAGATATGCACCACATCCAAATACCGTCAGATGTGAAAGAGAGGGTTCCTTACCAGTCCATACCTCTTGTGGAGTCTTATCCTCCAACGCTGATGAAGGTGATCTGTTGACTAGGTAACACGATGTCTCCATCACCTTTGCCTAGAATTCATGTCCTAACCCAGCACCACTGAGCATGATTTTTTCCCTTTCCATCAACTTCTTGTTCATTCTTTCTGTAACTCCATTTTTATCAAGTGTGTATGGAGTAGTCTTCTATCATTCTATACCACACTTCTTACAAAACTCTTTAAATTCCTTCATGCAAAAATCTCCACTGTTATCTTCCCTTGGCACCTTTATCTTCTTCTCTATCTAGTTTTCCACTAGAGCCTTAAATTCTTTAAACCTGTCAAAGACTTCATATTTATTCTCGAGGAAATAAATCCATGTATTCCTTGAGAATTCATCTATAAATGATACATAGTACACAGACTTAGCTAGTGATGGAACCTTCACAGGTCCAAACACATCACTATGCACAAGCTCTAATATATGTTTTGGCCTCTTACCACCAGAGGGGAAACTCACTTGATTCTGCTTCCAATATACACAATTTTCATAGAAATCAAAATCTAGAGACTTATTAGTCATACCTTCTACCATACCTTTACCATGAAGTATTCAAAGGACCTTCTCTCCAATATGTCCAAGCCTTTGATACCATAGCATGGTCTTTTCTCCATAGACCACTAGATTTTATGATCCACTTTCAAGAACCACAGAACAGTTGCACCCATGAATAACAATGCTACCTTGTAGCTTGTACAAAGCTCCAATCCAAACTCTAATACCAGTGCTCCCTGTTAGCGCCTGGATCTACCTCAAGCTGAAGGAAGGTAGGTCTAGGGTAACATCAAACCACGCTTAACTTGGTAGCTAGCCCTACCAGGTTAGGAGAGGGCTCTCTTCTTGTCAATCTCACTTAAGATGTTGGAAATTAGGACTTGAGATGACTGAACTTAATGTATATTTTAGGCTAGGTATAGTAGCTCAGGGTTTCTAGTTTTATTTTAGGTTTTGGTTGTTGGATCAATTGGAGAAGGCAGATTGGGTCTGGGAAATCAACTCAGGGATACAGTCATGTTCTGTGGGGCGAGGTAGACAAGTGTTCATGTACTAGAAATCAATTAAGATGGTAGTTTAGACAGCTAAGGAATTGACGAGGGCATAAAGAAACTACGAATCCTCTTCAAACAGTTGAAAACATTGAAAACCAAATGCATTCCCAAGACAAAGCACTGTAATTTAGTGTATTTTGTCCATTCACCTTGATTCATTTAGTTTAGAAGATACAGAGAGATGTAGATACATATAAAACATCATAAAAACTCATTTCAAAGAAGAAACAATACATAAACTCACTGTCACAAGAATCCCAAAAAAATAGCTGTAAAACCTGGTTGTATTCCTTGCCAAACTATTGATACAAAATGTTCAATGAGTTCAACACTTCTGCCAAAGTCCAACCTTTACAAATGACTTAGAAATTACATAATATAGGCAAGGAAACCACTCATGCTAGCTATCAGGGTCGAATCCATGAGAAGAGGGGTGGTTTCAACCATATCTAAACTAAGAATAGGAATATAGGCAATGGAACAGCTTGCCTTTAAAACTTAGGAAACTAATTGATTACAGTTCAAAACCACTTGGAACTTGATGTATCTACCCTATGAGGTGATTTTAATCAATATTCAAATCAAACACATCATTTACAATGCATAAATTTACCAAGAAAAGAAGAAAACTCAACCACTAAAGCAACTAGGCGAAATTTTGAATTTTAGGCAAAATTGGCAAAAATTTGCCTGATGCGCAGTGTCGTGAACCTGATGTGCAGCGCTGCTTCAAGACTGCTTTTGGAGGCCTTCCGCTTCACCAAATCAGGCCCAAGATAGCTTGTTGGAAACCTCTACCTATCTAGTTTTTAGAACACTTTGAATTTTCTGATTTGGAGTTGATTTGCCCCTTCAAAGCTCATTTCTCCCAAGATTGCTTCCTGTGGGTCCAAAAAGTGGTAGAGAAGGCATTTTTTAGGTGTTTTTTGCCATTTAAGTGACCCAAATCTCCTCCAAAATTGATGAAACTTTCTGGGTTTGATTTTTTTTTCATTCTAAATCCAAAAATACAAGCCACATGGAAAAAGAGTGAGCCAATTCAATGCACAGCACCACCACTGAAATTTCTTGTGTTTCTATTTACAAAAATGCAAATTGACAAAAAGTTCCCAAAATTTCCTCAAATTTGGCAAGAGGCAACCTCATTAAGTGCTTTGCAGAGCTAATGAAGCTTCAACCAAAATTTTGAGTTTATCATGTTCTTTCTTGGCCCTCAAGGCTCTCCTTAACTTAGCTTTTAGCCTCTTTACCCTTGTTTTGCAAATCTTGTTCCGGGTTAGGTAGTGATAGGCCATATGGTGCAGCATTTTCTTCTCTTTGTTGGCTTTCTCAAGCATCTTCTCAAGGTGAATGTTCACCCTCTCCAACCATGATTCTCGGTCATCCTCAATTTCTTGCTCAAGGGAGGTCATCTTGATCTTTCTTTTCTTTGCCTCTTGCCTATTTTCCCTAATCATTTGCAACTCCATAATAGCTTGTTTATCTATCAGTTGCTTGTTTTCCTACTCAAGAAAGTTGATGATCCATTTGGCCCTATCAAGTTTAAGTGATAAGGCTTGTACTTCAGTCTCCTTCTCTCTGATAATCATGTCCTTGAGGCTTGAGGTTTTTGAGCCCAAATTAGTGACATCCTCCTCAATCAAAATAAAATCCCTCTCTTTCCCTTCAGTAGGGCCCTCCTCATGCATCTTTTGCTTTCCTTTGTCTCTGCCCTATACCTATTTAGTGGGAGAAGAAGGCAAATCCCCTTCCACCCCTGGTGGAGATCACATTTGCCTATGGTCTGATGAGGAAAATGAGACCCCTTCTACCCCTTGTGTAGATAGTACTCGCTTGGCAACTGCAAAGGGAATTCTAGTGCCTCTTTCATAGGTGAAAAACAAAGGAACAGGAACCTCCTCTATTTTATTTTCAGGCTCCTTTTATTGCCCAGAAGGTTCACCTTCCTCTTGAGGATCTGAAAATATTTGAGGCCCCTTGAAGCACTCATGGGCAATGAAAGTTTCACATGGCACTCCCAACTAAGTGAGCTGATGCAAAACAACAATTTTGATGACAGAAAAATGATAAATACTATTGAGCTGCTGTGGATATGGTTTTCTTTTTGCAATCACTGTCATCCTCTCTATGTTTTTGCATATGAAATAAGGGATGCTCATCATTCTGACCCTGGTGAAGTGCATGAGCAATCTGATGTGGTAGGCATAAAGTCTGGAGAACCTACCCTCACATGTAAAGTATTTGATGATAAGCTTCATGAGTGGAACATACCGGTCCTCCAAGAATTTAAAAGGAAACACCCTGCTAAGTTTGCCATGGTTCTTGGCCTTAATATAAGGCTCATAATGTTGCTTACTAATATTTTTCCTTTTGTTCCACTTTTCCCCTACATCTGGAATTCTTGTGGAATCTGCAATGATAGTCTACGAAAGAGTGAAGTTGACCCAAGCAAGATGTACCATATTGTCATCCATGTTCATCACAAACTACCTTGCTAACTCATGGTGATATTTGACCCTCTCAACCATTTCACAGAACTCAAAACAAGACTGATATCTAAAACATGTGGTGGCTAGTGGGCAAGCAAGGAGTTCACTCATGCTGATAGGTTCCTTCCTAATTATTTTTCCACCTTTGTGAGGCTTCCTAGACTGCACATTTCTTTCCCTTGAGCTATCACTAAGTGTGTCTTCTTCAAAATCTAATTCACTACTTCTTTCCATGCTTGTCTCTATGATATAATGTGATGATGATATGGTGAACAATGATAATGGGTGGGGACAAAGAAAATGAGTATGAAGAGATTTTGTAAATGAAACAATAGTAATGAAGTAGAGTAGGGGAATGAAGGGAAGGATTTGGGGAACCAGGGTTTTGATTTATGAGGGACTTAGGGTTTAATAAAGGGGATTAGTTTCTTAGGGGAATAGGGAGAGGGAAAATCGAATCAGTGGGTAGTTTTAGTGCAATGAAGTTGGGAAAAGGGATAAAGGATGTTGGTTTTGCAATGAGGTGAAATAGAGTATGGAGGCAAGCTAGGGTTTTGATTTTAGGAAGCACAACTCATGAAAAAAACATGAAAAAGACTTATTTCAGCTTAAGATAGATGAACACTTACTTGTAGGAGGTGAATGCAGCATTTGGGAGAGTTTGAGATGAATTTGTGTGAGTTTGAAACCTCCCTGGCCAATGTGCAGCGCACTGAGCCCAATGCGCAGCGCCTGTGTAATTTTACACAGGGGAAAGCTGTCTGATGCGCAACACCCTTCTGATGCATAGCGCCGACCCTCTGATGTGCAGCGCCAGGCAAACTTGCTGCAAAATCCGGGTTTTCTTCCTCTTTTGTTCAATTTCCCTTCAAAATGTGATTTTGGCTCTCCACTTGACTTTTTGCACAATGGAATGACTTGCTAGCATGAATTTGCTTTATATATGATGCACTTTAATTTTTCTTCATTGCAAACCCACTTTTATAAAGTCTTAGTCACTTTTTTTCAAAAACTCTGTTTTTCAGTTGAAGTTTGACTTTTTCTTGGCAATTTGATGGACTGATGTCTTGATGCTTTTGCTTTTGCAGTGGCAGGAGTTGGCAAGGTAACCAGGAACAGCTGCTGAGCTTATTACATATAGAAACAATTAAATTACATGAAATTTCTACAAAAATGGAAAAAACTTTGTTTTCACCTCAAAACAGAGTTTTGAGGTAAAAAACGATTTATTGAGCATATCAGAAGTAAATTTATGATTTTATGAACTTTTTTATCCTCCTCATGTGCCTGCTGACCTTTTATTAAATTTTGGATGACCATGATGACAAACCCTAGGAACTAGTGAAACTAAACCCTAAAACTGAATGAAATGAACTGAACTGACTATAAATGACTGAAAAGAGGTTTGAATAAGCCAACAGGTATATGACATGAGGGACACTGAAATGAAACCACTACCATCAGTTGATCCATGACCTAATGGAATGCAACTAATCAAATGAGACACCTAATATGCATGCAAAAGAGCAATTTGATTACCGATGGAAGTGTGAATACACTGACACTAACACTCCCCAAACCATATTGCAGGTATCTTTCCCAAACACTGTTTTTACATGTACATTATCCATCTTGCTTACAGAACTCAGATTTCTGGCCAATGCAGGAATATGCAGAAGAGTTGGGAGTGTTCTAATCCTTCCATCTTGCAAATTGAACTTTACTTTTCCACGACCAGTGATTCTAGCCTTCCTGTCATCCACCAAGAAGACATCACCACCATCATATTTCCCATACTCGCAGAAGCACTCTCTATGGGGATTGATGTGAAAGGATGCACCTGGTCAATCAACCATGCCTCATGATCTAGATGTGTACTTGAAGAAGAAGCCAAGTTCACATCACCAACTTCATCTGAGCTGGTTTTCACCTCTGAAGAAGGAGCATCATTAGATCCCTTTCCTTTGTCAGAGGCTTTAGATTTATAGTCCCTTTTGTAGTGCCCTTCCTTTTTTCATTTCGAGCACACCTTTACAAGTTTTCTTGGAGATTTAGATCTCCCATTTGAGGACTTATTTTTGTTTCTGTTCTGGGACCATCCTTGTACAAACATGGCATCACCATTCTAGCTCTCCATTTTTTTTCTTAAGGATGAGACTATTTCCTCAAACTACAAGGTAGTTGCATTTCAACCTATTGCAATAACTAGACTATCCCACGAATGTAGTAGAGAACAAAAAAAATTAATGCACTTATCTTCATATGAAATTCTAATATCAACAAACAATAACTGGCTTACCATATTATTAAATGCGTTAAGATACTCTCTCACTGAGTCTCCATCTTTCATCCTCAAGTTATACAGCTTTTTCCATAGGAAAATTTTATTCACCAGAGACTTAGATTGGTACACAGTCCCTAAATTATCCCACAAAGCCTTCGACGTAGCTTCCCCTGATATATTCAACAATACTGAATCTAAGACACACAATTGTATTGTTCTCTTTGCCTTTTGATTCAACTTCTTCAATTCTTCGTCGAACACTCCCATTTGTTTAGTACCCGGATCTACCGTGATCCGCTGATCTTTATCCACCAACAAATCCTCCATCTTGAGTTTCCACAACTCAAAACTCTGACCATTAAATTTCTCAATCTCTATCTTTCTACTGCTCACCATCTTATTTCACCACCAGAATCCATCCCACAGATCTCCCACTGAACAGAGTTTACCACAGGCCTGAGAAGAACCCCTCAACAACAAAGGCATCCCCTTGAAGCCAAACTAGCTTTGATACCAAATGTAGGTTTTAACCCTGTACAAAAATTACCTACATATCAATTCTAAAAATAGAAAATAAACAATGGCGAGAGAATAACACATAAAACAAATGTACAAAGAGATTTTCTTCTGGATCTGAAAACCGGGACCACCAGATTGATTTTTCATAATGTTCCTTTCAATGTTACGATACATATATATACATGTCGAAGCATCTAATACCATGGGCCAAAAACTATAGTGCCCTAAATCATGTGCGAAAACCATGCACAAAACCATAGGTAGGTTCCCCACCTAATATAAGGCCCAAAAAAAAAATTCTCCGGCCACTGCCCCAGACCCTATAGAGGTGGGATACAGCCCCCCTCAAACCCCACATACAGGGGTGGCTGCCACCCCCGTGCGGACCCCCCGCTACGCATCGACGCAATGAAGGGGAGGCTCCGCCACCCCACTAACCCTCGAGTTTGACAACTGAGGCTAGTCATGGAAAGAATATAACACAACCCAACAATTGATGCCCAAATCGATTACAATCTTTTACTAGGTCAAAGTTGGACTTATATTATATCTGCAATGGTCTCATCACTTTTCCACATGATATTATTTCCTCATCAAGGGAAAATAGTAAAAGTATACTAATTATCTTATTATACTTCTGACCCTAATGCTATAAGTAGTGTAATCTTTGTGGAGAAAATGATTACTCCCTATGATAATATTGGTGTTGGTTTCCTTAAGGATTCATCACTGATGGGAACTTTTGCAATCCCTCGACTGAAATTTTCTTCTAATTTTTCCTAGGTTAACATAATATCATCAAGCACTATGGAATCTTCTGATCCTTGGATAGTGCCTTTAAAATCTGAAATGAACTTGTATGGCAATGAGATGCCTTTAATCCCATTAGAGTTATTTTATTAGGTAGTTCAAACTTTTTCTGATCCACCACCCTCTGGAATTGATCGAGTGAATGTGGTCACTGATGATTATTCTTAATTATCTTGCTTAGAACCAATATCATTTCCTAATTCTTTCGATAATGCTTTTCTAACTGATCAAAGTATTATGGAAATTATTACTTTAGATGAAATTCCATGGGATGACTATCATCATTTTTCATCTTTCCTTCCTAAACTTATTAAAATAGAGAATTATTGGTCTACCTTATTTTCACTTGAGATCGTAGATAACCCTGAATGTCCTATGTCAATTCTTGAATCTGAATCTGAAAATAATTTAAGAAATATACTACAATCATTCCTATTAATATCTCATTCAAACCTAGAATTATTGAGAACATTCACATAGGTGCTTTGTGATCACTTGAAGAAATTCAATTATACAAAGCCCTCTTTGAAGAATTTCATGACATTTTTTCTTGGTCTTATGAGAAAATTCTAGGAATTGACTGAAGTATTGTTTTTCACGACATTAACACTTACCCAGATGCTAAACCTATTAGGAAAATATTACGTCCATTGCATCCACGAAAATTGTTGCTATTAAAGCTAAGGTTCAAAAAATATTTAAAAAAGGTTTTGTCTATCTTGTTCCCTTCATGAAGTTATTTTTCAGTTATATGCTTGCCAAAAAATATAGTTATAAGTAGCCCCAACATCATCATCAAAAAATCCCCAGCGGAGTCACCAATTTTGTTGTAGTGTTTTCTTCTCAAAGATGTATGAAAAGAACCCACTTAAGATTGTTGATGACAAGCAATCCCAACAATATAAATGGTTGCTAAACATTGTAGATCTACAACAACTGATAGAAACAAAACCTGCGAAAGTCTGGATCTATGCCATAATCATAGTTAAACAACAAAAAGAAAGAGTAATAACTCCAATCATCCAATGGAAACCAGATATACAAAGAATAGTTTTATTGTAACACCCGTGAAGGGAACAAATAAATGTTACCAGTCCCCCTCTATGGTACGGTTCTTGGCTATCCTCAAATGTCTTCAGCTTGGGTACAGTCTTTGTCCTCTATAATGTGTAAACCCAACAAAAATATGGTGTGCGACAATGAAAATAATCAGAGTTACATCAGTGAGTGCAACAATGAAAATAATGAAAAGTGAAAAATGAATGGAAGACCATTTTATTTTTAGTAAAATATTGAGTTATCCTTTAAGAATGAGCAATAATAAACTATTATTGATCACATCCTTGGAATAAGCTGTTATGGAACCAGCTCACAAAAAGATAGAAAAGAGAGATCAATGCCTTAGAATTCAGCCTCTTCGAGGGGGCAACCTCCTTTACATTACATAAATGAACAATTCTTGGATGATACAAATGAAAATACCTCCTTTCTATATATAGGAGTCTAAGTGGTCCCAATACAATCAAAGCCTACATAACAATAATATTGTAGGTCACAACAGTAACAATGGTGGGCTTCTGTGTGGCATAATAGTAACAATGTGGGCACTACATGGGTACATCAATATAATAAGTGGGTTATACTAATAACAATAAGGGGTTACACTAGTAGTATAGGGGCCTAACATGCCCCTCTCCTTCAAAAAGCGTTGTCCTCAACGCTTGAGTAGTTCTTGATGCTTCTATATAAAATTCTTGTCCTCCCGTGTGGAATATTCAGCGGGTAAGTTCTTCCACTTGATGAGATACTCTGAAATTGATAGATTTCGTATATGTCGGGTTCTTGTTTCTGTGACAGCTCCAGGTTCCAATATGATTTTTCCTTCCTCTTCAATTTCTGGCAATATTGCTTGAATTGGGATCTTTTGCAACTTTTGAATAAGTGGCCATACTTCTTCGTTCTTCTTCCATTCATCCGTTGCTTCATTTATCCAATTTGGTTGGATAATATAAATAGCACAAAACAATGCTTCCACATCCTCATCCTTGAAGCGTCTTCCCATTCGGTAAGGTCGCCATTTTTAAGTGAATGTAGTATTGCCAACATTTCCTTCTCGTAAATAGCTTGCTTGAGATGTAGCAGTAAAAATACCCAATCAAAACATTTTTCACTACAATGTTGATCTACCTGTTGTTTCATTTGATTTTGCACCGAAGTGGCATTATCCTTTAAAAGTTGGAGAACTTGCTGTTGATGCTCGATATGATCTTTCTCTACTTGAACCTTTTTCTTCTTGATATGTCCTTCTATCTTTTGAGGAGTGGTAATTCTTTCTAATGCTTTACAAGATATGGTCTGATTCATTGCTTCTTGATGGTTTCCAATTCTTCTCAAATGGGTTTTTTTTGCGACTTCTGAAACGTCACAGAAAAAAAGTTATAGCGAAAATGCCACGATGACCTGTTTGGAGCAGCGAAACCCTAGAATCCCAAAGCTCTGATACCAAATGTTATGGAAGCAGCTCACAAAAAGATAGAAAAGAGAGATCAACGCCTTAGAATTCAGCCTCTTCGAGGGGGCAACCTCCTTTACATTACATAAATGAACAATTCTTGGATGATACAAATGAAAATACCTCCTTTCTATATATAGGAGTCTAAGTGGTCCCAATACAATCAAAGCCTACATAACAATAATATTGTAGGGCACAACAGTAACAATGGTGGGCTTCTGTGTGGCATAATAGTAACAATGTGGGCACTACATGGGTACATCAATATAATAAGTGGGTTATACTAATAACAATAAGGGGTTACACTAGTAGTATAGGGGCCTAACATAAGCACTTGTAATATTTTATTATATTTGGTTAGGAGGGAAAAAGTATTTAAATTTTTATTTAGAAATAATAAATAAACTCTTATAACTATACTTTTAATCTTCATCAAATAATATGGCATTAATGCAACATGTTTCTTACAATGAAATTAAAATACTAAAATGATAAAATGCGGACTTGGGGATTCCAATGACCTAGGCATGCAAAGAATCACTCGTAGATGCATAAAATATTATGTTGGGGCTACAACATCCTTGGAATAAGCACTTGGAATATTTTATTATATTTGGTTAGGAGGGAAAAAGTATTTAAATTTTTATTTAGAAATAATAAATAAACTCTTATAACTATACTTATTATCTTGCTCAAATCGAATGGCATTAATGCAACATGTTTCTTACGATGAAATTAAAATACTAAAATGATAATACCCAGACCTGGGGATTCTGATGACCTAGGCGTGCAAAGAATCACTGGTCGATGAATAAAATATTATGTTGGGGCTACAACAACATCATTAAGTTGATATTCATATACCTGACCTCACTATCATACCACAAGTTATGGAGAACACTAGTCCACTATGGCGGCCAAATGTTCTTGGAAGAGGCACATATGGTGTTTGAAGGCTTGGGGTTATAAGCCAAACATCAAGTCAAGAGAAAACAAAAAAAATAGAGTGGCATCAAGATGAAAAAAAGCTTAGCTTCTAAAGCTCATAAACTCCATCAACAATGTGCCTACAGGATTTGACATTTCAAAATCTCTTTCAGAGCAATATAAATTGAAGGGAGACTTTATTTTTGTTGCGTGTTGTTACTTGTTGTGTATCCAATTTATAGAAAAAAGGAGTATGCAGTCGTGCAAACCTATCGACTATAGACATCTTCTCACTAGTCTCATTTTTGGAGATATCTTGTAGGTTTGTTAAAGGGTTTGTCATGTAAGTATTTATTTTCATGTGTTTATTGAAATAACCAAACACAGAATTGAAATAAATAATTTATATAATTTTTCCTATAAAGATAAATTACCCAAGAAATTTTGACTGTTCAATCTCCTCTATGTCTAATCAACCAACAATGAATGAGATGGTGAGATAGTTGTGTTCTCGTGGGTGTACTAAATTAGATTAATCAACTTGGTAGGATCCGGGTGCATCAAATGTGATTCCCAGTGAGTCGAACCTTCACTACCTTTAGGATGACTAGTTGATTTCCATGTCCAATTCCTCTAAAATAAGCTCCTTCTCATGGTTCAATGTTGCTATCTGGATAAATAATAAGAGCTTTTTAATCTTACATGCTCATACTAGAGATCGAGAGCCATACTATAGAGAACGAGATCTAGACCTTCATGATCATGCTTCTATTGATTCTGTTAAATATTATGTAGTAGTGAAAGCATCACTCTCAGAAGAAGTAGTTTAATTTCTTGATGGTAATCCAGAAGAAGATATTGTCACAAAGCTAGATATTGATCTAGTGGTTTCACTAGTTTCATATCACACATTTCATCTATTTGATCTAGTTGTTTAAGAAGTGCTACTGATCGAGAGGGACTCTGATGCTTCTAAAATTTGATGTGAATTGAATAAGTAAGGAGAACTTAGTGATTAATGTAATCCTAGATAGAGGTCTTTGTGGAAGGGTTCCACGAGGTAAAACATCACAAAGATTTCCATGCAAAGCCCATCGAGCCAGATGTGAGGCTTAAAAATGTTTATAAAAAATAGACAATGGAAAAGTAATAAACATTCATAATAAACATTAAAGGTTACAGAATTAATGTTAGCATAATTGAATCATTAGTTTACTGGCTTCAAAAGGAAAAGAACACTGATGACTATAATATATAGTTTTGCATCCCCACCTCAGGAAGAGGCCTAATAAGATGGAAAAACAAAGAAGTCTTAAAATTTTTTATTATTCATGAAAATTCATGACAGTAAGCAGGTGAATTAATGTTACCGTCGCCATTTTGATTACTATAGTACCAATCGTGCCCACTATAGGGACTAAAGAAGTGCTAAGAAACCTTTACCCTTTCTGAATTTGTTACTGATCATCCTATTCTCTATATTATATGTGGCATAATGAAGCATCTATGCAACATAAATCCCTTTCATTTTTTTTACTTTTTAGCTAACTACATATGATAATATTTAGTATTTTTGTTATAATTCTTCATTAAATATATGAAAGATATTAAATATATGCACTAATTATTAATGGAAACATTGAAATGTAGATCACAATAAATGTGAAAAGGGATTTTCCCTTTCACCTATAATCCCCAAGGATTTTCTAATTCCGACAATATATAGTATTAAAGTTGTTTTAATGTAAATGATGATAAATTCTTTCCTTCATGAGCCACATCATAGGGTAAAGGAAAAATTATAACTCGAGCTTTAAAAAAATATCTATTGTGGTTTTATTTTTCCCGACTTCACTTTTTAGATACTTTTATTAGGTTTTTCTTGTTTGTTTTTATTAGAGTGAAAAGCTTTAATACATATACATACACAAAAATATAGATTTATTTTTTTAATAAAAATATTATTGTTAATTGAAACAACTAATCCAACTTAAATTTATTTCACCTTCAAATTTAATAAATATAAAAAAATATTAAAACAAATAAAAATATAATATTTATTACTTGAAAATATAAATTAGAATAAATGTATTTAGATTTACTTTATTATAAAAAACTATAATTATAATTATCATATATAATATTATTATGATATTTTTTAATTTTCAATTATTTTAATTTTAATGTTTTTTTTAATTTTTTTTATCATCTACAAAGGATATAAGTAGATTCCCGGGCATATATAATTGATATTAAAGTAATTATTTATGGGTAAAGCATCCATACTGGTAAGAATGATATTGAGGTTGTTAGGTCCCTATAATACTAGTGTATTCGCTTATTCTTATTGTTATTGTAGCCCTTTATCATTATTATTGTGCCCATGTTGTCCCCATATTGCTATTATAGTGCCCCATAGAAGCCCACTATTGTTATTGTTGTTCCCTTACATTATTATTGTTATGTCGGCTCTGATTATATTGTGACCCCTTATACTCCTATATATAGAAAGGAGGTATTTTTATTTGTATCATCCAAGAATAGTTCATTTGTGTAATGTAAAGGAGGTTGCCCCCTCGAAGAGGCTACTTTTGATGTCGTTGATCTACCTCATTATCCTATTTTGTGAGTTGGTTGCATAACAATTGGTATTAGAGGTTTGGACTCTAGGGTTTCGCTGCTTCAAACAGGCCATTGTGGAAGCTTCTCTATAAATTTTCTTCTACAAAGCTTCAGAAGTGGAAATTAAAACCCATTTGATCCAAAATCATGATGAACCTCAGGACCAAATTTTAGATCTCGTGTCACTATATTTTCGGAGATATGAACTGAGGCAGTGAAGATTTTTGCAGGCTCCCGAATTTGAGCTCAAATGGGTCACCTTGTGAAAATAGTTATAACCTCTTCTCTGAGCATTGGATTGAAATTTCGTAAACATTTACAGAAAGAGGCTAGACTTTAGTTTTCTTCATATTGTTTTTAGGTCGAAACGTTGAAACAGTGACACGTGTCACTTTGTACAAGTTTTTTCTACCGAACTAGTCTATAATCAGGTCATCACAAGAGATTTAACATAATGATTTCTTAGAGAATCCAATATGTATCAGACTTGTGGGGTTGGAAAGAGGACACAAAGGGCTATGATATGACAAAATTTCTGACCTTGGAGATCCAAAATTATAAATATACAATAGATTCAATATCGAGATCCTACAAAGAGAAAAATGTGGGTAGTCTTTTTAAAATTTTTACATAAGTTTGGTTTGAAAAATTTCTTTGAAGTGATTCAATGCGAAAAATGAAGCATATTTATCATTAATTGATTCCCTGAAGAAAGAAAATGGAAACACCTAGTAAGCAACCTGAAATCTCTAGCATGACTTATGAAGAAGTGGAAGAAATGCAACATAATATATCAAAATTATGAGACTAAGTGCAACAAATTTCACTCTCAAAAAAAGTAATAGAAGCTAAGATGGACGGGTTAAATAAAGGCATGGAATCTAAGATGAATGGCATGGAAGCTAAGATGGATGGTTTAGAGAAAGGTGTGGAGGCTAAGATGAATGGCATGGAAGCTAAGATGGATGGTTTAGAAGTAAACATTGAATATTTGAAGAAAGACATGGAAGGTTTGAATGGACGTTTGGAAAAGTTGCTACAAGAAATTCTTCCTAATGGAGAAAAGCTAGTAGAGGAAACTAATGATGAGAACAAATAAAATGTTTTTCATGATTTCATAGAATCTAATGTTGGATTGAAAACGCACCATGTTCCAAAGATCGATATGGGGAAGTTTGATGGCAAGGATAATGTAACATGGATACTACAAATGGAGCAATATTTCGATCTCCATAATGTGCAAAACACACAAAAGGTATGCATTGTGACTTTATATTTGGAACCTAATTAGTTTTTATGGTATCGATGGCTTTTCTCTCATAAACAAATTATCACTTGGGTAATTTATGAAAGAAATGATAGCACATTATGAGGATACAAAAAACAACACCTCTTTTATCCAATTGATAAATCTAAAACAAAATGATTCAATGGTGGATCACATTAAAGGCTTCCAAAAATTGAATATAAGGGTGAAGCATATTCTAGAGGAGTAGAATATTGATGTCTTCATAGGGACTTTAATGGATAACATCCAACATGATATTTGTCTTTGGGAACCTGATTCATTGGAGAAGGAATTTAGGTTGGGAAGAAAAATTGAAAGAAAAATTATGGAAACAAGGAAGCCTACCAATCACAACTATAAAGATGGAAGCCTTTTTTGCCTTAGCCTTCCACACTTGACAAGGTTGACACCAAAAAAATTGGAAGAAAAAATACCAAAATGGATTTGTTATAATTGTGATAGATAATACAGTAAAGGTTGTAAGTGTGCTGAGAAGAAATTATTTTACATAGATTGTGAAAAGCAAGAAGAAAAGGAAAAAGAAACATCAAAAGAAAAGAATACACAAGATGAAAGAACACTAGAGAAAGAAGAAATGAATTTGACCATACCATGTAATGCATTGGCCGGAATTACCACTCCTCAAACTGTCAAGATAGAAGGACATATCAAGAAGAAAAAGGTAATAGTGTTGATTTATTGGGGCATTACCCAAAATTTTATTCATTGTAAGGTAGTGAAGGAATTGAATTGCTTCCTATATTTGGCACTCGAGTGTCAAGTGATGGTTGAAAATGGAGGAACCATAAATTTCTCTGGAAAATGCCATAATATCAAGCTATCCATGAGAGAATATCTATTGAATAGTCCAATGCTTTCCATTCCAATGGGTGGTGTTGATGTTATACTAGCAGTCCAATGGCTACAATATTTGGGTATGATAGCTTTTAATTTTCAAGAATTTTTCTTGATTTTTTTTTAAGATGGAAAGTGTTGGTTGTGGAGCCTGATTATCTTCTTTGTTCAGAGGTATCACCGCATTGGACCTAGTTTCATAATGTGGCGGCAATGCCACTCACTATTTGCGTTGCAAGGGGGGTTATTTTTAGTGCCCCCGAAGTTGAAAATAGATGTAAAATTGTCTTATAAAATGTCGTAATTTCATAGTCAATCTGGGCCATTCATTAGGTGGAAATCAGACGGTAGAAGTTATGTTTAATTTAGGGTTTTTTTTCCCTAGAAGTAAACCCCTCAATAAATATGACGGAATTATATTATAGATATGTAGAGGTGTATTCTAAGCGAGAAAGAGAGAGGAGATCATGTGAGAGAAAAGAGATAATTACGGTGGATCTGTTGTAGGTTGTATCTCTTCAATTTGCTGGATAATATAAAAGGAAGGAATCATTGTTTCCCCATGGACATAGCCCAAATTGGCTGAACCATATATATCTGTGTCTCTCTTATTTTATGTGTTTCATGTGTTTATATTTATGCAATATTTTATGTGTTCCATTTCTCTATAATATATAATTTTCTAACTGAAGGGAAGTTGAATTAAGGGGTTTCATAGGAAACCAAGAAAGATAATAAGATCTAACAACATGCAAAGCTTCTAAATAAATAACAACTTGGCGTAATTTCACAATTATGTTCACTAGAGGTTCCCACATCGAAATCATCTATTTCTATAGATCTCCAAAATGTCTTTGATACTCATTCCAAGGTATTTGAGACTCCCAAATGCCTCCCACCTATTCATGATCATGATCACGTTATTCATTTGGTTCTAGGAAGTGTTCCTCCAAACATTAGGCCTTACAAATATCCCTACACCCAAAAGAGTGAAATTGAAAATTAGGTTGCAAAAATTCTAGAGGCTAGTATAATTCAACCTAGTCAAAGTTCTTTCTCTGCTCCAGTAGTATTGGTGCACAAAAATGATGGATCATGGCACATGTGTATGGATTATATGTATCTCAACAGGCTGACTATTAAAGATAAATTTCCAATTCCCGTCATTGATGAATTATTGGATGAATTGCATGGAGAAATTTACTTCACCAAGTTTGACCTTTGTTCAAGATATCATCAAATCATAATGAAGACTGAAGATATTCTGCAAATAACATTTAGAACTCATGAGGGTCATTATGAATTTTTGGTAATACCTTTTCGCCTTACCAATGCACCTTCTACATTTCAAGGTTTGATGAAATCCATTTTCAAACCCTTCCTTAGAGAATGTGTGTTAGTATTTCTTGATGATATACTAAGCTACAACAAGTCTTGGAAGGATCACATTGAACATGTTGATAGAGTGCTCAAACTATTGGAGGAGAAACAATTATATGAAAAAACCTCCAAATGTTTCTTTGGAGTATAAGAGGTGGAATATTTGGGTCATATTGTATCTCATGAAGGTGTTAAGGTAGACCCTAGAAAGATTAATGCCATTAAGGAATTAGAAATCCTCACATCCATAAAGCATCTACGAGGATTTATCAGGTTGACAGGGTATTATCGCAACTTTCTTAAGAATTATAGGAGAATAACAACACCTCTAAAAACATTACAGAAGAAAGATGCACTTTCTTGGACTCCATAAGCAACAAAACCTTTGAACATATTAAAGAGGCAATGTGCCAAGCACCGGTCTTAGCTATGCAAGACTTCACAAAAGCCTTTATTGTGGAATGTGATGCCTTGGGAAATGGAATTGGTGTAGTTTTAATGCGAGAATAAAGACCCATTTCTTTTGAAAGTCATCCAATCAAAGGAAAGTATTTACACAAATTTATTTATCAGAAGGAAATGTTGGCAATACTACATGCACTTAAGAAATGGTGACCTTACCTAATGGGAATACACGTCAAGGTAAAAATGGATCATGATAGTCTTAAAATTTTTTAGAACAAATATTATCTTCAGAAGAGTAGCAAAAATGGGTCATAAAGATGTTGGGTTATGGATTTGAAATCATCTACAAAAAAGGGAAGCAAAATTTTGTTGCAGATGTAATATCAAGAAAGGATGAGGATGTGAAAGCATTTCTTTGTTCCATTTCTATTATCCAACCAGATTGGATAAACGAAGAAAGGGATGAATGGGAAAAAGAAGTGTGGGAACTCATTCAAAAGTTGTAGCAAGATCCCAATACATATGATACATTTAGCTAGAAAAATGATTCGTTATGGTACAAATATTGCTTATACCTCTGTAAAAATTCCTAACTCAAACAAAAGATTCTTCTAGAATTACACACCTATCCCTTAGGAGGGTATTCTGTTTTTTTTTTATAATTACCACAGGGTTAAGAAGGAATGTTTTTGGGATGGACTTAAATCTGATATTCAAAAGTTTGTGCCGAAATGTTTGTTTTTCCGACAAGATAAATTTGAGACAATTAAGACCCCTATTCTATTACAACCTTTATCCATTCCAAGACAATGTTGGGAGGAGGTTTCAATGGATTTTATCACAAGTTTACCCAAGTCCGAAGGAAAGAGTGTCATAATGGTGGTACTTGATAGACATACCAAGTATACATACTTTTGTGCATTATCCTATCAATTTAAAGCCAGTACATTTTCTATTGCATTTATGGAAAAAATTCAAAATCTACATGGAAACCCAAAGATTATTGTAAGTGACATAGATCCTATTTTCACTGGACATTTTTGGACATAATTATTTTCTTGTTTGGGTACTCAACTAGCTCATAACTCATCTTGTCATCCTCAATATGATGGGAAAACGTAGATAGCAAAAAAATGTTTAGAAGGATATCTTCATTGCTTTGTATCTGATAAACAAACATAATGGGTCAAATGGCTGCCTCTAGCTAAATGGTGGTATAAAACTTCCTTCCATACTGCAACAAAAGCGACCCCACTTATGGCACTTTATGGATATCATCCACTATCCATCACATAATATTTAAGAAAAAATTCTAAGGTTCAATCAATGGAAGATCACATTGAACATCAATAAAAAGATCTCCAACTCTTAAAGGCTAACCTAAATTTGGCACAGAATAGAATGAAACAACAGGGAGATCAACATTACAACAAAAGAATTTTTGATGTAGGTAACTTGGTATTTCTATGACTACAAGCATACAAACAAATATACCTCAAGAAATCTAAGAAGGATAATAATTATCACCAAAGTATTATGGTCCATCAAGGTGTTGCAAGAGATTGGTAATATGACATACAAATTGGAGCTTCCTGGATATTCCCGAGTGCATCCAGTTTTCCATGTTTCATGATTAAACAAGGTTATAGGTGACGAGCTCCCAGTTCAAACAATATTCCCAGAGTGTGACGAGGAAGGAAAAATCATATTGCAAACTGAAGCAGTCACTGAAACAAGAACTTGAAAGCTACGAATTGATCAATTTCAAAGTATTTCAGCAAGTGGAAGAACTTAGTTACTAAAGATTCCACATGGGAGGATGGGAATTTTATAAAAAATCATCCATAACTACTCAAGCATTGAGGACAACAGTTTTTGAAGGAGAGGGGCATGTTAGGTCCCTATAATACTAGTGTATTCCCTTATTATTATTGTCATTGTAGCCCCTTATTGTTATTTCTGTGCCCATGTTGTCCCCATATTGTTATTATTGTGCCTCATAGAAGCCTACTATTGTTATTGTCGTGCCCTTAAATTATTATTGTTATGTCATATCTGATTATATTATGACCCCTTAGACTCCTAGAAAGGAGGTCTTTTCATTTGTATCATCCAAGAATTTTTCATTTCTGTAATTGAAAGGAGGTTTCCCCCTCGAAGAGGCTACTTTTGAAGTCGTTGATCTATCTCATTCTTCTGTTTTATGAGATGGTTTCATAACAGAGGCACATACCATACATTTTTCCCATGATTCTCAAGTAACCATTGGTTTAGGTAAAAATTTAAAGACACAAATCATATTGTGTAGAATTGGAGAGAATATATGTTTTATGAAAATAGGGAATTTTTTTAATTACATTTTAAAAATCACACCTTATATGAGCACAAGTGGTGTAGAAGAGATAGTGATGGGGTGTATTTTTAAGTGGCCAATTTGAAACTTCGTGGGAAAAAATAAAACCAAGGTTGGTTTGGCCTAGGACAGGTGCAATGTAGAGTGGTTTTGATGTCCTGGATGCCCATGGATCATGGTTTCCAAGCCACATGTTAAGCCTGATGTAATCTCTGGAGGAATCATACAACTTGACAAACAAACAAAACAATCACACCTTATACTAGAGCTAATCAATACATTCCTTTCTTTTATGTAGCCATTTATACTAAGATAGGGCATGTGCACTCTTAATATTATCACTAGTATAGATCCATCTTAATGACAGATCTAGCAAGAACCAAGAGGGATAAAATCTCTTGAGGTACAAACATCCTTTAGGGTGAAAAACTTGAATAAAATGTTTGCATATCTAACAATTTGATCCTCGAGAAGCTTGATAAATCTATAACTAAGATATAAATGTTTTTTATTCTTAAACTCACAATTCCACCACATATTTTTTATGTACATATATATGTCATTCAAAATGTTTTTGTTGTTATTAATATATTATTCCATATTGCTTAACTTTCTATCTTAAATTATTTTATTCATTGATTTCTTTTATTATTAATAGTAGTTTTAAATGCTACATATTATTTTTATATCAAGGATTAAATTAATTATATATATCCTTATTATTATTTTTATTATGAGGTAATTGAATTTTTTTAATGTTTAATTACTTTTTGTATTTAAATATTTTATTTTAATCAACACTAAATTTCTTTTACTTTCTCCTCTTATGTATATCTATATATACATTTGTGTGAAGTGAGTATAAATAAAATAGTTAACATGCATATTTGAATAGTGTATTTAAATCATGCACTAAAATATTTTTAAAAAGTCTAAAAATCATATAACTTTCTCATATTAAAAAACCGAAAATACAAGGTTTCTTTTAAGGTTTATTTTTCTATAAAGTTGATATAAGATTATGATTTTGATATGAATATGGAAATATTTTATTTTTGATTAAGAGAGAGAGTGATATTTTTACTTCTACTTAGTATGGATAGTGACAGTGAGATTATCATGGTTTATAAAACGTTTAATTAAAACTAACCAAACTTGTATAACCATTTATTTTTTCTTATTATAGTCGACATTTTCTTTCTTATTTGAAGAATATTTTTATTTTCTATGATTATGTTGACAGTGATGGACCCGTCACCATTCAAGGGATCTCCCCAATATGAAGTCTCAATTAGACCTCACATTGTTTGGTGTAGGAGTCTCATCTGATATAATGGCTTGGTTGCCAAATACTTAGAGATTTGCCTCGGCTCTAGCTGTCAGCACAAGAGAGTGATGTAATGGTATCCTCGAAAACAAAGGTGAGTGTGATTGGTGAGTGTACAATGCAACTATATATAGGTTCTCTTACTACAAAAGGGGGGCTGGGGGAAGTGAGCCTCTAAGTGAGAGGCAATAGTACCACACATGAAGAGACACACATGAACTAGAAATGCATGTCCAACATCCAATGGAATAGTCCACAGCGGATGTGACAATCACTAAAACCAATGAATGTTAGGTCCCTATACTACTAGTGTGACTCCTTATTATTATTAGTATAACCGCCTTATTATATTTTTGTGTCCATGTAGTCCCCATATTGTTATTATTAAGCCCCATAGAAGCCAACTGTTGTTATTATTGTACCCTTACATTATTATTGTTATGTCAGCTCTGATTATATTATGACCCTTTAGACTCCTGTATATAGAAAGGAGATCTTTTCATTTGTATCATCCAAGAATTGTTCATTTGTGTAATGTAAAGGAAGTTTCCCCCTCAAAGAGACTTATTTTGAAGGTGTTGATCTCTCCTTTCTATCTTTTTGTGAGCTAGTTTCAAAACATTTGGTATTAGAGCTTTGGATTCTAGGGTTTCCCTGCTCCAAACAGGGCATCATGGAATTTTTGCTATAACATTTTCTCTATGAAGTTTCAGAAGGTAAAAAAAAACCCATTTGAGAAGAAATCAATCTAGACCTTGGGTCTGAATTTAAGATCTTGTTTCGCTATATTTTAGGAGATCTAATATGAGGAACTTAGGGTTTTTTGAGACTCCAAAATTACATTGTAAACAGGTGACCTTGGGAAAATCTTCATAACTTTCTCTCTAAGCATCAGATTGACATTTTGTAAGAAGTTACAGAAAGAGGAAAGACTGTAGTTTTATTTTTATATTTTTTAGATCGTTAGGTTGAAACACTGACACATGGAAATTCATACACATGCACTCTTTTGAATCAGTCTATAATCAGGTCATCATGGGAGATTTGACATAACTCTTCCTTTCAGAATCCAATCTTGATCAGACTTGTAGTTAGAAAGAGAACGCAGAGGGTTACTGGTAGATAAGATTTAAGAACTTGGAGATCTGAAATTATAGAGTTATAGTCATTTCAACATCGAGCTCCTAAAATCAAGAAAAAGTGATATGAGGAATTTTGATGGTAAGGATCTGATAAATTGGATACTACAGATGGAGCAATATTTTGACCTACATGACGTGCAAATACTACAAAAGGTATGTATTGCATCTTCATATTTAGAACCAAATCAATTTTTATGGTATAAATGGCTTCTTTTCTCATAAACCAGTTGTTATGTGGTCAATCTTCATGGAGGAAATGATAGCACATTATGAGGATACAAAGAGAAACACCTTCTTTAGCCAATTGATAAATCTCAAACAAAAGTGTTCAATGGTAGAGCACATTAAGGACTTTCAAAAATTGAATATAAGGGAAAATGATATTCCAGAGAAGCAGAGGATTGATGTCTCTATACGGACTTTAAAGGATAACATTCAACATGGGGTTAGTCTTTGGGAGCCTGATTCGTTGGAGAATGCATTCAGGTTGGAAAGAAAAGTGGAAAGAAAAAGTATGGAAACAAAGAAGTCTATCCCTCACAACTATAACGATGGAAGTGTTGTTTCTCCTAGCCTTCCAGAACCTACAAGGTTGACACCACAACAATTGGAAGAAAAAGAAGCAAAAAGTATTTGTTACAATTGTGATAAAAAATACATTAAAGGTCATAAGTGTGCTAAGAAGAAATTATTTTACATTGATTGTGAAGAGGAGGAGGAAAAGGATCAAGAAATGTCAAAAGAAGATGATATACACTAGGAACCAAACCTAGAGAAAGAAGAAATGAATTCGACCATATCTTGTAAAGCATTGGCAAGAATTACCACTCCTCAAACTCTCAATATAGAAGGACATATCAAGAAGAAAAAAAATCAAGAAGTGAAAGATCACATCGAGAAAGAAGAAATGAATCCGACCATATCTTGTAATGCATTGGTGGGAATTAACACTCCTCAAACTATCAAGATAGAAGGATATATCAAGAAGAAAAATGTTCAAGAAGTGAAAGATCACATCGAGCATCAAGAATGAATCCGACCATATCTTGTAATTCATTGGAAGAAATTATCACTCCTCAAACTCTCAAGGTAGAAGGACATATCAAGAAGAAAAATGTTCAAGAAGTGAAACATCACATCGAGCATCGAGAAATGAATTTGGCCATATCTTGTAATGCATTGGAAGAAACTACCACTCCTCAAACTCTCAAGGTAGAAGGACATATCAAGAAGAAAAATATTCAAGCAATGAAAGATCACATCGAGCATCAACAACAAATTCTCCAACTTTTAAAGGATAACGCCATTTTGGTACAGAATCGAATGAAACAATAGTCATTTCAACATCGCAGTGAAAGAAATTTCGATGTAGGTGATTGGTTATTTTTACGACTACATCTCAAGCAAGCTATTTATAAGGAAATGTTGGCAATACTACATGAACTTAAGAAATGGTGAGCTTAACTAATGGGAAGACACTTCAAGATAAAAATGGATCATGATAGTCTTAAATATGTTATAGAACAAAGATTATCTCTAGAAGAACAGAAAAAATGGGTCACAAATATGTTGGGTTATGACTTTGAAATCATCTACAAAAAAGGGAAGAAAAATATTGTTGCAGATGCACTCTCAAGAAAGGATGAGGATGTGAAAGCATTGTTTTATGCTATTTCTATTATCCAACCATATTGGATAAACGAAGCAAGGGATGAATGAAAGAAGGATGAGGAAGTGTGGCCACTCATTCAAACGTTGTCGAAGATCCTAGTTCAAAAAAATTGCTAGAACTTGACGTGGAAGGAAAAATCATATTGGAACCTCGACCAGTCACAGAAACAAGAACCTGATAGCTATGAAATCAATCAATTTCAGAGTATCTCATCGAGTGGAAGAACTTACCCTCTGAAGATTCCACATGGGAGGACAAAAATTTTATACAAAAGCATCAACAACTACTGAAGCGTTGAGTACAACACTTTTTGAAGGAGATGGGCATGTTAGGTCCCTATACTACTAGTGTAAACCCATATTGTTATTAGTACAACCCCCTTATTATATTGTTGTGCCCATGCAGTCCCCATATTGTTATTATTGTGCCCCATAGAAGCCCACTATTGTTATTATTGTTCCCTTACATTATTATTGTTACAACGACTTTTATTATTTTATGATCCCTTAGACTCCTATATATAGAAAGGAGGTCTTGTCTTTTGTATCATCGAAGAATTGTTCATTTGTGTAATGTAAAGGAGGTTTCCCCCTCGAAGAGGCTCATTTCTAAGGTGTTGATCTTTCTTTTCTATCTTTGTGTGAGTTGGTTTCATAACAATGAACAAGATAAGATCTGTCTACCATCGAGTGGAATAGTCCATAGCCAATGTGACAATCGTTATAAATGATAATCAATGAAATCTCTGTCTAGTATCCCGTTGAATAGTCCACAAGGATGAGACAATAGAGACAACTATTATACCACATTCCCAACAATATAAGCACTGAAACAACCGAAATAGTTCAACTATATTAGTACATTTGAAAGTAAACATGAAATGCAAATGCTCATAAATAGTCTTACGAGCATCAATAAGTCATGCATGGAAACGTGTTGGCTTGAAAGGGCTTCTGTAATTAATAAAACTTTCTAAGACACATATTTACATTATACATCACTAGTTCCAGTAGTGGGACATTGGAGCCACTCCTTTCTCCTCAAGGAACTGACTGATCTCTTTTGTTCTTTTGGTCATACAATGATGAGGTATATATAACCAAGGAGTGGTGCTTTCCCCTTGTGACTCTTTAACTACCATCATGACTGTTCAACTTCTTATGAATTTTTAACTGACATGGATCTTCATATTCATGTGTGTCCTTTGGAATTCCACTTTACAATACATTTGATTTACAATATACATGGCCCATAATAATGATGTGCCCTTTGAAAACTCATGACACAACTTGACATGGCACTACTGAGATGGACTAGCTTGATGATGTGGAAATGTCAAGTCATTGTTGCTGCTGAGTTATTTATGTGTTCCTGGATATTATTTCTCTTCCCCTCTACATAGCTTGACGATGCAAGGTCTTCAATGATCTTTGGTATTGAGAGGTGGTTGCATACATGTGTTCCTTTTGCTTGCTCTTGATAGGATCCTTTGTCCGCCCAGCTGTAGGTGAGTCTTCAGGAATGTTTCCATGTTCTTCTCCTTCTTCATCATCTTGTCGTGATTTGACAATGTACATGTTCGTGCAGTTCACTCATGACGGGATGAAATCAATTTGAAAAATACCTAGTCTAAGATGGTGTATTGTTATCCAAGAACTAAGCCTGAGACAGGTGACAGAAAGAGGGCCCAGTGATTGTGCATTGTATAGTTCCAGGTGATAGGGAGAGAGGTTGATCAATGAGACTGTGCAGAGCATAGCTCAAGCTTAACTGAGGAACTTCTGAGCATAGTCCTCATGGGGGGATGGGAGGGGTTGCGTAATGGCCACTAGGAGTTAAGATTGCACAATTGAGACAATTGGTGGCTAGTGCAGGATGGGACTCTAGGAGACATATTTGCACAGTTTTTAGAGGCACGAAGAGCTCGCAGAAGAGAGACCTAGAGGATAGATCTATGGAGTTCATGAAGTCAGTGAGCTCCAACTGAGTGAGGAAACTAGGGGATTCTTCTGCAAAGTTTGGAAGAAAGGGAGGTTGGGTTCTATACACATTTTGGGGTTCCTGCAGACAAAGGGAGGAGCTTCAGGACTAGGGTTCTGAAGTGCATAGCTCAAGTCAGACTCAGACGAACTGTTGTGTAATTTCAGGGGTGAAGGGAGGTTTCTGAGCTCTAGAATTTGCATGGGGGATAGGGACTGTGCATTACACATTTCTAGGCAGCAAGGTTGCATCATTGAGGGTTGAGACTGCACAGTTCACAGTTGAGTTGGGGTTCAATGAAGCTAAGTTGCCCGGTTAGGAAGATTTTCAAAAATAATGGCAAGGTGCAAGAGGAATATGAACCCATGAATAAATTGAACTTGTGACCACACACTTTTCATACTTCAATCATATGACAACCTATACCACCAGAACAAGAAGACAAAGCATTACCCTCTGTGTGACTATCTCATAATAGGAAGCGGCAAGTGCGCCACTTGAGATAGACTTTAGGATGATCGTGATGACACTTTTGTGAGAGTGCTAAAAACATTGTGTATGAGTGTGATGAGTCTTTACATAACTAGGACAACTTGAATACACAAATACCAACCTTTGAAACCACCAGAAAAGGTCTACAAGCATGGGAAAAAAAAAATCAAACATGCGAAAAGTTGATAGTTGATGAAATAAGAAAAAGCAGTGAAAGGACTCTAAGAATCTCCTGAAATGGGCTCAAGTGTTTGCAACAATCAAGGGAAAGACTAAGGAAGGCACTAAAATTTGAGTGCAAGCCAAAATTTTGGAGGGTGTTGCAGTGCTACAACACATGGCGACACACTAGTTGAGTTCCAGCTTCTCTGTCTTGGTTAGTTTTTTTGTGTAGGGCCTTGGTCCTTCACGATGTATTGATTCATCATGAAAAATACTTTGGCTTCTCCATTTACACCATGGGAAGACATGGTCCCCTATGTACCTTCTTAGTTGATCATAATGTTTCGAATTGGGAAATGTAATTTAGCTCATGAGCTTGATATTTTCAGAGTATAGTTTTTCATCTCTAGTGTTGCTCTGCTACCAGTAGGCCTAAACAGTACCATAGCTGAGTCACGCAAGAACATGAGAATTTCTCCACTATCAGTGATCCTAGACAATACCCTGGTGGAGTTTCTTTCTTCACCTCTCTATGTAGGAAGCCTTTCACTTCTTTCATCTTTATTTATTTATTTAAAGAGAACTGTGCATCGACACATATTTATTTTGGGGTAGAAGAGGGATCCCAACTTATTGAGAGCAGAAGAGTTTTTTCCTTCAGAGAAGCATATAAGACCTCTAATTTATGATTTCTCATTTATATTTTCCCCCTCTCCATTTCTACTAGTTGGATAAGCTTGAAAACATCAAACCAGAAAATTGAGTATAGGCATGAGGTTCCTGGACTAGACACAGGTTCATGGTTGGATGAAAAATATCCTTATGGACGGATCGTATTTTTCATTAGAACTTCATCAACCAAAAGATGCAACCAATATAAGGAAGATGGACACAGGACTAGCCAAGCAATATAGTGTCACAAGACTCTTTGAAATTCAGCCACACACAGACATGGAAGCCACAACATAGTAAGATACAACACTTATTTACATAACAAAAACAACACAAAACTAAAGAAAACATAACAACAAACAAAAAAAGACTTTGTACATAGTGTGGGGCATATCCCTGAATCGTTATTGGAAATATTGTTTTAATTCATGGCCATTGAGAGGGAGAGAATAAATCTTCTTGTCAAGTGATTGAAGATGATATGTGTGTTGGCCAAGCTTTTCATGGAATGTGTAAGTACCAATCCACATGGATTGAAACTTAGTGCGTTTTCCTTTTTCCTCGTGGGCTTTGTCCCCATTGAAGACTAAGTCAACCCCACTAAAACTATTCTTCCCAGCAGAAGTTCTACAAAAATGTCTCTTGGTATGACTTTGATGGAGTGAAAAAAAAATCTTTTTCTTTCAAACTTTCTTCCTATATCTTGTGCAACATGTCCATCCAATGGTGAACTAAAAGATGTGGCTTGCCATGGGATTCTTGGGCAAATTGGAGAGCATGAAAGTATATTTTTGATGAGAGAATGGATTATTTTATGTACACCAGGAAGTAAGGGGAGGTGTTCAGAGAAGGTTTAGGCATCACTTGGTCATCCCATAAGGCATTCACCAAATCAGAGTGCTAGTTTCACTGCTCAAAGAATATGGTCTTTCTGATGATATGGATGAGGTTCTTATTTGTGGATTTACCAAGACCATTTCCCTATGGATAATAATTAGCAAAATGTTTCAATATAATATCATTTTCCAATTCAAAATCATAAATTTTTAACGATGAAAAGTATGTTTCATTGTAAAGAAAAGTGACGTACGAACATCGAACCTGTAGATGATTTTATGCTACAGAGTGTTGATGACTTCCTGATCATTCACTTGTTTTAGCAAAATTTTCTCTGTCCACCACATGAAATAATTTGTAGGAGTCAAACTATAGTTGTGTTGCTTCGATGAATGAGGGAAAATTTCCCTAATGATATCCAAGCCCCACTATTGGAACAATTTTTCCACTAAAATGTGCTGCAACCTAGCTGCTCACTTCTAATTTTCTCCAACACGCCTCTGACAAACTCGACACTTGCAAACACAGGCATGCTCATCTTTGAATAATGTAGGCCAGTAGAAACTGGCCCGAATGACCTTGTGTGATGTAGTGTTTCTTGCGAAGTGTCCCCGAGCTAGTTTGTCATGGAGATCACGTAGAACCTTATCTAAATCATGTGCCTCCAAATCCCTAAGAAATATCCCATTATGGTGATTTCTTAATAGAACATAATGCACCAAATAATACGATAGTGCTTTGATTCAAAGTTCCCTCTTCTGCTGCATAGAGAAGCGAGACAGCATGGTGCCATGCTCAAGGTATTGGTGCAAATTTTCGTACCTAGAGTTTCCATCTAAAGTGGGGGAGGCTCGCTCAACATTATACATTTCAATCTCTTGCTCCCATCCTACAAGCTCTTATTCTTCCTCTTTTACATTGACTACTTATGTTGCTAACTTGCAAAGACCATGACCCTTGATGGTGTGAACTGGTTTGATGTCAAGATCATATTCCTATAATCAAATCATCCATTTCTAGCTTCTTTAACCTAGCTCTTGTTGAATAAGCAGTGATTTGACCGGTCGGTGTAGAAAAAAGACAATATAATGGTTTTTCAATAGATAGGGCCTGAGGTGATTTACCACCTTGTATATTGCATAATATTGTTTTTCCACGGCGGGTTAGTCGAGCTCTGATCCTTGCAGGCTCAAGCTCATGAAGGAGATAGGTGATTCATTGTTCAACTCATCCTTCTGAATGAGCACAAGCACAAGAGAGGTATCAGAAGAGAAAGTGTAGAGCAAAAAGTGTTTGCTACAGTCTCAGTTGTACAACGCTGGTGCTTCTACTATTTCTTGCTTAATACGAGCGAACACGTCATTTTCACTTTTATCCCATTTATAGATGGTGTCCTTCTTGATCATCTTCTGTATTGGTATAACGATCTAAGCATAGTTGTAGATGAAATTTCTCAAGAAGTTCATCTTCCCCAAGAAAGAATCCATAGCTTTCTTGTTCACCAGGTGGGGAATTTGCGTGATGGTCCAAACCCTATCCAGATCTACCTTGATCCCACTTTTAGAAATAATATTTCCAAGCTGGTTACCCTTGGGCACTGCGAATATACTCTTCGTGGGATTCAAGGATATCCCATATTTTCAGCATCACTAAATTGTTTTCTTCAAGTGGCACAGGTTGTACGATTGTTGTTTGGAAAAGGTTGTCACATCATCGAGGTAAATTGTTGGCTTGTTGGGGACTGAACCAGGTTCAGAGTTAATTAGCCAAACAAATCCATCTACTACTGGCTCTTTTTGGCAATAGTCCGCGGAGCATGGACTGAGGTCTCACCCGATGTAGTATGGGAGGGTGCTGGAACCAGGTTTTTGCACCATTGAGATGTCTGAGAGGTTCAACTCGTCCAACTATTCATCCCTACATGCAGGTCACCTCGCGCAATTCCCTATTTCTCACGCCCTGATATGATACCTTCATGTAGCCCTAACGAGGGCTCACAGAGCTTCCGTGCCGTTACAGTAGTGCTCTACGCTATTACCCGAGATCTTACTTATACCAGTTAATTACCTTTTCATACTTGGATGTCTTACATTATATTTATTTACAGAAAACATTCATATGAGTTCGTGCAGCAAATAAATAGTATACTTGCAAATTATACCCAATCATACATTAGAATAGGAAAAGATACAGAGAAATATGGTAAACTTCTCTTTATTGATTCTTCCAATGGTTACAAACTCAACCTACCCTACGCATTCATCTACAGGGGTCCACACACTCAGCTGTGGACTACTAGGCCTCTATGCACTCAGCTACAAAGCCTTCTCCTATTCTATGACCCAAAGACACCTTTTACACTTTGACTCAATCACTTAGACTTATCATTCTTCGATTCTTAGTTATCCTATACACTTAGAGCCTCGCTCAATTTATACAATCCCATGGTCTGTGAACCATGGGTAGGTATATCCAATCATCATTACATTATAAAAACTAGGGTGGACAACTCTATGACTCTATTATAATTTTGTGCTTCACACTGGCAATTCGTGGAGGTTTTACAAAAGGATTTGGTCAAAACTTGTGCTTTAAGCCCCAAAACATGCCTTGGGGGATTCCATGCCCAACAGGCCCGCAACACAAACATTGTGACTCGCCCTCAAGTCACTCTCTCGGCGCGGAGATCTTCACGCGGAGTCCTTCCAACTCTGCTCAAACTACTACAAGGTCGACAGCGCACTCAGCTCCTACCTTCTGGATCTGTTGTACTCATTTTTCCGAGATCGCAGTTTCAGAACTTCTTCTCTGCATCTGTGCCTATATCCCTTGCATTTATGCAAGCTTTCCTTCAATTTATGCTATGATGGTGAAGGCCTCGTTGATCTAAGGCTGAATGCACACCTTCAAGACTGCTTCCTTGTGTCGTTTTGCGTCCACCTGTCCTTTCAGCGCTTTGGCATGTTGCATCTGCGTGAGCCTCTGAGTCAAGGCCACCATCTTCACAGTTCCATTGACACTGTCATACTGTTGTTGGAGTTCTCGCACCTCTCTCTCTAAGCATTGGATGTTGGGGTCCTTCTGTAGATTCATAAGGACCTTAAATGACTCTTTCAACATGTTGGTGCAGTCTCACATTGCACTGCTAATATCATCCAGTCCCACTATAATAGCGCTGGCACCCTATTCTCTAACTTTTGGAGGGGTGGACAGCTGTGCCTTTAGCCGCAGCTCAGTAATCTGAAGGTTCATCACTAGCTGAACCTTTGTCATGCGCGCCTCTGGTGGCGTGTCTACTGCAACGAACATCTCAGGGATGCTTTGACAAGCTTCATCTAGTACTTGTACCAGTTGTCAATTCTGCTACACCACTTCCTCGCGCTACAAGCTCAATTGTTCCATGTTTATTTTCTGCTCACTGGGGACTTGCAGTGCACAGCTCTCCCTACCCCATAGTTCTATAGTTATCCCATCCTACAGAACGTATAAGGTCTCCCACAGGAGTGCAACAATGTTGATGTCGAGACCCTTCAACTCGCTAACCGTAGGCCTACCAGCCTCATTTGTTGTCACTAGTTCCCCTTCTGGCAGTACTATGGTATTCATCATCCGAGCACGCAACATCTATTATGCTTCCATTGTTCCAACTGTGAGGCTGGTTGAAAAAGTACCAGCCTGAGGAGTGCGCATCTGCAACTCTTGCAGCTACACTCTTAGGGCCCCCAACATAATTTGGTTCTCTTGCATAAAATTTTGGAGGGCCTCAGAGGTGACATCGCGAACTGTCTTACTGATGTCATGCAGATCACCCTCGATTAGGGTGATCGGGTCAATAAATAACTTCGATGCCTTGACCTTCTTGCATAGCCTTGTCCACTCGGTCGGGTGTTGGTGCTTCAACTGTGTTGACATGGTTTGTGTGTTCGTGCCTCCCTCTTCTTCCTCTGCTTCTTACCCATGTGAAGGCGACGTTTAGCCCTTGTGCGCCTTTGCGGCTACCTCTTGCATTGTTGTTGTTGCTGCAGCCTTTTCGTGTTCAGTTGCTATCTATATAGCGTCCTGTGCCTCCTATGCTTCTACTGCCGCTGTCTCCTTCCTTCTTTTCTCTTTCAACAATGCCATGTGTAGTTTGGCCTCGTCTTTCCTCCTCTGCACCATTGACTTCTCTATTTACACAATGTTTGGAGCACACCACTCCAGTGGCCATGTCTCTAGTACATTGAAGATCACATCATCCGTGGCTACAAAGGGTAGCTCCCTCCATTTCTTGGTCAGGTCCTTGCGTGCTGTGATGTATATGCTATGGATGTCTGCTTTAGACTCTGCAAAAATATGCAGGCTGTTGTGGACAGTGGGTGACAACCACGGCTTGTGGTTGATCCCCATTTTTAGGTTCATCTCCATGAGCACCCAGAATATCTTGCTGTTGCGGATCCTATTTTCATCATTTGTGGCCCAAAGAGAAGCTTACTTCGCGGCCTCTCGCAGATCCCTATCAATTATGGGGACTTGACTATCCTCTAGTAATTCCACGACCACGAGTACTATGGATAACAAAAGCCATGCATAGTGGAATTTTTTTCCTTGTTCCTAGGCCTCGCAACAATTTTCTAGGAAATGTTTGCAGAGGAACTCGTACCAGTTAAATTGGACCCTCTCCACACACTACTCATCCAGTGCTACCACCGGCGTGAGTACCTCGTCCGCGTGGCACTTGCGCATAACCTTACTAGCCAGTATTTGGGTCGCCACTTTCACTGCTTTTTCATTGATGCTAGATATGGCGTAGCCCTTTTCCTTCTTTTCCAGCTTGTACTTCTTCTTCATGGCCTCCGCGATGGCCAAGTCACTACTCTTCCCCTCCAAGATGTCTGTGGGGTCCCTTCATTTGCACGACAGGTAGGTAATGTAGTGAATCAAGTCTTACGTGATGGGGATGGACTCCTCTAGCCATAAACACCCACCATGCACCAGGCAGAGCAGCTGCCTAATGATGAAAATTGTTATTGGGGTGTGGTGGAAATGTGGCACCCAGAGCAAGTTAAGTAGCCCTACCTTTTCCACTCCATGCAAACACTTTTACGACTCTAATTCCATAACCCCCGCCAAGGTGTTCTGCTTAAGCTTCTTGAGGTGTGCAATCTCAAGATGAGGGAACTTCTCATGGTCATCGAGGTCCCAATCTTCAAATTTTAAGCTCGACACCTGTCCCAAGTGTATGCCATCAAAAATGATGTTATCTAGGAGGAGCAGGGCCTGGAGTGAGCTCTTGGTCTCATTAAGGTCCTTGGGCACTTTAGCCTTCCCTTTCCATGGGGGGACATAGGCAGGCAACTTTGTTGGAGGGTGCGTAGGCTCAGTTTCCTCCTCCATGCCTTCGCCCTCGTCTTCTTCGATGATAAGGTCCTCCAGGTCTTCTTATTCCTCATCGGTTTCTATGCTAATGGCCTTCCCCTTTTCTTCCATTAATAGCTTGGTGTGTAGTGGGTTCCGTAGGGACACATGTATGAGAACCATCACTTGTTTGTCCTTCTTTGGTCTTGGCGTGTGCGGTGATTTTGAGATTTCTGCCACAATCTTGTCACCTTCTGGGGCATCACCCATAGTTAGGGCCTGTGTGGCCTCTTTGGCGGTCATTTTTTTTATTTCCATAACTTCCTCAGTTGCTGCCATCGTGTCCATCCAGAGATCTATCACTCATGAACGCAAGGGCTCAATCAATGCTCGACACAGAATAAAGAGGGCTTTGCTCAATAGCTCAATTCGAAAATCACCAAGTGTTGTTTGTTGGGTAGCCCTTTGTAATTTATAGCACTTTTTGAATTTGAATTCGACCATTTCCCCCAAAGCTGGTTCATTAATGCTCCCTTGGGAGCAGATTTTCCCAAATATTTCCCATAAATCGCATCTTAAATGCCTACCACACACTCCATTTGTTCTCAATTCGAGCATCCCATTGTGAATAGTGACTTCAATAGTCTCTTTCTGGCCAACCCATGTGGCAATGCAACCCCTTGTGCGCGGTCGTGGACCTTGTGACTCTTTGCTTCTGTGTGTAGCTCCAACATCGCGCAGCTCCCAGACAGAATAGTTTATAGTCCTGTGCCTCCTTTCAACTACATGGAGTGCTAAGGTTGTACTTCCCTCATCTAGTCAGGTGGTCACACCACCTGTATAGAGTTTCATCCTATCATCCATCACTTTTCCTAGAAAATACCCACCTCTTATTGTTACGGGCAGCGTCGCGCATTTTATCATCTGCAACGCGCTACCCTGGTTGATTCACTTAGTAATGCACGGTCCAAGCCAAGGCATCAGATTGATCAATTCACGTTGATAGTCCTCACACTCGTCAGTGCGATCATGTGCATCTTGTCTTATCACCCTGGTTTTTTTCTGATAAAATCTTCCTTTATCACATCTTCAAACTTCTTGGATTCTGTGTCTACTAGAGAACTTTTCTTCCTTAATCGTACCATTTCTTTCTCAAGTTCTTGGAGCCTAAAATTTCGCTGTTTGATTTCTTCTTCCAAGGTTTTGCAAACTATCATATCTACCGGTGCTGGTCTAGGCTTTTCAGATGCTATAGCACTTATAGCATTTTCTTCATACTCCATCCTTGGCAGTGCCTACGTGGTAAAGTTTTTTCTCGCGGTCCTATAAGCCCATATAACCGCTAGTACGTGCGGGTCCCAGTCAGTCTAATTCACATTGTGGACCTTTTTCAGTGCTTCGCATACTTTATTAAAGGCTTTTGCGTGGATATCCTTCTACGCACTTGGTCTTTCCATACTCCATGGTCCCAACTGAAGGGGTCATTCACACCATTGTCTTGCCAGCACCTACTTACTAATCATGTCTCCTACCGCGAGGACTATGTGCATTCGTGCAGGTTTCGCACCATATGTCTATATCCACCTGGATAGGTGGGTATGTGAACCGTTTCATCAGACAATCTTGTCTGCTAATCATATCTAAGGCTTCCCAAACCACATGTGCATCATTCTTCTACAGTCGCACCAGTCCTCAAAACTTCCTTGGTGCGTACCCCACCACCGTGCGAGCGTGACTCACAATACCCATTTCAGAGCGTCGAAGCATCACTGTTCTAGCACTTCTATTTCAAATCTGTTCAGGAAGTCATCCACCTCACTTAACCTGTCATACGTAGGTAGATCTCTTACCTCTGTTGCTACACAACGCAACGATCTTGTCATCATGTTATAGTTGAGCGTGGTTACCTCGTGTAACTTGTTCTGCCATCGTTTATCTCCTTGTCAAAATCTGATGTGCAGGAGCTTTCACACTCCCATGATATTTAGCCATCCACGGTTGGATTTACCAAGTCTTTCTCCTGCGCAGTTATCTTGTAGATGCAGTCCAAATCGTCACCGCTATTGTAGTGATGCACTGGCTCCATGTAGCGCGATCCTTCTGCAGGGTCTAAGGGTACCACTATGCATAGAGACTTTTTCTCAAAAATTATCTTGTGCTTCTTCATATTTATCACTCCATTCATTTCAGTGGCCCAATCTATTCCCAATAGCGCTGGGTAGGGATTATTTTCATCAACAATCTCTATCACTTCGAATTTTGCTACCACGCTTTCTCCTTCGATATCTATTATGATTCCCTGCAATCTCTACATAGGTAGGATATTTTGCTGGTTCACCATTCATAGTTGGATAGGATACCATTGTAGTGCAGGCCTACCCATGCGCTCCCATGTCTTCTTTGGCAGGACGTTCACGTCCGATCCTATATCTAGAATCACTTGGTCCATCTCATATTCCCCAATCTGCACGATTAATCTCATCTCCCTTCCTGTTCGTGTTGTGTGCTTCCTGAGCTTCCAAACTACACGTTGTTCTCCTGGAACGGTCCTAGCGCATCTACTTATGAGTTCTTGTAGCCCCTTTATAGCCTTGCTATCGCACAACAGCTTCATCCATGTCTCCAAGAACGTATTGAGCATCGATGGGTCCATTTCTGGCTCGAGTTTGTCCTTACTTCTTGAAGTGGAGGCATTAGTGAAGCTCCTCTTAGCTTGCATGAAGGTCTCCTTAGCACGCTCCAAATCAAACTCTGGATCCTTTGTTTGAGCCTTGCAAACCCAAGTACTTTCTTCAAGCTACTTGCCTTTGTCATCCCTTGTTGTAATTCCACTCTGAAGCACAATATTTACATTAGGGTCTTCCACGCGGCTCAGACCTCATCATTTGTAGGTTCTAAGTCAGAGGAGGATGGAGTGCTCCTTTATCATGCAACCTTTCTATCAATGTGGGACAATCCTACATTTCATGATCAAACAACGTACAATACAAGCATGATGGTCGTGTAGGATTCGTACAATCATGGGCATTATGCCCTGGCCCTCCGCAATTGTAACATATCAACTATCTGTTACCTCTTCCTAGTCCTCCTCCACCTCGGCCTCATCTGCGCCCCTGAAATCTGGTGCGTGTCATTCCTGCGTTTTCATTTAGGGGCCGTGTTTCAGTCTGAACTCTGTAGTATGAGTTCGATCCATCATCAGCTCATAAGTTCTATAGATGCGCTTATCACATCCCACTGACCTATAGAAATTACAGAACAACTGTTGTGAATTCTGCGTATACTTCTGTAATAGATGGCAGCTATTTGTAGCATGCTTTCCTCCTATCTGACAAATCGCACACCATAGTGCAAGTGCTATGCTCGGTCCTCCTCGTGCCTCTGGTCTTAATGGCATTGGCCTTCCTCCTGCAAGGTAATTCATGAACACTGGGTAGTGGTCCTTGTCGTGCCCTTGGCCCTTGTATTTTACACACCATACCTCATCATGCAGCTCTGGGCGGGTTTTCCTATCTTATTTCAAACTCTGCATCTCAAGGCATAATTTTTTCAGCTACGCGTGAATCTGCTAAACTCCCAGGTCGGGATCCTATATCAAGGTCTCATGCGATCTCCTCACGACCTCCAAGGCATCGGCTTGAGTGGTTAGCCTTTGTTGTGATAGTGTGTTCAATAGATGCGGTGTTAACGATGCTACAAACCATTCGTGATGTTGCCCATCTATTAACATCATGTTAGCTTCATGAATTGTGTAGTTCAGTCTTCAATCCAACTCCCAAGGGGTCTCGCCTGGTAGCATTGTGATTTCCTTGAACCCAATAATCAATTGTGCCTCTGAATTTGGCCTGATAAATTCTTTGTTTAGCACAGCTTGGACATCTATGATCCCCGCATTTGGATTGTCATCGGAATGCTTAATGTACTAGGTCAGCGCATGATCCTACAGAGCACTGACCAACATTGGCTTCTCTATATTATCATCCGTGACTCCCTATTGTTCCCATGAAACTTTTATCACAAACCAAAACTGGTCTGGATCTTCATTCCCTACTCCATTGAACACTGGTAGCTTTATCGCACTTGCCATACTGCTTTGCGGCGATGGCGGAGGTGGTATGGATGAAGACGGAGTTGAAGATGGTGAAACTGGCGGTGGTGTGGGTGGGGGGGATATGCACAGAATTCTCTCCCTTATTAGATTGATCGCACTTCTTGGAGAGGCCTTTGCGAGCTCTTCTTCACCCCTTCGCAGAGGTGAAATCATGGGGCTAGTTTCTAGTTCTGTGCTACCTTCTTTTTTGTAGATTCTCCCACTTCATGTAGACCCAAACATCAATTTATTTGCATAACCCATTTTTCACACAGTAGCATTTTAATCCAAGTGTTCAAAGATTTGACGTACTTACCTCGCGGTCCTTTGAGTAAGCATCGTTTTGTCTCTCTATAACTAACTGAAGTATCTACAATGAATTCGGTGATGAATCCTCCTATGATTCGATCGAGCCAGTGTTCTGATGCTTCTAGTCTATGTACTAATTCTGTAGTCCACACAATAGGTCTGTCAAGTTTACACCTCCCTTTGCTATCTACTAGCTTCGCGATCCACTCATATAACTCAGTGGGGAAGGATGCAAAGAAAATTTCATGGACCTCTATATATAAGTAGCAGTCTAACCACTCTTCCATTGACAGTCACGGATTCCTATTTTCCTGCACCCCGAATTTGTGAATCTTCCTGTCCAACCAATATTCAATTCCTTTCTTTGTCAGATTCCATTGATATGACATCAGACATCTCTATGCAGATCCCGGTCCCAAAAACAAAACCATTTGTTGGCTTGTTGGGGTTTGACCCAGGTTCTGAGTTAATTAGCCAAACAAATCCCTGTACTACTGGCCCTTTTCGACAACAGTCCACAGAGTGCGGACTGAGGTCTCACCTGAAGTAGTATGTGAGGGTGTTGGAACCAGGTTTCCACATGCTTGATATGTTTGAAAGGTTCGACTGGTCCAACTGTTCGTCCCTGCGCATGGGTCACTTCGCACGCTTACCTATTCCTCACACCCTGATATGCTACCTTGGCATAACCCTAACCATGGGTTGCGGAGATTCTGCGCCACTAGAGCAGCGCTCTGCACTATTACCCAAGATCTTACTTATACCAGTTAAGTACCTTTCTGTACTTGCATGTCTTGTGTTATATTTATTTACAAAAAACATTCATATGAGTTCTTGTAGCAAATAAACAGTATACTTGCAAATTATACCCAATCATACATTAAAATAGGAAACGATACACTGAAATATGGTAAACTTTTCTTTATTGATTCTTCCAATGGTTACAGACTCAACCTGCCCTGGACACTCAGCTGGAGGGGTCTGCGCACTCAGCTGTGGACTACTAGACCTCCGCGCACTCAGCTGTAGAGCCTTCTCCTATTCTACGACCCAAAGACACCTTTTACACTTTGACTCAATCACTTAGACTTATCATTCTTCCATTCTTAGTTATCCTATACACTTAGAGCCTCACTCTATTTATACAATCCCATGGTCCGTGGACCATGGGTACGTCTATCTAGCTAACATTACATTACAAAAACTAGGGTGGACAACCCTATGACTCTTTTGTAATTTCAGGCTCTGGGCCTGTAATTTGCGGAACTTTTACAAAAGGATTTGGTCAAAACTTGGGTTTTAAGCCCCAAAACCTGCCTTGGGGGGATTCCATGCCCAACATAGACCAATACACTCTATCCAATAAGCCTATGGGATGTGATGTCTATTGCACGTTGGAACATTGCACCTACATTGCCCAGCCCAAATGACATTCATCGAAATGCGAACATGCACCACTTAATATGGAACGTAGTTTTTAGCCTGTCAATATTTGCTACCAAAACCTAGTTTTAACCTAAGAAACCATCTATGAAATAAAAAATTTATGCTCGATATACTATTTGCAATATCTCCTCCATGGACGGCACTGGGTAGTTATCATTATCTGAGGCATGTTAAAATTGCGAAATCTACGCATAAGTAGATTTCCTTAGACTTCTTCATTACAGGGACTAACTTAGATACCCATGTCGAATGTCACACCTTGTAAGTAACCCGAGCATCCAACAACTTTCTCAATTCCTTCTGTATGAGGGGCTCAAGCATAGGATGAAATTTCCTTAATTGCTGCTGAAAAGGCTTGGCGCCTTCCTTGATTGGTATCACATGCTAGATTATTTGCGGTGTCATATGTCTTGATATCATCGTATATCCATGTCAATACATCCCAGTACATCTTGAATAGGAAGACAAAAGCTTTTTTCTCTTGTAATATACAACAACTAATGAGATTAACATACTTCAGATCTTTCTTGGTTCCCAAGTTGATCTGCTCGTGCGACAATGTAGAATTGTGGATCTTGGAATTCACAAGTCCCTGGAAACAGTTTTGTAGATTATACAACTTTTCTAGTGATATCACACCTTTGGGAATGAGGTTTCCTTTGCTTGTACTAGCTACGTCATACAGAAACTGCTCATGCTTGTCCTCATCAATCGCTGCATCTTTGAATATGTTAGCATTGGCCATAAAGTACAGTTTCTATTGGTCATCTCAAAATATGTGTAACTTAGATATGTTATCTAGGAGGGAAGGTTTATACAAAATTTTAATACCAAATCCATCCCTTAAAGCTAGCATCCTAACAGTTATGTTTGAAAATTCATCCACGGCTACATTACTCATTCTTGGTACTAAAAAAATATTGAAACCTTCAAAGAGAGATGAGTCCCCATACCTCTTATTGGTAACTCTTAAGACGAGCTAACACACAAAGTATAGTGTTACGTACCTAACGCACCACGATTTTGGAGTCACCTACCACTTTTAGGACAACAACATTGAGGTTGATTGCTTTTTGTAAGCCCAAGACGAGTGCTTCATACACTGTGGTGCTGTTATTGCACTCAAATTCCAAGCGGCTAGATATTAAGGGTTTTCTCTGCAATGGGTCTATTAAAAGACAACTAGCTCTAGATTCCTCCTGTGTTTTGGACTCTTCAAAGTACATCGTCCACATATAATTTGTACAAAGACTTCTTACCACACTAGTACTACTACTACTACTACTACTACTACTACTACTAATACTACTATTATTACTACTTCTTACTGTACAAATTTCATTATCGCTAATTGGACATGGAAGGAGGCCCAACTATGTGTCTAGTGGAACTGGGGATGGCTCTACAAGATAACACTCCAACTATGTTTCTAGAAAATAATTGCAGAAAACAAGCTCTACGAAAGCCAATGGCTCGTTATGTTCATGCAAGGGAGTCAAGGTGTGCTTCATGTATCTCTCTGATTGTACCTAGATCTAATTATTCTTGCCTCTGTACAGAAGCCATAGTTGTGTCCAGTCAGTGATAAAGTATCCTTACAACTTGCTTGACTAGTATTTTCTTAATAATACCCCATATGCTTCCAGAAAGTACACAATTACAATGTTGATGCACTGATGAAATCATCTGTCATTTGATAACGGGATGATAACATGCCTAAGCTAACTAATTTTTAGAACACAATTTCTGTCCAGTTGGATGATCTGTGCATCTATCTTATTCCATTGAGCATTGATCTTCTTGGCTGCGGAGAGTGGCATGAAACTTACCAATGCGCTCGAATAAATGAAGCAATTGTGTACATTGAAGCTAAATATTTCAAATGTTAAAAAGCATGGTGGGAAGAGTGAGTTAGCCTCGAGGGGGAATTCATTAAGAATAGATGTGACAGTGTCTAGAGACTTACTAGATCCCTTGTCTAAATAGGTAACATTACTGGTATAAATTTGCGCTCATAGAAGAATGTCCCACTAGCTCATGATTTTTGTGATTTCACATAGGGATAGGTTCGCATGAACCTTCTTCATGTCTTCTACAATGGTTTCTAGTGGAATGGTTTTGTCTTTACAACTAGTGGAAACACTTTTCATTGGAACAATCTTCCGGAAATTTCTCTGAGTGTTTTGCATTGAGTTAGACAAAGGACTCAATTTTCTTAATAGATTTTATATGAATTTATGTTTCGGCATCTTAATCATAGTGGTTGGCCACAGACTTCTCAAGTTGTATTGGTTACTTTGCTTCTGGGTCAGACCATCACTCAGAGGCTCCTTATCATTAGTGTTTTTATGGGCCGGAAGAACACAATGATATATTTTTACTGCATGGCCAATGATGGGAGCTTCATGAGCTATAGCAGCATCTTCTTCTTCATCATCGGGTTCAGCCTATTCCTCAACCATGAATGATTCAAACAATTGCGCAACCAAACTTCTCATGCCTTGGTTCAATTGTGGGCATGTCTTCTCCAAACTATGCTCATTTTGGGACCCAAATTATGAATATGTGCCAATTTTCTTAATGTTTAGAGCTATATTGGAACTCTACACAAATTTTGTCAACTGATTTCTGTTGCTTCTAGAAGTTGCATTCTTTCAAGACATGAACTTGGGGAGCTTGCTTCTCATGGTAGTCTCTCTTGTCCTTTGTTTAAGTTCATCGATTTTGGTGGTCACGGACTTGATGAGACGAGTAAGCCTTTCAATATCATTTGGTTCCTTTTCGTTAGTCTTGCTCAAAGATTTATGAAACCTCTTACATGTGTCTTTGGATTCTTTGGTGGCTTCATCATCTGTGATGACTCCAATAGTGTGTAGATCCTTCTCTACAAAAATAGCCTCTTCATATTTTTATGTTAGAGTTGGTCTCACAATTTGCTTGAGAAACTACACAATACTGATTGACAAGGAATAAGTGTAGTAATCGATGTTGATGGATTCATGAGGTTTTGTTTCGTCTGAAAACTTTTTCAAGATGCGGTTGAACCTCTGACTGAAGTCTTTAATGTTTTTCTTGTACTCCATCTTGATACTACCCAACACCTTCAGTAACATGGAAGGGGTCTTATCTTAAGGAAATTTCTCAAGCAAGATCTTTTTGAATTCCTTCCAATTCTGGATGGAGTTTGGAGGAATGTGCTAGTACCAGACAACTGCTCTACCATCCAAGGTACATGGAAATAATATACATACAATGTCATCATAACGTACCTCAAGTGTTTGCAAATGTAGGTAAAAATTGTTTATATGATCTTCACCCTTCACTCTCTTGTCAAGGTCATATTTCATTAAGAGCTTCCCCATGTGTCTTGGCATCTTATGCAGGACACCCTGAAGTGCCAATGGGCCCTATGTCATCCAATCCAAATTTTGTTCTTCCATGTTGTCTTCTTCATTATCCTCCTCTTCCTCTTCTAATTATGTTGGCTCATCTTCCTCTTTTTCTCCTTCATTTCCTTCCCATTAGCCTCCTCCACTACAATTTGAACCCGAGAGTAAGGGTCAACTCCTTCTTCTTAATGAAAGGGTAGAGGCTCCTCTTCCTTTTTAATAGCCTGTGCTAGTTCTTCCACAGTGGCAAGGATCACTTCTTCAATAGAGGAGATGACTACTCCTATGGGGGTGGTCTTGTTCTTGTTTTGAGAATATGGAAGAGTGATTACTCTCGAAATCAGTCCAACAACTTTTTCAAATTGATGGGTGATGAGCTAGAGAGCTCGAATTTGATGGTATGGAATTTCACATTCATACGTAAGGAGTGAGGAGTTATCAACTTCAAAGTTACGAGTAAGGGATAGGGAGTTCACGTTACTTACTTGACAAGAAGATGGATGATTGGGTTTAGTGGGACAATCATCCATATAATATAGTTTCCCTCCTTCTAGCAACATAAATGTGGACGGTGCTAGACCCACCAACATTCAGGGGATCTCCCCGATACGAAGTACCAACCAGAGCTCACACCGTTTCATGTAGGAGTCCCATCTGGTATAATGGCTCGATTGCCAAATACATAGAGATTTGCCTTGGTTCCAGCTATCAGCACAAGAGAGTGATGCAATGTTGTCTTTGTAAAGCAAGGTGAGTGTGCAACGCAACTATGTCTAGGTTCTCTTAGTGCAACAAGGGTGGAGAAAAGTGGACCTCTAAGTGAGAGGTAATAGTACTTCCCATGAAGAGACACACATGAATAAGAAATTATTGTCCAACATCCAACAGAATAGCCCACAGCAGATGCGATAGTTGCTAAAACCAATGAATAAGAGAATATGCATTTAACATCGAGAAAAATAGTCCACATCGAATGTGATGGTCGTTATAAATGATAATCAAGGAAATGTTTGTCTAGTATCCTGGAGAATAGTCATAATGCATGAGAGAATAGTGAAAATCATTATAGCACATTCCCAAAAAGATAAGCACTAAAACAACTAAAATAGTTCGACTATCTTAGTACATGTGAAAGCAAACATGAAATACAAATTCTCACAAAATAGTCTTACAAATATCCATAAGTCATGCATGGAAACATGATGGCCTAAAAACGCTTTTCTGATTAAGAAAAAGTTCCAAGACACATATTTACATTGTACATCACTAGCCCCAATAGTGGGACATTGGGGCCACTCCTTGCTCCTCGAAGAATTGACTGATCTCTCTAATGCTTCGCAGGAAGAGCCAAGGTGAAAAGTCTTTTAGCCATAAAATGAGGGGATATATATAACCAAGGAGTGGTGCTTGCACCTTGTGACTCTTTTGCTACCCTCATGATTGTTTAACTTCCTATGACTTTTCAACTGAAATGATTCTTCATATTCATGTGTGTCCATTAGACTTCCACTTTACCATACATTTGACTTACAATGTACATGTTTCATAATAGTGATGTGGCCTTTAACAACTCATGACACGACTTGAAATGACACTATTGACATGAAATAGCCTTATGATGTGGCAATATCAAGCCATAGTTGTTGTTGAGCGATAGATGTGTTCTTGGATATGCTTTCTCTTCTCGTATGCATAGGTTGATGATGTGGGGTCTTCAATGATCTTTCTTCTTAAGAGGGGGTTTCATACATGTGTTCCTTTCACATTCTCTTGATAGTTTCCTTTGTCTATCCAGCTGCATGTGAGTATTTAGGCATGTTTGCTCCTCCTTCTTCTTCATCATCTCCTCATGATTTGACAGTGTACCTGTTCTTGTAATTCATTCATGACGGGCTGGCATTAATACAAAAACTCCCTAGTTTAAGACGATGCATTGATATCCATGAACTAAGCCCATGACAGGTGACACGCTCAGAAAGAGGGCCCAGTGACTACGCATTGTGTAGTTCCAGGTGATAGGGAGAGAGGTTGATCACTAAGACTATGTAGAGAGTAGCTAACAATTGATTGAGGAACTTCTGAGCACAGTCCTCACTTTGGGGGGGAATTTGCATAGTGTTCATTAAGAGTTAGGATTTTCCAGTTGAGACAATTAGTGGCTGATGTGGGATGGGATCCTCAGAGACATATATACACATTTTTCAAAGGTAAGGAGGACTCGAAGGAGAGAGAAATGGAGGAAATATCTGAGTAGTTCACGAGGTTAGTGAGCTCTGGCTGAGTGATGACACTGGAGGACAATTCTACGTAGTTATGGAGGCCAAGGTAGGTTGGGTTCTCTACACATTGCGGGTTTCCAATAGGAAAAGGGAGGAGCTTGAGGAAGGGGATTGAAAAGTGTTTAGTTCAAGTTAGATTGGGAGGAACTGTTGTGCAATTATGTTGGTGAAGGGAGGTTTTTGAGCTCTGAATTGTTCAGTGCAACTTCCAAGACAATGACTACACACTATGTAGTTCCGGGTAGCAAGGTTGCATCACTGAGGGCTTAGACGTAGTCCGTAGTTGAGTTGAAGTCTGATTAAGCTGAGTTTCCTTGTCATGAAGATTTTTGAAAAAGTGGCTAAGTGTGGGGAGGAGTTGAACCGATGAAGAACTTGAACCTTTGATCACACACTTAGCGTACTATGAAGATACAACAACATATACCATTGGAACAACAAGACAAAGCATTATCCTATGTGTGATTGTCTCATAACAAGTAGCGCCAAGTGCAACAATTGAGATAGACTCTAGGATGACTGTGAAGACAGTTTTGCGACAGTGCTCAAAATTTTGTGTATGAGTGCGACCAGTTATTACATAACTAGTACAACTCGAATACATAAGTACTAACCTTCGAAACTACCAGAAAATGTCTCCAAGCATGGAAAAACACTCAAACATGCCAAAAGACGACAACTTATCAAACAAGAAAAAAGTGTGAAATGACTCTAAGAAAGCTCATGAAATGAGCCCAAGTGTTTGCAACAATCAAGGGAAAGACCAAGGAAGGCTCCCAAATTTGAGTGCAAGCCAAAATTTTGGAGGGCGTTGAAGCTGCTACAACATATTATTATAGCCGATTGTTTTCCCTTAGTTGAAGAATATTTCATTTTTATTTTCAAAGGGATACGTGTAAACTTGAGATTGAGCATGGAAAGAATTGCACATCTCCCTCATACCCGGTTGTAGAATGAGCCTCTCAGATCAATTAAAAAAAATTCTTATTCACTAGTAAAAAATAGATCATAGAATATTTTTAAGCATACATCTATTTTTAAAGACAAAAAAAGGATAAAAATTGAATTCACATTCAAAATCGATATTTATGTCAATTAATAAATATTTCTCTTCTTTTTCTGAGCTTTTAGTTTAAGCATATAATATTTGTGAACAATATGGAAAATAAAATTCACTTTTTTTTATCGCTTCTAAGTTTTCAAAGTCATCTACATGTTGTGGCATATGTAAATGTTCATCTCTTACACTTTTATAGCTTCATACAGATAAAGACAAAGTATATTGTGAAGTTTTTTAATGGGACAAGTAAACTATTACCTAGTTTGCAATGATTAAGGTAAAAAACTTCATAGAGATAAAGACAAAGTATATTTTGAAGTTGTTTAATGGGACAAGTAAACTATTACCTAGTTTGCAACTACTGAGGTAAGACGTTACGATGTTTGCAATATATTATAGAATCTTCAGCTTCAAAATAGAGTGATATGTAATTTTGGTGAGTATTGTGGCCAATGGAGTATATATAGCACATGGAAATATATTTTAGTTATATCCTCACAAACAAATATAATCATAATGACGGTTTACATTTCTTAAACTTGGTATTTTTTAATTTTATTTTGGTGAGTATTCTGACCAATGGAATATATATAGCACATGGAAATATATTTTAGTTATATCTTCACAAACAAATATAATCATAATGATGGTTTACATTTCTTAAACTTGGTATTTGAAAAAATAGCAATCTTCAAATTTGAAAAGAGAACTAAACATCTATAAACACACATACAACTTATATATACAACAATAATACTTGTTGTCCATAGTAGACAACCAAAATAGAAAACAAGGTGATACACTACTTTTCCAAATGTTTATATATGGCTTGAATATGTACTCCAAAACCACTCATGGTTAAACCTTTAAAAGAAAATAAAAACCATCTTTCTATTACAAATTTACCAATGAAACAATTTATATATTATGAGCCAAATTTCATGTGTTCCATACAAAGTTTGTGTTCATTGCTCCACACATGCATTTCCATGCACACTTATTCTCGTGTATACACCCACACACCCCCTCTTCAACTCATCCTCACACTGCACAACCCTTATTCTTGGAACCACTTTTTTCGTGAGACAAATATATAGCTCATGCTTTATGGAAGAGCTATAATCACCATTGAATTTCAGAAAGAGCTATAATAATTGTCTAAGTGTGAGAGCACTACAAAGGTGAAGGTGAGGTGACTATACTTTTTTTATCTTTTTCATTAAGTGATGTGGTTGTCTATAGTAAATTGTGAGGCCGGTTCAAATGATAAGAATATTTTCAAAACTATAGTTATATGAAAGTTGATTTTATCTACCCTGTAAAGTTATAGGTGGAAGAAAATGTTGATCAACATAATGATACATGATTTATATTTTAGTAGATTTATATTTAAGTGTTGTGGCTTAATAGTATACACAAATTAAAGTTTGAGATTTATTTTCTGAGTAGTTATGACTTTTTTTTTACCATTTTAATTTTATTCATTAATTAAAAATAATGTAATATGAACATGTTTCATATGAAATGACTCATGGGTTTTTGAGCATGTGTGTCTGGTGGTATGGTAACAAATCTCCATGATAAAATAGATGTAAATTTCCATGGTTAAAAATCTAATTACTTGTTTATTTTTAATAGATATATATATATATATATATATATATATATATATATATATATATATAACTTATTATTATTTTAAAGTAAAATTATAATTCAATTGATTCTTGATTTAGAAAATTTAGCCAACAAAATCTTTTAATAAGCAAAGAAGTTAAATTTCATATCTTAATTTAAAACACATCAACTTATTTAATAAAAATATAATTTATTACATCAACATTAATCAACATTTAGCTTTAAAACATTGAGTTTTGGTATCCACTTCACCACACATCAGCTATGAATCCATCATTGAGCTGAGAGGCTCCACTTCACCACACATGGCCATGAAGCCATCATTGAGGAGAGAGGCTCATTCTACCCTAGAGTGTGACTTGAGTTATCAAAGTTGAATTTTATTTTCATATAGACCCAAGTATAAATTTTAAAAAATAAAAACACTAAATAACTATACAAAATATTTAAATAATGTAATTTCATAAAAAAATTGTACTTGAAGAAATTAGATCCTTCTAATCTCATATTTGATCTGTATTTAAGATGAATCTATGCTCGTATATACACATAACTTATTTCTCCGAAAAAAAACCTATAATATAATTCCACACTCTATTTCATGCGTGACATAGGCGGAGCACATTACATGAACATATCCTAATATCTAAATAGATGTTACCTATTTCTACGTTATAAAAGCTGCTAAGAAACCTTTACCCTTTGTTACTTTGTTACCCATCGTCCTATTTTCTATATTATTGTTTGTATCTATGTGTGACGTAACGAAGCATCTCTGCAACATAAAGCCCCTGCAATCTTTTGACTTTTCCGCTGAGTACAGACAGAAATATTTAGTATTGGTGCTGTGGAAGATTGGAAAAGACTCTTTCAAAGAAAACAAAATCATGAATCTCAAGTAAATCTTTGATGTACTGATATTTTAGATTTTCTCTTCAAGATCTTTTACACCGAACTTAATAATACGTCAATTTTTCCGTCAACTACAATGAGTCGTTACCCTGAGTTCTAGTATTATTTTTTTGTATTATTAAATTTGAGTGGGTAGGAATTTGTTAAAATTTGTATTTTAAGAATGGTTTAAAACACTAAATGTATACCAATAGAATTCTAACCAAAAACTCAAAAAACTATAATAGTTAGATGCACCTGACAGTTACGCCTTAGATCCGTTGGTCAACTGTACAAACCTCACCCCCACCGACCAACGTGAACCTGGATGACGTGGGAAGGTTACCAAGGTCGACCTACTTAAACCTATCAATGAATGCAGAGGTTACCTCACCATTGCAATTATGTCGGTGAATCGGCAGAGAAGGATACTTGAAAGCTGCTTCAGTCTAAGAGCGTCTGCACAGTAAATATTGATGTGTGACGCTGGCTAAGAGAAAACCTACAACTACTCAGAGTGAGAGGTATGATGAAAAACAAAGAGATACAAACTAGCTGCAGTGGGGCATTCGAAATGAATATATGCAGAACTAAGTCTGTTAATTGATAAGCCAATCAAATATACAAATAGCGAGTCAAAATTGATCATGAGAATGCATTCAAAACCGAAAAATATCAAGATTCTAATCTTGATAGGGATTCGGTAGACAGATATGAAATAATTTAGAAGATCGGCAATGGAATGAACTCTGCTTCTGAGCCAAATTATCAGTTCATGACCTCGACTTTCTTCCTGTTTGTTAAAGGAAGGAGGAGCAATTTATTCTTTAGAGGTAACTTGAAAGAATTTGATGATAAAAAATACCATTGTGATAATGAAATTTTGTAAATTTAAGAAACGATTCTGACACTGACACTAAATGGATTTCTAGCATTTTTGTAAGATTTTTGAGATATAGATCTGCAAAACAATAAACAAGCTTGCAAGAGAAGGAAGGAAGCGAGCAAAAATTGAGAAAAGAATAAAAAAATTGATTCTACAATATTAGTTTTAGAATAAATACATAAAAACAACTAAGTTAAGCTTAGTTGTACATGCAATAACTAAAGCTAACTAAAGCTAAGTGTGCTTTATCTTATGTTAATGTGTACATGTGCCACATGCAAGCAATAAGTTAACTGGAGCTAATCTAGGTGCATGTACACCAACACAGCTAGTCTAAGTGCATGTATACCAACACCCCCCCTTAAGCATACCTTAGGTGAGTGTGATGCAAAATGAATGAGTCCGGGCAACACGGCCATTTTAGGTACCCATATACAATGGATAAAAATGATGAAAGAGGGAAAACCCACTAGGAAGAAAACCCCCCCTCAAAATATAATGCAAAAGTAGAGAAAAGATAACTGCTAGGCAGTCGTGTCCTTCACCCCGAGAAGGAATCGAAACTTCTACTCAGTGAAAGTCTTGGTGAAGATGTTAGCAATCTGCTCGGAACTAGGACAGTAGTAAAGATCGATGATCCCATCATGAATGAGTTCTCTAATGAAGTGCATGTGGATCTCGATGTGTTTGGTACGCTGCCGCTGCACTCGATCTCTGCAAAACTTTAGCGTACTTTGATTATCGCACGAGATGACAGTTGGATGATGGACACTAATCCCAAGCTCAGATAGGAAATGTTGTTGCAGCTACACCAAAACCCGCAGGTGTTGGTAAACATTACAAGCCAGTAACTAGGATCCCGAGGGTGGAAATTACGGATTCTATAGAGGTGCGGTGATTCTTCCAACACCCCCCTCAAATGCAACTTGGGGGAATCGAACCTGAGTCCAAGCTCTGATACCATGTAAGATTTTTGAGATACACAGATCTAGATCTGCAAAACAATAAACAAGCTTGGAAGAGAAGGAAGGAAGCGAGCAAGAATTGAGAAAAGAATAAAAAAATTGATTCTACAATATTAGTTTTAGAATAAATACATAAAAGCAACTAAGTTAAGCTTAGTTGTATATGCAATAACTAAAGCTAAGTGTGCTTTATCTTATGTTAATGTGTACATGTGCCACATGCAAGCAATAAGTTAACCGGAGCTAATCTAGGTGCATGTACACCAACTAGCTACCATGTACATCAACAATCTTATTCATTAAATAGCTTTATATTGCAATTTCAGTGATTAAAATCTATATTTTTGGAAAATCCTCCGAAATTTAATAAGGAAATTTCAAGAACCGATCTGTATGTTACCACATTACCAGAAAACAAAGCAAGATTTGAAGTTCACGAGAGCAATTTCCTATGTCAGATGCAAAAGCATTTAAAGAAACACGTTTGAAAATAATAGCGTTAAAAAATGAAATTAATTCGTGCTTATCCCAAAGCGATTTGAATTTTGAACATTCATGTATCAAACGATTTTAGCAACCATTATTTCGATGGTCAATGATTTTAAGAATCAGATGGCAGTAGTGAGGTTAAAAAATTGCCATCACTCGTGATTCTGAAATTTTATAGAAATCAAACAGTTTTAGTTATTTTTATTTGGGTTGTCAAATCTTTTTGAAATCTGATAATACACGTGAAGAGCAAAAAAATTGACTCAGATATTCTGAAAATCAACCATGACTTCGGATCAGTCAACAACACTGAAGGTGTAAAACTACCTTCAAAATGTATTTAAGATGGAGGATGGAAATTCATCTATATAAATAGAAGTAAATCTCAAGGAAATTACACTATCAAGAGAAACATATGCGTCACTGCCCTTCAATTCAAGATTAATCGAGATTGGCCTTTCTGTGAACCAAGCCAGCTGTTCATGGAGCGATAAATATAAACTACAGTGATGCTCTTAATGAAAAAAAGAAAGAGCATAGGTTCGTGTTAATTTCTCTCTTCTTTGGGTTCATTTTACTAATTTGGTACTAGTTACTTCCACTTAACAATATGGGCCTGTTATTACAAGGAATTAAGTAGATGGTACTAGTTACTTCCACTTAACAATATGGGCCTGTTATTACAAGGAATTAAGTAGATAATCCAATTACAGACAAACATATTATGGCAAGAAATTCTAAGAACCAGGTCAATGGAAAAGAAAAACGGCATAGATTTATATTAATTTCTTTTTAGTTATACCAATTTACAAAGAATTAAGGTAGATAATCCAGTTGCAGATAAACATGTCATGACATGAAATTAGATGATTGTAAGATTCGAACCAGATAAAAAATAATTAACAAACAGTCCCCACCCCCACAACCTACCCTCGTTAAAAGTCCCCACCCCCACAACCTACCCTCGTTAAAATATTTATGCTAACTTCTTATTTTTTAGTCCTGTCACAGGTTTTCGATGAAGCGTGATTGCTATTACATAAACCAGGGGTGAAAATATATCTATAACGCGACAAGACCGTCCCAAATGTAAAACTGATGTTACAGAGAACAATACAAACAATCGAAGATGATTTCAACCTCCAGATTACTAACCACTGAGCTAAGCCAATATCGCATCCCTTTGACTGGCCTGGAAGTCCATTTTGAATCTGGATACACAATTACAAAGTCCCACCATAGTAGAAAAAATATTACTGAATCCTTCTATATTTTCCCACGGATTTCTTGAACTTGCTATTCGGATCAGTTTTTGAAGCGATCGACCGCCGTAAACACTACCGATCGTGAAGTTCAAGAAAGCCGTGGAAAAATATCACAGGATTCTCCGGCCTGCGTATGACAGGATTTTCCAATTGCGCCTCATCTCTAACAGTAACTCAATCGCTGTAAGGCTCCCAGAGCTTTCCCGAATCCGAAATCTTGTTCTCCATCTGAAGAGACGTCATGGGCGCCCGATTTAAATGAAAACAGTGGTTTGCTTTAATTCAATAGGGACCGATCAATTCCACTTTTTGCCGTATGAATGCAGAGGACCATCCATTTTATATCTCTAGTCTTTGTGGTCCTTATTCTCCGTCCCTCCCTCTCTCCTACCATGTTAGTGCCATTATTATCACAACGTTTAATTCGATATAACAGCGAAAATATTGCAAGTAATTTCCTGCCCTGATGCCCATCCCATCCGATTCTTTATGCCATTAATTGTGCACGCAAGACACGAGATCACCATCGGCTTTATGGTGAAGTTCGACAGATTTGTGAGCAGATGGTCAGATTTTCCCTACTGTTTGCCCCAAGTGGACCTGGCAACGAATCCTAATATTATGATACAGTCTGCTTCCACCACAGAAGAGTTGAAGCTTTCTAAGAACCGATCACTGAATTCTGATGTTATGGATGCCACTTGCTTCCACTACACAATTTTTTTTTTAAAGCTTTAATGACTTTTAATTTCCGTAAAAGTTTATGGCAAAAGATTTATTGAAAATTAAATTTTAGATGTCATAATATTTCAAGAGTTTTGTAAATTTTAAATTAATTGAAAGTCTGATCACATTTTTGAAAGAGTTTTTGTAATATTTTAAAGGTTTTGTCATGTTCATTATTTTAAAAAATTTCAAACTTTTCAGATTAGATACATTAAAAATTTTAGAGGAGATGGAGAAGCATATAATTTAGAGGTTTTTAGGGATAAGTAATGAGTCATAATAATTATTGGGTAGAATTTCTAAGTCTCTGTATCAGGTGGTCACTATCTTCATTCGAGGAGAAGGAGATGTTGGCTAATCTCTTAGCTACAATGGTCAACTTGTTGTGTAAACCTTCAATTTTTTCATCCATATAACAATTTCATAGAATTATCTTGCTCAATCCTCCTTTACCTTAATATGCCACATGCAATATTCAAATGATGTTTAACCTTGTGAGGAATTAGTGTCATGTCAATGAAATGAGGGAGTACATGCAATTTACCAAGTGTACATCCCCTTATGTATGAGCTAACATCATATCAAGATGGGTAGGAACAACCCGATTGACACCATCATTAAGTGTACATGACTTATTAAAATGAACATTTTTCATTATTTCAATGAAATTGACCTTTCTTTAACTTGTACCCTTGTTGTAAGCCTTTTAAGTAAATAAGTATGTTAATCTTTAAGTTTTCAAATAAATTTGAGTTAAATTAATTTTTTATATTAATTTTATAGAATTAATATAAATTAATTCAAATAATTAAAATTACATAAACATTATTTATCATAAAAATGAAATATTAAATTAATTTTTAAGCTTACCTAACTTAAAATAATTAATATAGTATAGAATTCTCATTTAAAAATAATAATAAATTTATCTTTAATTATATACATTAAATAATAATAAAAACTAAAACGCTATAAATAACTTTTAAATAAATATTTTTAATTTCATTAATAATTTATGTAAAATCAATTTAGCATTCACATGATAAAGAAGAGGATATCTCTCAAAAAGAAGAGGATTAATTTTCTTACAATTTTATTAGAATAATTAAATTATGTATAATTTAAAATATTTAATTGTATTAAAAATATAATTATATTTAATTTCAATAAGCTTATCTTATTAAATTCTATGTAATGTGCATTTTATTTATCATTTTTTATAAAATAATAAATTTTAAGGGTTACAAGAAAGAAGTGCATAGTGATGGGAGACTCCACTGCCACCCAACCATTACAACTAACTCATGCTATATTTGAGTAACTTTTCATTACTCTCTCTATACAAACCCATATTGAGTCATATGTGTTATTTCTCCATCCCTCTGTGTTACACCTTGACTCAACATTCTAGGCCACCTTAACACCATCGGCTAGTGTAGAGTCTTTACCCCTCACCACTGACAAAGAAACTCCTCTTCAAGTGTGAAGTATATTATACTATACTAGGAAGAAAATTGCCTTTATAGTCACCGAACCTTCCATCCCCGCTATGGTTTGCTTCTTCGTTTTTGGGAAAGTCTAGATCCCTATAATGCTACATCCCTGCTCCTATTTTTTTCCCTGGACATTCCAATTATGCATCCTCTTCCTCAATCCTAGAGTGTGCAATGGGTATTTCTGCGCAAACCCATTCCATTCCATTTAAGGATAAATTTGATGTAAATATTTAGAACTTCTATCACTACAAACTAGACATAGTTATTCCTTTATTTTTATATAGAAATCTAATATATGGTCTTGAATTTTGGTAGGTATATTGTATTTATAATACTTTTATTAAATTTTAGAGTAAAGTTTACTCCTCCTCAACTTGTTTGGTTTTCTCAAAGCATCCCTTTGAACCTGATAGAATTTCTAAATTTACAACCTAAAAAAATCAAATGAAAACGAAAATAATAAATAGAATGTACGATTCTAACATATATTAATTAGAAAGGTTAGAAAATTACATAAGAAATAATATTTGTAAAATTTATATTTCAATTATATTTTATATTAAATTTTATGTTTCTATTATTTTTAATAATATTTTTAAAGATAAAATATTTATTTTATAAAAAAATTACATAATTTCATATTTTTAATTTATCAAAATAAACATTTTAATAATTGATATTTAATATTTTAATATATTTTCAAGAATATTATATTAATATATAAATTGATAAGTGTAGGCAAGGGAACTAATAATTATGCTGTACTGCTAAACATCTCATTCATTTTGCATTGGAAAAGCATTGCAGACATCTATAGGTGTTTGGTGATTCCAAAATCGTTTGTAATTGGTTAAATAATGCATCACACTGTAATGAATTTTCATTGAGGCATATATTAGAAGAAGCACAAAGATTGGTATCTTCTTTTGACTCCTTTGCATGTCGCCACATTTACAGGGAGCAAAATACGGGGGTAGATCACCTTTCCAAAGAGGCAGCACTTAGACAATGCAATCCACGATGGGACCTTCCACCAGCATTACCACATACCTTTTGTGGAACTTAGAGAAAATGGGCTTCAAGATCTTCCACCAGCTGTAACAGTCCAAAATAAATATAAAATTAATTTCCTAATTAAAATCAGAATCAACAAATAAGTACATACCTATATCATCTGTGATCAATGTCTGCCAGATGACAGCAAGGTTTTGGGGATGACTCTCCACCCAACCGTAGGCTCAATTGTGCAAGGATTTGCTACAACTGGCCACCCCCGAGCCCTCAATCAACGTACTACTGCCAGTGACTCCTAAGTCTTAGAACTCCATTCTCCCAAGAGAATGCAAGATAGAATCTCGGAATGATGGAATGCAGGAATGCCTCTCATCTTCCTCACCATCTATTAAATAGAAGAACATTGGAAGGGGAACCACATGCACACACTCCATGTGTCTACATGCAACTTTCTTTTGATTTTTAGCTTTCTTGTTTTATTTCTTTACTTTTCTTTGGATTTTTAGCTTTTCTTGTTTTATTTTCTTATTTTTGATATTTTTCTTGTTTTATTTCTATTTATTCTTATTTAGAGTTTTAGTATGGTTATAACTATTTTTATTTTTATTATTTTTATTTATTTTCTTTGTATATATTTTTAATATCATTTATTATTTAACATTTATGATTTATTATTTTTATTATTTATTATTAAGTGATTTATTTATTATTATTTATTATTTATTATTTATTATTATTTATTATTTATTATTCTTATTATTTATTATTTATTATTAAGGGGAGGGATATTACATACTCTCCCCCTTTAAGGAACTTCGTCCCAAAGTTAAGTTGAATTATTTATTACTTATTATTTATTATTATATTATTATTTATTATTTTATTTACTTCCTGTTGCCAACACCCTCTACTGAACTAGTATAACCAGCAGGCATCGAAAGTCCCCAACACCTCGGGAAATCTCAAGGGATCTCTGTCCTTTTTCCCACTTTCGGCACCAGGCTAAGCCTGACTCGGCCTGTATCCTAGTCCAAGGCTGGCCCCAAGACTCGCGCCTGACTCAGACCTCATCTGCCCCAAGGCAGGCATCCGGTCCGGTACTCAATGACCTCGGGCATCTCGCAAGGCTGGCCCACTCCCTCCACAACTACTAAGGCGCACGGCCCCAGGCATCGAATTCCTTTACATCCCTTCCAGACTTCGGCATCCCAATCCAATAACAGGCACCTAGCCTAGAACATCAGGCACTTGGCCTCCTCAAGATGGTCACATAGCTCTTCTAGAGCTATCCATCAAGAGCTATACACAAGACAAAGGAACCACTGGCATATGTAGTGTTGATTGAGTTTTGTCCCCAACCCATATGGTGTTACTTATTTTCCCTCGTGCGTATGGGCTCGCACGAGATCATCAAATAAACCGGCCCTCTCGGCCCATTTGTGGAGTCCTGTGAATCATCACATCTCCACATGCATCCAATGCATTAACCATACCATCATAGTATCATAGGAAATAATCCACATGCCAACTCTTGCATGTCATCATAAGAACGTTCATCTTTGTTAATTGCAACATCATGAATAATAAGGAACTGCATGCTCATGCATGTCATATATTTTTATGGAACTATCGCATGCTTTAGCTATACCATCAACATAATTATATTAAAAACATAACATGACTTCTCATAAATGAACCACATGTCAATAATCCTCATATTATAGCATCATAATTCTTATGCCACGTTATGCATATCATATCCATCATGAGTATTGAACATTAAATACTTAGTAAATGAATATGTCAATATATCTTGACATAACATCATAATACCTCTGCATATCGCTACTATCGTATGGATACCTTATCACTATAAGAACCATATGTACATCATTATCTTCCTACCATGATAGCATGAAACATCGTCAATATGTTTTCATCAAGTTGTCAATTACTTTTCAATAATCAGTTCGACTTCTTTCTACTAGGTAGTTGATTATTTACGCCAACGGTATAATCATCTAAGTACACCGTTAAATTTCACATGAGCCTCATCATCTTGAGTCTTAATCTCTCGTCATATATTCTTCCTAGTGATAGCATCATTATTTAAATCATCTATCTCAAAATTAAAATCCTTTGATTTTACATCCATTTACCCTTTGGCTTACTGATTCCAATACCGCTATATGAAATTGCATATAAACATTTTTCATCATGATTTAATTTTATATCATGCTTAATTTACTTGCCAGGATTTGTTAATCCATGTTGACTTATTCAATAATCAGCGCTTCATCCACAGAAATATTTTCTGATCTCGTCGAGTTCGTAAAGTTCGTATCTCAATACCACTTGATTGCTTTATCATAAATTTAGTTTCATCAAGTTGGGCAAAAGACTCTTTCTTATTAAATAGTATCATTATTTTAGATTTTGAACCAGTTGGAAACACTACTACCATCATTGTCCATTAGAAACTTAAATGTGGAAACAACCTCTTTTAACGTTATGAAAAGTCTTACTCATGAAATAATTAGTCAAGTACAATCTCTATTAGTTGACTTTCACTTCTTTTGTCACTATGTACATAATCCTTCTCAAGGTATCCGTCTAAAATTTCTAGCAACATTCCTTCCTATATCTTCCTCGTTTATTATCATTTGGTCATCATGCAACTTCACACCTTCACATTTTTAAAATATGTAGATCATCATTATGACCATTACCAATCATGTTTCTAGCTCTACTCATTAATACCGTTAAAAGAACTTTCTTCTTGATAGAACATCCCTTCATTTTCTCCTATCTAATATTCATAGATATATTTTTCTTTTTCTCCTTGTCTTGATTTCCTAATATTCCATGTCTATTGGCTTCAAAAATGGAAGTATCTTCACTTCATTCTATTTTATTAAATTGACTTGAATTTCTCACCTCCAATCATTGTGGCTTTTCCTCCTCTCCTATAGCACTGATATACCTTTGAAATATTGTTACTATTTCCAAGTAAGACCTCATAAATAAATTCATTAAGATAGCTACCAAGTGTAATCCACTTACCTTTTCCTGTTTTAAGACATCAACATAATAAAATCTCCTTATCATACGTCTTGTTATCCATAATTCATTCATATAGTTAGTCGCCTATGAAAAACTTTACAATGTGGCTCTCCCATTGTTATAGATGTTGTTATGCACACAACTTATCTTTTCCAATCATTCTATTTATCATACCTTATAGGTTCCTTAAAATAACCTTCATTATTGCCCTGATTTTTCAAGTTCATTAGTTGATTGCCAATATTTTCTTCTTTATGTGCATCATCCTTAGATAGACCTTATAGTGATACCTTTAGAGTACCATGTCATGATTATACCAACTCTTCCATTATGTTCTAAAATCGGTTGTTTCTTCTTATTGATTTCTTACCCCTGTTGTGATACTTCTTCTCTACGATCCAAGTTGGCCATAATCACATGAACTATCATTAGCAAGTTTCTCCTTTCCATTTCTCTTTTGACATCTTTATCCACTATATGTAATTAAATTTGAATCACGAAAGCTCATGTAACATTATACTCAACATCTAAACTGAAATCCAAGTCTGTACGATTTGCCATCGAGAATATAGTAGTAAATGAACAGATACATATAATCTGAATAGCAATGGCAGTGTAAAATTAAATTTATTAGAAGATCATATTGAGAGTTGTGTTCTTGCAATAATAGACCAAAGAAATGCCAAGCAACTGCTATTGCTAAAGGACAATGAGAAAAACAATCCAACCCAAATAATTAGTGAATAGTATGATCAACATTCAAGGAATGTTATCTCTGGGTTTTTAGATCAGATTGAACAATGAAATAATGAACAGATGCTAGTGAACAATGATCATCTAAAGGTAATAAGATATCAAAGTTTATCCATTGTCAATTGGAACAGATTTCAGTACTTTAGAGCACTTTAATTGGTGACAAATTTTAACTTCAATTATCCAAATACTTCAAAAACTATGTTGTAAAATGAACTAGTGGTGAGTGGTTACACCAGCATTAGAGACTTGTTACAAAAAACATGTCAGCAATTAGACATCGTTAATTATGGGTAGATTATCACCATCCAAGATTACAAAATTTTTTCCAATGAATCAATGAGTCATAACAAAACTATATACCTTTAATTAGGTGACTCATTTAGAATTTCACTTTTTTATGTGGTTGTAATGGAGAGAACCGTTGTAGCACTTTTCTTTTTATGAAATAGTGTTTAGAAAATGATAAGAGAATGCAAGCACAAACAACTCAAGAAAATGAGATAGTGGTTTTACCATGTAATGAGATTCTAATGAGAGCAGAGAACCAAAGAATCTGCTGTCTATAATGATGCATGGGAAAACCAATGAGGAACTAATGAGTGCACCAAACTTATACCAGCCAAACATTTTTAGTTGATCTTCCAAAATAAATGGTGGTACCCCTAGAATTTTAGGTCTCACTTCCATAATTTAATATCCTACTTTTGTAATGATTTTAGAGAAATAAGTTGGTTGTAGCTAGTTTAACAAGTATATCAGAGTCTAATAATAACAAAGTTAAAAAGTTATTATCAGAGTTTATGAATTTAATAAGATATATTTTATCATAAATTATCAATAATCACAATACTTAAACCATAAATTATCAACAATCACAAATTTGTAGTATAAAACCATGGAAAACATGAGTTAGAAGGTCATAATGATTTCAGAATAAATCTTAGAGAATTGTCTCAATGTATAATCCAAATTCGAATGACTAAAGCTTAAGAATATTGGTGGCATTATTGTGCTAAGAAGGTACTTTGATCTTCGAAAGAAATTTATTCATCATTATATGTCACACCAATATTAATTCCATAGATTCATGATTTTTAAGGATCGAAATTTTGTGCTGTAGAGTGAAATATTTAAGTATCTATTTAAGCAATCATAACTTATGTTAGAAGAACTAAATGGACTACTTTTAACAAAATAAATCGTTAAATAAATTTATTGAATGTATCTTGAGATTTTTATGGCTATTAAATAATTACTCTCAGGAAATTTAAGAAATCAAACCATCAAAGAAATATTCCACACCATAATAAGAAGAGACACTGTCACCCGACCCAGAACCGGATCGGATGACTGGGAAGGTTATTCCTCCCCAACACCAAAATAAAATCATTTTATTAATTATATGGCCTGCCTGCAAGCGCACCCGCAAAGGCAACACCATATCGAATCCCTTAAATTACAATACATTTAGCCATATTAACTGCCCGGATAAGACATAAATTGCCTGCATAAGACATAAGATTGTAAGCTTGCGGCCATGGATATGCGTGTTCCTGCAAATTCCATTGTTCCTTTCGACAAAAATGTCGAGAAATATGCACACACTATAATATCAATAGTACCATTTCCTCATCCAAGGAATAATCATAGCCCGATCACATAATCTCCACCCACTCAAATAGCCAACTGCATACTTGGTGGCTCTCCAGCTCACAAATGCAAAAGTTGTTGGCGCTTGGACCACGATGTTTAATAATTAGCAGCAATCATTGTAGAAGGGCGAGCAATTGTTTTCGTTCATATCAGAAGGAATGCAAATAGATTAGCGGACCTCCTTGCCAATAAAGGGGTGGAAGATAATCTGGCTTTGTGTTAGCTCACACAGAGTTCTCTCTCAATTGTCACTAGGTTCTCTCAATGTCAAACCCTCATCTCTCAAAACAAGATGCTTCCAAAAAAGAAATATCAATTCACTTGTAATCAAGATTTATGACAAGATTATTAGCTTACAACAATGATTCAATGAAGCATGTAAGGATTAATCAATAAAGCAAAGGAAATGACAATTAGATGAAAATGTTAGAACAATAACTCAAATGCCTTAATAGAAAGTGCTCTTAGAAATCTTCACTTATAATATGTTATGACAAATGGAGCAAGTGAGAATTATGCAAATGAAAGCACAAGTAAATGATCGTAGATGAGATTACTAATTAGGAAATTAAAGATATACTACTTCAATCTAAAACACAAGTGAGATAAAGACGAATTACTCAATGTAATTTAGACCAAACAGCCAATGAGATCAAACAATTAGCAATGAAGTCTAGATTTATTAATGACCAAGTGAAGCAATCCAATAAATTAGATATAAATACAATGAAATGAAAATTAAATTAAATAGTTAGTCACTTCCGCAAGAAATCCTCCCTTTAAAATAAGGAGATGGGATACAATAGAAATAAATCTGAAACTCACTCAAGAAAATGTATTTTTATTATGAGATTACAAAGGAATAATCCCTTAAATAGTAAAAGAGAATTTTCAAATGAACGTTTAAATACCCCTCCTGAAAATATTAATGAGAGAAAATACAAGGACTAATATAAACTTTAAGAAAATGAATTTCCAGCATATATTCCACTGGCAAGGAACGAAAAGAGGAATAACGCATTCCCACATCGTGATTAGTAAAACTAATAATCCCACTTTGAAGATTAAAAAAAATGGGGTATAATAACTGAAAACGTTGAGTAACTCCAAAATTTAATACCAAAATAGCTTCAGCAAAATAATAGTCAAAATTCACTTGTATTTGGGTTCGGTAAAGTCAAAATAATCTGACTCGATGATAGCTGGACAATCGAGTTAACTCAGCGACAACTCGAGTTATTAAATAATAAAGAAAAATAGACTTCGTCGGTTATGACAAATCTTGATAACCAAAACTGTTGAGTAAACTGATTGTATTAATTTTAACCATGAGTGAACTAGGCCATGGTGGGCACAGGAAACTGTATTCGAGGTAACAATTTAAAACAACATGAACTTTCTCGAAATTTAACTTCCTTCACAATTGCATCAATTGAGGGGTGGATCACATAAGGATAGAAAACTTGAAAATTAAATTATTTGACTATCTTTCGAAGGACCCAAAATTTAATAATCCATAACTCCGTTCCCTCTACGTGGAGGCACCCAAAAAAATTATTGACAGTACCAAAAGTTACCATTAAATAAATTTTATTGAATTTCATTCTTTCACGGAAGAGAATCGAGTATTGTAAATTCGTTTTCATTAAAATTCACAAAATATATTAGGAGGAAACTCCCTAAGGTAAAAGGAATAATTTATGGGCTATCACGCAAGGGTTTTAATAATCAAGGAAAGAGGGGCTTTACAAGAATAGAGAAAATATGGGGTTATGGACAACTACTACTTGCATGCATTCTTTTTTTTTTTCCTATTTAAATTAAATTATTTCACTTCATTAAAAAAAAATATGAATTAATTTAATTAAGGTAAAATAAAAAATTTCTCTTTTAAAACCCCACGTTGTGTACAATTACAAAGCTTTCCATGCCTCCATGGGCTCTACTTGAGAATCCCCAACAATTCCCAAGAAATTTGATTATAAATAATTGGGTGGTCTCTGGATTAAGAAAATTGGAATAAACAACCAGTAAAGATGCAGGGGAAAATAAGAAGGAGCCCAGATATGAAAATATGTACATGATAAGATTAGCTGTGGAGATTACTCATAGGAATGACTTTAAAAATGAACACCATCAAAATATAACTATGCAGTAAGTATGCACTGAATAAAAGATTTACGTGTATAGCGAGGGTTTGTAGAAAAAATATGCGGCCTCCTGGAAGTAACCATCCTGTAACTTCAAAACAAGTCAAGTTAAAAATTCCAACAAAATAATTTTTTTTCTAAGATTCCCATAGGCCCTAAGGGTTGAGCCAAAGCTCTGATACCATATGTAACAGTCCAAAATAAATATATAATTAATTTCCTAATTAAAATCAGAATCAACAAATAAGTACATACCTATATCATCTGTGATCAATGTCTGCCAGATGACAGCAAGGTTTTGGGGACGACTCTCCACCCAACCGTAGGCTCAATTGTGCAAGGATTTGCTACAACTGGCCACCCCCGAGCCCTCAATCAACGTACTACTGCCAGTGACTCTTAAGTCTTAGAACTCCATTCTCCCAAGAGAATGCAAGATAGAATCTCGAAATGATGGAATGCAGGAATGCCTCTCATCTTCCTCACCATCTATTAAATAGAACAACATTGGAAGGGGAACCACATGCACACACTCCATGTGTCTACATGCAACTTTCTTTTGATTTTTAGCTTTCTTGTTTTATTTCTTTACTTTTCTTTGGATTTTTAGCTTTTCTTGTTTTATTTCCTTCTTTTTGATATATTTTTTGTTTTATTTCTATTTATTCTTATTTAGAGTTTTAGTATGGTTATTACTATTTTTATTTTTATTATTTTTATTTATTTTCTTTGTATATATTTTTAATATCATTTATTATTTATTATTTTTATTATTTATTATTAAGTGATTTATTTATTATTATTCATTATTTCTATTATTATTTATTATTTATTATTATTTATTATTTATTATTCTTATTATTTATTATTTATTATTAAGGGGAGGGATATTACACCAGCATTACCACAAACCTTCTGTGGAACTTAGAGAAAATGGGCTTCAAGCCCTATAATATTTTTTGATAATCTTGTATATATCATGTTTGTATGTACAACTTTTTGGTCTATATTTATGACTATGGATATACAGTCTAGATTTTGATACTTAGTTTCTCTTCTGCTAAGAGGAGACAGCTTTCAATTTTGATCTTGTTCTCTCTATGTTAAAGAGCAGGCATAGACACAGCACAACAGATAACATACTCCGTGCGCGAAGATACAACTATTTCTTTTCTTTTTTCTGGTCAATAGTTTTTTGAACTTGACAGGCAACTCTGCCTCCATATGCATATGTCTTAGCATCTACAAAATGTAATTTCTCATATATCAATAGAAATTACGATTTTTTTCTATGGGAAAAAAAAATGAAAAAAAATCAAATTATACATTTTAATAAAGTGTATATATAAAGTGTATATATCTATATATATATGAAAAGCCTAAGATCACGAGAGAACTATGTCCAAAAATGTTATCTAAAAGATTCTTAAATAAAATTGATAAACAAAATATATGTTTACATCATGTGACAAGTTTTTCGATATTAAATTATAAAATGGACCTTATATTGAGGGCATTGTCATAGAATAATTTTATATATGGATGCCGAAGTTATAAATCTGGCATAACATTTCATGGGTCTAAATAATTATAAAAATCAAAATAGACAAAAGACAAGTCATGAGTGTGATAAAATACAGGGAAGTTTAAAAGATAATGAAACAATTAATAGTGTAACAAAATGTATTTGAGTATTGAATAGCATATTTTTCCACGGATCTAATTTGTACATTGTAGTTATTACTAAGAAGACCTGTGAATGGACATAGATCCAATTGCGCTTTTCTCTCATCCATTGTATTGTTTCTATGTTTTTTACAACGTATCATAACAATAATGTTATGGTATGTTATGGTCGAACAGTAATGTCAGAATTAACCCTTACGGCAAAGGAGGGTGTTGGTGTACATGCACTTAAACTAGATGTAGACTAGCTATGTTGGTGTACATGCACCTAGATTAGCTCCAGTTAACTTATTGCTTGCATGCATGTGGCACATGTACACATTAGCATAAGATAAAGCACACTTAGCTTTAGTTAGCTTTAGTTATTGCATGCACAACTAAGCTTGACTTAGTTGCTTTTGTGTATTTATTCTAAAACTCATATTGTAGAATCAATTCAACTTTCATTCTTTTCTCAATTCTTGCTCGCTTCTTTCCTTCTCTTGCAAGCTTGTTATTGTTTTGCAGATCTAGATCTATCTGTGTATCTCAAAAATCTTACATGGTATCGGAGCACAGGGATTTGTAATCAGTGCACAAGCAATCTTATTTGCAGGTTCAGAAGATTGAAGCAACAACAAAGAATGGAGTCTAAATTGGAGTTTCCACAATCGGCAATTCTCACTCCATATAATTATTTCGAATGGAAGCCAAAGATTCAACTTCATCTCAGAAGTAGAGGCTTAATTCGAATAACCATGGGAACGGAAGTTGAACCAACATCGGCAGTGGAGAAAGCAAGATATTTCAATCGCATGGACGAGGCCTTCGGCATCCTATGTTTATCTATTTCTCCGGAACTGCTATTTCATGTTGAATCATGTTCAACTCCAAATGAAGTATGGAAAATTTTGGAAGAATTGTTTGGAAAACAAGATGAAATGCAAGGTCACATTCTCGAAAATGAGTTAAACTCATTAGATCCGAGAAACTTTGAGAACATTCAAGATTTTTTCACAAGGTATAAAGCCTTGTTGGTGCAGCTGAAAGGATGCGGGATCGACAAATCCAAGCAAGAAAAGCAGTTGATTCTTTCCATTTTATCAAAACTTGGTCCAGAGTATGCAGTATTCATCTCTACATTCCACACAGTCAGATCTGCAACTGGTGCAGATTGGAAGATGCCCTCACTGGATTCTTTTATTCAGTCTTTGATGCATGAGCAAGATAAGCTCATCAAAATGGGCACACTTAAAAATTCCAAAGCGCATGCACTTACTGTGCATGCAAAAGGAAAGGCAAATCCCAAACCCCCTGATGGATCATCTGGCTCAAAGGAAAGGAAAGGAATGAAAGGGAAATCAATGTGCAATTATTGCCACCGTGGTTTTCATCCTGAATCTGCATGCATGAAGAAGACTATAGATCTTATGGTGCAGACACTCCAGCAACACAATCTTGGAGACCACATTCCTGAGAATGCTAAGAAGAAGTCTGGAGAAAAAGCACCAGATCCAAGAGGTAAAGGGCATGCTTTGATTGCTCTTCATTTTGCTCCACAAGAATGGATCATCGATTCAGGAGCTTCACATCATATGGCTTCTTCAAAGGAATCCTTTTCTTCTCTACATGCATACTCGGGTCCTCCCATTCTCATGGGGGATAATTTTGCAGTTGCAGCAACTGGACTAGGAAGAGTGCAATTCGAAGATGGAAGTTTTGAAAATGTCTTGCATGTTCCAACGCTTTCTGTGAATCTTCTCTCAGTGTATCAGATGACACACACAGGCAGCGGAAGGAAAGTGGAATTTACCCCAGATTCCGTGAGCATTTATGACATGCAAACCAATTTGAAGATTGCATCTGGCAAGGTAAATGATCAATCTCGTCTGTATACATTTTCTGATTTTGTTCCTCAAACCCCTGTTAGACCACCACTTGTTGAACATCGAGATCAGACTTCTGCATGTAATTCGGAAGAGTCTCGACCACCTTCAACACAAAAATGGCGCAGCATGAGTGATATCCTTGATGATCCTGCCTCTATCCCTCTATTTGGGGAAGATCCGCAAGCACTCTTAGCTATGGAGTCATCCATGCCCATGCATGCTTATATGATGCATGGATCTGATCCACAAACTTATGCAGAAGCAAATGGGCATCCTAAATGGGGAGCCGCCATGGATGAGGAATATAACTCTCTCATTGAGAACCAGACTTGGGATTTGGTTCCGCTACCTTCAAATCACAAACTTGTGAGATGCAAGTGGGTTTACCAGACCAAGAAAGCATCAAATGGCCAAGTTAGTTGATATAAGGCACGATTGGTAGCAAAAGGTTTTCAGCAAGTACATGGTCTCGGACCAGACGCCGCTTACTGCCTTCTCAGCGTTCAGAATTTAACGGCACTGGCAACCCTTGGCGGGCCAAATAGACGAAATAGAGTTATGAAGTGGTATTTCCTCGCCATAATCTCTTCTGTGGGAATACTGGTACTTGGATTGAGCATCTGCCTGTGTTTAAAACGGCGAAAGTCCCGTCTCGTCGAGACGAAACGGCTGAAGTTGATGGAGAGATACGAATCATTGAGCTCGAGAACGGGACTCGCATTTTTCAGCCTGTCGGAGATCAGAGATTCCACTGGGAATTTCGCGGCGTCTAACGTGATCGGCGAAGGAGGTTTCAGCACTGTTTACCGGGGGACGCTGCCGAACGGATCGCGGATAGCCGTGAAGAGATTAAAGAACTCGACGAAGATCAAAGGAGACGATGATTTCAGCCACGAACTGCGTGTCATCAGCGGGATTAAGCACCGCAACCTGCTTCCTCTCAGAGGCTACTGCGTCGAATTCGACAAAGACGGTCAGGTAAGCGAGCAGCTTCTTGTTTCTGATTTCATGGAGAACGGCAGTCTGGCGGACTGTCTCTTCAATCCCAATAGATCAACATCGCTGTCATGGCCCGAGCGGTACAAGATTGCGGTGGGCATAGCCAGGGGGCTCACTTATCTGCACGAATTCGCCAAGCCGACCATAATTCACAGGGACGTAAAGGCTGCCAACGTGCTGCTGGACGCCCAACTGAATGCCTTGGTGGCAGACTTCGGAATGGCCAAGTTGAAGAAAGAAGAAGAGGAGAAAACCCATTACAGCACCAGGACTGTTGGGACGCTCGGTTATGTGGCTCCGGAATACGCTCTCTACGGCCATCTGACCAACAAAAGCGATGTATTCAGCTTCGGCATCATGCTACAGGAGCTCAGAAACTCGGGGCGGGTAATCGAAGGCATTGGCCTTGAAAGCCACTTCAGCAAACCAAACCTTCCATTAATGAGAGCAGTGCTGGACAAGTTCCGTACCCTTGGACTGCCCATTTGGCTCACAGAAGTCGATGTTAGCAGCAAATTCGATGAAGAAACACAGGCGCGTTATTTGGAGGAGATATTGAGAGAAGGGTTTTCTCACCCAGCAGTGGAGGGGATGCTCATGTGGTGTGCTCTGGATTCAGAGGGGTGTCATGAGATGTGTCTGACAGATAAGGCCTTCAACAATTTGCCCGCAGGAGATGCAGTGGACAGACTGTTGGACGATTGGAGGACTTGAGTCCGAGGAAAGACTGATGCCATGGGGTGTTTCAAATTTGAAGGATTCCTTGGGGACTATGAATTCGTTGCTCGCTATGCAACCAAAAATGTCACCAAAACCTCTTTCCTCTTTTTTATGCATTGTATATGGGTATCTAAAATGGCCGTGTTGCCGGGACCCATTCATTATTGCATCACACTCACCTAAGTTATGCTTAAGGGGGGGTGTTGGTGTACATGCACTTAAACTAGCTGTAGACTAGCTGTGTTGGTGTACATGCACCTAGATTAGCTCCAGTTAACTTATTGCGCACATGCATGTGGCACATGTACACATTAGCATAAGATAAAGCACACTTGCTTTAGTTATTGCATGCACAAATAAGCTTAACTTAGTTGCTTTTGTGTATTTATTCTAAAACGCATATTGTAGAATCAATTCAACTTTCATTCTTTTCTCAATTCTTGCTCGCTTCTTTCCTTCTCTTGCAAGCTTGTTATTGTTTTGCAGATCTAGATCTATCTGTGTATCTCAAAAATCTTACAGAAGGACGTAACCGTACTGCTATAGCCCAGCAATCGCCAATATCAATGGCGGATGTTATTGCACAGAAAAAATATCACAGGGTATGATATGTTGGCAGGGCGCAAGTTATTATTTCTGTCAAAGCAATGCCTCAGGTTGTTCGAAGTGGACACGGAATCACGAATACAGTCATTCATGGTGGTTGAACTGCGGCGCAGCAATTAAAGAATCAGTAATACGTCGCCATTCATTTGTTGGTAAGGACGTCCAACCTGGGTAAGGGCCATGTTCAAGGCGTTATGACATGTCTCTGTATCTCTGTATCAAGTTGTCAATGAAAAACTAGTGTTTAAAATTTATTGGAAGGAACGGTTCCAAAGCATTCGCGTGTATATAAATCAGATCCTCGTTATTGGATGATCAAGTTCTTCTTTTCTTTTGGTCAAACAGTCTCTGAGGCCGTAAGTAGGTAAAGAATCTCAGAGTTGCAGGTCCCATTAATGGATAGACATTGCTGACTAAAGGACTACCAGCGTATGTTTACGTCTTTTCGGAAAACTGATGGAATGTTATAGCAATCCAGTACCAATCATGCTCTCCGACATGCGACTCATTATAATAGTACAGAAATGCAATTCAGAATAATAGTACAGATGAGACGGTTTCCAAGTTCACAAGTTTCATTCATAATTTCAATCTTTGGTACTCATGTAAGGCTGTTTCTTTCTGAGTTCAAAATAATGAACTTTTATTGTTTATATTGAAGAAGGGTTTAATTTCTTTGAAGAATTGCTCAAATATTTCAATCATCAAATTATTGGAATGTTTATGCGGAAGAAGGATTTGATTTCATTGAAGAATTGCTCAAATATTTTAATCATCAAATTATTGCAAATTCTAATTTATTATCCTAGACGTGTATATGATTATAGTACCTAGACCAGTACATTTCATAATCATGGACATGTATACATTTCATAATAATGAATTTTTGTTTACAAATTAGTTACAGATTTAGTATTTATTTTATTTTTAATATATAAAAAATATTTATGAATTTGAAGTAATTCCATTAGAAAACTTATAGAATCTGAAATTTTGGATTTATATTTTGTGAAAAATTAAAAATAATAAAAATATACTCTTACCAATCTTACAATTTTTTTCCATGGGAAAAAGTCGTAATTTCTATTAGAGTTAAGAAATTACATTTTGTATATGCCCAAGCATTCATATAGAGGCCGTTGTGCCTGTCAAGTTCATAGGCTGCTAAATAGTCAAAAAAAGGACAAGTTGTCTCCACTCAGGGAGCATTTCCAAAACTATATACTAGTAGTGTTCAAAATTGTAGCCTTGCTCTTCGCAGAGAGCCATATATATATGCTGTTAATATCAAAAGTATAGTGCTGTACTCAGAACTAGACAAAGGAAATATATACAAGCTATTAACAACAAAAAAGAAAGTCTGTCATGGGCTTTTATAGCCATCACCCTTACCAATCTTACAATATATATACATATACAAATTTATGTTATAATTTAAAATTTAAACAATTAGTATAAAAAAAAATTATTATTTTTATAAAATTAATTAAATTATTTATAACCATTAAAATTAAATATTAAAAAAATACATTAAATTAAAAAAATCTATATTAATAACTCTTACTCCATTATCATTATTATTTATATATAGAAATAACTCTTACTCCATTATCATTATTATTTATATATAGAAATGAAATAAGTAATAGTCCTTAACATTGATTGCAACTCTACATAATTACTTTAAAATGATATAATACAGAAATTAGAAGTAGATGACAATCATTTATGGTTGAGAAAAGGAATGTATGCCAAAAGACATGCTGATGCGATAAGAAAGGTTTTTAAGAGAAGTAAAATAATAATAGTTAATATTAAAAAAAATGTATGAAGTAGCGTATTTGATGTAACACTAATTTAGCTATATATATATATTAATTATTAAAATTTGAAGTTTATTAAAATTTTATAAATATATAATAAAATTGATTATTAAAAAAAATATTCATTAATTAAATTAAAAAAATAATAATCTCTAAATATGTAAATTTTTTATTATTTAATTATAATAAAATGTTACCATAAATATTGCACATTTTAACTTTAGCTTTAGTTTCACCACTAACCCAATAGAAAAACTTCCCTATGGTTTATGCTTTTGAGGTAGACCATCATAATATCTGTCTACTCAATTTTGAAACTTACATCCTTTAAAGTGTAACCGCACTTTGCGGCATTACATGTTTATGGTTTTGTTTTGATGGAGATAATTTGTTGCTAATTATACTATATCTATTATTAAAATGGTTATATGACTTATATGGGAACATGAGAAAGTTAAAAGACATAGAATATGGAGATTTATAAGGTATTTATGTTATTTGAATATTAATATTATTATATGAATATAGTTTTTGGGATCGACACTAATTTAGGTTAGATATTTAGAGAATGTCAATAATATTATGAAATCATGTTTTAAGATTTCAATTCTAATTTTAAAATTTAATTATGAATTTTGGTTATTATTTATGGAAAACTTAAATGAAATATAAAAGTGTTGTTTTTAATGTTCTTTTAAGAATACTAAACTTTTGCATTTCGATGAGACTGAAAAATAAATAAATTGATGTCTTGAGTCATTAATATGGGAAGGAATCAAGTTGCTATTTTTGGTTATGAGAGGAAAATGAAAGTACTGTTTGGATTTTATGTTCTATAGGTTTCAATTTTTATTTGGGGAAAGGGGTTTGGATGATGGGTATGGGATAAGTCTATGACGAATTTATTTATTGTTTTTTTGTGTGAGAAAAAGTTTTTCATTAATATAGAGTGAATTCTTTTGGTCGGTTGTGGGTTTTTTTGAATTGGAATACAATAAACCCAATTTAAATACATAGAGAATAAATGGAAATAACATTAAAATATTTAGGAAAAAGAAATTAAAATAATAAGGATAATGTTAACAAGAGCCAAAAGAGAACATGTTAAGGGAGGCTGAAAAAACCTATTTCCAGGCAAAAAGGGGGACTGAACGAAACCATAGTGGCTAGGAAAGCCCCGGGGATTCTATGGTAAATTGGAAACGTCGGAGTAAACTGCGGCTTGTGAATAGTAAGATGAGGTGATAACGGCCGAGTGATGTTCGTATTTGGGTTGTGAATAGTAAGATGAGGTGATAACGGCCGAGTGATGTTCGTATTTGGGTTGACTCAATTTCGCACCCAGGTTACTAGAGAAATAATCAGTTCTTGTTGCTGCCCGTGCAGTGCCCTCTCACTATTTTCGAGAGAGGATATATTATGCTGCAGAGCCAGCATACGCTCTTTGATTAAATCTGGTTCAACCGGTGGCAAATGCTCCCACCACGCGGCCAAAAGCTCCCTGCATTCGCGCAGATTGTTTTCTACGTGTTGGATTTCCTGTCCAACGGTGAAAGAGCCCGACAAGACAATCGGGCTCCCCGATAAAGCTGCTAGTACCAGGTAAACTCATATTGGCTAAAGTGGAAGAAAAAAAAATGGTAGGGGGATTCGGCATGGTGCTTACTGAACCTCCATAATATTTAGCAGGTCGAGTCTTATGCCGGTCATATAGAAAACCGACACATGGAGAAGGGGCTGGAGGAACCGGTCCATGGCTTAACATCGGTGGAATGCTACCTCCAATTCCCTGTATGTTCGATGGAGTGAGATGTTTCCTACCGGGCGAGATACGAATAACAGTTATGGAATGAAATATAATATTAATGAAATCATTTTGGGGTTCGGAAAAGACACTAGCACGAGCAGAAATGGTCGAGGAGTTTACTGTTTTAAAGAGAGTACGCAAAATCCCGAGAGCTAATCCAAAATCACTTACTCGATTGACAAGCATAGCTTTGATAGCTGCTTTTCAGCCTTAAGTCGTATGGACCAGAAATTAATTGACGAATATGGAGCGAGACCTACTCCCTTCCATCCCAGGAATAATTGAATAAAGTTATCTCCGGTAACCGACATTTATTATTAAGAGTGTATTGCTCACTTGCCTCTCTAAGGAGAAATATCCAATATTGTAGAGCTTAATTACAATCATCTTCCGACATTTATTATTAAGAGTGTATTGCTCACTTGCCTCTCTAAGGAGAAATATCCAATATTGTAGAGCTTAATTACAATCATCTTCCAAGACATCTTTAACTATGGTCCTCTCATAGAAGTCTAAATAATATTTCTAGTAGGTAAAACCTCTTAGTAATATCTCTTAAAATAGTTGTGTTTACACTACCATTGGTCTTATTTACTAGTGATTTTTATTTATACATAATAATATATGAATATATCTATTATTAGTTAGGGAGACTAGGGCCATAACATGCACTTGAGCTAGGAGAATAACCTTGTCATCAAAGCTTTAGATGTGGAAATTATTGTAGAATGCTAACAGACTCCTAGGTTGCATCATTACGGAGCATATCCCTCCATTATATTATTATTTTTTTTAATTTTGTTCGAGTTGTGATGTTTCTCATGACGGTTAAGTATGACATCTAGTTACAACAAGATGAACCCTTCTTCATTTACCTAGTATGAAACTAACTTAGGTAAAAATTTCATAATCATATTTGAAAAATTGGACATGTGGCACACTATATATGGTTTCTCTTAGGAATAGGGAAAAAATCAACAAGTTTTGGGAACGTTACCATAACCTTCGCTAGACACATCAATTTTTTTCAGACATGTTAACTTAAAGAGAATACATATCACACTATCGCAAGCCAAAATCTCATATTCAAAACAAATTATATTTTCTAGGTATATCATGTAAAAGGTTGACCACCTAGATTATCTACAAATTAGGGTTTTGAAAGGTACATAAATTTCAAATAGCACGAGTATTTATTAGAATATCCATATTTTATGATCCAATATTTTTGTTAAAGGGGAAAAGAGAAGGATTATTATTTACCCACATGACTTCTAAGGGTGCCTAAGAAGTTACTTCACCATTTAGAATTCTAGGAAGCTCTTCCATGACCCATGAAGAAATAGAAGATGTTGAGAATTGTTATCCAAATTGAAGGTTTAGTTGTCACATATGGGAAAAATTATGATGAAAAATAACAAAGAAATTAAAGATGCCAAGGAAGAGATTAAAAAATCCATGACTACAAATTAAGAAGATATTTAAAAAATGCAAACTATACTATTACAGAATATCCCTAAAAGGGATACAAAGAGCCAAGGAAATCATGAACATAAAGAGAAGCATGGTGTTGAGGATTAATCACATATCAATAGTATTGTATCACAATTTGATGGAACATATATTAAATCACAAGAACATGATAATTACTTATTAATCAAAGATACAAAGCGAGCACTAAGGAAATACTACATTTTGAAGATCAATATTAGGAAGTTTGATGGTAAGATCCTATAACATGGATATTCCAAATGAAAAAATTCCTTGATCTACACCAAGTTGTAGAGTTGCGGAAGGTAAATAAATTTATATGGTATCAATGGCTTTATGAAAGGAAAGAAACTTTTATTGTATATTGGTCCATTTGTATGAATAAATTAATAGGTGTTATGAACTTATTTTTCTCCCTAGGGTCAATCTTCCTCAGTCACTATGTCGTTGACCTTTTTGCTGAGCCTTGTCTTCTCTTTTTCTCACATTTTCTCTCCAACCGCACACATAATGGCTTCTGAATATAGTTGGAATCTTCCAAGCACATGGAGGACACGTAATCCATAAGGTTATGATATAAATTTAATAGTTTTTTCCATGTGTTGGGGGATTTTTTCGAGAGACTTACGGTTTCTACGAGATCAATTTGAGTCATGAATTCTCACCAGCATGACCCTCTAGGATATCCCACTATATATAGGAAGAAGGAGACTCCTAGGAGGATGTATGTAGACACCTACGATGAACAGAAGTTAAGGAATCTTCTCAATAATGTGTCCTAGCTATCTTGAATGATAAGATAAGATCATGAGTCGAATTGATCTTCTAAGAACCATAGGTTTCTAGAAAAAATCTCCCAACTACATGGACAAATCTATGAAATCTCAATCATAACTACATGTACTAACTGTCCTTTGTGTGGTTGTAAGTCTCCAAATACACTCACAAGTTGGTATGCATGTGGTTGGGGAGAAAAGCTAGGAAAAAGATAAGTCTAGGGGAAAAGGTCAACAACATATTGACTCAAGAGGAATAACCCTAGGGAGTAAATTAGGTTGATAACAACATCTATTTTAGCTGGCTAGGACACATTATTGAGAAGCTTCCTTAACTTCTCTTCATCCTAGGTGTCTACATTCATCCGCGTGGAAGTCTCTTTCTTCCTATTTATAATGGGATATCCTAGAGGGTCATGCTAGTGAGAATTCATGAGTCGAACTGATTTCTTAGGAACCATAAGTATCTAGAACAAATCCCCCAACCGCATGAACAAAACTATGAAATATTGGTGATAACCACATGGACTAAGTGTCCTCCATGCAATTAGAAGATTCGAACCACACTCACAAGTCGGTATGTGTACGGTTGGGAAGAAAAGTTGGGAAAACGAGAAGTCGAAGCTCGGGAAAAAGGTCAATAACATTGGAATGCAATAAATCCAATATAAATACATAGAGAATAAATGGAAATAACATTGAAATATTTAGGAAAAATAAATTAAAATAATAAGCATAATGTTAACAAGAGCCAAAAGAGAATATGTTTATTATTAAGAATGCATTGCTCACTTGCCTCTTTGAGGAGAAATATCCAATAGTGTAGAGCTTAATTACAATCATCCTCCAAGACATCTTTAACTATGTTTCTATTTGTCTATGTACTACTATCCTCTAAGAGAAACCTAAAGAATATTTCTAGTATGTAAAACCTCTTAATAATGTCTCCTACAATAGTTGTGTTTACACTACCATTCGCATTATTTACTAGTGATTTAAATTTATATAATAATATATGAATATATCTATTATAAGTTAAAGATTTATTGTAAGTTAAATTTTATATTTTATAATATTTCAAGAGTTTTGTGAATTTTAAATTAATTGAAAGTCTAATCAAATTTTTGAAAAAGTTTTTATAATATTTTAAAGGTTTTGTCATGGTCATTATTTTAAAATTAATTTTCAAACTTTTCATTATGTTAAATGAGGATTAGATATATTAAAATTTTAGAGGGGATGGAGACTAGTAACAATTTTTTTTTATGTCTTTAGGCATAACCACTGAGTCATAATAATTATTGGGCAGAATTTATAAGCATCTGCATTAGGCAGTCACTATCTTCATTCGAGGAGAAGGAGATGCTCGCTAATCTCTTGACTACAACGGTCAACTCATTGTGTAAACCCTCAATTTTTGCATCCAACACTAACAATTTCATAGAATTATCTTGAGCAATCCTCCTTTACCTTAGTATGCCACATGCAATATTCAAATGATGTTTAACCCTTTCCGGAATTAGTGTCACCTCAATGAAATGATGGAATTCATGCAATGTACCAAGTGTACATCCCCTTATGTATGAGCTAACATCATATCAAAATGGGTAGGAACAACCCGATTGGCACCACCATTAAGTTTACATGGCTTATTAAAATGAACATTTTTTATTATTTCAATGAAATTAACATTTTTCGAACTTGTATCCTTGTTGTAAACCTTTTAAGTAAATAAGTATGTTAATATTTAAGTTTTAAAATAAATTTGAGTTAAATTCATTTTTTATACTATCATTATAGAATTAATATAAATTAATTCAAATAATAAAAATTACATAAACATTATTTATCATAAAAACAAAATATTAAATTAATTTTTAATCCTACCTCACTTAAAATAATTAACATATATACATTTTTAACAAATCTATGGAATAAATATTCTCATTTAAAAATAATAATAAATTTATCTTTAATTATATACAGGATATAATAAAAAAAACTAAAAAGAAGTGCTTATACTCTTAAGTAAATAACTTTTAAATAAATATTTTTAATTTCATTAATAATTTAAAATCAATTTAGCATTCATATGATAAAGAAGATGATATCTTTCAAAAAGAAGAAGATGATTAATTTTCTTACAATTCTATTATAATTATTAAATTGTGTATAATTTAAAATACTTAATTGTATTAAAAATATATTTATATTCAATTTGGATAAGGTTATCGTATTAAATTTTATGTAATGTGCATTTTAGTTATCATTTTTTATAAAATAATGAATTTTAAGGTTTCTTTTTGTCCGAGTGCACAAGAGAGAAGTAGGTAGTGATGGGAAACCCCACTCATACCCAACCATTACAATTAACTCATGGTACATTTGAGTAAAGAGAAGTAGGTAGTGATGGGAAACCCCACTCATACCCAACCATTACAATTAACTCATGGTACATTTGAGTAAATTTTCATTATCTCTCAGTACAAACCCATATTGAGTCATATGTGTTATTTCTCCATTCCTCTATGTTGCACCTTCACTCAACATTCTAGGCCACCTCAACACCATATGCTAGTGTAGAGTCTTTGACCCTCACCATTGAACCTAACCACAAACAAAGCAACCTCTCTACATATGTGTAGTATACTAGAGGAAAATTGCTTTTCTAGTCACGGAACTTTCCATCCCCACTATGGTTTCCCTCTTCGTTTTTGGGAAGGTCTAGATCCCTGTGATGTGACATCCCTTGCCTTTTTAGTCATGGAACCTTCCATTCCCACTATGATTTCGCTCTTCATTTTTTGGAAGGTCTAGATCCCTCTATGCCACATCCTTGCTCCTAGCTTTTTCCTTCTACATTCCAATTATGCATCCTCTTCCTCAATCCTAGAGTGTAGAGGGCCTCCACTGCATACTCAATGGGTATTTCTGCACAAGCCGAGTAGATTTCAGGGTAGATTTGATGTAAATATTTAGAGCTTCTATGCCTTTTTGTGAGCATCACTACAAACTAGACATAGCTATTCCTTTCTTTTTTATCTACGAATCTAATATATAGTGTTAATTTTTGGTATGAAGATTGCTTTTATAATAATTTTGTAAAATTTTAGAGTAAAGTTTACTCTTCCCAACTTGTTTGATTTCCCCAAAACATCCCTTTGACATGCAATAAACTTTCTAAATTTACAGTCCAAAATAATCAAATTTTATAAGAAAATAATCAAATAAAATGTACAATTCTAACATATATTAATTAGAAGGTTTAGAAAATAATATAATTTTTCAAAATTTATATTTTGATTATATTCTATATTAGATTTTATGTTTTTATTATTTTTAATAATATTATATATATATATGGAAAAAAAAAATAAAAAAATCTTAAAAGCCTAAGATCACGAGAGAACTATGTCCCCAAAAGTTATCTAAAAGAATCTTAAATAAAAGTGATAAACAAAACATATGTTACATCATGTGACAAGTGTTGTGATATTAAATTACAAAACGGACCTTACATCGAGCGCATTGTCATAGAATTATTTTATATACGGATGCCAAAGTGATAAATCTGGCCTATCATTTCATGGGCCAAAATAATTTTAAAGATCAAAATAGACAAAAGGGAAGTCACGAGTGTAATAAAATACAGGGAAGTTTAAAAGATAATGAAACAATTAATAGTGTAACAAAATGTATTTGAGTATTGAATATCATATTTTTCCAGGGATCTAATTTGTACTTCGTAGTTATTACGAGGAAGAGCTGTGGATGGACAGAAATCCAATTGCGCTTTTCTCTCATCCTTTGTATGGTTTCTATGTTTTTTACAACGTATCATAACAATAATGTTATGGTATGTTATGGTCCAACAGTAATGTCAGAATTAACACTTAGGGCAAAGGAGGGACGTAACCGTACTGCTATAGCCCAGCAATAGCCAATGTCAATAAACCCTAAAAAGTTAGTAGTCTAGCCGTTTGATTTTATATTGCTGAACAATAATCAAACCCTAATAACGCATGATCACCCGTCAACCAGCAAAAGCAATACATATAAAAACTTCGAGGGTTTAGTACTTGCTCTGATATTGTTAAATGTTGATCAAACCCTAATGGTGCTTCCTCCTATAAAGTGAGAAAGCTATCTAGCACTAAAAAGAAAGATTCACCTCGACTTAAATAAACTGTTCAGTACCAATGCAAATTAAATAACAATTACTCGGCCATTGGTGGATGTTATTGCACAGAAAAAATATCACAGGGTAAGATATGTTGGCAGGCCGCAAGTTATTATTTCTGTCAAAGCAATGCCCCAGGTTGTTCGAAGTGGGCACGGAATCACGAACACAGTAATTCATGGTGGTTGAACTGCGGGGCAGCAAGAATCAATAATACGTCGCCATTCATTTGTTGGTAAGGACGTCCAACCTGAGGTAAGGGCCATGTTCAAGCCATTATGACATGTCTCTGTATCTCTGTATCAAGTTATCAATGAAAAACTAGCGTTTAAAAATTATTGGAAGGATCGGTTCCAAAGCGTTCGAGTGTATATAAATCAGATGCTCGTTATTGGATGATCGAGTTCTTCTTTTCTTTTGGTGAAACAGTCTCTGAGGAAATGAGTAGGTAAAGAATCTCAGAGTTGCAGGTGCCATTAATGGATGGATATTGCTGACTAAATGACTACCAGCGTATGTTTACGTCTTTTCGGCAAACTGAAGGAATGTTATAGCAATCCAGTACCAATCATGCTCTCCGACATGCGACCAATAATAATAGTACAGAAATGCAACTCACAATAATAGTACAGAGGAGACGGTTTCCAAATTCACAAGTTTCATTCATAATTTCAATCTTTTGTACCCATGCAAGGCTGTATCTTTCTGAGTTCAAAATAATGAACTTTTATTGTTTATATTGAAGAATGGTTTAATTTCATTGAGGAATTGCTCATATATTTCAATCATCAAATTATTGAAATGTTTATGTCGAAGATGTGTTTAATTTCATCGAAGAATTGCTCAAATATTTTAATCATCAAATTATTGCAAATTCTAATTTATTATCCTAGACGTGTACATTTCCTAATCATCGACATGTATACAATTCATAATAATGAAATTTTTTTTACAAATTGGTAACAACTTTTTTTTTCTTTAATATATAAAATGATTTATATTATAATTTAAAATTTAAGCACTTACTATAAAAACATATTGTTTTTATAAAATTAATTAAATTATTTATAATAATTAAAATTAAATATTAAAAGAAATAGAGATCTGGATGTTGGGCTATACTTGGGATAGCGTGGGTGAAGTCATGAATGGTACGTGTGGTGTACGTGAAGTCATGAATGGTACATGTACATTCTTAATACAGCCTTTCCCCACATTCTCAAGGCATGGAGTGGAGTGATCTTTGGCATGAATGCATGTTGGGGAGGTGGGCAAGGTGGCGGGACTTGAGGTAAGAGAGGGTATATTGGTACGTATGCGAGGTAATTCAATGTGCACTGTTAGAAAGAAAGCTTGTGGAGAAGGGTGGCATTACAATGCAATGGGAAAGATAATTTCGGGGTAGAAATCTAATGGTGGCAATGGGGAAGGAAATTGCTTGCCATTGCCTCGTTTTGAATCCATGCCTTCTATCAAACCAGTAAAACCCATGACTTCTCGGGGGAAATTGCTTGCAGTGGGGTTGGGAAGCTCCACGCTCTGTAAACAAGGTTTGGGGGAGCTTGATTATGAGAAGGAAATGCATGAGGGGTAGATGATCATAGAAAGCAGCTGGTAGGGAGCTTGGGGCACAACCATGCCCGCGGCTTGCAAAGAAAGCGGTGGGGTACCTGGAACCCCTACTGGAGTGATGGCAAGGCCACATACTCTAGTTTCCCTGGAGTGATGGCAAGGCTAGATACTTTGGGTGGAAACCCAGTCGAGTAACTGAGAGGAAAAGTCACTAATCCTTGGGCAGAGGGGGTAAGGAACCTAAACTTCCACATGCATGTAGCTAGAAAGAAGTGGGGTCTCCGATCTGAGCTTGGGCTTGGGAGGGTTGATCTATATACAAACACTAGTAGTGGGGAAGGGAGAAAAGGCAAACCAAAGGGCATGGGACATGGACCTCTCCATTGTGAGTTGCTCACTCCCCTGGAGCATGAATGTGGTGAGAATTGGCAGAGAGGAGAAGCAGGGAAAGATGTATCCCGCTGTAAGCAACAATGAAGTGGCGAGGTGGTGCATAACAAAAATTTTGTGTTTTAATCTAACTTATTATGGATGTCATCAATGTTCTGGAAAGCAAGTCACGGCTCGAGCTATGAGAGGTCGTGGGCATAGTAGGATAGGCCGGACACGCAGGAAAGATAAGGGGTCGAGCATGTTGGAACCACACAAGGGTCGAAAATGAGTAGAAAATCTCATCATTGAAGGAGCGGAGGCTTATCAAGAGGGGATAGATGCTAGAATCCAAAAAATGTTGGAAGAATGGGAAGAGGAGGTAAAACAAGGAAATGAGACAGAGGAAGAAATGGATGAGTGGAGGACCCTAGTCCAAGATATCGGTAACACCCGTGGTAGAATCACACAGTTCAAGCATACCCTATACATGTACTAGTTAATGAAGAGTTTATTAGGTGAGGCAATGGAGGAGGTCTCTCTGGGTATGGCGGTGACACTACAAGGAATGTTAGGATCGACAAAATTGACCACCATATCCCTTGCATAGCGCCATCCACTTAAGAGGATCAAAAGGATTAGACTCTTACCCATGCATAATTTTGTCTTAGTCGGTTAGCTTTCAATTTTTATGTTGCAAATATCACATTTTACAATTATGTAATGTATGGACATGAGATAGAGACATATCTAACTTGGCTGGAAAGATTAAGACAATATTGTTTTTGAATGGCTTATAATGTCGATCGGTTGCCACGAGACTTGGTTTCCCTTCGAGACAAGTTGAAGCCGTCTAGTTAATCTATGTGGTGTAAACTTGCTTAAACTTACTTATTTTATAATAGAAAATGAAATGAACTTGCCAAACTTAATAAAATAAATAAATATTAAAAATAAAAATCTCTGTTGGATTTAAAAAATCTATATTAAAAATTCTTACTTCATTATCGTTATTATTTATATATAGAAAGAGGAAAAATCCCCTATTACTTTTTATATAAAAAGAAGAAAAAGCCCTTAACATTGATTGGAACTCTACATGATTACCCTAAAATACCCTAAAATGATATAATACACAAATTAGAGGCACATGACGATTATTTTTTATGATTGAGAGGAGGAGTGCATGCCAAAATACATCGTGATGGGATAAGGGTTTTTAAGCGAAGTAAAATATTAATCGTTAATATTAAAAGAAAATGTATTAAGTGGCCTATTTGATGTAACATTAATTTAGGATGGTATAACATTTTGTATGTTTATAAAACATTATATATTAATTATTAAAATTTGTAGTTTATATAAGTTTTATAACACTATTAAAAATGTATATTTATCAATTAAATAAAACAAATAATAATCTTCAAATATATAAAAAAATATTTTTTAATTATAAAATATATAAAAAGTTTAACTTTAGTTCACCACTCACAAAATGGAAAAACTACCTTGTGGTTTTGAGGTAGACAATCATAATATCTGTCTACACGAGTTTGAAACTTGCGTCCTTTAAATGTAACATCTCTTTGCAGCATTACATGTTTATGCTTTTGTTTTAATGGAGATAATTTGAAAAACTGCCATATGGTTTTGGGGTAGACAATCATAATATCTCTCTATTCAAGTTTGAAACTTACGTCCTTTAAAGTGTAGCATCACTTTGCAGCATTACATGTGTAAATCACTTTGCAGCATTACATGTTTATGCTTTGGTTTTAATATAGATAATTTGTTGCTAATTATACTATATATATTATTAAAATGGTTATATGATGTATATCGAATGATGTGATTAAGCTAGATACATTTTTGTTATTACTAGGTTAAAGGTTTTGAGGAACATGAGAAAGTTAAAATACAAAGAATACGGAGATTTACAAGGTATTTATGTTATTCGAATATTAATATTAATTATATGAATATAGTTTTTGGGATTTATAGTAATTTAGGTTAGATATTTAAAGAATATCTATATTATGAAATCATGTTCTAAAATTCCAATTCTATTGAGATGACCAAATTTTAAAATTTAATTAAAAAAACTTGTTCTCCTTTATGGAAAAGTTAAGTTAAATATAAAAGTTTTGTTTCTAATTTTTAAAGATACTGAAGTTTTTATTTTGGATGAGTGTGGAAAACAGATAAATGGATGTTTTGGGTCATTACTATGAAAGGGAATCAAGTTGTTATTTTTAGTTATGAGAGAAATTGAAAGTACTTTTAGGATTTTATATTTTATATATTTTAATTTTGATTTGGGGAAAGGCGTTTGGATGATGGAAATGGGATAACTCTATCATGAATTTATTTGTTTTTTGTTTTCTTTGGTGTGAGAAATATTTTTTCATTAATAGTTTTATGGTGGGCTGTGGATTTTTCTTGTATTGGAATGTAATAAACTGAATATAGATAAATAGAAAATAAATATAAATAACATTGAAATATTGAACAAAAAAGAATTAAAATAATAAGCATAATGTTAAGAAGAGCTATAAGAGAATATGTTTATTATTAAGAGTGTGCTGCTCACTTCCTTATTTGAGGAGAAATATCAAGTAGAGCTTAGTTACAAACATCTTGCAAGACATCTTTAACGATGCTTTTATCTTCTAAAGGAAGTTTAAAGAATATTTCTAGTAGGAAAAACCTCTTAGTAATCTCTCCTACACTAATTGTGTTTACACTACCATTGGATTTATATACAAGTGATGTACATTTATACATAATAATATATGAATATATCTATTAGTAGTTATAGAGACTAGGACCCTCACATGCACTCCCCCTTAGACAATAACCTTTTCCTCTAAGCCTAAGATGTGGAAATTGTCACAGAATGCTAACACGCTTGTAGTTCACATCATTACACAAAATATCCCTCCATTACATCAAAGCTTCTTTAAATTTGTGTCAGTGTTGATGTTTCCCATGACGGTTAATTATGACATCTAGTTACAACCAAATAAACCCTTCTTCATGTAGAAATTCCCACTGTAGATCAATAAATTATGCAATATACTAAAGCAAAATACAACACTTACTTCTACAACAAACTTTGTGGAAGCTTAATCGAATATGAGCAAGATCAAATAAAACACGTATAATAGGTGAAGAGAAATCAATCACATATGAACACAGAAGAATAACCCGGGGAAAGCCTCAACCTAAAACCCCAATCTCTGTATTACCATACAAGTGGAAATATGTTCAGATTACAAAAAGAATCATCTCTCAAGCTATCTTGCTCTCTCTGCAATCAAACAATACAGCTCATAGACTAAATAGACACAAGATATGCCTTCCCTCAACCCTCCAAGCCTCCTATTTCCTTTTGTATTTTTTCCTGGGGTCCAATGATGCCACCTATGTGATTAGCCTCAACACACACTCACTAAACGAAAGAAGTAACTACATAATCCACAAGGAATGAATTCATTATGCATGCAAGAGATATTCACAATGGAATATTCCTTCAACTGATAGTACACTGTCCCTCCATCTAATCTCAACTAGGTCTCTAACTGAACTGACATGCATGAGTTATTTATGAGAGAATATTCAGTTATCTGAAGTGTAGCAGTTACATGCATGCATGCATTAACTAACTAAAATCACAATTAGTTCAACAAACTATTTGAACTAATCTAACTGGACTTAACTCAGTTAACTGAGCTAACTAATTACACCTCAAATTACAACTCATCTTTATTTCTTTAACTGATGGATAAATTCTTCAATCAATGGAGGAACTGTTGCATGTCTTCACATAGACTTCATGTTTGATTTTCTACCACTAATTAAGTCAAGATAAATTAATTAATTATTTTACAAACAACTGCTAAGATCAAATTCGAATTTTAATTCTCTATTTTAGTTCAAGGACTAACTAAAATAGGAAGGTATCCCGAAATTCTATTTATAGCAGTACTAAATTTAACACTTCTATATTTAGCATTTCTTGTTGCTACTTTCAACACTTCATTTACCTAGTATGAAACTAAGTTAGGTAAAAAATTCATAATCATATTTGAATAATTGAACATGTGGCACACTATACAAGTTTGCTCTTAGGAAGAGGACAAAAATCAACCAGTTTTGGGAAAGTTACCACAATCTTCGTTAGGTACAACAAATTGTTGTCACAGATGTTAAATTAAAAAGAGAAGACATATCACAATATCGCAAGCCAAAATTTCAAATTCAAAGGGGATTATATTTTTGAGATATATCATGAAAAAGGTTAATTGTCTACACTCTCTACAAATTAGTGTTTTGAAAGGTACATAAAATACAAATAACATCAATATTTATTAGAATATCTATATTTTATGGTTCAATATTTTCCATAAAGGGAAAAAACATAAGGATTATTATTTACCCACTTGACCTCTAAGGGTTCCTAAAAATTTACTTCACCATTTAGACTTCTACGAAGCTCTTCCATGACCCATGAAGAAGTAGAAGATGTAGACTATTGTTATCCAAATTTAAGGGTTACTTGTCACATATGGGACACACGATGACAAAGAATAAGAAACAAATGAAAAATGCAAAGGGAGAGATTAAAAAATCCATGACTACAAATTATGAAGATATTAAAAAAATGTAAACCATACTATTATAGAATATCCCTAAAAGGGATACAAAGATCCAAGTAAATCATGAACATAAGAAGAAGCATGGTCTTGAGTATTAATCACATATGAAGAATATTTTGTCACAATTTGATAACACATGTATTAAATCAGGAGACCATGATCATGACTTCTCAATCAAAGATGCATGTTTTCCTTTATCTTCTCGTCTCACATCCCACCTGAGCACCAAATCCCCTCGTTGTAAAGTACTATCTTTTTCCTTTTTGTAAAACAGAGCCTTCATATTTTCTTGATATTGAATCAGATTATGAGTCTCCTCCACCTTGGTTTCTTGAAATTCTATCAATTGACTGATCCTCCTCGTTAGATAATTTGACTCTTCATTAACATCATGTATAATTTTGGCCATTTTTATTCCTAGTTGTATAGGAAAATTGCAGCTTTCCTGTACACTTATTCAAAAGGAGATTTCCTAGTTGACCTCTTGGTAGTAACTTTATTGGCCCATAAGGAAACTTCAGTTTTGAGTCCCAATTTTTCTCATTTTTTGATATTGTATTCTTAAGAATACTTACCATGGTTTTATTTCATGATTCAACCAATCCATTTCCCTGTGGATAGTAGCTAGTGGAGTGACCCACAATGATGTTATACTTTTGGCACAAGCTCAGAAACTTGGAGATTTGAAAACTTGATCTTTATCAGTAATAATCTTCCTTGGACAATTGAACCTAGCAAGGATATTCTCCTCCATGAATTTGATAACCATGACATCGGTTGCATTTCTAGCTGGGATTGCTTCCACCCACATAGTGAAGTAATCAGTGGTTGTAGGAATCCATTTGTGCTGACCACTAGAGGGTGGGTGTATTTCCCCAATGTAGTTTAAGCCCATTGTCTGAAAGTTTATTCAATAAAAATAGGGATTAAAGGAAAAGGTGTTAATTCCTTCCTTTCAAAAAATATTTGGCACTTTTCACACGCCCGAACATATACATGTACCTCACCAAACAACTTGGGATAATAGAATCCTACTTTGAGACTTTTATTGGTTCTAGCTCTCCAACTATAATTCCTCCACACACACAATTATGGAACTCATCCATCACTTTATGGATCTCTTATTCAACTAAGCATAAAATAAAAATCCCCAATGGGTCTTTCCCATACAGTTTCCCATATGAAATGATGAACTTATGGGCTTGTAACCTCAAGCCCTGTATTTAACCTTATCAAAATTAGCTAGACAACTCAAAAAAAGTAAATAGTGGATTACGTATTTAAACCATTTAGACATGGGGTACTTTATTTGGCTCTTATGTGTTACAGTATTGACCTTATTATGATCCTCTTTTGTTCAACTTTCTCCTTCCTCTCTTAGCAAATTTATACCCAAGGCTTGGCAGTTTCATTTTGAAAATATTTTGGCTAATCACTGCCCCTTGATTAGCTTCGTGGGTTTTATCTCCATGTCATAATCTTTGTTTTAAAAATCCATTTCCCTCTTCTTCCCTCACTGTCTCCTTGTACCATATTGTCTTTCACAGCAGTTGTAGGAACATAAGTTGTTATGCTTGATTGCACCTGACATATATTCTAAAGGTATTTAGGGCCTTGAACAAGGTATAGGCCTGCTTCTCTAGAATGCTATACTTTAGCTCAAGCTCCTGTAGCACCTGGTTGAAAAATGCTTTTGGTTACTTATGTTCTTGAATTTTTTTGCAATAAGACAACAACTACTATATGAGGAGAAGAAAAAGAGAAAACAAAAAAAAGTTTTAAATAGTTAGGGATGACTAATACAAGAACTTCTTTTAAGGCCCTTTTGATCCCAAAGAATGATTTTCAAGCTTCCTCAGTCCATTTTGCCTCCCTATCCTTCACCCTCTGTAATTTATTTAATTATATCAGTAGAATTGGCTATGAACCTCTTGAAAAAGTTGATTCAACCCAAGAAAGTCTAGATTTCTTTCTTATTTCTTGGTAATGGGATGTTATTGATGCCTTCCACCCTGTGGGGATCTATCTTCACTTACTCTTTTTCCATGATGTGTCCTAGCAGCTTTCCCTCACTTAGAGAAAACCGAGACTTCTTTGGATTTAAAGACAAGCCATATTTTCTTACATTTCTCAAAAGAGAGTCATAGATGTTGAACGTGCTCCTCATCGTTTTTTGAAAAAACAGTGATTTCATATAGGTAAATTAGCACAATGTTCTATTGTTCTCCCACAAACATTATATCCATTGCTCTATGAAAAGTGGCTCCCACATTATGAGGCCAAAGGGCATTCTGGCATAAATAAACTTTCCCCAAGGCATGGTAAAAGCAATTTTATTTTGATTCTTAGGATGAAAAACTACTTGATTGTATCTAGAAAGTCCATCCATCATAGACATACGAGCAGACCCCACCACCTTTTGCAGAATGTAGTCTATTTTAGGTATAGGGTAATTATCCTTTGGTGAGTCCTTGATTAGATTCCTAAACTCAATACACAACCTTATTTTCCCATTCTTCTTCCTGAAAGTAATTATATTTGCCACCCAATCTGAATACCTCAAAGGTATGATAATTTTATCCCGGAGAAACTTCCTCACCTCTTTCTTAATTGATGGAAGTAATAGAGGGTTAATCTTCCGAAGATTTTGTCTGTATGGTTTCACCCCACTCTTCAAAGGAATATTATGTTGGATGATGTTAGTATCAAATGTTTTAAGAGAATCATAATACCAAGCAAACACATCCATATATTGATTAAAAAGGTCTAGGTACCTTTTTATTATTCCTTAAAGACTCCTTTGGAAATCTTAATTAATCTGGGATCTTGATCTGAACGAATATTGCGTTCTTCCACCTATTCTTCAAATTCTTTCTCAGTTGGCTTGGCAGCCATATCATTTGAGTTGAATAATATTTCCAGGGGAACCAAACCACTAGGGATAGTATTACCTTTAAATTGTAAAATCTTGTGCCTTGCAATGGTCACTTCCTACTTGAGCTGTTGTTTATCTATCACTTTCTCTTCCTCCTGATAAAACTCTGAGCTTGACAATTCTCCCATGACCTCCATGAAGCATTTGATCTATTCATCATATGCAAACACCTATCAATAATTAACATTGTTTGATATTGATGGACTATTTCTAACTTCCATTTTGTATATGAGAAAGTGGTTTTGAGGAGGATTGAAGCTACTAGTAGCTATAGCTAAGGAATCATCCATCTAATTTCCATCTCTAGGAAAAAAATGGATCTTAAAAGCTAAGGAAAAATTCTCAATTAGATCCCATGCCTCATTTGAGTAGGCATTCAGTCTTGAATGTTTTTTCTGGAAATGAATTCAGATTTGTTTCACTGCCAGCTCTGAATCCATAAACACTTTCAAGCACCCAATGTCGATATTTCTTGTAGCTTGCAAACCTGGTAGAAAAGCTTCATATTTAACAAAATTATTTGTGGCTTCAAACTCTAGCTTGAAAGAGAAAGGTATCAAGCTTCCTTCTAGGGATACCCACAAGACACCTACCCCATTTCATTCCCTGGACTAAGCACCATCAAAGTATAGATTCCATATTTTTTTACACTGTAGTGATTGTTGGTCTAGTGAGACAAAACATTCCACCTGTGCCTCATCCATGATTTGATCACCTAACTCTAAAAACAAACTAGAGAATTTTTTTTCTTTACCATACACATGGCCATTGTTCAAACAATTGTTCCTCGTAACTGTCATCACAAATATTTCTTCTTTATATAATTGTTGCTCTTCTCCACCAAAAATAGGAATGGTAGCATATGTTAAATTTATTTTAATGGATCCTCCAATTTCTCATCCCCATCATCTAGACAAGAGCATACCAAACCTCCGAGGGATATAAGTGACTATAATATCCATTACAACACTCTTCACAAGGATCTTAGCCAAATTGACCACCATGTATTTAATCAACCCTACAAATTTTACTCTCTTGGAGTCAAAAGAATATAGATCTTTATATGGTCTTGTTATTTGCAACCTGAGTTGCTCCATAACAAAAAATGGCATTAGATTGTGAGAAGCTTTTGATTCAAGCAAGCCATTATGTAAGAGAATCTCATGAATCACCATAGTGACATAGAAAGGGGGAGTGAAAGGGTCTTCTTCCTCAATATGAGGTCCAAATACAACCATGGGCATTACTTCCTAGAAGTTCAACCTATCATGCGAAGGAGATATGGTGGATGGACAAATAAACTAAGACGCCGGGTTTTGTAATTTAGCTTTTTTAATAGTTTAGTCAAAGGGACAAATATGTTGACCTTCTGCAACTCCTTTTGAAGATTAAAACAAGAAGAGATATTATCAACTATGGAAACGTCAACAAGCCCTTTTTCTTTATCACAAATTAGTCTGGGTGGCAAAGGTAACTGCTTTGTTTTAGAGAGCTTAGGCTTGTGTAAAATGGAAATGGGAGGCTCTTTCTTTTGGGTGAGGTTTGATATAGAGGATTATTTCCTTCCTCTAATGATTTCAAAGGATTTGGGAGAGAGGACTCCTCATTTTGGTCCCGCATTCTAAATCTTTTCCTGGAAGGTCTAAGATCATATTTCCTGTGTATTTATTATTGCATGAAGTCAACAAGATGCCTACAATAGTTGTTAATCACACCATAATTTTGCGATACATCCAAATCATCACCTCCTTCCTCATGTGATATAACTTCATATTCCTCATCAAAAAAAGGATAAATTTGATTTTCTTGAAGTTCCATATTTTCTCCAACATGGTCCTCTATATCATCCTCTAAATATAATGGAGTTTGAATGTGATCTTGTTGGTCCTTTCTCTCCCTCTGCAAGAGTTTCAAAGGAGCCGTCCTATACTGAGGATTGAAACTTTAGTTAGGAGATGGTTGGTTTTGTTGAGGTGTGTTTTTTTTTCTAACTACAATTTTACATGTTAGACATGTTTCTTATTAGCTTGTTCATTTCCTTGTTATTCTTCTCTTGATTATCCTTTCCCTGGTTTGAGGAACTAGCTTCCTCTTTCCCCTTCTCCTATCTCCATGATCAGTTCTCCCCCTCCACTTCCTAGTAGAGGTAAAAATTACCTCAACTTTTAAAGAATCCATTTGAATATGGTATAAGGAGAAATACTTCCTTTCTCTATGAGTGAAACCGAATTGTGATTTAAAGGCCCCAACAAAAACCACTTTAGCAGTAACCTGTGGAGGTTTTTTCTTAGCAGGGATACTATTATACAATTTGTTAAACCTTTTATGAATTCTAACACATCTTCATTATCTTTCTTCTCCAAAGCATTGAATTCAATGAGGATATACCCATCATCCCTTTTCTCTCCCCATTTTTGATTGAAATAATTCTCCATCTCCTCCCAGGTAGTGATTGAATGATTTGGTAAGGATTTAAACCATTTCTTGGCTTCCCCATCAAGAGACTAAAAAACAAGTCTTAACACCACATCTAGGAGTTCTACATTGATATTTTCTACAAATGCATAGAAAATTGCTACATGCCTCTACATTGAAATTTCATCTTCCCTTGTGAATCTTGGCAAGAGCTTTAGATAGTCTTGTGGCATACCATTCAAGGGTTGTGGGAAGTCTAGTGGGGCATATTTATTCAATAGAAACATTGGGACAACCTTATTGAGCAAGGGAGGTTGTATAAGATTTATTATAGGTCCTTGTTAAGTGTGTATCTAAATCACGACTAACTGGATCTCGATTGGGAAGTTATTCGCACTTTGCATGGGACAGTTTATAAGGATGTATTTAACTTCTTTGATTTTAAGGGAGGGAAAAATGAGAAAGAAGCTGAATTGAAAAAAGCTTCTTATATTTTACTCTAGAAGGAAATGAGTCAAGTAATTAACAATGTTCTTCAGGATATTCCAAGACCTTGGAGGCAGACTCAAGGTAGTTTATCACAACTTTTTGAGAGCTAGTTGATGATATTTTTGGAATAAATCTTGTGGAATCTATAGTAACATGGGTATGCTCTTTCCCAATCCTCTCGGATATTCATTTTGTAGCGTTGAATATGAGAGGAGTTTTCTACTAGCTTATATCAGAGTGAGTATGAGGTTGCTAGAAAGCCAAGGTGCTCAAAATAAGATTTAGACAGTGGAGTCACCAAGGTGAGATATATTCAACCCACGCATCCCTTTCTCACCTAACAAAGGGAATGTAAAAAATTGTCATACATAGGGAAAAATGTTTTGATTCATTCTCCACCAATGATGCCATAAGATGTTCTATCTCTTAGACATAACCCCTGGGTTGACAAAAGAGTCAGTTCCTAGGAAATATTAGAGAATTCTTTTAGGATTTGATATTTATGTTACACTTTGTATTTAATATAATTGGAATTAGATTGATTCAAAACATGGTTCAATCACCCTTCACCAAGGTAGACTTAAACATACACACACACACACACACACATATATATATGTAGGAAAATATCACTCATCCCAAGGATAAATGTCCTGATATGGTGGCCGAAACACAGTAAAATGGAGCTTAATATTGTCGCACTAGTAAAAATGGAGGGAGAGAAAGTAAGGAAGGAATTCAATGCAAAGGGATGGATAACATAGAATCCTAAGAAATGAATCCCAATCGAACTATGGAAGAATAAGGAGATGAACATGCAAAAATTATGAAGGACATTCAAGGTTTTATATCTATATTTTCATGGGTACATTCTGTCACAAAATAACATTGGTAAATCTATGAGCTCACAGGTAGTTTTGGCTACAATATAACACTAGTAATCTATAATTGCACAGGTACCATTGCAACCCTATAACATAAGTAAATCAATAATTTTTGAGTGACACCGATAGCTTCTTTACACAATTTTAGAGGAAGATAAACATACATGAAATGGAAAACATAGAGTAACACATACTACACATTACTCCACTTGGAATCACCAAATATACTTCATTAATATTTGAAAATGGAGTCCATATGATAGGTCCAACATAGTTGAAATTTGTATAAGCATTAACACCTAATGAAAAAACCATTGAACCAAGATTTGGAACCCCTTTTTGTATACAAATATAGGAATACCTGTAAAGACATGTTTCATACCTCTTGGAACAATAATTTGGAACCTGTCAAATGAGTTTCTTCCCCCTAATTATGGGAAGAGGGGGAGGTTTGAATCATCAATTACAAAATAACTTCTAGTGTTACAACAGTTTGATTGACTGGCTATCTTAGCATGCGCATATTCAAATGATTACATAACAGATTGATTCCTTCTTTAAAAAAACAAAACTTACAAAATAACAAAACATGGGACAAATGAATGATGGATACAACAAAAATATCCATGCCAATTCCTGTGATTGCCTCTATCTAGGCCATGTCTCTCCTCTGGTGTTCCTTCATGGTTACTTGCCAATATTCTTATCGATTTCTCACCATAACCATTTAATATCCCCTCTTGGAATTGGCCATGATCAAATGTGGTGGTGTTGAAGATGTCCCGTGACATAACTATCAACCCACCCACCTGCATACACTCTAGGCTATAGTATTAGAACCTAATACTTCTCGTAACTCTCATAAAATATTGTTACGAAAACATAGAACTCTGATCACCCTTGACTCCTCTTTCTTAAGGTCATTTATCGCTTATCAACCATGGGACCACTTCATGTGACCAAATTCTTAATGCATAGGTGTTGTAATACTGTAGCCTTCCATCCTTATAAATTCATTTGAAATACCATTCCCAAAACATAAATTTCTGATGCATTCAATCTCCTCTCCCTATTTATCCCATGGGACCGGGTGCCATGAAATTAGGCTTAGTGCTTGGGTGTTAAACCCTTTAAGCTCATTTCGAGGGCCTATCTCCCTTTGTAATTCTTGCTTCACCCTTGGTTCTTTGGATGGTCATGACCAAGCACTTCCAAAAATTGGAGCCCCTTTACCATCAGAACTTTTCCAAATTATAACTTACTCCGAAGTTACGATATTTCACATCCCTGAGATGGGCCACAATACTTAGGTGTTAAATCTTCCCTTGGCTCTAGTTTCTATGGATATCTCACAACCATGTGTCAGTCTGCATTGGAAACCCCATTCAACAGAATATTTCAAATTAAGAATTAACATTGGAGTTACAATATTCACACTTCCAATGAGCTCATAACACCTAGTGCTCTTCCCCAACTCTGTGCCCTTGGCTGTCTGGAATTCACATGAACTAGTGCCATATAATATCGAACCCCTCTTCATCGGAAGTTTTTCAAAAGCTAATTATAGCAGGTTTTCAATGGCATATTCCTTCAAAATGAAGACCTTTGAAGTGATGTCCTGTTGACATCCTCATCTCCACACGGAACTTCCTGAGTGGTGAGGCATGTCACCCATTTTTGGTCATTTAGGCCCTCCAAAATTCCAAAATATCCTACCATGCATCCTTGTTCATCCATGTCATGATGATGTAATCTCCCTTGTCAACTTCTCAGAACCACCTATGTTTTGCCATGTGTCTAGTTTTGAGGAGAGAGAAAGGGTCCCTAGAGTCCTTGGTTTTGTGCTAGTTCCCTTTGTTTTTCCATGACCAGGCACTACTCTCTATCAAAAGTCCTATTCATCGGAATATTTTCAAAAGGAATTAAAAAGAGTTATGATTCACTCAACATCCAATATTCCTTCTTAGCACTTAGGTTCTCTGCCTAGTTCTTCACTCCCTAGGCCTTTGGAATGCTTTGTGAGTGAGTGCAAGCCTAAATCAAAGCTCCTCTTCATTATAAGTTTTTCAAAAGGCATTAAAAAGATTTCTAATGCTTTGAGTCCTCCGAAAAACTAACCTCTGATATGACTCCCTACCACCCTTCCCAATATCAGGCTCTAATGTGATCTGGTCCCTAATTTTGACACTCTTTGATTTCAGCCTTTATTTTGGCTTTGATACTTAAGATTTTGAGTTTGGTTTCCTCATAATTTTGGCCTCTGATATTGTCTCTTCTCCTTGGCCATTTTTCACTTTGGTTCCTCTTTTTCACCACCATATGACATCATTTGACACAATTTGAAAAAGGTGTAGTAGGTGACAATGCCACTAAAAAATGTATATATATGAACCACACTCAACTCGGAGGACATGTTAGAAAATAAGACAATATTGAGTGGGGGTGAATTAGTATTATGGGAGTTTTAAAACCTTCTTTCACTAGTAAATAATACTAGGACACTAATAAACACTTCAGTAGCTATCCATATGAGCATCAAATATATAAAATAGATTCTTCAAAATTTTATTCAATTACTTTCACAAAGGAAATATTTTACTTATTGTTACAAATTTCTCTCGCTACAACCATAAGAAAGCTACTACTCCCTAAATTATTAGTTACTACGGAAATGAGGAACTACCCCTAGTTTATCAGACACCACTAAAAGAAGGTACAACCCCTAATATATTAGCAACTATTAAATGAATCTCCAAACCATACTTATTTACCAACCACTACTAGAAGGAGCTACAACCCATAATTTCAAGCTTCCATTTTCTTAACCTCTTTCATTCATCTTTCTTACCATTTTCAAAATCAAATCATAAAGTCCATTTGCTTACATAAAATAAATATTCCTCTTTAATAAGTCACCCCAAACACCACCCAATCAACTTGAAAAAATCTTTGATCATCAATAAATCCACCATACACACAACAATAACAACATTATCCACCTCTTCACTACACGCATCTTGAAAATTCAACTATGCTTATATAGAGTTAGAGCTTATATTTTTATTTTTATAAATTTTAGTTAAGTTCAACTCTTCTCCATGCATAAAATCTTATTTTCAGTTATATCAAACTTCTATGAAGTCTTCTAAATGTTTTCTTGATTCAATTTCTAATTTGTTCTCGTGTGTGAAACTCTGAGTGGAAAAGTATCAGGGTTTAACTATAACTTTCCAAATTTGGATGAATGCAATTTTGCCCACTTTGATAAATCTACCTAGAAACTATCTACTGTATTCCAAAACAATGCCAACTGGTTCATGTTCTCTTATCACAATTTTTGTGTGCTTCGTATTTGGTGCTAGGCCATCAGATATTGAGTAAAAAAATAAATTCATAGACATCGACACATTCAGAACTCAAGAACTCACTATAGGCTCGAAACAACTTATATCATAATTATGTAATATTTTTTTCTCGAGTACTAAGACATAAGATCTACACATATAACCTTTTCTAGGATTCTATGCACTATAGCCCCAAGGGATTAACCACTATTCATCAATCCTTGCATGTGCTTGGTCACTTGACCTAGACAGACAGTAAGCCTTGGAACTTTTCCTTAGACCCCAATATTTATTTCCATGCAAAAGAAGTGTTGCACCTTCCAAATACTTCAAGCTCAATTCTCCAAGCATACATGTCTTGTTGGGATTACTTCTCCATGACTTATGCACCTATGGTTCGTCTATCATTCATTTTCTTTATGCCAATTTCAATGCCAGAGTGTGTTAGACCATTGTTTCGACTACACCACTAAAAAATTTATAGCAAATGGTTTTTGCAAAACCCACTTATGTGGTTTGGTGGTTAAACGAAGGGTGGGATGGGGGTCCTCTTTTAACATGGGTTGTCGATCTCCCAATTATTGCTTTGGGAAATACCAACCATCACAGACCACCCTTGCCATTTGACCACTAGGTGGACATGGCCCCCCACAATTTCTCTGATGATTTAAGGTTGATGTTTGGTGCACATACACTAATAAACTTGTGAATCGCTTAGAAATCACTCCACTATGTAAAAGCACCAAATTTTCCGTGGTTAAACCCACAACTAGGTTTTTTAGGACTACCAACTCTAGCGCAATTTCTAAACACATGGCTAAAATGTCCAAATAGTCGAATTATCTAAGAATCTATATTTTAGTTTCTTTTCCCATATGACCAAGCACCAAGACCACACCAAAAAATAAATAGATAACTGACTAAGCCAAAATTCATTAACACTAGAAAAATTCACCGAAAATGACCCTAGAAATACTTTCACTCTACTAGCACATGATCACATTGACATCATAATTGTGTCATCCATGTGATGTTGAAGCTCCTAAGTGATGTCATTTTTCCCCAAATTTACCCCACTTTGCCCGTGTAAAGTCCAAATCAGCATGTGATGTGTCCTTATTCCATACATCCATTTCACTTGTGCTTATGTCATGCTGACTTCATGTGCCACCATGGCTCCACCTATGTTTCCACATCATCCCCATCTATCCTTCTGAACTTAGGTCCCACATGGTTAAGGGTCGAGATTATGCTCATTTCTGTGTTATGCACCAACCCAACTATCCCATCTCCTAGCTAGCTTGATTTCCCTTCTTGTTAAAGGCCTAATTAGGTTGTGGGTCAAGGTGCAACTATTCCCAACTTGGAACCTTGATTGGTTGACTCTTTCAACCTTTTTTAGGTTCTCAACTTTAACCTGCAATATATTTTGATCAAGGAAACCTTTTGTTAACTTCAATATGCCATTAGAAATATATTTCTTAGCTATATCCATTTGATTAGTTTCCAATTAGTGTTGAGATGATATGAAATACTAAAAACAGTTCCCAAGTCTTTGCACCTATATTTTCCTTTTCCATCAATAAAAACTTATATCTAAAATTTAATCCTTTGGAATTAATGGAAACACACAAACACAAACATTAAATCAAAGTGTACTTCTCTAATTTCTCATACTTATCGCCCTTTTGTTAGAAATTATATATTATGGAGGAATGGAACAAATAAAATATTACAGAAATGCAAACACAGAAAATGCCTAAAACAAGAGAGACACAGATATATGTGGTTCACCCAGTTTGGGCTATGTCCATGGAGAAACAACTAGTCCTACTTTTTATACTATCCAACAAACTGAAGAGATACAACCTACAACAGATCGTTGTAATTCCCTCTTAACTCTCAATCTCCTCTCTCTTCCTCACTCAGAATACAGATCTACAAAGATGCAATATAATTCCCTCATATATAGCGAGGGGTTGCATTCTAGGGAAAAAAACCCTAAATTAAACCCGCACCCCCCATGGAGGGGTGTACAATCATCCTGGGGTATACATCCAACTGAAAACTTTGAATACAAAAGATAATCAAGCTCCACACCCAACAATCTCCCACTTGGAGATTTATTATAGTAACTCCACCGCTGCTTCATTTGCTAGAGAATGACTCCACTTTGGACCTACGTATTTCTCATCTTCTTCATCATACATGAAGACCAATTGAAACTAAGCAGATTCTAGTTTCTCCCTGGTTACAACTTTTGTTAACATATCTACAGGATTCTGGCCAGTGTGTATCTTTTCCAACTTCAACTGTCCATATTCCAATGTTGATCGTATGAAATGGTACTTTAGTTGTATATGCTTAGTCTTGGAATGAAATGCAGAGTTCTTTGCAAGATGTATGGCACTCTGGCTGTCACCGTATAACCTGCCCAAATCCTGCTCCTTACCCAATTCATCCAGAAACTTTTGTAACCAAATCATCTATTTACTAGCCTCTGTAGCAACAACATATTTTGCTTCTATTATTGAGAGTGCAACAACACTTTGCAATTTTTAAACCCAACTGATAGCTATTCCACCTACAATAAACACATACCTTGTTGAGCTCCTCCTGTTATGTCTATCACCCACCATAACTGCAGCAACATATCCCTACAGAGAAATGTTCGAACCACCAAAGCATAATGCTTGATTTGTGGTACCTCTCAAATACCCGGGAATCCACTTTACCGCCATCCAATGTTTTTTTGCTATATTGTTCATGTACCTGCTTACAACTCCCACTGCATCTGCAATATCAGGGCTTGTGCAGACCATTGCATACATTAAGCTTCCAATTGATGATGCATATGGAACTTTAGACATATAATCCATGTCTTCTTGGGTCTTTGGGCACATCTCCTTACTAAGTTTGAAATGGCTAGCGAAAGGTGTACTACCTGGTTTTTCATTGTGCATATTAAATCTTTTCAACACCTTTTGTATGTACTCAATCAAAGACAATGTTAATTTGCGATTTTTTCTGTCTCTAGTTATTCTCATACCAAGGATTTGTTTTACAACTCCCGAATCCTTCATTGCAAATGAATTTGCCAATTTTCTTTTGAGCACATTTATTTCTTGCATGTTAGACCCTGTGACAAGCATGTCAACTACATACAATACTTAATATAACTGCCATCATTTTTCTTTTTCAGATAAACACAATGATCAGAGTGACATCTAGTATAACCTTGTTCAGACATAAAGTTGTCAAATTTTAGATATCACTGCCTTAGAGCCTGTTTTAAGCCATACAAGCTCTTCTTCAACCTTCACACTAGTTTCTCCTTCCCTTTTATCTCACATCCTTATGGTTGCTGCATATATATCTGTTCCTCCAAATCCCATGGGGAAAGGTTGTCTCTACATCTAACTGCTCAAGATGCAAATCTTCAACTACTACTAGACTTAAAATAGTTCTGATTGAAGTCATTTTAACAACAGGAGAAAATATTCCATCAAAATCAATACCTTTCTTCTGTGCAAACCCCTTCACCACAAGTCTAGGTTTGTACCTTTTTCTACCTCCATCTTCTTCCTTCAACTTGTAAACCCATTTATTCTGTAATGTTGTTTTACCTGCAGACAACCAAACTAAGTCCCAAGTCTGGTTATGTGTTAAGGAGTCCATCTCTTCTTTCATGGCATGCTCCCACTTCTTCCTGGTTTCTACCTGCACTACTTCTTCATAACATTCTAGTTCACCAGAATCAGTTAACAATACATAATATAATGAAGGAGAGCATCGTTCAAGGGGTCTACTTATCCTGGTAGATCTTCTACCACTTTCATGTGTTTGAAGTGCTTGTTGCTGTTGTGGTTGTTGTTTTGGTTGTTGATCATTATGATTTTCAGGTGCCATCACTTTTCCAGTGATATCATAAAGCACTATGTATTCTTTATTTTCTCTTTCCTATTTCTTTTCCTGTAGTTGATCCTTATACAAAACATTTTCATTGAATATGACATCTCTTCTCCTAATGATGTTGTGTTTTTCATAATCATAAAAGTGATAACCAAAATCATTAACACCATATCCAATAAAGGTACATTTATTTGATTTTTCCTCAAGCTTTGTTGTGTTTTCTTTATTAATGTGGACAAAGGCTTCACAACCAAAAGTATTTAAAAAAGAGTAGTTTACCTTTTCACCTGTCCATGCCTCATCTGGAATACCACCATCCAAGGAACTTGAAGGCCCTATGTTTATTAGATAAACAGTAGTATCTACAATATCTACCCAAAATTGTAAAGGCAATCATGCATGCAATATCATGCACCTTGCACGCTCCATGATTGTCCTATTCATCCTTTCTAACACACCATTTCCTTGTGATGTTCCTGGAACTATCTTCTCTCTACGAATTCCATTCTCTGAACAGTACCTATCAAAATCTTTGTTACAATATTCACCTCCATTGTCTAATTTGAGACACTTCAACCTTTTTCCTGTCTCATTTTCTACCAAATCTTTCCACTTCTTGAAAGTATCAAATACATCAGATTTATTTCGAATACAATAAATCCATGTTTTTCTGGTTGCATCATCAATAAAAGTAACATAATAATGAGAGCCACCAAGAGATGATACCTAAGCAGGTCCCCATACATCTGTATGCACAAGCTCCATTTTTTCGCTCTTATTTTCTTTCCCAACTCTAAGGAATCTGAATCTCTTCTATTTTCCATAAACACAATTCTCACAGAATTTTAAATCAACATCCTTCAAACCTAGCAACAAATTTCTTGAGTGAAGAATCTACATCCCCTTCTCACTCATGTGCCCAAGCGTATGATGCCACAATGCTGTATCTTCTCCTGTAGAGGATAAAGCATTAATAGAATTAGAAATACCATTACATAAATACAATGTACCAACCTTTCCTCCTTTTGCTATTATTAGGGATCCTTTAGTGACCTTCCAGGTTTTATCTATGAAAGTAGTTACACAACCTTCACCTCCCAACTACCCTGTTGAAATCAAAATTTTCTTCAGATCTGGAACATGCCTTACCTCCTTCAATAGCCATTGAATTCCATTTTGCTGTTTTATGAAAAGTGTACCCATTCCAATGATTTTACAAGGTTTATCATCGCCCAATTGAACCTATCCAAAATCTCCTTGAACATAATCATAAAAATGTTTCCTATCAAGTGTGGCATGGAATGAGGCCCCTGAATCTACCACCCATGCATCAATAATATTTTCTAATGAAGAATCAAAGCATCTTGCAACACATCACCTATTACATTCGCTTCATGCTTAGTTTCTTTTTGTGTGTCTCCTTCTTTTCCCTTATGAGACTTGCAGTCTTTCTTTAGGTGTCCTTTCTTCCCACATTTCTAGCACACTATCCCTGATATGGACTTGGATCTACCTTTTCTTGACTTTCTATGGTATCATGGGCTCTTTCCTCTTTCCATTTTTCTTCCCTAGTCTCTACAATCAAAGCATTACCTGACGTCTCACCGGAGCTTTTTTATCACATTTCCTTGCTAAGGATTACACTAACAACATCATTAAACTTTAAAGTACAAGATCCAAAGACAGAGTTACTAATGGCCATATCTAAACCATTCCAACTTTCTGGCAATGAGCATAGAAATAATGGAGCCCTAACTTCATCATAAAAAGTTACCCCTACAGAACTTAACTAACTTGTAACTGTATTAGAGTCATTTAAATGGTCTGCAATAGATCCACCTTCTGACATCTTCATATTAAATAAATGCTTCATAAGAAATACCTTATTTGAGGCCAAGGGTTTTTCATACATTTTGGTCAATGTCGACATTAAATCCTCTGTTGTCATTTCCTTTGACATGTTAAACGCTACCGACACTGTTAGGCACAACCATATTGTTCCAAGTGCCTTTCTATCGAGAATATTCCATTCTATGTCTGTCATACTCGTCGGCTTCTTTATATTTCTGCTCAATGGTAGGTACAAATCTCTTTGATATAGATAATCTTCCATCTGCATCTTCCACAGCTGGTAGTTTTGGCCATTGAATATTTCGACCCTAAACCTACCATCTTCTGCCATTGCTCCCACTCAAACCAGGAACCCTTCTCTCCTGCGAGTTTATCAACCAAATAAACCTTTGACTCTGATACCAGTTGCTAGAAAATTATATATTACAGAGCAATAGAACACATAAAATATTGCAAAAATATAAGCACAGAAAATGCATAAAACACGAGAGACATAGAGATATGTGGTTCACCCATTTGGGCTATGTCCACGGAGAAACAACCAGTCCTTGTTTTTATATTATCTAGAAAACTAAAGGGATACAACCTACAACAAATCCACTGTAATTCCCTCTTCATTCTCAATCTCCTCTCTCTTCTTCACTCAAATACAGATTGACATAGACGCAATACAATTCCCTCATATATAGTGAGGGGTTTCCTTCTAGGGAAAAAAACCCTAAATTAAACATAACTTCTACCATCAGATCATCCCCCTAATGAATGACCCAGATTGACTAGAAATTACTATACTTTTACAAGGAAATTTTACATTTGTTTTAGCTTCGGGGGTGCTATCCTCAAAACCCCCGCTGAGGGACCATTGGAACCTGCATCCCACAGCTTGGGGGGATTAGCCCCCCCGAACCCCTGCGGGGTTGACAAGTCCCCCTCGCACCCCCCCATATGGAGGGGTGTACAATCTTCCAAGGGTATACATCCGGCTGAAACCTTTGAATACAAAAGATAATCATGCTCCACACCCAACACCTTTGGGTACTACTCCCCCTTTGGTGTACTCCCCTTTGACATCAATGGAAAAGAATACAATATGATTCCTATACCCCTTGTATTTGGTTGATCCTATGGACCTCACAACTTCCTATTTATATGTTGAGTGCTTTTCAATTTCCTTTTTTCCTATTGAAGAAGATCTATTGGATGGAGTTAAGAGTAACTACTCCCAATCTTTAACTTAAGCACTCAAATTGATCTCATAAGAGAGGCTTGGTGAATATATTAGTCACCTTTTCTTTCATAGGTATGTACTCCAACATAAAAATTTGATTTGCAACTTGTTCTCTGAGGAAATAGAACTTGATTGGAATATGCTTTGTCTTTGAATGAAGAATGTAGAAATTCCTTGCAGATCCAAATGCTAATTATAATTTACTAAAACAATAGAATTGAATCTACTCTAACAACTACAAACAAAATTAACAATCGTGAAATCATGAAGCATAAAAGAGAAAAATATCAATCAACACATTACACAATGATTTCATAGGGAAATCCACAACTAAAAACCCTTGCTATATGCATATTGTATTAGTCAGAAAATATGAGAAGATTACAATGCTTTTCACAAATCAAGCAACCTATACACTATCTCTATCTGTGCCACTGCTTCCTAGACAAGCCTTTTCGAATACTTAACCATTTTTCTTCTTGCCAAAGTCCCTATTCACTTGTGTTGACTCCTTACAAATTAACCCCTATTAATTAGGGAAATTCCTCATCCACAAATTCGCAACACATCATAGGCCTTCCTATAACTCCATGCACCACCTATAAAATTTGGTTGATTATACAACTAATATTACACATACCCTTGAACTAAAATCTCAACTAAGTAACTTGTAGATCACACATTCATGAGTTATTTATAGTTGAATTATCAATTAACTGGTTTAACACTGAAGTTTCACCCCACTCCTAGACATCCTACTAGATCCTCCAACAGTTGGAACAAGTTTAACTGACTTTAACTCAGTTAAACTGAATTATTTAATTACAAGTCAAAATAAACTCAACCAAGACTCCTAAAAAGTAGAAGCCACTCTACATGACTCAAGTTAGACCCTCAACTTGAATTAAATGAACAAACTAAGTCAAATTAACTTAGTTAACTTGTACAAGCTATCTTGTGATGTGGAATTACAAATTTTTTTCGTAATTTAATTCAAGGGAAAATTAAATCAGGATTTTCTTATTGCATTTTCAATGCTCCCTCTCAACAAGAAAGGGATTATCATATACCTCAATCCTACATCTATTGAACTCAAATTTTCCTCTTGACAAACCCTTAGTCAAGATGTTTGGATCATGTTCCTCTGTATGAATGTACTCCAACAACATGATTCTCCTCTACACACAGTCTCGTTGATTGTGACACTAGATGTCGATGTGCTTGGAAAACTAGATTCTCAAAGAGTTTGATACAAACCTGATTTTCATATTGAATAACTATAGAATCCATTTGTTGACCATATAACATGACAAGTATATTCCTCATTCAAATAGCCTCACAAGATGCTTGACTAGTAGTCATGTACTCTAATTTTGATGAAATGAGTGAAATAGATCTCTGCTTGGTACTATATCAGGAAGTTGTTGTTGACCGGGATGCTAAATATTCCCCTTAATGTGCTCTTCATATCTGATGGAATCCCTACCCAATCTAAATAGGTGAAGCCTTGAATCTTCACTCCATTTTTCTCTTTGTACCAAAGACAAACTAAATGGTGTCGTTGAGGTATTTCAACACATGTTTAGTTTCCTTCTAATAGATTTTGGTTGTCTTAAACATTTCCTGACTAAGTTGGTTAAATAAAAAAACATTTGTGTGTTCACCAAGTACATAAGTGAACCCACAAGTTGTCTGTAAATAGTAGCCTTCACGAATTCACTTGAAGTAGAATCATCCTTCCTCCAATTCCCTACTAGAGGAGTCTCCATGGGTTTGCTTCTCTCCATGTGTAACTTATTTACTATCTCATTGGCATACTTTCCTGAGAGAAATATAGTTCCCCATCTCCTTGCCATACTTCCATACCTAGGAAATAATTCATGAGCCCAAGACCTTCATCTTGAATTCTCTTGCAAGATCCTCTTTGCAATATTTCACCAACTTCTCATCACCTGTTAGAATTAAACCATCGACATATAATACTATACTCAATGATTTACTTTCAACCATAATATGGTAAAGGTTTGCATTTACTTCACTTTTTTTGAAGCCCGGCTTGGTGAAATAATTGTTGATCCTAGTGTACCAGCACAGGGTGGTTATTTCAATCCATATAGCACTCATTTAGGTCTGCACACATGTGACTCTCTATCGAACGTCTCAAATCCTTCTGGATGCTCAATTTACCTTTCCTCAATCACTCCTAAGGAACATTGTCTTCACATCCATCTGATGTATCTTCCATCCATCTGCACTAGAAGAGCTAGAATTGATCTGATTGAAGAGTACATTATTACTGGAGAAAATTTCCCCTCATAATAAATTCTCTCCACCTGAGAGAACCCTTTGGCCACAAACTTGGCCTTTTGTTTCTTGATGCTTCCATCTATTTCTTGCTTCACCTTGTAGATCCACCTCGAACCTACCACTGAATTTTTTCTCTAGTCTTGGGAACATTCCCATTTTTTTTGTCTATGGAATCATATTCCTCTACTGTGGAATCAACCCATACTAGATTTTACAATGCTTCTTAAATGAGGAAGGTTTTGTCCCAACTAGCTCACTCAAAAAAGCCATGTACCTAGTGTACTGATCTAGTGACCTCCTCTGCTTGCGCTATGATGTGGGTGCTCCACATTCTCTCTCAGATCATGCAATAATATATTAGATTCCATGGTGTGCTTCCTTCCATCTTTGGATGTTTTTGCATGAGTGGGTGCTTCCACACTCTTCTCCACATCATCTTGAGGTTCTTCCCTTGGAGCCAAAATCTCCTCATTTACATTCAATTGAATCTTTCACTCAAGGGAGCATCTCATGGATTCTCTTCATTGAACTGCACATCTCTATCAAAAATTTTCATCCACTGAGATGGTAAGTACACCCGATAGTTGTGAGGTGTATCAGTGTACCCCACAAATATGCCCAACTCAGTTGTTGACTCTAGTTTTCTTCTTGCATCCTTAGTAACATGACAATAAACTGATGAACCAAATATCATGAAGTGTGACACATATGTTTTCTTCCTGAAAAATAGTCTTTTTGTGTACTCATCCAGAGAATCCAATGAAAACTCTTGCTCTAACATATCATTAAGTTGCATGCTTCAGCCCACAAGTGCAATGGTAGGCCCTAATCATGTAACATTACTTGTGCAGCTCTCACAATCCTTGTGTTCTTCCCCTCATCCACCCCATTCTATTGTGGGTTATGGGGTGCTATTAAATCCATCGAATACCTTCTGATGCAAAAATATTCTTGAACTCATTCAATATGTATTCACCATCGTTATCATTCTAAGATCCTTAACTTTCATGTGAGTGTATTTCTCAACAAGTTCTTTAAATTAACTAAATTTGGAGGATGTTTGGTCTTTCTTCTGCATGAAGAAAATGCAGAAATTACGTGAGAAATCATATACAAATATCACATAATACCTGTGATTGGTTGTGGAGGTAGTCAAGAATGGTCCACACACATCTAAGTGAACACGTTCAAGCATCACCTGTGCTTGACTATCCTTATCATGAAAGGCAGCTTTGATTTAATTCCACAATGTTCACCCTTTGCATGTATCTTGTTGTTCTAGTGCACACTTGGGAAGTCCTGTAGAAATATGTTGAATGATATTCAAAGCTCCATGGCACAAATGGCTAAGTTTCCTATGCTATAATAAACAATGTCGTGGATCTGAACTTCTCTTCTTTCGTGCTCAAGCGAGCACAATCTTATACATCCAATTTGTAGAGGTTCTTCAATCCAACCCCAACTGCTTCACTTGTCCCATGGCAATGTGTCTAAGGAAAGCCTTTCCTTTTCTAAATATCACATCATAGCCACACTATTCCAACATAGAAAATGAAACTAAATTCTTCTCCAGGATTAAAACATACATGACATCTTTTAATGTGAGAGGAGAACTAGACTCCCTTTAAAAAGTAATGGTACCAATATCGGTTGTGCTATACCTTCCATCATATACCATCTTGATGTGAATCTGAAGGTCTTCTCCTCCAGTATATGAAAAAATATTTGTTGCCTATCAATGGAACAATGCTCCACTATGAAGATACACACACTACCCATTACCATTTCACCAAATAATCAATCAGAATAGTGACTTTTTCGAGAATTTGGAGAGGAGGAGAAGGCCCTAAATCTTGTGACATCATAGCATACAAAGTGACTGTTAGAATTGTATATGTGAGTTTCAAGTAGGTGGCCTTACTTGTCTAAAAATGGACATAATGCTTCTTGGAAGGATGGTTCCGAGGTGAAGAATCGAGTATGAAAAGTAACATGAATGAACTACTAAAGAAGGTCTAGGATCATCCTACCCACAAAGTCAAACATGGGGACGTAGTGGTAAGTTTGGTATCACATAGAATAAAACATTTGAAGATGTGGTATCAATAAATATGAGATTTGATATGTGTATGGCTTGTCAGAGATGCCAGTAGGACAAATTATCAAGAATGAAAGGATAATCAACCATACCTAGATCGTTGGGGTCTATGCCCAGACTTATGTTAATAAGAAGGTGGCCATGGGTGCCATCATGACCAAGCATGAGATACTTCCCCTCATCATATTTGGTGGAGGGGACTTCTAAGGTATGGAAATGCGGGGATGATTCCCCTCACTGGATGAGTTTCTGGATTTCCATTATGTTCCAAGTGTTGAAATAATGGATTCAAGCATTCAACCCTACTGGCATAAGATCCTACAGAGGATCATGAGAGATGTAGAGGAATTGGTACCTCACATTGTTGTATGTATGGTTGTAGCATTGTATGGACATGCTAAATGTATTTAGAGTAGTGGATGCCAAACACATTTTGATGAGGCGGTTCACCATTTTTTTATATCATGGATGTCTTCTTATGGAAGAACTAGTGGATGTATTGGGAGAAATGAAATGGTGAATTATAAATCTCACTTGTTACTGCATATATGAATCAAATGGGTCGAATTTATATGTTCACATACATGGTGTCACTATACAAGAATGGCTTCAGACATAATGAACTGATGCTCACCTAGAGGACATAGATTTTAACCAACAATAATGTCTAAAGTACAAGATTGTTGATGTAAGATGGAGGAATGATTAAGTGAATCATCCCTAGAGTGATCCGAAGTGATATGAGACTCTATAGGTTCTTCTAAATGGGGGAGAGTAATGGTACTAGGGTCGACACTACAGATGCACTAGGAGGGTTGGGGTGGACTGCTTTCCTAGGATCTCAGGAATGGATGCCCTTTACCCAAACATTTGTGGAAATGGAATTTCCACAATGCGGATGTGGTTTGAATTCATGGGTAGAAAGCAAGGGGTTATTGAAAAAATCAACCTCTATGGATGAATTCTTTGGACTCCACAACATATTAATCATGGGTTTAATGAAGAAGGAAGTAGACATGATGGTGAATACTATACGAAGGATAATTATTAGTGTTAATGGATTCATGATGTCTTGATCAGAATGGAAGATGGGGGAATTGGAGGAAGAGGATACACATGATTATGAGGAGTTACCTGGGGCATATTCATGAGAGACAAGGTTCACATACACATCGTCAAGGCTGGGGGATAGGTGACTGGTAGATGTCACATATACAGATGTTGAGATTGGAGTGTTCACTGAAGAAGGTTCAACAGGATATAAATAGTAGACGTCAAGAGATTCCAATAATCGATCTCATGGATGAAAATAAGTAGAGAATAGGAGTGGTACTATCTGTTATCGAACATGTGGAGGAGGGATCGATCATGATGGGTGATTAAGAGACATTTTCTGGCATAGGAGTGTGGCCAAACCTGTTAGCATTAGAGAGGTGGAATACTATGAGCGGCCTCTAATTCATGAAGCACTTGAAGTGTATCACGAAATTCTTTGAGATGGGGATAGTGATGAGAATAATGGCCATAATTGTCACACAAATCACAAGGGTTATTCGTGCATAAGGATAATAGATGAAAGGGTAAGGTGATATGGACCTCAAGAATGTTAGA